>JBAMBO010004599.1:0-600000 GCA_037044535.1 Lordiphosa magnipectinata
ATATATGGACGTTGACGTACAATGCGCAGTACGTTCAAGTGGCCCATGCGACACCAAGCCTAAGCTTGTTACGCGTGAACCCCAAGCAAAATAGCAGCCCACCTCCCGCCCAACCGACCGAGAGGCGCAGCCACTAACGTGTGACACGAAATCGCGAAGGAAGAACATAAAGTAATGTTAACTACGGGCTAAATAAGTTAAAATAGAAATTTTTATAGCAGGAAGAGAAGCTTCAGAGTTAATTATTCGGTAGAGTTTATTGTAATCAGCACTGAGGTCACGAAACGGTTCATGCAAGGCATAGTTAGTATTACAACGATGTAGTGATAGGGGGATAAAATTGCGAGTTGGTCTAATAGGAACGTTGAGGTTAATTTGGCCAACCAACTCAGTTGAGTCGATTTCACCATTAATTAGTCTATGTATAAAGATTACTCCAAGCATAACTCTACGGTTAATAAGGGAGGGAAGGTTAATCAAAAGAAGTCTACTAGAGTACGATGGTAAACGGACCTCAGGATTCCAGCCCAGAACAATAAAAACTGTTTTTGCACAGATTCAATTCTATCTTGATGGGTCGAATATTGCGGAGACCACACACATGATCCGTACTCGAGAATCGGACGGACAAGAGAAGTGTACAAAATCTTCGTCGTATAGGGATCATCAAATTCCTTCGACCAGCGCTTAATAAACCCAAGAACACTCCTGGCCCTACAAACAGTAGCAGTAACATGAGAGTCAAATTTAAGTCGGTGATCAAGAATAACGGCAAGATCATTTACCTCATTGGCTGAATCATTTAAGCACTCAAGTGGGACATTATCAAGCATATAAGTGGAGAATTGTGGCAAGCTCCTGTAAAATGTCATAACCTTACACTTGGAACTGTTAAGATTTAATAGATTTTCTTTACACCAAGACTAAAATGCATCCAAGTCAGCTTGCAAATTATAGCGGGAAACCAAATCGTTATATGTTAAACATAGTTTCACATCATCGGCGTACATAAGCACACGAGAGTGAGTCAAGACAGACGGAAGATCATTTAAGAAGAGAGTAAAAAGCAATGGGCTCAAGTGACTACCTTGGGGTACCCCAGAGGTAACCTGGATTAGTTTCGAATATGAATTACAAAATAGAACTTTTTGTGTTCTAGAACTTAGATAATCAGAGATCCAACTAAGAAGGTTAGTTGGGAAACCAATTAAACTCAGTTTATGAAGCAACAAGGAGTGATTAACAGAATCAAAAGCCTTACTAAAATCAGTATTACTGACGTCTGTTTGCATTTTACATAAGATCCCTTTGATCACTAATGATGTAAGTTCTAATAATTTAGTGGTAGTAGATCGACGCTTCACAAATCCATGTTGATAGGGTGAAATAATGGAACTACATAAATGTTGCAGTTGAGATGTCATAATTCTCTTAAAAGCTTTTGGAATTGCAGACAACTTGGAAATACCTCTATAATTCTCAACATCCGACTTATTACCTTTTTTATGGAGAGGAATGATATAAGATTCCTTCCACAACACAGGGAAAGAGGATGACTCAAGAGACAATTCAAATAATTTATGAATAGGCTTACAAAGTGCATCAGCACAAAACCTAAGTACACAAGCAGGTACTCCATCGGGACCCGGTGCATACACAGGTAACAGAGCATAAGAGATAACAGAGCTAAGATCGCAAAGGAGAGAGCTTGCAGTGATTACAGGGCTAAAAATACAATTAGACCCATTCAACTGATAGGGGTATGGTTGATTCGCAAAGAAGCTAGAAGACGAGTAGGTTGACATAAAAAACTCGGCAAACAGATCGGCTATGGCCTGTTCAATGTTTGCTTTCGCATTACCATACCGCACAGAAGAGCGCATAGTGGAAGATTTGCGTTTAGAGTTAACAAACGTATAAAACTGCATAGGATTGTGCGAGAATTGAAGTCTGCAACGGCTAAGATAGTCTTTATAACATTGTGCGTTCAGCACATTAAATCTAGCACGAGCATCCACATAACGGGAGAAATCAGATGATTTTTTCGAATTCTTATACTTTTTGAAATACCTTGACTTCTTGTTTTTCAAATTTATTAGTTCTCTTGTGAACCAAGGCTGCCTATTAGGACAGCGAGGGAGCTCAAGTGGAACACAAACATAAAAAGCGAATACAAGGTATCATAAAAAAGTTGTATGGCAACATCAATATCTGTACAAGTGTACGATTGAGACCAATCGGTTTCAAAAATTAAATCATTAAATTTTAAAAAATCTGTTATTTGAAAACAACGGGTTTTAGCCGTCGAGTTTCCAGAAGCAGAGCACACCCGAGAGGGCAATTCAATGGTAAGTTCCAATGTAGGATGATAGGGGTCCTCAGGAAGAACCAACGGGTCAATTCTAGATGCAACATTGCCGGGGGGATCCAACAAAAATATTAAATCAAGAGATCTGTGTATCGAGTTGCGAACAGGATTAACTTGTGACAAAGACAACTCAAATAGGCCATCGATAAAATCATGGGACTTCGAAGGTAAATGCGCATTTGATTCATTGTTCGTGTACCACAAAACTTCAGGCAAGTTAAAGTCTCCAAGAACAATCAATAGGTCACTGTTTGATAATATCAGAGAGATCGACTCAATGTCAGAGAGGTGAGAGGAGTAAATTGTGGTATCGGAATGTGGAGGAATATAGGAACAAGTAATAAATACGGAAAAAGTAGGAAAAGTTATTTTAACACTTATAAATTCGATGTCATGGGGAATTAAAGAATGTGTCAACTCCGGCGAAAGGCCTGAATCCACAGCAATTAAAACCCCACCCCCAACGCGGGAAGAGCGATCGCATCTATAAGTGGTATATTTAGTGGGAAAAACTGTTGAATCAGAGATGTCAGATTTTAGCCACGTCTCGGTGAAAACTAGAACATGAAAATCGAAAGATATACTGTCTACAAAGAGTTTAGCTAATTTAGAATTAAGACCACGTACATTTTGATAGGCAAGCAGAAGGGAGGAAATTAGTTTTTTGACGCAACAGTAGAGGTAGAAGCGCCTGAAGGGTTAGAAGGTAAAGACAAATATATAGGAGGCCGATTTTTCTTTTTGGCAATATACTCTTCGATTATTAAGTGTTCCGGCCAGAAATCCTTGGAACAAATTGTTCTAAAAATTTTATCCCGGACACTTACTTTGAAAGAGGCAACATCCCTCTCATACTCTCTGCGGCTTGAATTTTGGCCTGAATGTAGGCTTTAACATCATCAGATGTGAGATCAGGGGCAAGCCGAGAAACAAATATATGTTTCTTCGGTGGAATACCTATAAGGGGCTTTGGAGCACTTGATACCCCAGCTACCTCGGTAATGTTTACCGAAATAGGAGGAACACGTAGCGCCACCACTGCACTCCCTATAGGTATACTTTCAACAACAGGGGGGGTAGGGACCTCCTGGACGGACATTTCGGACACTACATCTGATATCGCTAAACTGGGATCAGAGATGCCACTGTCTGTAGTGGTAAAATCTCCAGTACCAATTATCCTCCGTAATCTGTTGCCACTGGAGCTATGGTGGTGAAATGGCAATCCTTACTGAGCATTTTTGGAGTTGCCACACGTATGTAATCACGCGTGAGGTGTCAAAAAATGTACACTGCAAAACAAAATAGCATTTAAAACATCCTCTATAATAAAAGGGTAATAACCTTAGAATTTGAAAGAAAACAAGAGAGAAAGTCGGTCAAGTCCGACAGTAAAATAATAGGTGTACCCTTATATGTATATATCTTATAGCTGTCCCCCAGAGTCTTGACCTAATAAATCCACAATTTTAACCATATTAGCTTTCCTTATCATAACTTGCATGACAACATCTTTAAATTCGTTTAAACATTTTCAATAGAAGATAATAACCAAAATTATCCAATATTTTAGTGTCGATAAAAACTATTATGAGGTTTAGGTAATGAATCCATTTATCTTTTATGAAGCTGCTAATATCGGAATGAAGCATTAAACTTTAACAGCAATCATCTGATAGATTATATCAAAAATCCAACTGAAATTAGCTTGGTTTTCTTAATTTTGAGACAAACTACGGATGAGTCAGTTATCTCAACCAAACTCGCTTTAAATTATCCTGTTTATCCTTACCGCTGCTCCTTTCTGAAGATTCCCCCGTTTAAGTGGTCCAGCTGTGCTTCTTCTTCCTTTTTCAGCTCGAGAAGGCAACATCTTGACGTTGGTCGTTGTCTCTGCTCCAATGGCACTTAAAATGTCAGAACTTATTTCCATTTGGTTGGGCAATTATAATATTTTGTGTGTCCCCTCCCGCCCCCGCCCACTCCTTCAGCTGGTCGACCACCACTTCAGATGCAAAAATGCGTTTACCTTTTTACTGCTGATTTGTGTTTTTTACTTCATGAATTTTTCGTAACGGGTTGACGGCGACGTCTTAAATATAATATTGACATTTCTTTTGCCATGTTTTTGTGTTTTTTTCTCCATTTTTTTGTGGGGTACGTCGGGTTTCATTTGGACCCGTCGGTCTGCAGGCAAACTTTGACTTACGCAGTGCAAATAATTATAGACATTTTGGCTTGGGTGAGCCAACAAAAAGAAAAAGGGTTAAGTGCTTACCCCACCTGGCGACTGAAGTGGCCCTTACATTTTTTTTTTGCGGGTACTGTCGCATAATTTGCTTTGAATTATTTAAGAGCCGTTTCTGCTTTGTGAAAGATTTGCAGTCAGCCATGCCTAATTAAAAATGCCATGCGGCATTTTTCGTGTATTTTAATTTTGACTCATAAAGCTTTTGCAATCAATCAATTAGCAGCTTTCTGGGCTGTGAGAAAACCACAGAAGAGGAATTCATGACTCACTGGACTGTCAATAAGTCTGTCAAAAGACTCGCTGAGTTATCGAAAATTATTGTTGTGTCCTTCTCTGTGCTGGGAGATAAGTGTGAGTTGGCTTTGACACACGCTTTCTTCGCTTCCCCATCTTCTTCTACCTTCTCTTTGTTATACTTTATTCAATGGATGATAATTAGCGTTGGTTGGCAAATTTATGCTTGAAATTCAAAATGATTTTATTGTTTCGCCAGAAAAAGTTGTTTCGCCACACGCACTTCAATGAATAAGCCAAAGAAACCAACGAACCAGCCAACCAACCAACACCCAAAGATGTCTCGTAATTTCTGCACTCAGATCTTGAATTATTGTTATGATAATTGTGCGGCACACTGTGGAGGCTGCTGGCAAGTTTGTGTGTTAATTTAATAAACACATTCGGTTTATTTATTCCATATTTTCTTTTTTTGCAGCGGAAATGCCTTGGACAGAAATTCAGGCATAGATGAAGTGGTTGTGAGTCATAGGCCTTAGATGTAGTGAAGTGTCTTGAGGAGAAATTGAAATGTAACTCACCTCCAGTGAGCTATGGGAAAGCCAGCTATGTTTATTGAAGATTATTTCAAAAGTTATTACGTTACGTTAAGTTATTACCTTCACGGACATGCAAAGTTCCATACAAAATGTTCCATACAAAAATTGAGGAATGAAGATGCAGAAGTAAAGATTTCGTTACACTTAACATATGCAGTTAAGGTTACGTTTCACAGCACAATTGTGGAGTCTATGTAAATAGGATGTGGGCCTCGTTATACTTTGACCAGTTGAACTAGCATTGAAGTCCCTCAATGTCACGTCACCACTCTTGTACCTTTAAGACAGCGATGCCCAGCCGTATGCTCTTTGGGTACGTTTTGTTATTGTAATTGCACGTAACATAGGATATCAATGATCGTATGCATGCAGGGCGCGAGGCATACGAAACGACACACATGCTAACGATATCGTGTGTATGCGACGCGTAGAACAAAAACCGGTTTTTTTCTCTTCTTTGATTGGTGTTTTCGAGCGCAAGCAAACTGACTAACAACAATTTCATTATTGGTATTGGTGCTTATCTTTGTGAGTATTGGTAAGTGCTTTGTCGTTTGCTGCTTTTGGGCATGCTTGCTTTAAGCCATCAACGATCAACTGAAGATTAATTGCAGTTGCACTTTCTTGATAAAAAAAGCAACAATACAACAAAAAATGTTATTTGCCTGAGTGAGAGTTCAATAGTCAGCCATCTTTTGATTTTAATATCCAAACAGATTATATATATCATTTTTTTTAAACAAAACACTGCTAATCGAATAGGATAAACAGCCCCAGTAAAATTAAAAATACCACAAACTTAAATTTTTGTCATAGTTTTTTCATGTGGACGAAGTAAGCAAAAATACTTACGTCGCATGTCCATATATATGAATTTCTTCGCAAAAAGTTTCAAAACTTTTTTAAAATTGTGTTTTATCTACCGAAAACTATTTGAAACTACGCTTGTCATGCAAATGCTCGCTCAACTAATATTTCCCATAGGATTTTTGCAGGATACAGTTGCCTGATTTTGTCTATATTTTAAATTTAAAATTGCCGAGTTTAAAAACACTTTCATTAAAAATATTTTGCAAGGTTTTCAAATTTTTTGTCACCTATATCATTTGAAATACATGGAAGCCAGAAAAGCTAATTGAGAGTTATATATCACATTTAGCTGGGTGCTGTATCTTAACAGCAATGAGACTAGAAATCAACAAGATCTGAGTTTATTCCTCGGTGAGGGCATGAAAAAATATTTTGTTTTTTCCAGGAATTGACACCGGAACCGGTACCGGAACCGTTAACCGAAATAAACCGATTCAAATCACGCGTTGGAGACCAACCTACAGGATGCTAAAATATATGCTTCCGGAAGACATCTTCAACATTTGCTTCAGTTTGGCGGCTGTTGAGAACGACTTTCTTCTGCACTGGAATGTGTGGGACTCAGTTCGAGAAATTGTACCGAAAATCTAGTTTTGGGTGATTTTTATTCCATTTGGATGCACATCAAATTGGAAATATTCAAAAATTCGTGCTCTCCAGCGAAAAAGTTTGTTCATAGAAGAACGATGGAAATCCATTTTTGATAACAGTGCTTTTTTATTTGGCATTTTTTTTGGACCCTAGATATAATGTAACGCTAAGTACTGAGCAAAAAAATACCTGTATCAATCTTTTACAAAATATTTATGCACAAATGCTTTCTGTTCCAGTAACAAAGGTTACGGTGTGGAACGCCTGTTCTCTGGCGTAATTTATAATGAATTCGCTAAGAAGTTGTATGAACTCAACCACGTAAAATGTTACTGCGATCAACACACAAGAATGCTGAACGTACATATAAAAATCAAAGTTGAATTCGAAAACTAATATTTACTATTTGTTAACTACCTAAAACAAGAAAGAAAGTCTGTCAAGCCCGACTATAACATACTCTGCACCCTAAGTCTCTCTCTCTCTCTATCTCTCTCTCTCTCTCTCTCTCACTAATATTGCTTCTGCTGAACGCAATGCTTAGGCTATGTGTGGGGTGGGTGGGGGGTGTTAACTGACCGTTTTTTGCTCACAACTTGAGTATCGTTCATCCGATCTTTATCATTCCTTTAGCAAATCGATAAATAATTTTGATTACTAGATACCTCCAGAAGGAACGAACCATCTATCATCAAAACTGTAGGAGATATGACGTTTTTTCCAAATTGCGGGGGCGCGAGGGGGCGTGGCAAAAATTGAAAATAAACTTGATCTGCCTGCAAGTATAAGAAATATATGTCGCATACATGTCAAACCTCTATCTCTTACCATCTCTGAGATCTCTTAGTTCATACGGACGAACGGACGGACAGACAGACAGACGGGCATGGCTACATCGACTCGGCTGTTGATGCTGATCAAGAATATATTATATATACATTATAGCGTCGGAGATGATTCCTTCTGGCTGTTACATACTTTTGCACAAACTTAATATACTCTGTGTATATTTGGTACAGAGTAGAGGTGGGCGCGGGCCTGTATTTTGAGGCCCGGGCCCGCACGAACACGAACTCTTTTTTGAGAGGCCCGGCCCGGCCCAACACGAAACTTTTTCACCAAGGCCCGGGCCCGGCCCGGCCCGGCACGAAACTTATTTACACATATAAGGAAATTTAAAAGACATGCAATTTATAGATATATATAAGTACATATTTATTAAGGTATACATACATGAATATTGTTATATATTTAATAAAAAACAAACTATGTCATATTTTTATTTAAAAATAACATTTTTTCTAAATTTGTGCTTTTTAGCCTAGTGCGTTTTTCATTTAAAACATGGCCCGATGTTGAAAAAAGCCTTTCGCTCGTAGACGAACTGGCGGGAATAGCCAGAAAATAATGGTCAGAGCTAATTTGGGAAGGTATTTTAAGTCCCTTGCATTTTTCCAGAATTCTAAAATATTATATGTGTGCCAGGAGCTGCTGGATAGGCCAAATATTTGTCAAGCTCTATGTCGATAGCGTTTTTCTCAACTTTTCGTTTTTTTATATAGCTTAAGTCTAAAAATTCAGCAAACATTCCATTTTCGGAATTATTGGGGCTTATGTTAGTTATGTCATCAAAGCTACTATATTTATGATCCACTATAAATTCGGAGAGCATTGCTTTTACCGTAGCTAACACATTATCTCTTTTTTCCTCTGAGAGGAAATTCATCTTTCTATAAGGAGGGTTCAAGAAAAGCCCAACCAAATGAGCGATTGCCGGAAGAAACCGTGTTCAAACAAGTAAAATATGTATAAGCAAATCGATAGTAGTATCGATAAACAATTAAAATGCGATAATTGGCGGCTCTAATTCGAGCATAAACAAAACGAGAGCGTAAGTTAAAGTCGGCTGTAACCGACTTCGATATACCCGTTACTCATGGAAACAAATGTTTAATAGCCTTCCTGTATGCCTGAGGTGGGTCAGCCGAAAAGTATGCAACATTTCTTAACTCGGCTATTTATTATCCGCCAGATATTAATAGACATTTGTCAATTACTAAATCCAACATAAATGACTCCAAATTCATCACGATAAACAGATCAGACAACAAAACTTTTGAAAACGTATCACCTTTCCTAATAAAAACAAGAAAGAAAGTCGGTTAAGCCCGACTATTACATACTCTGCACCCTTAATGTCGCAGCTCGAATTTGGTCACGAGTCAAACGGCCAGTTAACACACAACGCACAACGCAGTGCGCTCTCTAAGTCTCTCTCTCTCTCTCTCTCTCTCCCTCTCTCTCTCTCTCTCACTAAGATTGCTGCTGAACGCAATGCTTAGGTTATGGGTGGGGTGGGTGGTGGGTGTTAACTGACCGTTTTTTGCTCATAACTTGAGTATCGTTCATCCGATCTTTATCATTCCTTCAGCAAATCGATAAATAATTTTGAGTACTAGATATCTCTAGAAAGTACGAACCATCTATCATCAAAACTGTAGGAGATATGATGTTTTTTCCAAATTGCGGGGGCGTGAGGGGGCGTGTCAAAAATTGAAAATAAACTTGATCTGCGTGCTGACAATAGGAGTCTACATTTCAAATTTGGTTGCTCTAGCTCTTCTAGTCTCTGAGATCTTGGTGTTCATGCAGACAGACGGACGGACGGACAGACGGACATGGCTATATCGAATCGGCTGTTGATGCTGATCAAGAATATATATACTTTATATGGTCGGAAATGATTCCTTCTGGCTGTTACATACATTTGCACGACTTTAGTATACCCTTTTACTCTACGAGTAACGGGTATAAATAGCGCGAACAAATCAAAATTGTTTTCGGGCCTGTTTCGGGCTTTTACGGGCCGGGCCTTTTTGCTAAGGCCCGGGCCCGCACGAAGCCCGCACGAATCTTAATTTTAAGGCCCGGGCCCGCTCCGGGCCTGTGTAAGCCCGCGGGCCACGAAAAAAAGCCCGGCCCGCGCCCACCTCTAGTACAGAGTATAAAAATAAATGTACATTTCGAAGTAAGAAGTCATAATGGAAATAGGCTATTAGAGTTAAGTCGCTGATGATTTAGAAAATTCGAAGGCTAAAATAATATAATAATTCGTTTTATTGTTAAAAGTGATAAGCGATCGTCAACATTTCGGCGATGACTTCCCAAAACGCCATCTTCTGAAAGAGAGATTGAGGTCATGGTTAAGCTTCGTAGTCTCGGAAAATATTAATATTTCGCTGATCGCTGATGATTAAACTGTTGGAAGTTTATGAAATAGCCATACGATCAACCAGGGTCCTTTGTGGTGTTCTGCATGTCTTGTTTTAGAAACGTTATGATGAAAATCATAACTTATTGACATAGAGCCTGCTAAAAAGTTCTAAAATATTTTGTCAAACTTTTTGCTTTTGAGAATCATTTAATATTCTTAAATCAAGGATCTAAAAACTTAGGCTATAATTGGTGCCGACTTTAACATTAATTCTATACCTCAATTTAGCGGGCATTGTAAATACTTGCATGTCTAATTTAATTCCCTATCGTACAATATCGATTAGATAATACTTCAGATATTTTAAAGTATACTGGCATGTTCCGATTTTCACTAAGGTGAATTCGAATTTTTAACATGTTCTCTTTTCTATAAAACAATCGAGAAAATCCGGATTCAAACTAATACGTTTAAATCTGATTAACCTAATCAATTTTATACAACAACACATTTAACAATTTCGAATTCGACAATTTTTGTCGAAAGTGAAAATCGGAACAGGCCTGATAATGTTTGTTGAACCAAATCGATAGCCCTGGTTCGGAACAGGTTGAGGTTCTAATATTTTGGCACACTAGGTTTGGTGTAGGGTTTGATTCGATGTGAAAAATATTTCGGAATACCGGGCTCGAACCAGTTCTGTTCAAATCCAGTTTGCAGCCCTGGTAACAACCCGCATGGAACATAAAAATTCTTTCACCAACAATAGTTTTTTTATTTCCGATTTTAATATTCAAAAAATAATTATTTTTCAACCCCTTGTGACTAGCGCTTTAATTATAAGTCAATCTCAATTGAAAAATTGAAATATGAAATAATTTAAGCCAATAACTCCACGCACAATTCATACGACACTTGCAACAGCCGATGCATTTCATACAAAACTATTTTACAGTCCTCTTTAAGGCTTCAGTAAGAAAATATTACAAATGCTCGGGCCAAATTCTTGTAAGGATATATGAGAAAAATTGTATTTCGAACATGTGCTCAAATCGCGGTATCTTCTCTTTTTATCAATCGATATTAACGGATTTTGATAAAATATGAATTTTGGTAGTTAAGTCAGCGGTAGGCATGGATTTGCTCCCGTTGCTCCATGCGTTATTTTTCGGCAACTGGCTCCACCCGAGCGATTTCCTCGTTTCAAAGTGAGTTACAACAACAAAATGCATTTTATATCCGCTATTTGTGAAGGAAGCTTAAATCCGAGTTGGAGGCTCCGACCCCTGGCCCTCTGGACCGCCTGTGTGTATGAGCAACTAGATTTCAGAGAATAGAAGAACTAGAGCAACTAAAGTTTTTTAAAGTAGGCTCCTATGGTCTGCAGGCAGATGAAGTTTGTTTCAAAATGCACAAAATACACACAACACTATATCCTATCCAATATCTATAATATTTTATTTTATTTAGTTAATTTTATTTAACAGTTTTTATAAAGATTACATTTTATATAGCGGAGATATCCAAAAATCAACCTTCCTCATACTGGGCTCAGCATGCGCTGTCACACTAATTGTTTACATCTCTAAGCATTCATGTTTGTCTTCTTGGACCTATTCTTCAATATGGGTCGTGTGTCTGGTCTCAATTTATGGATCAGCTGAAATCTCAATTTTTCTATCAAAATCAAAAATCCGTAATGATCTTCAGTGTACTAATCCTACTCCAGTGAATCACTAAATATAACATATCGAAATGGTAACCTTTGAAAAGACCTTTTGAGTTTGGGTAACCAAAGTCTATTGCTTTCTCCAGCCCCAATTAAATAGAACGAGATTGAATGTCCACTCCCCAACTGGATGTACGAGTTTATGCACCAACCCATCTGTCCATCCAACTAGTCACCATCTGTCCAAGTGCAGAAACCCATTCCCTGTTGGTTATGTTGTTATCCTTGTCGTCTGTGACTTTGGTTCTGTGATTTTGACAAGCTTGTGGACCAAGCCTGTGCCTGTTCCATGTAGTTGTTGTTATTTGTATAGCTACCCATGCCTGGTCCCATGTCTACTGTTCAGTCAATGGCCAAAAGGCAAAGCCAATTGTCAGCATGACAAACGGGAGACACGACAGACATTTGTTGTTGTTCCTGTTTGTGTGTTATAACTAATCCTTGCCCTGCAATATCCACATTTCCTTCTCTTTTTACTTTTTTTGTTGTTCGGTTCGGGGGTGTCATGTAGCATATTGTGTTGCGCTGAAATTATTTACAAATATTTGTGAAAATTCTTTGATAAATTATGCAAGTGACTATCCCCGACTCCAAGGCCTAAATATGATTGATTTATGGGGGGCGTGGGGGTTGGAGTTGATTTGCCCTAATGCAACGCCAAAAGCAGTCGACTCATGTGACCAACTCAAATGGAGCATGCCATCAACCAGACGACCGACCAACCGACTAGAGAGAAGACCATCCGCCTGACGAGACCAGGAACTGACAATGTTGACAGCAATCGTATGTTTAAAAAGCATAATCCCAGACGAATGATGATGAATGGTCCCAAACCAGACGCTCGCCATCGTTTAACTAAATCCTTGATGAATGATGTTCCCGCCCCACTCTGCGCATTCTGCCGCTGCGTTTTCCTATTTGCACGAAAAATTCGAAATGGCAGCGACATTAGGCAGCACCCTCTCCCTCCCTCTCCACCACCTTCTTTTCTAGATTCCCCAAAAATGAATGTTTCCCGGCAGTCGCAATTTTCATTTACGCTTCATTTTAATGATGTTAAGTGATTGTGCAGAAAATGTCGAGCAGCAGCTCTGTGCAGCAGTTTTTGCATTTACCACCCAAAGTTCTCGTAAATAGATTTCTATCCCTCGGCTGCCTCTGCTGTTGATGATGATGAAAGCAGCTTGTAATCCCAATTTCAAATCATTTTTCACTTTTGTATTTGCCTGCTGCTGTTGCTTTCTGGATACTGGATTCTATTTGCCATGGTTTTAGTTTTGTGGAACGCGGCTAGGTTTTGATTTGTTTGGTTAGTTGATAAATGATGTCTACACCGCAACGTAGACAGGTCTACGGCATGGAATGGGATGGGGAGCATTGAATAATTGTTGAGGGGGGAGAAGTAAAGGTTCTGGTATAGCCGCAGGGGTCTCAAATTTGGTAAGTACACTTAAAAAAATAATCGAAAATTTTCAATCAAGTACAACAGGAGCTAAAAATACGATAAGTACGGAAATACTTGACTCAAACACAAAAATTATTATTTCAAGCATGTCTCAGGTTATTTATGTATTATTCGAACTATTAAAAAAAATTGTTAAAATAGTACAAAATATTCTTCGGCTAAGTCTAATAAATTCTTAATTCATCGCCAATCTATAATGAAACAAAACGAGAGTAAATATAAAAGTACAAAATGTTCTTATTTTAATCCCTTAAAATTCCGAAGCTATTCCCAATTTGTTTGTGAATCGAGGTCTCTCCATTGAATAAAATAGATGCAAAGGCCAGATAAGAAATTTACCATTACTCCGGTTGGGAATTTTAAGAACAAACTCGTTTAAAAAATGGCATTTCATTTGCAACATTGAGGTCCACTTTATTCATGAAATTTTGTACTTAAGTAAAGAATCTTGAATTACTCGGCTTTCCGTAAGTACGAAAAGTTCTTGATTCAAGAATGCTTGTTCGTTCTTCAATAATATAAATTGTAATTTTTTTGGATTTCAGAATGTTTCGTGCAAAACTGTATTAGTTTCATCCCGAATAAAGGGAAGCTGAGTGTTTTTTTTGAGTGTAGGTACCGTACCGTCTGCGACTTTGAAAATTTTGGGGTGGAAGAAATCTTTTGGAGAGGTCACCCTAGTAAGTTAAGGGTTTTTACCTTTGAGGTCTGCATGACTGAACCCGAACATGCAGCAACAATGAGTTCCACAGAATTTGGCACACTTTTTTGGGTACAACAAACTCAGCTAAATAAATACATATTACATTGAGTCAGTAGGGAAGAGAGCATTAAATATCCTTAGATCACTCAGTGTTAGCATTCCTAAAGAAGATAACATTTAAAGCCGATTTTTTTATGAAAAACAAGTAAGAATGACTGTCAAGCCCGACTATGATGTGCGCTGGGCCTGCGGTAGCAGCTAAAAGCGGTGCTGTTACTGCGCTGCGGCAGCAAACTTTCTTTTGGCTCATAACTTGAGTATCGTTCATCCGATCTTTATCATTCCTTCAGCAAATCAATAAATAATCATAATTATTGTTTACAAGGTATCTCTAGAAGGAACGAACGATCTATCTTCAAAACTGCTAAGGATATGACTCGCTCTGTAATATGAGTATATGAATGTTTTTTCGCATAGATTAGCGGGGGTAAGGGATAGGGTTTTGGCATGTAAGAGACATAAACTTCTTATACTTGCAGGTCAGACAAATTTTTTTTTTAATACTTGCCACGCCCCCTCCTGCCTCCGCAAGTATGGAAGAAATATAATGCCCCATCACAGTTTTGTCGATAGACGGCTGCTATCTTCTTGAGCCATCTAGCAAATGAGATTACTCTTCGATTCATGCGGACGGAACGGTTAAAATCGGACGGACGATTGTACGGTTACAAGCAACGGACATTTGGCTATATCAGAAATGCAGCTCCTTTGCGTTTTGATGCTGATTGCAGCAGCAAAATATACACTAAGCATACTTCTATACGGGTACGTGACAATCGGGATTGATCGATTCTCCCTGCTTACATACTTTTCGCAACAAAACTATAATATACTCTAAGTTACCGTCGGTAACAGAGTATAAATAATTCGAAATTGTGTAAAAATGAGCAAAGTCTATCAATATGATAAATGACGTATGTACGATTACATAATAATGAACACAAGTGTATTTTGCAGTCGCAGTGTAACAACGAGTAGCTGCCAACTTTTACTCCACGGAACCCGTGGCATTTAGGTTCGGTTCGCCTAAAAAATACCACAGCAATAGCACATAAAAACAAACACACATTAAGCACAAACTTTTCTTTATTAAATCGAAATTTACATACCTAGTAGCAACATGAATAATTTTATATATTTATTGATGCTTTAATTATTTAAAAATACACGTGGTGCAGTGGCAAAGGAGCAATGAAATTTCTGCATTTAAAGCTCACATTCAGGGCCGTGGCAAAACTCCAGGGATGCACTAGCCAGTAATAAGGGTTCATGGTTCTATATTCTTTTAGAGCAATTCAATTTTATTCCTATATTCTAACATTCATTTTTTGAGTTTATGACAAAATTTTGTCAATTCCGGCAAGTGTAAAATGCAGTTAATGCCCAAATGCATTAGCTTTCACCAAAAAATAAAATGATCCAAATCGGTTCGAGAAATTTCGGTCAAAGTACGACAAGACATGGTAAAAAAAAATATCCAAGTAAAATTTTCTTTTTAAAAGCAACTTTTTAAAAAATTACGAACATTTTATAACTTTTTTTTGAAGTGCTTTCGATAAAAATAAAGAAAAAAATTTATTTTATAATCGAGGGTCGGAAAAAAAAATTGATTTTGTTTATTGTTGTAAAACATGTATTGGGATCTGCTTAAAAGTTTTACTGGATGTTTTTAAGACTCTAATGTAACGTTTAGGTAAATAAAAAAAATTATTCTGTTTCCGCTAAGGATGTCGAAAATATAATCCTTATATCGAAATATCGATATTTTTGCCCAAAATGATAAATATCATTATCATTATATTTTTCCGAGGCGATATATCGAATATTTTTTGGTGATATTTTTGTTTTAGCGTTGGTCACATTGTTGCGAATAACTGTTTCTTCTCTGGGGATTGTGTTCTTTTGTGTGTGCAATTGGTGGCTATTTAAGCATATTTTTATATTGTGGATATTAATATCGTGATGCACATTAAATGTACTGGTATTGTACATAAAAATGTGCAATGCACATTGTGCATGCTTGTATATTCATACGTTTGTAGGTTTATAAAAAAGGCATAAGCTGGCTAAGACATGTTCAATCTCCGTTAAGCTCTAATGTAAATCAATTATAATTATGTATATTTAAAATCTTCGAGTTTATTTAGACGACATATCAACCAAAGGAGACATTAGTAGTGGATGCGATGAAGAATATGGAAGCTTCGGCTATAAAAAGTTTGGTTTCTGACACCAGGAGCAGAATGACCGATGAGCACATAGCTTAACGGGTCTTCCCAAAAACCTCTGTTTAACGATTATTGGTAAAATCAGAAGCTTTTACGTTTCGTAGATTTGAACATGATTTTTTTATATCTTGTAGTTCGAATGCTCTATTTTGAAAGATAATGATTTTAAAAAGTAAACACTTCTTTCGTTCTCATAAATTTAAATTCATGAATAGGTTTGCAGAACTTCTTATGTTGGAAATGAAATAGAAAATAAATAAACATTAAATCTCAATTTTTTAAGCGCAGTCAGAATGTAGTTCATATTACGCGTCGCATGACGCCTCAATATATGCTATGAATATATCTATATCATATATTAATATCCGAATTAATATTGAAAAATATTGAATATATCGATAAAATCGATTCTTTACATCATAATATTGGTATATCGAAAAGATACCTTTTCTATATCGTCAAAAGTATCGATGTAGATATTTTTGAGATATCCGACAACCCTAGTTTCTACGTACACAAGTCTTTCAATTTTAAAGCAATCGAGCTGCAATTTTGCGCACAGTCTCCTTTTTATAGCAAGCTGCTTATATATCACAACCGACCGGATCGGATGACTATATCTTGTAGCTATGTGCGAAACAAAAGAAATTACGCTTAAGTAAAAACGCTTCCAATCTGTAAAAATTTCCTCTTTGCGACCAATCAACTTTTTCACTTATTCATTTAAAGTTAATAATTGCTTTCCTGTAAAATAGGCGGTTATTTCTTATTGTCACAGATATTTTCAAACAAACAAACTCTCAATTGAAATGTTTTTCGTATCATAGTTTGTTTTTTACGGAGCACATCGTAAGAAATACTCAATATTTGGACGGAGTTTGTCCTAGGACTATTATTTGTTAATTTGTTGACAGCTAATATGTCAACTCCATTAAGCAAATACGATTACAAAATAAGCCACCAAAAATTGTTTTAAGCTTAATTTACACAAGAAAAGGAAAAGTAAAGATGCATTTTCCAAAAACAAGCATACAAATCCACGCAAGTTTAATAATTTTTCCCATATTGTGCTTTTATATTCAACTGAGTTGATCAAACTTTAAACAATTTTTATACCGTACAGAAAATATTTAAGCAAAGCAGATTTCGTTTTACTTTTGAACGGAAAGTCCTCAACAACAGGGATAAAACGAACATTTTCTTCTTTGCTTATTTACAGACAACAATCAAATCTGAGTATGATACTTCCTGACATCGTTACAAAACAAAGTGTAATAGATACTGTCCAAGCATACTTTCACCTGCTGTCTGCCCCATTAATCGTGTGACTTACAACCAAAATGCAAACCGAGGGTAACGAGTGACACCCCTTCTTAATGATTTATAACAAATTACTCACCATAACAACACAAGCAAACACACACAAACCCATATATCAAACAATTAGCGACGATAGAGTAAACAGGGACACAGTGACAAGTCGGAAAAAAACGAAAGCAAACCAAACCAAAAGGGAAACCCAATCGCAACCACCCAGCAAACGATCCATCGACCATTGCACTTTTTGCCATGCTTCATAAATTCACGTAGTTGCACTCAATTTGCTTAACCACCCTTAACAAAAAGAAAAGAGCAAACCAAACCGGACCCTAAGCCAGACCAAAGGACAAAATGCAATTGCATTTTCAGAAGTTGTCTACTCGGCTGTTCTTGTGTTGTTTATTGAAGTGAGAACATTAGCAACGGTGTATGGATAAACAAATGCGTATCGTTCTAGGACAACTTGCAGTTTAGTTAGCAGGTTTCACAGCAGCACTGCCAACTTGTTTTCCAGGATCATACCAACCCCCTTTGCCGAATGTCTGGTGCAAAGCGCATGACTAAATTTGGTCACGTGTCTCTTACAGGATATTACTTTTATCGGCGCATGTTCTTAACAATTGCCACGCCACACTCCAATAATGATAGCAACACCCGCTCCTTTAACGCAAACCAAACTAAAACCATAACTGCTACTCTCGCTCTCTAATCACATCCCAACGATCAACAAAAGGTTTCTGAAATTAATTCTTGGCAAATTCATTAAAACCCAAAATCACATTAACTTGATAAATCTTAAAACGGTGTCAAGTCAAGCAAATATGGCCAGGAAATTGAAATATTTATTGAGTTCTTCGGTGGGGGAATTTATTTGTCGCTTGATATATGACTAAACTATGTACTTATCAGTGAACTTCACATCAATAAAAATTTGTGGAAAGTGTTAAAAGTTTCGGGGAAAGTCTTCGCACCAATGAAGTTGAAATTATACGATTTAAAATTGCAATATTTATTTTAATGGAGGCTGTGATGCAATGGCATGGTTGCTAAGCGAAAAGCTTCCGAATACAAATGCACGCCCATAGGCCCAATTTGTCAAAACTTGAGGTTAGGTAAACTTTGGCTTTCTCAACGACAGCTTCATACGACATAGATAAATTGCTATCGCACCAATGGGTTGACCAGAGTCAGTCGAGTTCATCAAAAATTTTAGTTGTTGAACTTTTTTTTGCAAAAAAGTTTATGAAAATTTTTTGAAAGTGCGAAACGGCCGTGCTAGCGGAGCTAAATTCAAATTTTGATGTTTGAAAAAGCGTTACTTTCTGTTATCCCATCAATTACCGTAACTTTGATTAATTTATTAAAGTTAATCTATTTATGAGCATCCCAAAATATATCAGAACCACTGTGAGCTTCCATACACAACAAACAATTTACTATAATTCGTTGTTTTTCAGAATCCCAAATGGAGGTGGCTCCCATGGGATTCCTGCTCTTGATTCAGAACAAAATAATTGGCTAAAAAATTTAATTACACCAAAGAAATGGTACTTTATTTCTTAAAATAACCAGAAATGAAGAAAATTATATCATTTAAATGAAGGGATACCAACAGGATTTACCTTCATTTTGCCATTCAATTCTGTCATTTCTTTAAAATAGAGGCAAGCTAGCTTCGGCTCGACCAAAGTTTACATACCTTGCAGCTTGTATAATTTTTTTAAAATTAAACCTGTAAATGATTTTCAAACTCAGCAATAGATAGCGCCACTACTTTGACCATTTCACCCATTTTCAGACAGAACATTTCTATGGCAGCTACAAGAAGAAGTCATGCGATCCGGTCGGTTCTGACGTATTAGCAGCGTGCAGTAAAAGGAAGGCTCTGTGCAGGCTCCCCAAAATTGTGTTTAAAGCGATAATATTCATAATTGGAAAGTAAGAAGACGCTACTATTGAGAACCAAAAAGTTTTTTTCACTAGAACTTTTCCGACCGATCGTTCCTATGCCCGCTATATTTTATAGTCATCGGATTTGGATCAAACTTGGCAGAGTTATGTGGAAGCATATAATATTGACCAGTAACAAGTTGGGAAGCGATAGCATTGAAAACAATAAAGGTTTTCCTACTAAGACTTTTTTCCAGAACTATCTTTTGTATGGCAGCTATACTATATAGTTGTCCGATCTTAATAAATCTTGGTGGAATTATGTAAAAGCAAAGAAAACTAATAAATACGATAATAGATACGTTTGGGGACGCTCGCGTTGAAGACAAAAAAGTTTTTCGCACTAAAAGTACTTTTTCGACCGATAGTTCCTATGCAGGGAATCAATCCGGAACCAGAACCGGAACCGTATACCGAAAAGAACAGACTAAAACTCAGAACCAGAACCGGAACTGGAACCCATATTTTTAAATTTTTGTATACCGGTATTCGAGAACCATTATTCATGGCACCGAAAAGAACCTTAACATTGTACCGGTACAGTTTCGGTTCTGAGCGTAACAACTAGACTGCCCAGCGAGCACTTAATTTTGAGAAAGTTATCCTGGCATTTTATCGGACCCACATTATAATACCACAATTACCTGGGTAACTATTTTGGTGGATATTGTCTGTTCAAATTCAACTACGTGTGGAAATTAGCTCTGACACTTTATCTGAAAGTGGAAACGGAATCGAGTCATATTTATCGCACTTGCAGCAACATTATCATACCTCAAAATAATCGATTTTGTATTCTCTATGGAAGATACATCTTTTTGTTTATATTCAATCCAATTCGAAAATATAACGTCTGAACTGTAAGCCGAAGGATCTGTAACGATATCGTCTGTAGGAAAACCCAGATATGTCGCTCTTGTTGGATCATGAAAATGAACCTTTAAAATGAAATAACATATTTTCAGAGAATAAATTATATCAATATGGAAATTGTACAACATATAGAACACAATATGGCGAATATTTCTGCATCATTAACACAAAAGACGTGAAAGTCTTAAAGTAACTGAACGATATGTATTTATATGAAAAGAATTGAGACAATACAAATAGTTCAGTATCTTCACAAATCAGTTTAGTGGCATTAAACAAAGTTTTCTGGGCTTAAATCGATAACAAAGATAAAAGTCGACAAAGTTTTCGGAATTGTGGGAGCTATCAAAAGCTCTTCGTGCTGTTCCAACTACCAAAGTGAGCGTAAGCTCCGCTAGAAAATCGGATGGACGCTAAAACAATAGCCCATACAAAAAAAAATTATTTTAATCATGTAATAAATACAAACTTGAAAATATTTTATGAAAACAAGCTACGAATGCAATTGAAAATTTATGTAAATCGAATACATCCGTGTCTGTGTGTGTCTAAATTGCATATCCACTTTGTCAGGTCTTAGCCTAAAAATTTCTTTAAATTTTAACGGTTCATTCCGGTACGTACCGGTATACCGAATTAAAAATCAAGGTACCAATACGGAACCGAATACCGAAATAATGTTAGAACCAAAACAGAACCTTTTACAAAAAGATAAGATTCGGTACGTACCAGAACTGGAACCGGAACCGAAAAACGATTCGGTTTTATGCTATAGTAGTCCGATCCGTCCGGTTCCGATAAATGTGCAGCGACTTTGTACCAAAAGACTTCGTGCAAAGTTTGGTGAAGATAGCTTTTAAACTGAAGGAGCATATCGCATAGAAACAGACAGACGGACATGGCTATATCAACTCAGCTCTTCATGCTGTTCAAGAATATATATACTTTATGTGCTCTGTAGAAGATACGAACTATCTATCTACAAAACTGTGGGAGATATGACTTTTTTCCCAAATTGCGTGGTCTAGAGGGGCGCGGCAAAAACTAAAAATAAACTTGATCTGCTTGCAAGTATAAGAAGTATATGTCCTGTATCTCTTACCATCTCTGAGACGGACATCAGACGGACCGACAAACGGACATGACTACATCGACTTTGCTGTTGATTCTAATCAAGAATATACATACTTTAAAGGGTCAGAGATGATTCCTTCAGTCTGGTACTTACTTTTGCACAAACTTAATATACTCTGTGTGCCTTTGGTACAGAGTATAAAAATTAATTAAGGTTCAATTTCAAACGTCAAATTGGCTTTATAAGAAAGATAATTTTACCCCATTAGCGTTTGAATAAGAATTCAGGGCATCTTTAAGTCCAATTATTGACTACTTTTTGAAGCAATGAGCGTTCAAGGCGCGGTTCCACGTATGCCCATGAAGGGCGTTTTTTTCAGATGTCCCCAAAAGACACATCCACTCGGGCAAATCCTCCTCCTATAAATCCATATTTTATAAAGAACAAAAATAATAAAAAATAATCGCCTCATTTTTTATTATAATCAAATTTTATCACAATTAATTCTTACCTATAACAAAAAAAACGTCTTCGTTTGTTGTCATTCTTGAGACTACACTTCTCTCCCGATGGGCAGGAATGTTTTATCTATCCTCTGAGGATACGAGGGATACTTCTTATGAAGAACAAATTCGCAAGGTAACCAATTCGATCAGTGGTCCTAAAATATTTCGTGGAATGTCGCTTCATGTTTTGGGTGTGTGCGAGGGAAGACTCGTCAACAAAATTCTGTGAAATGATTCACAAGCCTTGATTAAGCCAGCGTCTAGCATGGTTTAACACATGATGCATAATAATCCAGTAGGCCCGCAGTTCATCATGATTCTTCTATGAAATTTGACAAGCTATTCACGTTTTAAACATAACAACAAGCACGATTACTAGACTATCATATCTCACGTGTGAACGCACCCTAATATACAAAAACTATTATGATTAATGCCCTTCAAAATATGATATGTTTATAAATATTAATAATTCAGGAAAATATTTTTTTTTTTAATTTGCCCCAACACTGAAATATTTTGTATACCTTTAACTTATCCGATATTCTAAGTGAATGTAAATTGAGATTAAGTATATTACTGCGATAGCTGATTATCAATTATCTTAAATAGTCTGCTTTTATTGAAAATCAAAGTAGAAAATTTCTTTCTTTTTTTGTTAAAATTTTGACGTTTATTCCTAAAGCAATTGTATGTGTAAAATTTAAATTAAGAATCATATCCGACTTCCAAATAACTTCTGCACGTTAATTCTTGATTATCGGTGTCCATCCACGACATTATTTTTAAGTAATTATTTTAAATTTATGAAAACATTTAGTTTTGGTAATTGACCCTTAGTATCTAGTGCGAGTTTATTCTCCTTTCTGCCAAGAGCACAAAACCCTTAGGTCATCTAATAGTCTAATTTACTGGCCGTTTAAGCACAAACTTTTTCTCGCTACATCTAAGGAGCTGCCTACATACTCGTTCCTCATAAACATAGTTTTCTAAACATTATTACAAAAGTTGCCTCCCCAGCGATTAGGCCAACTAAAACTTTAGCTTTAACTAACATGACATCTCTGCTCCCACAACCCCCCTTTTCCCATACTTCAGGCCAATAAAATTAACGACTTATAAAGTAATTTTGTACAAGTTTTGAACTGCTTGAGCCAGTTGCGGAGGGGAGGGGAGGGGATCTCATGAAAAATTCTATTACCTGCCACACAGAGGCCCAAAAAGCTGCCTCCCAGCTGTACTATATGATCCGGCTATGTACTATATGCATTTTTAAGCCAATCAAGCCATGATGTCGACGGTGTTTACTCAAAATCCATCCCCTTGCCATTCAGGCTTCCTGTCAAGTTTACATTTGACACACCTGCTTTCATTTGAAATTTGCCGCGGGGCAATAATTGCAACAACGTTGGACTTTCCTTTACACCCGCAACAACAATAAACAAATGAACGACAGCGACGGCGGCGGCAGCAAGTTGGAAAACTTTTGAGTGGCAACCGTTGCAGCTCATTGTGCAAAGGAAAATGTTGTTGTTGTTGTTGTTGGCTGTTGCACAGAAGGGCATGGCGGGTACCTAGTGCTGCGCTTGATTGAACCCACGCACTGGGGGCTCAAATTGCCTCAGGAACTGTGGTGGATTGGATGAGCGTGCGCCTTAAATAAACAATTCACATTTAATTACGTCTAAATTTGGTTTTGAGAACAAACACCGACGACAGCCGCGAGTGCGAGACACACGTACGTACGTATGTTTACGGTAGAATGTTCGGATGGACGTCTGGAAAGGATGGACGTACAACGCCTCGTCAATGAATGTCGACAAATTGGCAACACACGCGAAAGGGCGAATTGAACTGGGGAATTTGACGGCCAGGAATAATAAGCATGCCCATCTTATACAGTTAGAGAAATTGGATTGGAAGAACTAGGGAAACAGACATGACGGCAAAACTCAATTGAGCAAATCGTGACTATCTATGTTACAGCTATTTGATAGAGGCATTCGATCTTAATTAAGAACACTCACGCTGGTCAAATTGATCAATATTTGAAACTGACTGTGTGGTAAAGTTGTATTTTAGATCATATTTATACACTGAGAAAAAACCAATCAATCTAAAATCTAGATTGAAAATCTCGTTTTCAAGAACCTTGCAATCTTATAAAAACAAAATGGGAAAACCTTGAAATAAGCTTAGAATTCTTAAAAACAAGATTTATCATCTCGCAACTTATCAACCATCCTGCAGTTTTCTGTAAAGTTGAAAATTTATTTATTTTCTTCGTTCAATAACACATTGGCACGGCCGATTAGACGATTTTGCCGTAGGGGGTCAATTGTTAAGCGCAGTCAGTTGCGGTATAAGAGCTCAGGCTGCAAAAATCTCCGCTTTTATACTGCAACTGGTTGAGCCTAACAGTTGACGCTCCATGGTGAAGCGGTGGTGTTTTTTAGTGCGCAGAAGGTACTGAGTTTAAGTCGGCGGATAAAAAATTTACAATTTATGTAAGTTTTTCAGAAAGAAGAAAATGCTAATAACTAAAATAAACACACCCAATCATTTATTAAATATGCTTAAATTAAGATAAAAAAGAAAAACGTATAAGCAAACATATTCAAAATGGTCCAAAAATTGGAGTGCTTGAATTTTTTCTTTTCTCGCACTACTTTACATTAAGTTCCCCATTGTCGTCTTTAAAACCTAAATCTTTAAAAAGTGTGGTATCCAGACACGCAGTAGCTCTGTCTGACACACCAAATCTGACGCACATTATAGCATAATTGGGGTTATTAAACCTTTTCGTTTACGGATCGCGCTGAATCTGCAGTAGCAGTCGGATTCGATTCCAAATCAACAATATCCGTCGGGACTTCTGGAATTGTCTGCTTTCTTCCAGTATGCTGAAAATGCATGTAAGTGATCAGGCGTCAAACCATATGAATAACGATTACTTTGTAAACTGCACTTGTATATTCCGAAATAGAATAAGCTATATATTGCCTCGACAAATGCGGTGTATTTTTTAGATGTAGACGTGATTTTTGTTTTCTTAGAATATATATTAAGCAAGGTTTTCAGATTACCTATTACGGGTTTCTTCGTCATTATGGCAATATTCAACTTGTTCCAAATTTCCATCAATTTTTCCGCTACTTGAGGAGTATGATAACATTTTATTTACATTTTTAGACCGATCGCGGCAACTGAGCGGACGTAGTTCGTGTAAATCACTTGGCAAACTAAAAGGACTAATATTCGGATCTGGCATATGCAGCAAATTTGATTTCGTGTGACTTGATAATGTCATATCTTTGCAGAAGAACCAATTGATATAGCAGACTCCATAATTAATTCAATTACAAATAGCAAATAGCAAAAGAAACTTACATTTGGCTTTAAAAAGTTAGAATCGCGAAAAGAAAGAATACACGCTTATTTCTTAAGCAAAAACTTCTAACTGGACTATTGTATCAAAACAATTAAGACCAATGTTTTCGAAAACAACAAGCTTAAAAGAAGCTTCTTTGCAATAACAGCATATCAATAACTTTCAGACGTAACAGAAGCAGAGTTGGCATTATTCAAATAACGAATGATTCGTTGTAAATAGATAACTATTTAAAATAAATTCTTATTTAGAAAGTTTTGTTTAAAAATATTTCAATAACGATCATTCGAATAAATATCTAGATAACATTTATCGTTATTTAAATAAAATTATTCGACAAATAACTCTTCGAATAATCTATTTGTCTACAAAATAACAAATTTTTTCGAATAAAAAATTATTTTGCATAAGTATTAGGGTTCGGAATTGCTCGCGAGCGAGCCTCGCGCGCTCTTTTTTCGGCTCTCGCTCGGAGCCGAGAACCGCTGATCGAGAGCCGGGAGCACTAAGCGGCTCTCAGCTCGTGAGCGACAGCTCTCGGCTCAGAGCTGTGAGCCACAGCTAGCGAGCCTGGAGCCATTAAACGGCTCTCCGCTCGTGAGCCATAACACTCGGCTCTGAGCTGTGAGATACAGCTCGTGAGCCGCAGCTATAAAGTCGTGAACCATCAAACGAATCTCAGCTGGGAGCCACAGCTCGTGAGCCAGCAGCCTGCACTCGTCTAACGTAACAATGCGCAATTCGCAGCTAAGGGATCTCCAGGTTAATAAAACCACTAAATGCTTAAGAAACAGCTTTTCAAGACCGCAAACGATCTAACATAACTACATTACCATAATAACTACAAAATGACAATACTGAACCGCGATAAATACCATGGATGACCATGTATGGAGTAAAGAATACATTTGTATATATATGGCTATATCTACTCGATTTATGTGGATTAACAAGTTTGTTTGGCCTTGCTTCTATTTTTGTTTCTCTATGGTATTTTTTGTCGATTTAATGATTTGACACCCCCGGAAAGTGGTTTGAAACACTCTTTATGATCTGGACTATATTCTTTACGATTGGTCATCCATGGTATTCAGTATTGTCGAATACTTACCGAAGGCATGCTTCACTGTAAATAAGAGAGAGAGACAGTCAAATTTTCGCGCTCTCTTCTTGGGGAACTCCGGGTTAGGCAGGCCTAACTAAACGTTTTATAAACAGGACAAGTCTTATGGACTCTTATAGCCAATTTTTTTTTTATCCGTGATAAAATTATTTATAGATAATTTATTCTGATACGAATAAATTTTTGAACGAATAAATTAAATTTATCTTTATTTTCATTTTATTTTTAGAATAAAGCATCATTATTATTTTATTCGAGTTAAAAGAATTTTTGGAAAAATTATTCGTTGTCCGTATTCGAGTAAAAAAATGCCAACTCTGTCACAGAAGTAAGATTTGTTTTATTAATATCACCTCTGTACAGCAATAACAACGCGCGAGTTTACCAAGCTTTTTTAGCGTCTAAGGACGCTAACTCAAATGAACTCTCTTTGGATTTGCTTTCTTTGAGAAGTTGATGAAATCATAGCAAACAAACAAAATAAGAAACAATAAAATTCGAATCGAAAAAACAATCGATTGCATGTGTAAAATAAGCTGTTATGCTTTTTTTATTAGTCGTTTTTTAAATAGTTTAAGGTCACTTTGTTAATTTTTGATGTTAAAATTTTTTAATCTCATATTTTTTGCATTTCAAACGAAAGTTTTGAAAAATCCTATTTAAATACTTCAACTTTATAAACATCTAAATTATTTTTAAGGATCAGAACATTCTTTCAATTTTTTGTGCATCATTTGATGCACAAATGATAAGTGATAAATGATTAGTTTTGGGTTTTCCCCATAACTGACATTACAATTTTCATTAAAAGATTTTTTTAAAATTAACCTAAACATCAAAATCATATTTGGTTATTTAAACAGCTTTCGAAAGCTCATGCAATTTCCGTTCGAACAAGCCCAAACGTAAAGTTTTTTAGAAGATTTAATCAAATTTTAGCATATTTAAAAAAATATAAAATACGACAAGATTCTCGTTAAAAACGGAAAGCTCGATTTTGATTTTAGACCCGTAGTTTCTTGGGCGATTCTTTTTAGAATTCGTCGTAGATTACGATTTTGACAACCGCTTGGTCAAGAAAGAAATTGACCCACTTTAATATATATCCAATGATATTTTCACTTAATAATCAGCATCAACAGCCGACTCGATGTAGCCATGTCCGTCCGTCCGGTTGTCTGTATGAATACGAAAAAATTATTTGTAAGACTAACATACAAATTTTGACCAAAACCGCAACTATCGTTTTGAACTTCATGTCTAAATCTAGTTTCCGTAAAACTTTATTTAATTCACAAATAGTGACGGTCCGAATACATAAATTTATGTATCGTATTTTTGAAGGACTCTTTATTTAATTCTTATTTGGCAAACAAAAGTATTAGTTGTAAAGGGCAAAGTCCTCAAAACTGTTCTCATACTTTATATTCTTTTAAAACACTTGCAAAGTGTATGGAGGATGTGTGACATTATAGAGCTGGTTCGGTCTGGGGGCTCGAGCCAGTTGAAAATCATAAGCTCGGTTCTCGGATCGGTTGCTTTACTTATCGAAACTAAGGAAGAAGAGCTTGCCTAAACTTCAATATGCAAAAATATACTGATTTGATTTGAAATTTAACAAACTTGACTTATGCTTTACTTTCTTCTCGAAGTTATAAGATGCCGAGTTTGAATATGATTTTGAAATGATATTGCTCCGATTCAATATAGATTTTATCCGGTCAATATAGATGGGATATAATTACATAAGTTCTTAAATAAACTAAAAAACCTTGTCAAGCATATGCGGTCCGGTTTAGGTCCAGGTTCGGGAGGTTAACAATTTAGGTTAGGTTAAGTTAGGTTTAGAAGATGAAGGACAGTTAGACTGTCCCTACCCTAAGGCCATGATAGGCCCATGGCGATACCATATAATTCCCTATTATTGACTGAACCATATTGACGACGCTAAGAATTTATGTAGAGACGGAATCTCTATTTCGGACACTTCCGAGAGGTTGGGTAGAAAGGAGTGACCAAGAGTTTTGAGTCTCCTTTTACTAAAACCTTGGCAGTGGCAAAGACGATGTAGTAATGTCTCTTCCTCTTTCTAATACTTGCAGCTTCTACAGAAGTCATTGTGAGCTTCGCCCAAGCGTGCTTCATGCCTGCCGATGAGGCAGTGACCCGTTAAGGCCCCAACCAGAAGTGAGATGTTTTCTCTACTTTGGCGCAAAAGACTATTGGTTCGTTTTAGGTTAAACGTGGGCCAAGTGACCCTAGATAAAGCGCCAACCGGGAGGTTATTAAATCGTTTCGAAGCCAGGCGCCAGGTTTCATTTCTTGTGACTAGCTTGTATGAGGCTAAGGGCATCAAGCTCTTCTCCGGAAGGAGCTGAATGGTACTGCCCTGTCGTGGCACACAGATGAGGTAGATACGAAGATTCTGAGCGACCGCATTTATCATTGAGCTTCGATCCTGCTGTGTAGATATTGATGTTATTTGCTCTTCTGTGGGGCAAGTTCTCCTAGTCGCGTCTACTAGGTATAGTTACGTCATGAAGTTTCTGGAATGACATTGTGGGTATACAATAGACTTTAATTGCGGGAACCGCGTTTTGATGGTTAAGTAGAGTTGAGTGTCCTGAGTTAACCGCGTTACAGACTTTCGCCTCTCTTAATCTCAGGGCTGTAATGCCCGCTAACTGATTACCTATATTCGGTATTTGATGTAGAAAATGGCGACAATTTGTTTGAAACGGCTTCGTCCGCAAACATTTTATGATGGATTTGACTCAAAATGTTGCTTAACAGTTTCGCCTTTGCCAAATTTATTTCTCAGTGTAGTTCTAAGAATTATGGGGGTCTTCAAATTACTTTATGCCAAAAAGCATCACCAGCAACAGAGTTGGACTCAAGCCAGTTGCTTGATTGCATCCAATTGAATGCGAAAATATTCTTTTTTTTCTGTTCTTTACATTTCTGGGTGGTCCTCTGTTTCTTACTTCCCACCAATAGTTTTGGTTGGTAATGCACCCTCAAATCGATAGTAATGCTAGTCTTTCTGTTCGGGGAGTTCTTGTGCCAAAGCACTAAATAATTGCCCATATGTGCCCCAGGACGAAGAGCAAAATAACCACCCCTGGCTGGCTTTTGGGTTGTTTCATCGATATTTCTTTTTTCAATTTATGCTCATTTATTCTATCAATTTAACGAAACACACACACACACGACCAGACCAGAGTGAAAATCTCTTTTGGGAACGCAAATGGTGAAAAAAGGAGATTGCAACTCGTGCGTAAAGTTTGGGGTAGAGGGTTGGCTTGAAGGTTTGATTCCGTTGTGTTTTGAAAGCAAATATTTTCTGACAAGTGGAAGTCAGATGTCATATACGAGCGAGCGAGGGAAGCGATATACACCCAACCCAACCCAACCAAAAATGCCGTTCGTCTCAATTGCTACTTGACATGCACACACACGCAATCGCACAGAGTGAAGTTGTCAAAAATATAAAAAATACACGAGAATGTAAGGAAGAAACAGGAAGTGTAAGGCGAATAAAGCAAAAAAAATAAGGAGAAGAAAAACTTTGACATTAGAGCGTGAATACAACTGACAATTATTGCTTGACAGCTGACAACGTTTATGCGGGGCCACAGATTCAACAAAATGACTTTGTCATGTTCAGTGTAGAAGTGAGAAGCAAAGCTGATTTTGCCAACCGTTCCGTTGATTATACTTACTTTTATCTGAAAGATATCGGTTGCTATTCGGGGATGGCCTAACACAATGCCAACCTATTGAACAATGTCTAGCTAATTTAATTTCTGAAATATATGTATAAAAGATTAACTACAAGGTCATTTTTTACTTTCTTAAAAGCAATATTGCTACTTGTTCAATTTCCCACTGTAAATGGAGACTACAGTCAAAATTTTGAGCAGGATGCGTCTTTTTTTTTGTGATTGAAAACCATTAAAATCAGACAACCCATGATGTTAATATAAAAGGTGACCCATTGTTGGCCCTGCTTCGATGACTTAAGCTGGCAATCCGTTGATTGGTGTGGTCGCCTTCGATTTCTTGGTACATCACATAACTCTTAACGAGAACTGTCGTAATAGTAAACAACGATGAAGGCTCTGTGGCCCTGGTATTATTTTTCACGAATGCGAAATTTTCAGAAATTAGTCAGCTGTTCGGTCTCACTTACGCTCACTGGATACATTTTGGTCAGCTGTTTGCTCTCATTTACACTTTCTGGATACATTTGGGAATATGTCCATCTCGCTCTATCCACTGTGATTTCCTAATGGCTCTGTAAAGTATCTTTTAGGGCACTATCGTTTAGTACCAGCAAAATTGAGAGGTATCGCAAATTCTATCTCCAATTATCCAATTATCCTCCAAGCTCTAGATTTAGTGTCATCCGGAAAAGTTAATGATTTTAGACGAAAAAGCAAAGAGTAAAATTTCTTAAAATTATTAAGCATTATTTTGTACATAACAAAAAGATACGGTAAAGTTGTAAAGCATGGAATGATATTGGACGATCGGAGAATGAAAATGTACTAGATGTCTGAGACTGTGCTCAACGGAGCGGATATACCGTAGTTTATGACACTTCAAATGACTTTTGGTAGAGACCGTAGAGACACCACAACTCACCAGAGACCAAGGAACAGTCAAAGCAGTGAACTAAAAATTTATGTTGGAGAGATTCTACCTTGATTTGAGGCAAAAAGCAAAGGTGTAAAGGTATGACCTATACAAAGAAGAAACGAAAAGGGAAAGCTAGCTCCTTCTGTGCCGAAGTTTTAATACACTTGAAAAAGCTCGCTCCTAAGGTTAGCGATTTCGACTAAACTTAGCAGATCAGATTGAAAACATTGAATTGTAACAATGACCGTGTTTAAGAACGCTAACATTCAAAACAAAAAAGTTTTTCTCACAAAATCCCATTTACAACCCATCTACAAGCAGTAGTCATCCGATCCGGGCGGTTCCGGAAGAAGACTCTGTGCTAAATTTCAGCTCAATAGCTTCAAAACTGAGGGACTAGTTCGGGTAGAAACAGACAGACGGACCGACAAAGGCGAACATTCTTAGCTGAGCTATTTCCCCAACTCAGCAATAGATTGCCCCACTACTTTGACCATTTTGCTTTTGGTTGCCTCTTCCGGTCTGGGATGATGATGAGCTCAAGTAGATTGGCAACTTGTGACAGCTAAAATAGTATCCAACCCTACTTTTCTTCAGTTGAGTAATAGCTGTTAAATTACTAATTTTATGGTAAAATTACGGTGAACACAATAAGAAAAGTACTTACTGTGAACATCGGTAAATATTACTAATTTTGTGGGTTGGCGCATTTCTAAACGAGAATTTCGGTTAGATTTACTGGTTTACGAGAAAGCTACTATAAAATTTGGTTAGTTTTACCTACTTTGTGGGTTGGCGAATTTCTAACCCACAATATCGGTTAAAATTAACCGCAGATTTCTTTGTGTGTACATATATAGTTGTCCGATTTTTATCAAACTTGTTGGAATTATGTAAAAGCATAGAAAACTGATAAATACGAGGTTTGGGGGCGTTTGCATTGAAAACAAAGTTTTTCTCACTAAAACTACTATTTCGAACGATCATTCCTATGGCAGCTATATGCTATAGTCATCCGATCCGGTCAGTTCCGACAAATGTGCAGCGTATTTGTACCAAGAGACTTCGTGAATAGTTTGGTTAAGATAGCTTTAAAACTGAAGTAGGAGATCGCATAGAAACAGACGGACGGACAGACAGACGGACAGACGGACATGTCTATATCAACCCAGCTCGTCATGCTGATCAAGAATATATATACTTAATGTGGTCGGAGATGCTTTCTTCTACGCGTTACAAACATCTGGATTATTTTAATATACAGTCTACAATGGTATAAAAAATTTGGCTTTACGCAGCTCAAAGGGCCACAAGCCGTGCTTTTCTCAAATTTAGGTGTGTCTGCTTTTAATTTTTGCAGAAGGGAAGGGTTAGATGTTAGGAAGCCGCACATCAGCCAGACACACTACCGCTGCAACGCACCTGGCCAAAAGTAAGTGAGTATATTGAGCTTGGGCAAATGTATGCAACGAACAGAAGAAGAAGCATTTCCGACGCAATAATGAATATTTACATGGACAGCTCTCAGAGATCCTGAAAGCTAGATACCCATAACTTGGCACAGCTTTGAAACGTTTTTGTTCATTGATACTTACTTCACAGTTGACGCCAGTCAGCATTGGACATTTTTCCATTTAGTAGGCATAAAGGCCTTTTCAAAAGTGTTTAAAATTGTTATTTTTTCAAGCAGATTTTTAACAGGCTTTTGACTTGGGGACTATAACTAAAACAATTTTTGTCTTTGCGACAGATTCTTTTGGGTACGCCTTTGTTTTTGCAAAGTCAGACGCTTTGCCGTAGCAGTTGAGTTTCGAGTACTGAGTATTGATTACTGAGTATCGACTAATGTTTATTGAGAACTGAGTATCGGGTACTGAGAATCGAGTGCTGAGTATCGAGTACTAATTATCGAGAACTGAGTATCGAATACTGAGTATATATCGAGTACTGAGGATAGAGTAACCCACTTTCACACACACGCATTCACATACACACCCACATTTGTTTTGTAAATCAGATTTCTCTTCGTTAATAGCTTTGCTCCAAGTTTGGTTTGAAAATAAAGTGTGCTGGAAATGTATACCAAGCTAAGATTTTTTAAAAAAAATTTCCAAACCGCAGCCCAATGAATTTAATATAGTTTATTAATATAGTAGTTCCTAAAATTTTGGTCAATTGTGTGCCAAATTTCCCAACTTATCATCAATTTCTTACATTTGATCTTATTTTCTTTGAAACATTCACAGGCATAAACTTTTCACCAAAATGAAATAGCTTCATTAGCTTTGATAAAATATCCTCAGTGGAATGTCGTCACCAAGTCGACTTATTATTTGTAGGTATGATATTTAATAATTTATGTATTTCCGATTTATGTCCGCGCATTTTTTGTTCGTACCTCCGGCTTCCGTTTCACTCATCCCCCTCCGTGTGCCTACCCCTCTCCTAAAATGAAGTCGTGGTCTTTGGGTCTTCATCAGCCTCATTTGTATGCGTGCAGTGTTGCGCAGCGCACTTATTGCGACTTGGGGGGACACTTGGGTATTAAAAAATGCCAGAGTACAGAGAGTGCTCTGTGCCCCCCCCCCCCCCAACCCCTAACTCCAGGTCTCGTGCCCACCCTTCTATGGCCATAGCCACCAGTCAACGAAGCATTACTACTTTGACTCTCAGTCAGTCAAAAATTGTATTATGCACAAGTTGTTTTCGTTCCTTCGGGTTCGATGGGTATGAGAAGTACACTACAAGTATGTTTACTACGATGGGAAGCGGCTTTTTATTAAGAAATCATCGTTGATTGTGTGGAAGGAAATAATGTTGATTTTACATTTTAGAACTGAAGAGGGGTTGGTGGGTGGGTGGATGGGTGGTGGGTTGGTGGCTTTGCTTGTTGCGGTGGCAAGTTTATTATAATAATAGGCCGTAGTCATTTTTTGCTGGTACTTTGGGGAGTTGGAGCCGCAGAGGAGTGAGCAGAGTCTATTAAATTGATGAGTAAATGCATGCTGTTTTGTTGTTGTTTCTCCATTTGAACAGGTTTAATGGACTCGACAGGGTGGCATTTGAAATACCTGCTTGGCATACACACTTTTGCATTGCATACAACAAGTTATGCAATATGTATGAGCATTGTCATCAATATTAGCATCTATAATGAAGGTAGTAAGACGGAGAGAAGAACAGTTTTGAATGGAAAATGGAAATGAAGAAGGGTGGATGAGATTGGTTGGATATGCAAGAGCAAGTTGTGGATTTTTATATTTGTGTCTCTTTCTTTTAAATTTTACGGAAAAAAACTACTGTTCTGGATGTGTTTATGAAAATCTATTAAAATTTAAGTTTTTGGAATTCTATCCGACACAATTAGTCCTTGATGCTAAGCAAATTTAAAAATATTTAAAACGAGAAGGCTAAGCTAACTTCGTCTGTGCCGAAGTTTATATACCTTTGCGTAACCTGGTTTTCAAATATTAGAGTTTAAGTACTCTAACTTTAAAATCAAACAGTTTTCTGACTAAAACATATTTTCCGATCTATCGTCATTTCGATTTCAACAAAATGTTACGAATCTGTTTGAAAGCATTTAAAATTAACAATCACCGAGTTTATAAACGATCCATTTCAAAACAAAAAGTTTTTCTCATTAGGACCCATTTTTCAACCGATTGATCCTATGGGAGACATAAGATATAGTCAACCGATTTTGATATTTGTTACTTTAGATTGATAACAGCCGAGTTTAGGATCGCCAACATTGAAAAAAAAACAAAAATTTGCTCACTCAGACCCATTTCCCTACCGATGGTTCCAACATATTAGCAGCGTGCAGTAAAAAGAAGACTCTCGTCAAAGTTTCTGCTTGATAGATCTAAAGTTGAGAGACTAGTTTGCGTAGAAACACACAGACGGACAGATGCACGGACAAAGCTCAATCGACTCAGCTCATCGCCCTGATCAAGAGTATATATAGTTTATGGGGTCGGTAATGAATATTTCACTGCGTTGCAAACTTCTGGGCAAAGTAAGAATACTAGGAGAATGTACCTTGCTTCTTTCCATTCGTCTTTCTTATCTAATCACTCCTTTTCCATACTTCTTAGTTGCTTGTTGCTTAGGTAGCTAACATAGCTCATAAATAACTCTCAATCCTATTTTCAGTTTGCTCTGCTCACGTCACTGACCGAAAGAACACAATAAAAACGGGCCTTGGCTTCCCTCAACCGAATGTGTTCTGTTATCGCGCTCACTGTTAAGTGGCTGTGGTTGAACACTCAGCACTGATCGGGTTGCCTGCACCCGAATAACAGGCCCATGTCACTCAATCGGTTATAAAATGTGTGTTTTTCGAAGAACGAAATGAAAAAATGATATGTTCAAAAGGTTGCGTGCGCTCGAACTAAGCATAAGCAGAGAGAGACTCAGTGTGAGAGAGAACGAGAGAGCGCATATAGTTTGTCGCATACATTCATATTGTTAGCCGAACATTACACACTAATGCATACATACGAAGAAGACCAAAAAGGCCCAGCCAGACCTGAGAAGAAAAAAAGCCACAACAAAAAGTGTTTCTCTCCTCTCACAACCAAATAGAAGCAGTGACCGCTGTTAAAGGCTGTTTTGGTACCTCTATTCAGTGTGCCGGGCTAAATGCGTTATTTTCTGATAAAGGCAAACTGGAGACCGATTTTTGCGACCTCTGGTAGCAAATCATTTTTCTTCTGGTTCCTTTTGACCTCTTTCTGCCTTGTAGCTTTCTTTCTTAATTTGTTCGGAACCCAATTTTTCGGTTCAATTCAAAACAAATTATAAATACCTATATACTATTTATTCTATGGTCTTAATGGCAAAAGTTTTAAACCGATTGACTGAAAATTAAAACAACTGCAGGTAACACATCTATAATCCCCAAGTCTGATACCTCAAAGCTGATAAAAATATAGAAATCCGGAGAACTATTGTATTTTGTATATACTACTGAGTGAACAAAACTACACTTAGAAAAAAATGAACGGCAAAGTTCAAGATCGATCGGGATTGAATTTATACCGTTTTGTACTTATTATTTCAAGTATGTTTTGTTCTTGGACGTACTTAAATTAAGTACGAAACATTCTAAATTAGAAAAAAGACTGATAATATTATTAAAATGAGAACAAACGTACTTGAATCAAGAACATTTCGTACTTACAGATTTCGTACTTACTTTAAGAAAGGATCGTTCTTAGTTCAAGGACAAACTTTTTTGGATTGAGGACAAAATGAACTTACAATGCAAGCTCCAAAAACTGTGCGACGGAATATGCGAATAATTTTAAGTCGAATCTGTTCTTAAAATTCCCTCCCGGTTCTAACACTTTGTACACTTTCTGTACTTAAGACCATATCAAACCATTAGTATGACCAAAGAGATATAAAATCTTCTTCTATTTATCCATTCAAAACGGTGTCCACGTAGGGGTCTCTTGAGTTCAGCAAGCAGCCAGAAGTCACATGGTGTTGTCGGGCGAATACGGTTGTTGCGGAACGAACGTGTGAGATGGTTTTCGGCTCTAATCGATATTTCACTGATATTTCACTTTACTGAGGCCCAAATGGTCACTGAAAATGGTTTTCACTGGAGGATCAGTTCAAATGATATTCCAAAAAGGTCAGTAAGGTCTCGAACTGTGAATCTACGATTTTGGAACACAAATTCGTTGATTTTGTTGACGTGTAGCTCATCGGTTGATGTTGCCTCGTCTTCAACGCTTTCTCGTCCGTCTATGAAAATTTTTTTACCACTCATAAGCTCTTGTTCTTGATTGAGCTTGCTCACCGAAGGCCATCTGTAACATTTTCAACACAAAACTTAATAGAACTGCGGTGTTGAATAGTTTTAGATATAATAAAAAACAAAAAATTCACTTAGCTGTTTACAAAAGAACGCGTATCTCAAACACTAATGAATAATTTAAGGTGTAATTTTGCGCAGATGTCAGTGACAGTGTTGCCGAACGGATGTCGAACGGATGAGCTGCACAATTTTGCAGTGGTCGGACTTGGGACTTCTTTGTCGCCGCATACATAATAACGAGATGCCATGGCTACCTAGTCGTGTCCATAGAGCACCAATTGCCTATTACAAATAAAGGTCACGATGAACTTAAACATCATTTAATTATTTGCAAAAAAGGATTAACCAAACTCTGTCGGACCCTAGGTGCCTTCACTACCGATTCTTACAGAAAGCTATTGTAGCAACTATTGCATCATTGGAGGCTACCATATTAATTCGCTGTTAATTAATTTAAATTTTCCCGCCAAGTTAAATTTGTAAACAAAACAACTAGAGATGAGCACCTTATCTCACAGTTGCTATCGGCGAAATAATGTGCAGAGATTTCGCACTCATTTCGCAAGTATCTCCGTACCAAGCTTAAGAATAAAAGCATTTGTCGGAACATATTAGGAGAATTACTATTACCATTGGGGGAACCTTCAATTTTTAAACATAGCCCATTGGTATTTATTAGTTTAAATCATCAGACCAGAGCTTATTGTCGAATTGTTTTTGTGATTTTGCTCTACGCCGTATTACTTTATAGATAAACTTACTTCTGCCCGGCTTTTGCCAATCGCGAATTCTAGCCAAGTTTTGAGGGCCTAAGTTTTTCCATAGTGACTTAATTTCCCTGGCCGCACCTTAACCTGAACCGCAGCCAAAAAAAGGAACAAAATACTAACGCACATTGTTTCAAGTTACAAGTTTTTCATGAACTTACAGAAACATTTCTTTGGTCATGCCGCTGTCTTGCCTTCAACTTCTTGGCTCTCATTTGACGCCGCATTTTTGACCCTTTTCCCACCCAACCAACAATATTCGTAGGCCTTAACTGACTTACTGAAAATCCCAGCCAAAAGTCTAGCCAGAAAAGGTTCACTCAACTGTAGACCATGCATAAGTATATGAGCGATGACTCGTTACAAAAATCTATAAATCTTGTCCAGACACAACCCTCACAACAACAACAATTTCCTTTGACTTGCAAAGGAAATTTTTGCTTGCCAAAATTAACGAAAAATGTTCCGGGCAAAATGTTCACTCTAATCACGGGAGTGTACAGGAGTTGGGTCTAATGTTTTTGGGTGTTGTGCATAATCGTTAATGAATTATGGCCCCTGCTCCTTCTGCTTCTCCCTGTGCTCTCGTAATATGCGTGTAGCACATGTTGTGGCCATATGACTCTGGCCTAGTTTTTCGTTACTGGAAACCCCATAGGAAACTTAGCCCTAATGTAATTTTCATGGTGCCTTTTGTTTTAATGCATTCCGCACACCCTCCCTGCCTCTCTGCTCGTGTTTCTGCATTAAGTTTGTCGTTTTTCAAATATCCACCCTCGACTTTGGGTTTAGTCCTTCGTTTAGTCCATTAGTCACGCGCTTTATCAAGGTGCTGCCATCTAAATTATTTGACCACACCCCCTCCCTCCCCACGTTTAATTGCCTTTTTCATAACAATAATTTTGATAAATTTCTCAATAGCATGTTAAAGTGCTTAGCGTCGAGTGGACATTACTACACATTCCCTTGTACTCCTCTGAAGCCTTTCAAGCGCATCATTCACACTTTGTTTGCTCCTCTTCGACATGCATAAAACATTTTTTACTTTTTTCCTTCTCATTCATTTGAATTGAAAAGCTTTTCGCAGCGATTTGTTATGCAAGCTTAGAAAACAAACGAGCAAACAAAAAAGGAGCAGCCAAAATGAAACCTGACGCTGAAATTTTGTTGAATGCCTGGCCATAGTACATCTCCGCTTCTTCTAGCCCGTCCGATTTTTTTGTGTTTGTTATCAACTTTGTTGCTGTGAAATGTAATTGCATATGCAGCCACGCTTCAAAGCGCACATAAAAGCCATGTTGCGGGGCGCAGAGGAGGTGTGAGGCTGGAAAATATTTTTCTGCACACACTATACAATGTCCAGTGGGGTTATTAGTATTTTTCGTTAGAAAGCAACAAACAAACGCAGCGAGGAAATTGCTCCAACTAGAAATGCGTTTATATTGTACAAAAAAACAGAAAAATTCTAAAACAAGGCTTGGAACTGGGCTTTAAGTAGAGCAAAATCTCTGCCGATTGCGTTGGATCAGTTATTTTTTAAGCAGATTGCTTTTCTGCTAAGACCTAGGGATACTATTGCGCAAAAAATATAAATTTGAAGACTTTAAAATTAACCCTTAAATAAATTTGTCGAATGAAAACAATATTATTTAGTTTGCACAGTATGAACTTAGCTGCTGCAGTGGGCAAAAGAGAGGCAAAAATTTAAAATAAAGTATAAGAAGAAGGAGGACATAAAAATTTGTAAATGTATTGGCTGCTTAACACTGCAGAGAAGATAAAAATAATATCCATATCAATTTGATTTGGGCTGGTTAATTTGACATTTTGTCATTTTTTTCATATCATTTCTAAACAATAACGTTTCATTTTTATCAATTTGTTGAATGATATTAGAAAAGATTAAAATTATATCGTTTTAGTTTTCAAAACCCTTCTAAAGGAAAGAGATGTATAGACAAAGCGAAGAATTAAAGAGACAAATAATGTTGCACTTCGTAACTTAAAGTAATATGATGAAATATATAAGTAGGCTCTGAGCCCTGTGACAACATGCGTTTCCGATGGTAAAGTACCATTCATATGGTCCCGAGCTCGATCCGCAGTCGTGGAAGAACTACTATAAATCATAAAATCGTTGTATATCTGTTTCCATAAAACAATAAATAATAATACTTAGCTAAAAAATGAATTGGAATTACCTGACATTTTAAATTTATTTTTTTTTTTTTTCTTTGTGTAATAATGAAATTATAAAATATCTATTTGATGTTAAAAATATTATTAAGATATGCTCGAAAATTTCGTTTTGATATTTCAAGACAGGTGCCTTTCAAGTGCATCATATCGGTTTTTTGTTTTATATGAAGAAATATAATACTGAGCCCCGTATCATCAGTGATTGGAAAGGTACTCAATTTTCTTACCTATAGGTAAGGTACAAGGTAAATGACAAAAAATGTACCTTGGTAATTGTTGGTGGGGTTGGTGACTTTATTTATGGTTTATGTATGATTTTGTTTTTGGCCGGACCTGGAGCCGGCCAAAAACAAAATCATATATATACCTGGGTAAGGTAAAGGGTATACGGAATTTCCAGTACCCAGGTAAAAGTAAAGGTACAAATAAGGTACTTTTAAATTAAAAAGAATGGTTAAAAATTGAATATTCTGCTTATTGTCTTTTATGCTATTTCGATTTTCTAACATAACAACAGCTTTGAATATTTCGTCACTTTGTATCTTGTCGGTATCTTTTTTGTGTATTTGGCCTCCACAGCTAAAAATTCTTTCAATAGGGGTAGAGCTAGGCAAAATGGTATTATATTTATAAAAACAAGAAAGAAAGTCGGTCAAGTCCGACTATAACATACTCTGTACCCTTACACTCGCATTTGCTCAGGAGTCAAACGGCCAGTTAACACCCCGCGCACAACGCGGTGCGCTCTCTAAGTTTCTCTCTTTCTCTCTCGCACTAAGATCGCCTGTATTGAACGGTTATGGTATGTTGCGGTGGTTATTGGTGGGGGGGTGGGTGGTGTTAACTGGCCGTTTTTTGCTCATAACTTGAGTATCGTTCATCCGATCTTTATCATTCCTTCAGCAAATCGATAAATAATTTTGATTACTAGTAGAAGATACATGTTTTTTCCAAATTGCTGGGGCGGGAGGGTGCGTATCAAAAATTGAAAATAAACTTGATCTGCTTGCAAGTATAAGAATTATATGTCCCATACATGTCAAACCTCTATCTCTTACCATCTCTTCATTCATAAGGACGGACGGACAGACGGACAGACAGACAGACGAACAGACGGACAGACGGACATGGCTATATCGACTCGGCTGTTAATGCTGATCAAGAATATATAATATATACTTTATAGGGTCGGAAACGGATCCTTCTCTCTGTTACATACTTTTGCACAAACTTAATATACTCTATGTACCTTCGGTACAGAGTACAAAAAGGGGAAGGGGGGGAGGGGAAAGACGACCACCGACCATCCGACCACCGAACGTGGTTGTTGTTGATTCAACGTAGAATTTATCATCTAAATGTAAACTTATAACATTTTATGCTAAATCAAGTAGCCTTTTTACAGTTGCTATACAGACTAAGGGCCGATTTCTCATCTTCTACATAGAGCTATATGTCACATAAAATTACAAGTAGCACTGTATGTTGTGAGCTTATCTGACACATTGCCGCTATCTGAAAGAAAAGAAATCGGCCCTTACAGTGACAATCTAGTTTTCCTTCCATAAATTTTAATATGTATTTTCAGTTGGCTTTGCCAAACAAGCTGATATAAATGTAAACAAATTCTCATAATTAAAGCATTTGTTGGTCTATATGCCTAGGTTGTTTCAATAGAAATTCGATAACCACACTAACTAAAGGGGGGGTGTTTTATTTTGAAATTATAGGGGAAAGCTAACTTCGGCTCGACCGAAGTTTAAATACCCTTGTAGCTTGATGGCGCCACTACTTTAAGCATTTGCTTTCCAGTTTGTTATATGGCAGCTATACGATATATTCATCCGATTTTGAACGAACTTTCCAAAATTGTGTGGAAACTGATAATATTCACTACTGAAAGGTATAAAGACGCTATCATTGAAAACAAAAAAGTTTTTCTCACTAAACTACTTTTTCGACCGATCGTTCCTATGGCAGCTATATGCTATAGTCATCCGATTTGAATCAAACTTAGTAGAATTGTATAGTGGCATATAATATTGATTAGTGACAAGTTTGGGAGCGATAGCATTGAAAACAAAAAAGTTTATCCAGCTTAGACTTTTTCTCAGACATATCTTTTGTATGGCAGCTATACTATATAGTTGTCCGATTTTCATAAAACGTGGTGGAACTATGTAAAAGCATAGAAAACTTAGAAGTATGAGGATTGGGAACGTTTGCGTTGAAGACAAAAAAGTTTTTCTCACTAAAACTACTTTTTCGACCGATGGTTCCTATGGCAGCTATATGATATAGTCATCCGATCCGGCCGATTCCGACAAATGTGCAGCGTATTTGTACCAAAAGGCTTCGTGCAAAGTTTGGTTAAGATAGCTTTAAAACTGACGGAGGAGATAGCATAGAAACAGACGGACAGACGGACGGACAGACGGACATGGCTATATCAAATCAGCTCGTCATGCTGATCAAGAATATATATATTTTGTGTGGTCGGAGATGCTTCCTTCTATGCGTTACAAACATCTGGACAATTTTAATATACCCTCTACAAGGGTATACAAATTGCCATAAAACTAGAATTGTCTGACTTTAGAGTCCTATTTGGACACTTTCTGCTATACTATACGCCTTGATATGTGCTCCGTCGCAAATAGCTCATAACTCCAGATATTTATGTCAATTGTGGCCCCCATAAATCCAGGAGTGCCAAAATATCAACAAAATCGTTTGTCCGCTATATCTTGGAAACAACAGCTGATAGAACAAAACCAATGATACAGTTTTATTCAGTAAACGGTAGTCGAAGTGCTTGTCATGATGCGCTGACTGCGACTTCGGCAAGCAATCCGCTTGTATGCATGTAAATTGCTCAATGTTCGGTCGCCAGGAGATATGGTTGAGAAGAAGTGAACTGTGCGAAAAGGATACGTTAGGTATGATAAGGTGCATCCAAAACTTCTTACGCCTTCCTTGTTAATCCACACTAACTATGGCACTTACAAGTTTTACTTTTCACTGGCTCAAGTAACCAATGAGAGAAAGACATCAGTGGCTTCCCTCCACAAATAACCATAATATATTCTTCCGAAACTGAACAAATTTATATATATATATCTAAGGAATGACCCAGTATTAGTATAATAGTCCCAATGCATGACTTCTCTTCATTTTGAATAAAATGATTTCTATCAGTTTTTTTTACTCTTTTATTAACTGTCCCTTCTTTCGATACCATCAACATATCACAGACATATGCAACATATTTTCAAATCCCATAAGAACATGGCTTAACAGAAATAGTCCGGACACCTTAAAATACCTTATGTACAGCCGATTGCATAAATGAAATGCATTTAAAATTGTTTCATGATATTTTAATTTTCATATTTTGACACGTACCATGGCCTACGGCAAAAGAGCATAAAAATAAATCATCGACAGCAGAAAGAGATACTGGGGAAAAAAAATGAAACCCAAAACAATCAGTTGGTTTATTTTTAAATATGCATTTTACACACGTCAAACAAGTGTGCCATTAAAAATCATAAAATATTAAAACATAATCCATAGACAAGTATATTTTAAGCTTAATTATCGACAGGGAAACATCGCTGTAAGAGACACTGCGAGTGGCAGAGAGGAAGGGAGCTGCTTGTGGGGAGGGGGTGGATAACATCATGTAATGCAACTGCAGAGCTGGAAATTTATGTGTGGAACAGTTGCAACGTCGATAAATACAAGCAGATAAGACATAATTGCAGCTGGGGGCTTAACCAAGGGATTAATGTCAAGATATTTTCAAATAGATAACTTCAGTTGCTGGACATGGAGCTGCGTGCCCACTTCACTTGTTGCCTTAAAAAAATATTCAAAAATTTGCATACTGAAAAAAAGAGCTTCAACTTTTCTATGGCATGCCAAAGAAGAACAAATCCCAACTGCAAACAAAACATAACATGACAATGAACAAGTTTTTAAATGGCGAGCATTGAAAATTTGATTCTCCTCGCACAAATTTATTATTTAGAGATTTCGTTTTTCCTCGTTTTTCACTGTTGAAACTATGCGCCAGGGTATTACAAAACATACAATAGTTTATTTTTTATACCCCTCTCGTGCAATGATATCCCCGACACTCGCACACACACACACACACACTTATCCTAAGCAATAAAACATTCAAAGGATTAAATACTTTTTGGTACAAAACGCTTAAAAACATTCGAGGGAAAATAGTTTTGCCGCACAACAGAAAGCCCCTCCAAAAAGGCAATAACAAATGACAACAAACAAACAAATTGGTGCATTTTTTTAAATGGTTTTTAGGAGCAGGGGAATCCATTTGGAAAAACTTGTTGATGTAAGCTTGGATGAGAATTGTAGGTTAAGTTTAATACGATTTTAGATTTATGAGAATATTAATTATGCGAGTCTGTGTGTTAATAAAAGTTGCGCAGCTCGGCTCTAAATTATAATGATTAAGCATATCTTTGTATCCCAACTGGAATACTTGACAACTGGAAGAACTTGACTCAAACAGGTAAACTTAAAATAGGATTAAAAAGATTTCCCATATGGTGGTCAAAGTCTTCCATAAAGTTTTCGGATTTGCATAAAATTTCAAAAGTTGAGTTTTCTTGTCCAGCTGCCCAGACAAGTGCACACCCATAAAAATTTGTATAAATATCAATTTGATACGCGTTTGTTTTTATACTCTGTACCGAAGGTACATAGAGTATATTAAGTTTGTGCATAAGTATGTAACAGGGAGAAGGAATCGTTTCCGACCCCATAAAGTATATATATTCTTGATCAGCATCAACAGCCGATTCGATATAGCCATGTCCGTCTGTCCGTCTGTCCGTCCGTCCGTCTGTCTGTCCGTATGAACGAAGAGATCTCAGAGATGGTAAGAGATAGAGGTTTGACATGTATGGGACATATATTTCTTATACTTGCAGGCAGATCAAGTTTATTTTCAATTTTTGCCACGCCCCCTCCCGCCCCCGCAATTTGGAAAAAACTCCTACAGTTTTGAAGATAGATCTTTCGTACCTTCTAGAGATACCTTGTAAACAAAATTATTTATCGATTTGCTGAAGGAATGATAAAGATCGGATGAACGATACTCAAGTTATGAGCAAAAAACGGCCAGTAAACACCCACCACCCCCCACCCGTCACCACAGCATTCTATTGAACGTCAATCTTAGTGAGAGAAAGAGAGAGAGGAGTGAAACTTAGAGATGAGCGAGTATAACTCGTAAGCAAATGCGAGCTGCGACGTTAAGGGTACAGAGTATGTTATAGTCGGGCTTGACCGACTTTCTTTCTTGTTTTTTTTTGGTTTTTTGTATCAATATAAACCTTGAGAGTATTAGACTCATATTTTTGAGTATTAAGTTAAGTCTTAGAATATTAATTTGATACGCAGAAGTATTAAAATTGAAACTAAATAATTTTCCGTTTCAATGAATGTTAGAAATGTAAAAGTAAATGCTATGGAGGACACTTTCCCAGACAACGTGCGGAAGATAAATAAATAGATTTCAATATGGAACACGAATTTATACATTTACAAGGTAAGTTTATGCAGCCACGTATAAATGTTGTAGCGGTCGGACAAATGCCACGCCACAATGCCGCTGTGGCTGTTTCTGCGCTTTGCAAGATGATGCCCAAAGTGAGAGATAGAGATTTTCTGCGAATGCGTAAAGATCAGCATTTATAAATTTCAGTATGAGGCACAGCATTACAGTGACTTTGTTTAAACCACGTCCGCCTGGCACGGAGCATGCCGAATGAGAGTACAACGTTTCCCATAGTAAGGTGCCCACTCCAAAGGATTTCATTTCATCAGTGTAAATAAAATACGTTTTGTCAGAGTTTAAAATAAAAAAAAATTTTTAAGCGTTATGTTTTCATTTAATGTCTGTTTGTAGAGCAGTGAATTTATACTACAAACTTGATAAGAAATAATATTCAATTAATAAAAGCTAGTATCAAAATGATACTAAGAGTTTGACAATTGAAATCTCACATTGATAAGACGTAGTATCAAATTGATACTACAAAATTAATACAAAAAAATGTCAGCTTGATACAAGTTAGAATCAATCTGATATCCTCGAAATATTATTTTAATACTTTTAAAAATATTTTTTTGTTACTTGGAGTATTAAAGAGAATTTGATACACAATAGTTTCAAATTAATGACTAAAATGGTGTCATTTTGATGATTACTTTATTTTGTGTGTGCGGAAAGAAATGGATATGCCGAATTCTAGATTTGTAAAAACAGTAAAAACTAGATGTAGTCAAAAATGGCCTAAAATGCGTTGGAACTTGCTAAAGTTCTCAAAAATATTAACAATTTAGGAGAATTTTTATTTAATATTTGCCATACAACTTTTTTATTTTGAATACCTTTATCTGCTCCGACAGTCTGAGTGAATGAGCTACTGACTATCAGCCCAGCAAGCATTTTTTCGTGTTTCTTATCTCTCGTCAAATAGAGAATTTGGCGATAGTTTAAGGGGAGAGTTTAGTGATAGTTATACCAACAAAACACATATGGTATCGCATTTTTAAATTACAAGGGATATCCCTTAAAAATAGCCTTGAAGACTTGAATGCGATTCCTTTTAATGGGGTCTCGCATTTTCATCATCAAATCTGGCCATCGACAGAAATTTCAATTGCACTATGTATTGGCTGAGTATGAAATTCATTCTTGAGAATTACAAGCAAGCAAAAATTGGTGAATGTTTTCAATACAAGTACATCTTATTCAATACAAGTAACACATTAGATGCGTTGCCTTACACGCGCGGAGTGGCGCAGCCGTCTAAGGCGTCGTTCCATTTGTCGTTTAATTTGTAGTTTTTCGGAATAATACATATAAAACATTTTATCCTCCCACACTAGAGACTCATTCATATCTTCAGGAAGAATCGATTTCCTATCTCCAGAATATACTATTCTTTATCACCAGGAAGAATCGCTTTTTTATCCCTTAGAAGACACATTTTCTGATCCCCCGAATGAAACGCTTTCTTATCCCTGAGAAGAGACGTTTTCCTGTCTCCCAGAAGTGTCGCAGAGTGGCACACTTCTTCACGAATCTAGATAAGAATGCGATTGCTATGCGATACGCTAGAGTAGGAGAGATACATACTGGCAGAATCGCATTCTTTTCTTCTGCGATAAAAAATGTTTGCTGTTAACAGGGTAATAAGCTACTATGTTTGTTTGTAATTTAACTTGTTTTAATTTCTATTTCTTCTTATTCAATTTCGGTCGAATTGGAAAACTGCTGAACTCCTCTTATTTTAAGTAAATGTATCATTCTTCAATCTCAAAATTAACCCCATAACGCTAGGTACAAGATCTCGTGTAGCAATAGATTAAATTTTTTCAGGATTTGTTAGCTTCATTGAAAATCGAAAAAAAATTTTTTGAGCTGAAACTCAAAAGGTTAGCCAAATGGCATTTTATGAAATTTCATACGCTTAGCGTTAGCCCGTTATCTGGTAATAAAGGAAAATTATAAATTTTATTTTTACGCCTTTATTTGATGAACATTTGATAAATTAGTATGTTTTTATTGCTTTATGAAGATACCGATATAGTATGGTAAACTGCAATGCATTGATTTGGATGAAGAGCATAGTAAAATTAGTAAAAACCAACGTAGTCCACATCTTACTTATGTATGTGTAGATGATAAGTTCACATAGCGTTCTATCCCATCGAACTAAACGTCGTTTAATTTAGGTTTTTTATACCCTTGCAAAGGGTATTATAATTTTGCCCAGAAGTTTACAACGCATAGAAATATTCATTTCCGACCCCATAAACTATATATATGTATATTCTTGATCAGGGCGACGAGCTGAGTCGATTGAACTAGTCACTGTGTTTTAAAGCTATCCAGCTGAAATTTGCAAAGAGTCTTCTTTTTACTGCACGCTGCTAATATGTCGGAACCGACCGGATCGGATGACTATTTCATATAGCTGTCATAGGAACCATCGGTCGGAAAATGGGTCTTAAAGAGAAAAACTGTTTTGGTTTCCATGTTAGCGTCCTCAAGCTCGGCCATTATTAATATTACATGCATTCAAACCGATTTGCAAATTTTGGTCAAAAACGGATGATTATATCTTATAGCTGCAATAGGATCGATCGGTCGGAAAATGGGTCTTAGTGAAAAAACCTTTTTTTTGTTAAGTAAATCGTTCTTAAGGTTGGTGATTATTAATATTAAACGCTTTCAAACTAATTCGAAAATGTTCGACATCGTGTTACTATATCTTATGGTTGCCATAGGACCGACCGGTTGAAAATGGGACTTAGTAAGTGTTAGTGTTTTTATGTTAACGTCCTTAAACTCGCTGATTACTAATATTATATGCTTTCAAATAGATTCGCAAAATTTGGTCGAAGTCGGATGACTATATCTTAAGGCTGCCATAGGGCCGATCGGTCGGAAAATGAGTCTAAGTGGGAAAACTTTTTGTTTTCAATTTTTTCGTTCTTAAACTCGGCGTTTGTTAATTTTATATGTTTTTATCTGTCGGAAAATGGGTTTTAGCTAGAAAAATTTTTGATTTTTTATGTAAGCGTTCTTAAACTGTGACATTTCCAAGGCTGCAAACCTGTAAATTTTTGGTGAAGGTTCGGTCCGGGGGTTCGAACCCGTGGTAACGCCTAAGGTTCGGTTCGCGGACCGGTTCCTGTACTAATCGAACCCAAAGTTTTGGTTCGAGTCTGGGTTCAAAGAACATTCGGTCAAAATTTAGGCATATATTTGATCAGTAGAACCCTTCCAGATAACCAAGCTATGAAAATGAGTCATCAAGCCGACTGGATCACATTCCCCATTGTTATCATTCATAGGTGTTCTAAATAGTCTTTGAAAAGTGCCTGGTCTTTAAATTTTGGAAACCTCACCGTCTACGTACATACTCAGCCAGCATTTTATGAAATTTCTGATCACTTTTGAGTCTTTTTTGAGTCATTGTCTGAATAAAATATAAAATATATATAAAATAATTTTGTCGGGAAAATATGGTGCCCAAGCCGAGAATCTTCTTAAAGAGGTATTTATAACCCGTTTTTCTCATCAGTTCGTGTCATATTTCTAATCATTTGCGAGTCTTTTTCTTGTCGTATCTCAATAAATCACTTTTTGAGCATATCAATTAGTCATTTCCTAGTCTTCTTTAAAGCGGACATGAATTTAATCTCTTTAATCTTTAAAAGAGCTAAAAAATGACTCGTCAGGGCGATTCTTGTTAAAATGATCTTCCAAATGCATTTGCTTTCCCCCTTTCGATTATACTTATGTTTTTCGTTCTTCTCGAAATCGCAATAGGGATTGGATTTCTAAAAAGCATTTTTAATTATCAACTGAAGCGATTCTGTACTATACTATAAAATAGTTTTTTTCGGACATAAAATTAAGAAAACTAGAAAAGAACTTAGGAAATTGACTTAAATGATTGTTTGAACCGAATCTTTCTTTGAATATAGGGAGTTCGGGTCGGGTTCAGGTTCGGGGGCTCAAATATTTGAAGGGTTCGGTTCATGGTCCGGTTCGAGGAACCCGGTTCAGGACCGGTTTGCAGCCTTGGACATTTCAAAAACAGCATTTGCAACGGTATAAAAACTTCGGCACAGACGAAGTTAACTTGGCCTTCTCGTTTTAATATAGTTTGTGCAAGATTTATTATTACGAGCATACACAAAATAGACTTCACAATCCCGTGTTAAGACAAAGCAAGTTACACCAAAGATTTATAGATGACGCATGATTTCTTGGGAGCTGACATTGGATCCCAATTTTTGCTTCTCGCTGCCCTTACGAGGAATATATGTATTGAAATTAAGCTATGCGTTTTAATAAATGGATGTTGACTAATAGCAAAGACTTATAGATATTACAGATGACGCATGTGAAAGAAAAAACGATTGTTCTTGGGAGCTGACATTGGATCCCAAAAAAAAAATTTATTAAAGTTTGTATCAGATGCAGTATCTAAATATGTAGTGTCTATGGTTACACCCAGGCTGAGCCTTTCTGTAGAAACAAAATATAATAATCATATATTTCTTTCGTCTTATGAAGGATTTATACACCACCCTTGGTAGATTAAAAGGATCGACTAAACACATTGCCAGGCTATATGGGTGAATTATATTTGGTAGTGGTATTGACGTTCGTTTCTTTTGTTGTCTGTCAAAGCGATTGCAAGTGCCAATTTCATTCATATGGCTGCTTGTTGCAACTGAAATTGTACTTTTACTCTTACATGTACCCGCTTCATAAGTTCCTTTTTCCGATCTTTTCATTGCACTCAGTGGAGCATTTTCTATTCGATTTCCTCTAATAGAGCCTATAGTGCCTAGAGCTATGGTTTTCTTGACCTAAATCGTTAAACATAGTAAGGTCTGCTTTCGCGTTTTTTAAAGCACAATTTGTGGACAACTTATATATTCACAAAATATGTATGCACAGCCCAGCGCATTAGCATGCTCATTTATAACGCATTTAATCACACAATTACTATTTATTCCTTAAATAATTAGATAGTATATTTTTTTATCTTTACTTTGCTTTTTAAATCTTAAAAGTCGAGCAACAAATACTAAAGATACTAAACTTTTAATCACCGAGCCGACATTTTATCAATTTTCAATTTTTTGTCTATAATTCGGCGCCAAAAACTCACAGGTCTTGACATTGCAAAATTCAGGGCTTTAACTTACTGAAATTTTGATGTTAAGAGATGCATTATTTAAAAGAACTAAATTAATAATTTACAATTTCCATTTTATTGTTCACTTTACCTTAAACTCTCTTTAAGCTAAATCGTTACTTGAACTTTTAACAAAGCTCTTCCATCACTTTGTCAGTTTCAGACTGTCGTCACCATAGCTTTAACCCCATCATCATCGCAAGCCACCGTGCATGCCGAAAAACTTTTGTTGCCTACCCGACTCATCCACCAATTGTAATTAAATTCCTTGTCTAACCATGTTCCACTTTGAAGATAAGGTCAGAAACCTTAAGCAACTCACTCAATATGACATAATTTCCATAACTCTTGGTTGGCAGCGACTTGAAATTATGTATATAAATATTTGAAAAATGTATTTTTAATTGCACAAAGTCAAGGCAAGTTGTAAGCCTTTTTTTTGTTGAAGAAGTAAATTTACTCAGAAGGAAATGCCAATAAGGCAACTGACAGCTCTGCCTTGAAATGGTGGCATATTCAGGAGGCGAAGAAAGCAGAACAAAAAAAAATATTACATAATTATACAAAGTCAGGCAAACAAGGAGACTTCCTGACGGTTTCTGGTGTTTGATGACCCTGTTTATGAATACGTTAGCATTAATTAACTTTGATTTAATTAAACCTGGAGTTTCCGGACACCGCACCATGGTCACTTTTAGCCATGATGTCGTCGACTTGACTTGGCTCCTTGTTTGTTAATCTCTTAACCCGTCGCTGGCGCGTTGCTCCTTTTGCGGTTTGGCGCCATCAGAATTCGCACCGAAAGCAGCCAACTGGAAGAGCAAGGCGGCACCAGCAGCAGCTCATTGCTGTGCCCTCTTTTTATTTTGCAGCTACTTGGCACTCTTCAAGTGGAAAATCCTTTTTGCCTATTTACGTGGCCTTAACAAGTCAACACACCCATACACACACACTCACTTAGATAGGAGAAACGGCATCGTCATCTTGTGCTGTTGTCTTAGACTTGGCTTTAAAGGGTTTTCGTTGGTTAATCAGGGGAATGAGTGCAAATGAGAATGGCAAAGCTAGAGAAATTAATAGTTGACAAAAGCAAGTGGTTTTAATAAGCGATATTTTTCAAAATCCTTTAATTTATGATTACAATTGGGGGGAATTATATGAAAATTTAATTAAGACATAGTTAACTACTGCCTTTCCAATTATCATTTATCTCTAAATAGTCGGTTCTAAACATTGTCTCAAATCAAATAAAACAAGTCCTATATTATTATAGAAGGGTAACTTTTCTAAATATTTTAAGATATTTGCTTCGCTATTACAATATCGTAAGAGAAACTCTTTAGAGATATATGACAAGTGTATAGGTAGCTTTATAGAGTACTTGTTTTATTGGAAATAAAGTTGCAAAAAATTTTAACAAATTTATAAATTCCAGTGGAAATCGAATTTCCCCTGAAGAACATTACTCTCAATATTCTGACCGTTTTCAGCGACGGATTTTAAAGCAATTCAAATGGTTATAGCGCAGACGAAAAATCCCAGATATCCGGACTGAAATCAAACCCAAACCATGTCAGAAGACGGTCGATCCAGTATATATTTATAGCTCGGGTGAACTGGATTTAAGTTCGAAATGGGCATATTTCAAAAACTCTCAAAATTGATTTTATCTTTTTTTTCGAACTCGAATTGTTTCCAAATTCGGATCCAATCAAGAGGGTTTTGTACTGCCTCGCTAATAATTGAATTACACAAAAACTATAATTGATATTGGCAAACGGTTTTTTTTATTGAATATATGACAAATGGATTCGTTTTAGTTGTAGTTGGCGTTGCTATTGCGGTTGTTGTTGTAGCGCACAATAAAGTAGGACAAAAAAAAAAGTTGGTCCAATCGTTCTGGATTTTTCTCGGCAACGGCGTATCACAAATTGATCAAATTAAAAAAATGTGCTTAGAAATGATGTGGTTATCGCATATGCTTTCACATTAGGTTCAAAAACACCGGAGTTGTAGGGTTGCTGGGTCAAAATTTTGAAAAATCTATTTTTTTAGGTAACTCGGTCCAGCTTTGCTATTGATAGACTTACCGAGCTGCCTTCGGGCATGCTTCGGCATGTGCGGTAATTTAGGGTATTATGAGTAAAACAAATTTTGAAATCGGTCAATATTAATTACAGATTTTTTCGGGAACCCGTTCAAAAAACTAACTTCAGCCAAACTTTGTACGCAGCCTTTTGGTACAAATACGCTGCACATTTGTCGGAATCGGCCGGATCGGATGACTCTTTCATATAGTTGCCAAAGGAACTATCGGTCGAAAAAGAAGTTCAAGTGAGAAAAACTTTTTTGTTTTCAATGGTGGCATCTTTATACCTTCCAGTTGTGAATTTGATCAGTTTCCATACAATTTTGAGGAGTTTGGTCAAAATCGGATGAATATATCGTATAGTTGCCATCAAGGGCGTAGCCAGGCAGCTGCCCCCCTTAATCATAGATTTTGGCCCGGAAAATGCCCGTTTTCATTTATATCTTAAGTTTTCCGCTATTATTTTGCAGATTGTTTCTCATTTCATATCAAATGCATCTTAATCTAATTATTTTATGTTGAAAAATATAATTTATGAAATATTTAAGAAACGTTCAGGCAATGCTGCCCCTACTTTTTCGGAAAGCTGGCTACGCCCATGGCTGCCATATAACAAACTGTCAAGCAAATTTTCAAAGTTGTGGCGCCCATCAAGCTGCAAGGGTATTTCAACTTCGGTCGAGCCGTAGTTAGCTTTCCTCTATTTTTGTTTTATAATTTTTTCTTTATGCATTTGGGTTTTAGCTATGACAGAATATAAATTTCATCTAAATCGGTTGATTTGATTGGTTCCCGAGAAATTTTGTTTAAAGTACTTCAAGACATGGTCACAAAAAAAAATCTCCAAAAATTTAGAAGTACACTTGTTTCTTAAATAGTTTTTTTTGTTGTATAACTTTACTTGCAGTTTTATAATTTAAAAAAAATGGAATTTTTAAAAAATATAATTTTGCATATGGTTGTAAAACATACTGTCGGATCTGCTTGAAAGTTATAGTTAGAAGTTGAAAGTTAAGACCCTAATATCAAAATTAAAAAAAAATTGTGCAGAGCACTCTGGTCAGAATGCCCAAAAATGTGGATTAAAGTCAGATTTTTCATGGTTTTATAACTTTAAATCGCATTGATTTTGTAGTTGTACAATCCACAAGATAAGAAATATGTGTATTCAAAAAAATTTTAAAGCCGACGGCCAACTGATTAAGAGCAGTCCTGACCTATCGAAAATCGATGGCAAATATTGATAGACGTCCCACGTGGGCTGGGGCTTGTCCATTATACAGAGATTAAATTAGAAATATGGAAAATGTTCGTATTTTAATGCCAAATTTATGATTTATATACCGATTTACTGATATTGTGTTTTTTGTTGTGTCTGTCCAATTGTTGTTGGTATAGTTTAATAGCGAAAATTTTACAAAGTATAATCGTGTCTCGTGGAGTACAACTTTTTTGCTGCATACTGCTGCACGCTACTCAAAATTACAAATTGTTCACAAAAGTGTATAGATTAATGTGTAATTAATGACTTTAGCCCGTTTTATGCCCTTTTTCGAACAAATGTATCTTATTTAGTGCCATATGAGTTTTGCCAGACAACCCTTCTTGAGGTTTGGAACCACAACAGGCGCAATGATTCAGCATTTATTAAGTGAATACCCGAAAAAATTAATAAAAATGACTTCAGCAGTTCGTAAATTGATGAAATTGAAAAAAAATATTACGAATTTTAAAGCAATATTTGCCAATATGCCAACGTATGATGTTCCGTTTTAAAGTTCAGCACTCAAAGTGACTTTCTGAGAAAATGACGGTAGTCTCCGAAGAAAATCAATCTAGTTTAAGTCCATCTCCTTCTAAAATAGGTAGACCATTTATTTTATACAATTGACCATACTAATTTATACAGTACAGCTAGCTGTCCATAAAAGTTGATGCATTTAAGGCTTTTTGTAAAACAACATTTTCTTTAGATTTAAATTCATGAACCTGGTATCCAATGTCACCGACGGTCCACAAAATTTTAATTCATGACTGGCAAATAATGAACTTCTCCTTAGTTCCGGTAGGATGACTAGGAAAGAATGCTTCAAAAGCACAAAACAAGTACTACAAGCAAGATAGAAGATCACTTGCCCGAAAGAATAGCAGACTGACTGAACAACGTGTCCAATTTTTTTATAGAGCAATGGATTCTTCCGATTCATTAAGATCAAGTCTGTGTTTGAATGGGAGGCAAATGCATTCAGATTTTATGATTTTTCATTTGCAGTTATTACATATGATACCTTATATTAAACATGATATCACAATTACCTTTAAGTCTATTCTTTCTTAAGGTTATGCGTTCATTATATTACACTTATATAAGAATTAACATACCTTCCAAGGGCGTGAATCATAGAATTTGCTTAGGAAAAGTCACATTTTCAATAATAACTTCATTTTCCGCTATTATTTTGAAGATTGTTTCTAATTTCGAATCGAATGCATCTTGATTTAACTATTTAATGCTAAAAAATTAAATTATAGAAATATTTAAGAATCGTAGAGGCACTGCTGTCCCTACCTTTTTGAAAAGCTGGCTACGCCCTTGGTACCTATATATAAAATTTCAGAGCTCTTCCTTTAGAAAAAATGCATTTTCTCATTCGAAATTAGGACTTAGTTTAAGCATTATCTGTGCCAAATTTTAATCCGATATCTCAATTATAAATGTAAATACTTACTTTAATTAGGACTAATTTTAAAACATAATTAATTCAGTAAATTGTAAACATTTAGACTTATGGTTACTAAATGAATAAAGAAGACTTTATGCCACATTTTCGGGCATACTGACCACTGTGCAGGTGTAGATCCTACCCTTAAAATAAAATATTGGTTTTCTAGAAGATTTGGGGCCTAGAGCCCCGAAATTGTTTTTAAATTGCTTGATATCTGGCTTTTTTAGTAGGCGAATTGCCATAATTTTAAGACTTGCGAAAACCTAAATATAACAAAAATGGGTCAAAATCTATATAACTTGTCCGTTTTAACACAGATTTTAATGATCAATTGCTTTCAGGACGGTTAATTAATGACTTTATACGATTATGATATTGAAAATTATAATACATGAAAGGTTTCCAATTTTGTGTCGTATTTTTCGGAGCTTGTAAAGTAAACCAAGAGATGAACGATACAGAGCAGTCTGGAGGATCATCAACATCATTGACTTATCTGACAACAGCATTTTGGAACAAAGGCCGTTTATCTGGCATGTCCAAGACCAATGTGTCCATTGATTCATCGCAGACTGATAAGAAAAATACAAGAAATGAGTATGAAGTTAACTGATAAACTTCAACATTCAAAATCGGCGAGGATGTGATAAGAACCAGCGGGAAAATCAAATTAAAAAGAAATGAAATAACAAGAAACACTTTGGCATGCCACTCAATTGAGGGTCTCAAAAATGATGTCCGTCAAAATAGCTTCGAAAAGTTAGCGTCGATTTTGGAACGGTGGAATCCGGAACACGAAGACATTTTTTATTTTTATATTTATTCCTTAATAATTAACTTATTTTGGAATCTGTAAATGCAAAGTTGTTAAGAATTGAATAAACTATTGATTTAATTAACTTGTGGGGCGATTTAAGGTTTGCAGGTATTAAAAAAATTGAGTTGAAAAATTATCATTCTACGTTTTGGGGCATATCTCCACTTTCAGGAGATGTGCTCTAATAAGCCATATACCGGTTTAAAGGATACATTTTCAACAGTGAACAGTTTTTGAGAAAAGCTCTTCTAAGTGGACCAACCTCTTGTTTTCCCCATACAAAATGATACAAGAAAATTACTTTTTTACATAAAGCCCTATAACTCCACTTTTAGGAGATGTGCTCAAATAGGACTTATACCATCATGAAGGACACATATTGAAACTTTGTTGCTTTTTATCCGATCAATTTCAAACTCATTTTCAAAGATCTTTATGAAAATTGAACAATACCTGCATAAAAATTTTCCGAAAATTACCCCCGATAGTTCCTATGGCAGCTATAGTCATCCGATTTGGATCATAATAGGCAAGATTGCGTGGAAGCATATAATATTGATTAGTAACAGGTTTGGGAGCGATATCATTGAAGACAAAAAAGTTTTTTTTTCTATGACTTTTTTCAGAACTATATTTTGTATGGCAGCTATACTATATAGTGATGGAATCATGTAGGAGCATAGAAAACACTTTTATTACACACAATATTAATAATTTACTAAACTTTACTTAATTACAGAAATATCGAAGTGGGACTAAGCGCTGCAATAGAAGAAGCTGTGGTACGAGGTAAGCTAAAAACATCGGGAGATTTAGTTGATAAGGACTATTTCACAGTTTCAGAAATTGTAAATAAAAACTTAAGATATAAGAAACTCATTTTTAGAGTCAGCGGTGCATCTCAAAAATGGCGCAAAACCGTTGACCTAAGCTACAAACGATTTTAGTAAATAATAAAGAAATTTCCTCTACTCCTAATGAGGTACAATGTGCTGACCATTCTTCGCCTGTTATGGTTCATAAGAATGAAAGTATTGAACACAATGTGAGCACTGTGTCCAATTCCAACCCTGTTGACGAAAGTCTTGTCGAAGCAACTTTAGTTCGCCTAGAAGTTCGCCTCTGCTAGCAGAATAACGGCGAAATTCCTTTGCACGCAGTAGAGTTGCCGGAAAGTCTTAAAAGCGTTGTTATGTAGTTGTGACTTATCACTGTCAGTGAATCAGTCACTTTCAGTGACTGAGAAAAAAGAAAAAATTAATTTCTCGAAATCTGTTCAGACGATTGCTTTGATTCTTTTTTTATAGAATAGGTAATTAAAATCCTCGTCTTTTGACATATCGTGCATGTTGGCAAATCTCCTAGTTATCCCGCAATCTTAAAAAGAAAAAATTGCAAGGATTTTTATGGTCATACTAAATTGGTTTGAAGAAAAATATTTTATTGAGACTTCTTTTTTGTTGTTCACAAAGACTTAATTTAGCTTAATTTAGCTTAATTTAACTTAATTTAACTTAACAAGCAATGTTTTTATAACTAGTTCCATGACTGGTTCCGACTGATGAAGTGGCGGCCTTCTTGTAATTTTTAAATATCTAGCCAAGGCACCCCCTCTTAAAGGCATTTTTCTCAAAAACGGCTCACACGATTTGGATCAAATTTGTTGTAGATACCCTTGAATATGTGTCCTTCATGATGGTATAAGTCCTATTTGAGCACATCTCCTAAAAGTGGAGTTATAGGGCTTTATGTAAAAAAGTAATTTTCTTGTATCATTTTGTATGGGGAAACAAGAGGTTGGTCCACTTAGAAGAGCTTTTCTCAAAAACTGTTCAGACGATTTTCATGATTTTTAAAACACTCTTGAAAATGTATCCTTTAAACCGGTATATGGCTTATTAGAGCACATCTCCTGAAAGTGGAGATATGACCCAAAACGTAGAATGATAATTTTTCAACTCAATTTTTTTAATACCTGCAAACCTTAAATCGCCCCACAAGTTAATTAAATCAATAGTTTATTCAATTCTTAACAACTTTGCATTTACAGATTCCAAAATAAGTTAATTATTAAGGAATAAATATAAAAATAAAAAATGTCTTCGTGTTCCGGACTCCACCGTTCCAAAATCGACGCTAACTTTTCGACGCTATTTTGATGGACATTCAAAAATGAACATAACATATGTAAACAGATAAGGAACAGAACAGATAAGATGTTTTCGTATTTACACATGTTTATGTTTCATCCCGTATTCCTCTATTTAATTAGTTCTAAGGTTTTTATAAGTAAGTGCTGCTAGCTTGACTCGTGTGTGAGCAACTAGATTATTAAAAAGTGAAGTCAAAGTGAACGGACGTGTGTTCTCGTATTTAATTTTGCAATCAATTTTGGACTCCGCGCAAGCGCCCCTACAACAGATCAACACCCTAACCTGCACCCTACCTCAACAACACATATACGAGCCGAGCGCATGCCGAAGCTGATGAGAAGAGAATAAAACGCCTTTCAGTCGCTGGCTAACCTTTGATGCGGTCAGGTCGAAGCAAATTCACGGCACACCAATACAGTCTCACTTTTTGGCCTCGCTCTCGTTGGCCAACGCTGTTTTACATTCAATTGTCAAAGCGAGGAAATGGCTGAAAATAAGAAAGATAACCCCGACACCATGGATGTGGAAGCGCACAAAGCAGCTGGTTTTGACAACGCTCCCAGGAACGTTGAGCTTAACAACATCAGCTCTCTTCTGTATTTCTTAATAAAAAAGTTTGAAGATATCGATATTGAAACGGAGAAATCGAACAGAGAGATTGATATCGATCGAAGCAATGTATATGCTGGCTTTGTTGCAACTATATATATGCACATCAGGAAATCAGAAAATCCTAACACGAAAAATGTTGGAGAAACTCGTGCAAAGTCATCATGCACATATGGTACCAAAACTTACACCGTTGGAGCTATTGCAACCGAGTTTAAGGCGGCTTATCCTACTATAAAATGGGATCATATGATTGCAACGCCTTTGGTGGATATTCTAACGGCTTTTAAGATGGCATTAGACGAAGGACGTTTATCTGCATCCAAGTTCAGATTAAAGGGAAGACTAGGAGAAACAAACAAGGGTATTAACTCGTATGGATTGACAAACGTGCACCTACCACTTCTTACGGGATTGACATATAAGCCAGAGCGGAGATCAGGATTACTCAAGACTTTGGGACCACTAACACTCGCCATCATGCTGGCAGCTGAGCCAAGATACACCGATAAACTGACAAATGCTTTGAAGGAGTCTCTGAAGATGCTTCCAATGGGACATGATATCGCTGATTGCTTGAGAGAGGCAAAATATCCTGAGGAATGTCGAGGATTATTCCAAACTTTGGGGGATATTCTACTGTTAACAGGATCCCGAAGCAGCAACAAAATTTTCTTCCCAATCCTATTTTTCTTCAAGGCGGCTGATGCAGATGTGGATTTTTCAGGAAGAAAAGGACTTATGTTTTATGAAAAACATTCCAAACTTTTTACCTTTGCTAAAAAGAGTCGTGGTATGGCTGAAGACATTGCACAAGTCATATTCCATGCCATGTTTGGCACATCTACTGAAGACTTTGGGATACTTGGTAAAGCCACAACTTTGAAAACTTGGAAAAAACATTGTGACATGGACCTTGCATATGCTGCAAAGGATGGAACAAAGAAAACGTTTACACCGATCGGATACAACTCCATTTTAAAGTTGGAGGAGGTAGGAGGATCAACTGGCATGCTGATTAATAAAATAGTTTTTGCAGGAAAACGCAAAAGACACTATTCCTCCGCTTTTCTGGCATACCTGGACAGTGGCACTCAGCATGTTGCGTTTGGTATGGATCCAGCTTCATTGAGTGCAGCTCTCCTCAGGTTGAAAGAAGGATATTCGGAAAAGATACGAGATGGTTCACTGGATGAGGCGGGCACTACTGAATGGATAAAAGTTAGTGACGGTACTGTTGACAATCAGCGTTATGAGAAAACCGGAGTTTTCTATTATTCTTAATCAATTTTTATTTCCATAAATGATGTTTAAATTGGCATATACTCAAAAATGGTTAATAAAAAGAGTAAAAAACAAAGGGCCGAGGTGGCTGCCTTGTGGCACACCAGAAGTGACAAAGACAGGCTTTGAAGTATTAGAGCGAAGCAGAACTTTTAGAGTTCTATCTTTTAAATAGGACGATATCCAAAGCAGAAAAGAGGAAGGAAATCCTAAAAGATCAAGCTTAAAGAGGAGAATATCGTGGTTCACAGAATCAAATGCTTTACTGAAGTCGGTGTAGATGACATCAGTTTGATTTTTTAAAAGGAATCCATCGTTAACCGACGCTTTGTAAATCCATGCTGGAAAGGTGATAAAATCGATCTACAATAGTGCTGTAAGGATGAGGTTAGAATCTGTTCAAATAATTTTGGAATAGCGAAAAGCTTGGCTATACCCCTATAATTGGATATATCAGATTTCCTCCCTTTTTGTGAAGAGGAATGATATAAGATTCTTTCCAAAGATTTGGAAACACAGTAGATTCTAGAGATAGATTAAAAAGCTTAAGCAAAGGACTGCATAAGGAAAAACAACACTCTTTAAGCACGCAACTGGGAATGTTGTCAGGCCCAGGGGAGTATGAGGATTTAAGTGATTTCAAATATGAAAGCAAGGAGCTTTCTGAAATTGAAATATGTGCTCCATATCGAGTTGGAAGAAGGAATGTTATAAGGATAAGAAGTATTGGTAAAAGGAATAAGTCCGCATAGGTCAACGGCAGTGGAGTCATCGTTAGCCTTTTGGTCACCAAGAAAAAAAAAAGCAGAAGGTAAAGAAGAGGATCTACGTTTAGCGTTGACAAAGCTATAGAATTGTTTTGGGTCCTCTGCAAATTGAATTTTGCATCGGGCAAGATATTTCTTATTGCACTCAGAATTGAAAAGTGTAAAGTTCGATTTTGCAATTGAGTATTGAGAAAAGTCAACAACAGAACCAGTACGTTTATACTTTTTGAAGCATCTAGACTTAATATTTTTCAAATTAGAAAGCATAGGACAGTACCAAGGAGGATTTATGGACGCTGGAGAGGGAGCGCTATTAAGAATACAAATATCTAAAAGAGAATTAATGAATCATAGAAAAAGGTAAAAGCAAAGTTAAATTTAACCGCATTGTACAAATAAGTTGATTTAATAAAGTAAAGTTTCCTTTACGAAAGCAACGACGAGGTTTGTTTGAATCTATAAATGTTGAAGAGGTAGGTCCAGAAACTGAAAGGGAGATTTCAATTGTAGGATGGTAAGAATCTTCAGGAAGTGATAGGGGGTAGACCTAGAGACTACGGCATTAGTACTGTCAGCGACAAAGACTAGATCCAGCAATTTATTTAAATGGGTTGAAATTGTATTAATTTGAAACAGGGACATATCAAACAGATGATCTAAGAAGTCATGCTGTGTTGAAGGAACAAGATAGGTTGACCCATTAAGAAATGACCAGGTGATGTTTGGCAAGTTGAAATCGCCTAAAACAACCATTGAGTCAATGTCTCGTAATTGGGCACAAACATCTTTTATACAAGTTATATGATGCATATAAACTTGAATATCGGAAGAAGGAGGGATATGAGAACAAGTGATATATAAAGAAGAGGAAGGAAAAGATACCTTTACGGCAACAAATTCAACATCATCAGGAAGATTTAATGGAATTAATTCCAAACGGTGGTTAGTTTTGACTGCGATCAGTACACCTCCACCTCTGCGAGTAGGTCGATCATGTCGATAGATAAAAAAGTCATTTGATAAAATTTCACAATCAGAGATTGATGGGTTCAACCAAGTCTCTAAAAATAATGTCAAACTCAAATGAACAACTATTCAAGAACAAGGTAGAAAGTTTGGATAACAGACTCCTAACGTTCTGATAGGCTATATGCGGACTGAGGGACAGAACTTGTTTTTTGAACTAGACCCTACATTTGAGGATATACTAAAAGAGGGCAAGCTGACGGGCATTGGCCTAACTCGATTTTTTTGCCTAAACTCATGGACAATCATATCTGGCAGCCAAAATTCTGGGTCGCATATGATGGGAAATGCTTCAGCTGGAACACTTATGTTGAAGGAAGCTACATCACGAGGTTGGGCAAAATTAAACTTTGTAATCGAAACAATTGCTGAGGATTTGCTCGCAGTATACGCGGCAATTTTCTCGCAAGTAGTTTCAGGGGACAACCTAGACACAAAAACTTGCTTGGTTGGTGCAATCACAGTTAGAAGTGGAGTCTCAGAAGGAATCGAAACACTGGCAACAGGTTCAGGTGGTGCATTTGGGGAACTAGCTAATCTATGTGTTGGTGGTTTATTTAAAGTATCACCAGTATCTTGATTCAGGGAGGGAGGTAAAGGTAAAGATAAATCAAGCATAGTTCCTGGTGTTGCGGAAAGAGATATGGTTGGTGATAAGTCAAAACATTGAGGTGAAACTGGCAACGAAGAAGTAGGTTCGGACGACTTGCCGCCAACGGGAGGTGGCAGTTCTAAAAACTGACGCCCCATCCGACGCGAGGGCGGGGACTCAAACTTAAATTGACTAAGCATCTCAGCACTGGAGGTAAACTCGCTAGTGAGTTGCTTGTTCAATTTGTGAAGAATATTGAATTTGAGAAGAGAGAACTTTGTTGTACGGAAGTTTGTAATAGAGAAGTTCGACTGTAGTCCCAAAACAATCTAAAAAATTATCCTTTAAATGTGTCCAAGAAGTATGAAAGCAAACAAAATTAAATTTATTTAACCCAAAAAAGTAATCATAGAACTTTTTAGCGGGCTCTAGGTCTATAAGTTATGATTTTCATCATAACATTTGTAGGGGAAATTGTCTCACCGCTATTAACACAGGCGCCAATTGTTAGAATTGCCCAAATGCAATCAAACAGGGGTTTTGTTGTTTTTTAAATGAAACTATATTTAGTTTAGTTTCTAAAAAAGTAAGTAAAAGAACTTAAAAGAGAAGGAAATACGGTTCTGAACAGAACCGAACCGCTAATTCATGATCGTAGACCGAACCGTTAACCAAACCAGCGTATATTAAAAATTGCTGACCCGAAAATACAACCGTTTTGTTTCTTTGTTCGAAGAGTTTGATAAGGTAAAGCGTAGCTCTGATGATAGGTATGACTGTAAATTTTGTAAATTTGTATCAGGAAAATCGACTTAAGAAACAACGCAGACATTTCTTTTTCGGTGATATCATATATACGCACTGTTTTCGAAGTGCTAAGGTTTCTGGTTGCTGGGATTGAAACAGATACGCGCCGTCTCGATATCTACAGCAATCCTGTTCTCTATGAAAATCCTGAAACTTATGGACGGCGTTTTCAGTGGATGCCAAAATTTAACCAAAGGTTGTTGTGCCCAAATTTGTGCATTAATTATTCAACTCGCCATATATCGAGTCGCAGAGTTGCGGTACTTGTATTTTGTTGGGCAACAGTTGCACTTCACCTTTTTAAAAAACTAAACTAAAATCCATATACATAAAACAAATGGGAGACTCGCCATAATGTTTGTAATAAAAACCAAAACGGTTTCCCTATTAAAACAAACAAAACAAGTAAGAGTGCTGCAGTTGAGTACTCCGACTGCAAAGAACCGCGTACCAAGTAATATTGTTTTTGCTCGCATCTTATTGTGGTTTTCAGAACTCCAACTCAGAGTTCAAACTTAAAAATGAGTCACTGACAGTTTTTCGCCGTTAAAAGGTAGAGGAGACGGAATTTTCAAAATCTGAAACAAACTTGATATGGGTACCTCTTATAGTATCTGAGATCGACGCTTTCATACAGATGCTGTATCATCATTGGATCGGAAATGTTTCCTTCTGAATGTTACATACATTTGCACAACTTCATGATCTCCTTTTCCCATTTTTAATGGGAGCAGGGTATAAAAAGTAACTTGTGTATTTACAAAAAAGAAAGTGTACCCTCTTTGTATGCGAACAAGAACTCTTGGCCCTGCCAAACGATCGTTGGACAGATTGTCCAGGCACTAGCAGCAGCAAATACAATAATGAGATTTAATTACAACAATTGGCAAACGAACCTTTAAATTCACTTAGCATAATTTCGGGCTTGGATTTTACAATATTGAAATCCTCAAGCCTTTATTCGCTAAAAACATTGGCAGATAAGTGAAAATTGCAAGTTGTTCAAGAGTAAAAAGCAACAAGTCTGCTGATGAAAGAATTGTGGTAAATTGTTGAAACTGCGCTGTACGGACATAACATTGCTATTCCAAAAATTTTGTAGTTAATCTCTGTTGCTTTGTGTTGATTGTATTGAACTATAATCAACCATCGACCTTGAGCCAGCTAAAAAGCAAACTTTAACTAAAATTAAAAGGTTTTAATCAAGTATTTTACTTTTATATTTTACTAAAAGTAAAATAATGCTAAGAAAATTGACTGTGAACCACTAAACCGAACCAAAACCATTATGTAAACCGAACCGGTGAATTAAAGCCTCTAAGAACCACTGAACTGAACCAGTCTCAACTACCGAACGGTTTGCATCCCTGATTCCACGAATATAACTAAAGCTACACTTCTCATGTATCTTTAAATTGTCATTTGTCAAAATTCTCTAAATAGAGAAACTTATCAAATAGAGCCTGACCTATTTTATCAATGAAGGCTTAATTTTCTACACTATTTTCGGAGTTTCTGTTTAAAGATATATGGCAATTGTAAAGGCAGCTTAACACTTAGTCAGCCTAAACACTAAATTTTTAAATGTTAAGCTTACATTATTTCTGAGATATGAAAAAGAATCATTTTTGAGCCGGCTTTATGTAGATAACAGCACCATATACCGACACATGCTCATTTTGGTGTTGCGTGTGTGTGTTTAACAACGCGAGAGCGCGCTCATTTAGCATTTCTTTGTTGTTGCAAAAGAGAGCAGTATAATCACGTATACTGTCGGTGTGTCGACGTCGCTGCCGCAGAGCGCTGGACTCTGATCTAAAGCATAAAGGAACCCTCTCAAAAATCGTAAAAGATATTTTTTTTTTCATGTTGCTGTTTTGGCAAATCTAGGTGGATTTGCTGCATTTGCTTTGCTCATGTTCAAGGGTAGCCATCTAGCTGTTATTGTAGCAATCTACTTCATCTTCATTGATTTGAAAACAGTCTACATGTCAAACCATATTCAGTATTTTTATGTATGCGCGCATATGGTCATACTGATAAATATTTGAAAACAAAAAACAACTGCAGCTAAAAACAGTTAAGACTGAATTTTCAGTAAGTTAACCAAAAATGGAAAAAATTGGATGTGTCTTTAATATACAAGCACACCTGCAGACATTGCTGAAATTACAGATGCACATTCTAATTCACCTAGTTCATTGCTTAAGCTAAGTTTACACATCCAAATAATTTGGCTAAATTTAAATATAAATAGCCATGATTAGAGATTTTACAGGATTTAAAACTTAAACTATGGTTCCATACGCAAATAATTTGATCAAATATGGCCGGAAAGTTCCACAATTTGGACTTTATAGCCAAATTTTCATTAAAATTTGTCCAAATTATTTGCCTGTGTGAACTTAGCTTTCGACATATTGCTTAATCTCCCATCCTAGTAACAAGTCGTTCAAAAGAAAAACCTTCTCTTCCTTTGTAAAATTCTTGCTTTAATTTTTAAAATTGGCGAGCAATAAATAAAACAACAATCAGCCGAGTGCAGAGGTGCTGCCAACCTATTATTATACCTTTCCAGCCCCCCCGGTGTGACCGTGGCGCAAATGCCCGAATTTATAATCTACCTACATGAGACAATCAATTGCACAAAAACCACCTAGTTGCAAAATCTAGATGGATTTCGATTTGAGCAAAAACAGGAACATGAGAAAACGACCCTAAGATTAGTTCAGTGATAAACACTCGTACCGCAGATTTAAAAATATGAAGAAGAAAGGTTCGGAAACGTTTCCTTCTGTCTGTCACAGCAAATTCTCACATCTTAGGAGTAGTTGTTCCTAGTTCCCAAGTAGGAATAATTTTCGCTCAAGAGTACATACCAAAAGTGATCAAATTGAAAAACAATCTTGCAGTATTTTTTTTGTGAATCTTTTGCTCTGTTCCTGATGGTTGTGTCTTTCGGCAACAGGCACTCAGATCCACTCTTCAGAACGAGCCCAATTGGATCGCGTAAAATACAGCTTCCAGATTTAAAAATTTTGTGTTAAACTATTTATACCCGTTACTCGTAGAGTAAAAGGGTATACTAAAGTCGTGCAAATGTATGTAACAGCCAGAAGGAATCATTTCCGACCATATAAAGTATATATATTCTTGATCAGCATCAACAGCCGATTCGATATAGCCATGTCCGTCTGTCCGTCTGTCCGTCTGTCCCGTCCGTCCGTCTGTCTGTATGAACACCTAGATCTCAGAGACTAGAAGAGCTAGAGCAACCAAATTTGAAATGTAGACTCCTATTGTCTGCACGCAGATCAAGTTTATTTTCAATTTTTGCCACGCCCCCTCACGCCCCCGCAATTTGGAAAAAACGTCATATCTCCTACAGTTTTGATGATAGATGGTTCGTACTTTCTAGAGATATCTAGTACTCAAAATTATTTATCGATTTGCTGAAGGAATGATAAAGATCGGATGAACGATACTCAAGTTATGAGCAAAAAACGGTCAGTTAACGCCCACCACCCACCCCACCCATAACCTAAGCATTGCGTTCAGCAGCAATCTTAGTGAGAGAGAGAGAGAGAGAGAGAGAGACTTAGAGAGCGCACTGCGTTGTGTGTTAACTGGCCGTTTGACTCGTGACCAAATTCGAGCTGCGACATTAAGGGTGCAGAGTATGTAATAGTCGGGCTTGACCGACGTTTTCAAAAGTTTTGTTGTCTGATCTGTTTATCGTGATGAATTTGGAGTCATTTATGTTGGATTTAGTAATTGACAAATGCTCTATTAATATCTGGCGGATAATAAATAGCCGAGTTAAAAAATGTTGCATACTTTTCGGCTGACCCACCTCAGGCATACAGGAAGGCTAATAAACATTTGTTTCCATGAGTAACGGGTATATCGAAGTCGGTTAGAGCCGACTTTAACTTACGCTCTCGTTTTAAACTATCTTAATACAGCTTCCAGATTTTAAAATTTTGTGTTAAACTATTTTTAAACAATCTTTTTTTATGAAACTTTCTTCTTTCTTCCCTTTGTGCAGTTAATATCTACTTCTATCACAACCGCCATATCTCCTATTTTTTTAAACCCTCTGCTCGTTTTTTATAGGACTCCTTCATTTCCTATGCGCTTTGATTGTGCTTCTAAAGTTTTTTTTTACAGACTTTTGTACATTTGTTTATTTGCTTTAATAAATTAATTAATTAGCCTGCGGCTAGTCAACAACAGCAAAAGGCAAACAGCCGTCACAGCGACGAAACAAAATATAGAAGCAAAAATATTTTCTTTAATTTACACAAGTATACATACTTACATACCGACCGCCTGGTTACCCATCCTTTTTCTGCCTGCGACCTTCCATTTACAAATTGCATTAGATTAAAGCGCGATAAACGCGGGGCGCGTTCACTTGGCATGATTTCGACTTATTTGCACTTACAAAAAGGCCAAGCTCACCCGTCCCAACGCTTTGGACTCGCCTGGGTAATATTTTCCAAGCCTTGCACATTTTACAAACAAAAAACTCGGAGTAACTCAGGGAACTGGCAACTGGAGGCCATGTAGAACATGGTTAATTAGCAATTAATGAAGCGATAATGAAGGCAAGATAAACGACAAACGCAGAAGACGACGACGACGGCGACAACAGCAGCGGAGATGATGATGACGCTGACAACAACGGTAGGATGTGGGACAGCAGCAGTAGGGGGAGTCCCCGTTCTGTCCTGTCCCCGGTGTGGTGAGCTTGTCGAAGATTTTGTCAGGTTGGTCGGAGGCCTTCATTTCAGCTTTGTGGTTGTGTGTGGAATGGCCTTGACGGGGGATGAGGATTTAGAAATGCTGCAGGATGCGGATAAGTGAGAACTGCCTGTTTAGCTAAGCTTAGAGATGGAACAGGAATATCACGTGTACTTGGTATGTACTAAGCAATAGCAAGGTGTTGCTAAAATGGGGGAGGTAAATATCGGGTAAAAATTGTATGAATAGAAGGGAAATATATATGTCAAACTTAAGAGTCGATACAGTTTTAGATCGATGTTTCGTTACAAAAAAATCTTTTATCAATATCAATATTGATATACAATAATTTAAAGAGCAGCATTCCTTTTTAAGCAGTGCAGACTTATTAAGCGGGATTCTTAATAGCTATTGTAAAATATCTGGAAATGAAGAATTGTATATATATAGAAATATCTTAAAGAAAACTTAAAAGCATTCTTGGGAAGAAGATTGTTTATATTTGCTTTCATTGCTGTTAATGGTAGCATTTGCAGATTTGACATTTATTAATATTATATAAATTAGATTAATTTGTCATTTAGTGCTACAAGCAACATTCACAATCATCAAAGTGCTTTACATATTTATTTAGACCTACGCAAAAAATAAAAAAATTGTAGAACCAACATTTGCTATCATTGGCTATAAATTGTTGAGGTTACCAATATTTCTTGTTGATTTCAGCAATTTAACCGTAGAAACAAAATTAAAGACATTTTAAATCAACTGTGCGCGTCTCTGAACTAAAAGTTCTACGTGTCAAAACCAACAAGTTCTGCTTTTGATTTTAGAGTAAAAAAAACTTTTTAAACCAACTAAGCGAGTCTTTAATCCAAAAGTGTAGACACTTTTATTCAACCAAAAAGTTCAACTTTTGATTTTACAATAAAAAAACAAAATGTTTATAATTTTTGAATCAACAGTGCGCGTCTTGGATCCAAAAGGGTAGAGACTTTTGTTTCGAAAGTGTTAAGATCAACAAGTTTAGCTTTAGAATAAAGAGTAAAATGAAAGTTTAAGTGTTAAGTTAAGTTCAACGTGTTAAAATCGCAATACAATTTGTTTTTTTCTGCTGCCATAAGCAAACTGGCAACAGGCAAGTTCAGTTGCCTTTTTTATATCGACCATGTACGATTCAATACAAATAGTATCTTTGCTGTGTAGCCACCAGCGCATAATGGGCGAAATGTCTTATCTAGCGGAAGAAAAACTATTATCTTCTAAAATAATGATGTTTTGTGACATGTAGAAAAGCTACACAAAAGTAATGGGTTGAAAATACCGATCAAAACGTGTAGAAAACCTATATTTTCGTGTAGATTTTGCATATTTTTTTTCTCTGTGTATGTATCATCTCCGAGCCACCAAATTTAATTCTGAAAAACATCACATTAAACAAATTTAATTTTTTTTATTTTTACTTACTCTGGGGCAATTGGAACCCGCGGCACTTGGACTGAAACACTAATGCAACTTAAATTTTGTCGCTCTCGCTCTCTAATCAAAAATGCTACTTTAATTTTTCGCTCTTGCTCTCTTATTTATGAACATGTGATCTCAAAGGGGATTGAAGTAAGCACATTTGGAATGATACAAGTTTGAAAGGCTTGGGCCAGTCACCGAAATCTTGAATTGTGTAGAATATCCTGTAAGTCGAGATTGAATTTTCAAGCTCATGATGGGCTTACTCCAAGATTAAAAAGATTTAAAATATCCTAACCCGTTCATTATCCTTGATTTTTGAATAATGTCGTCTGCAAAGCTCGTATTTCCCAAACAGAACGCGTTTCCTAGGTTTTGTGAAAAAGATTACACAAAAATATTAATTGAACGTATCATTAATACATATTGTTTACGAATTTTCCGCCCGGGGAGGACCGACCAAAACCTTTTATAACTTTTTTACCAGCTAGACTTTGTTAAAATATGTAAAGGAATAATCAAAGAACGAATTTTACATAACTTTTTTAATTTCCATCAAAGTTTAACAATATTGAAAAATAGACAGTTGGTAAATAGCGAATAGCGATTTCTCATTCAGAACCATTTTTCGACCGATGGTTCCTATGGCAGCTATCATATATAGTCATCCGATCCGGTCGGTTTCGACATATTAGCAGCGTGCAGTAAATAGAAGACTCTGTGCAAAATTTTAGCTCGATAGCTTTAAAACTGAGAGACTAGTTTGCGTAGAAACAGACGGACGGACAAAGCTCAATCGACTCAGCTCGTCGCCCTGATCAAGAACATATTTAGTTTATGGGGTCGGAAATGAATATTTCTATGCGTTGCAAACTTCTGGGCAAAATTATAATACCCTTTGCAATGGTATAAAAATAACCGTTATCAGCGAGTCTCGATCGCCAAAAATTCAGCTGCTGCGCCGTCTGTATGGAGCCGTGCTCTTTGTGGTTGTGCACAATTTCAAGCGAGTTAATTTGCGGCGCAGTTTATTATGAGACTGGCAGCAACGGCTTGCCAACCACTGCTCTGTACCAAAGGCACACAAAGTATATGTACTTAATAGTGTTGGGTAAAGGTTGTTCTTTTCACTGAACATGGTCACTTGTTCTTTTTTTCCAAGTAGTCAGCTCACTCAAATTGCTCACTTGTTCAGTTGTTTTTGTTCACCTGTTCTAGGTCAAAGGCGGAAGGTTGTGTGAGCGCACGTATTTTTGTGTTGTTTTTGTTTTGCCGACCGCATTTATAAGGGGTTGGTTTTGGCGTTGTTGTTTTTGTTGTTTCAGCATTGCTTTTTTGTTGTACACACATACGAAATTTTTGTGTATGCGCGTCTTTTACTCTCGCGCTAGCTCTCCCGCTCTCTCTCGCGCGCATAGTTCAAAATGTTGGCGCCATACTTTTTATAGTTGCACGTACAGCCAATGACACTACATATAGTAGATACCGCAACTCATACAAACTTTTTTATTTTTCGTTTTTGGGATCCAATGTCAGCTCAACGTCATCTACAATATCTATAAATCTTTGGTACAGCCCACAGAAAAACACTTAAAGCAAGACAGAGCAAGCTCACAAAGCGAGACACACAAAACAACTCACACAGCAAGAGAGACTGAGCAGCTCAAAGAACACAGAACAACACTTAGAGCAAGACAGAGCAAGCTCACAAAGCGAGACAGACATAACAACTTTCTGAGCAAAAGAGACCTAACAGCTTTAAGAACAACTCATGAACAAATCTGACCAAGCTCACACAGCGAGACACAAAACAACTCTCTGAGCAAAAAAGACCGAACAGCTCTTAGAACAACTCAGAGCAAGAACAACTCAGAACAAGATGGATTGAACACGATAGACTGAACAAGACTCGCTGAACCAAATTGAACCATTGAAGAAGAACATGTTCACTTGTTCAGTTTAAAGAACAACTCAATTTTCTCACTCATGAACAACCCAACAATAATACTTAATACTTAATATATAAAGTTTGTGCAAAAGTATGTAACAGCCAGAAGGAATAATCTCCGATCCTACAAAGTATATATATTCTTGATCAGCATCAACAGCCGAATCGATATAGCCATGTCCGTCCGTATGAACAAAGAGATCTCAGAGATGGTAAGAGATAGATGTTTGACATGAATGGGACAAAAACTCATTATACTTGCAGGCTGATCAAGTTTATTTTAAATTTTTGCTCCCGCCCCGGAAATTTGGAAAAACTGATCTCAATCAGTCTTGTAGATAGACGGTTAATACCTTCTAGACATATTTAGTAATCAAAATTATTTATCGATTTGCTGAAGAATGATAGAGATCGGATGAACGATACTCAAGTTATGACCAAAAGCTAAACTACTTTTTCAACCGATAGTTCCTATAGCAGCTATATGCTATGGTCGTCAGATCCGGCCGGTTCTGAGAAATGTGCAGCGTATGTGGATTAAAAGACTTCGAGCAAAAATTTTAGATATCTTTAAAACTGACGAAGGAGATAGCATGGAAACAGACGGACAGACAAATGGACATGGCTATATCAACTCAGCTCGTCATGCTGATATCTAGAATATATATACTTTAAGTTGTCGGAGATGCTTCCTTCTATGCATTTCAAACATCCGGACCATTCTAATATACTGAGGGTGCGGGGTAAAAAAAAAATTAATATCTCAGGGACGTAACCATACAACAGTTTTTAAACTTTATTTTCGAGTTAAGTGAAAAAAATTATATTTATACTTTTAAAATAGGATTATATGTAGTTTTTTCGAAATATAAATCGTAAGTATAAGAAAAAGCTGTGATTCTAATTGTTTGTGTTAGGTTTGGTGAAATTTGTAAGACTTTCCCCATCTCTAACTTTGGTTTTTATTTGGCACTTCCAGGCATAAGCTTGTTGTTGTTTCGGTTTTAATTTTTTTTTTTGCTAGCCTTAATTTAAAATTTGGTTTTTTTCAGTTGTGTGTGTTTTGGTTATCTTTGCCTTCCCCTTGCAGATTTTTGGTCTCGCCAAATTGTATCATTTCCTTGGAAAAAAACATATTTTTTTCTCGCTTCTTTTATATTTAAGGCTAATTAGTTTGCCGGGGCCGAAAGTTTCCTGTCACTTGCAGTGGCAAAAGGCGTTGCCAATTAGGTGGCTATTTCTGTGTGTGGTAGTGTGTGTGTGTGTGGCAGAAACTGGACAGAAGGTTAACCTTGGGTTCGACAATGAGAAATTAAAAGTGTGCTGAATGCTTGGTGAGATAAAAGAAGATATCAATTGGGGTTAGTGGGTGATTACAGAAATTTAAGATTAAAGTTAAGTGTTAGTAATTCTGCTCACTAAACTGAACGAGTTAACGAGAACTTTACTAACTGTTCCTCTTACGATTGTCAAGTGGATTTATGGACTCACGCATATTTCAAATCTCTAATCAGCATCGCTATGAAAAACCTTATTTATGGCAGAAGTGCTCACAACATTATGAGATTCCCTTGGAAAAGAATCTTGCTTAATAATTACACTTAATTTACCTGACATGACATTGTCTGCCATCACCTCAAGTTAACCACACTTCTCCACTCGTTTTGCACAAAAGAAGCACCTATCTGCACCGCACATATCATCTACAAAAGTCCTGGAAAATCCCACACATTACATAGCAACACGTTGAGCTCCCAAATGATTCCTCTAGCACAAATGAGCAGCAGCTCTACACACAGACAGGCACACTCACACATATCATCTAAATTTATAAAGCCAAAAAAAAAAAAGCTTAACGCACATAATACCCCAAAAAAGTCGAGTGGCAAAACGGTAAATATATGAATTGGATTTTGAGCTGGCCCTGGGATTAGGTGCAGAGGAGCGAGGGAGACCGACCGCTTGCCAAATGGCTTTATGTGCGTCAGTAAATTTACACCTCGTAATCGAGATGAGTGGACACACAGGACACTTTGGACTACAATAACAACAGCAGCAACAAAACGAGCCAACGACCGTGAGCAGCTGTTGCCAAAGATTAGCTTTGGTCCCGGCATTTCATTTTCTTTTTGTCGCACAAATTTTCATTTTTATGAGCGGACACCCTTAAGGTCCATTGAGTTATGAAAGGAAGTCGTTGGAGAGCAGCACATTGGCGCCGCGAGCCTTTTTTCGGCTCGAGCCAATTATATAATAACACGGTGGAGCAAGTAGTAACTATGTATAGTAGAAGCCGTTGTCGGAATGAAAGAATGTGCAAAAGCAAACACGTACATCATCAGCAATACTAAGAATAAAGCAGGCGAGTGCATTAGCAATGCAGTCGGAGGGAGTACTCGACTAGGAAGTACTTACTGCGGAAGTATCTAAGCTAGTTTCTATTTTTTTTTACACAACAACGAAAACAACTAATCTAAAACTAAGATTCATGTCTCACAACTGATGTCAACTGATACGAGAAAATCTCAACCAAAAATGATATTCTCAGTTTCAATCTAGAATCAACAATCGTGAATAAAGATGTTTTGAGCTCGACTTGACAGTGAATATATATCATTTTCTTAAGATGGCACCAAACATCCTGCAAAAATGAATAAATTTGTTATGTGTACATTGTTTTCTTTTGCTTGGTTGCTGGCTTACTAAAGTCTTATTAAAAAATTTATTTTAGTCTACTATACTTGGGTCTGGGGAATTGATGTCGGGATCTCGGACTGAGCAGCATCGCACTGTTGGCGAAATGACCAATTTAGCGAAACGAAATTAATATCTTCCAAAGAAAATGAGATAATCGCAATCTGTTTCTTTTATCTTAAAGGTAGGAATAAAATCAATAAAAACAATATAAAAAAAACGGGAAGGCCAAGCTAACTTCGTCTGCGCCGAAGTTTTTATACCCTTGCAAATGCTGGTTTAGAAATGTCAGAGCTTAAAAACGCAAACAAAAAATATTTCTTACTAAGACCCATTTTCGACAGATCGGTCCTATGACAGCTATAAGATCATCCGACCTTGACCAAAATTTGCAAATCTATTTGAAAGCATATAATATTAATAATGGCCGAGTTTAAGGATGCTTTCATTGAAAACAAAAAAGTTTTTCCCACTAAGACCCAGCTATAAGATATAACCATCCAATCCGGTCGGTTCCGACATATTAGCAGCGCGCAGTAAAAAGAAGACTTAGCGCACAATTTCAGCTAGATAGCTTTAAAACTGAGAGACTACATAAAGTATATATATTCTTGATCAGCGTGACGAGTTGAGTTGATATAGCAATGTCCGTCTGTCCGTCCGTCTGTTTCTATCTCCTCCGTCAGTTTTAAAGCTATCTTAACCAAACTTCGCACGAAGTCTTTTGGTACAAAAAAGCTGCTCAGTTTCGGAACCGGCCGCTGCCGGCAGCTGCTATAGAAACTGTTGGTAGAAAATGTAGTTTTAGTCAGAAAAACTTTTTTGTCGTTAACACAAACGTCCCCAAACCTCGTATTTATAAGTTTTATATGCTATGCCACATAATTCCAGCAAGTTTGAGGGAAATCGGTCAACTATATAGTAAAGCTGCCATACAAAATATAGTTCCGGAAAAAAGTCTTAGTAGGAAAAACAACGCTGTTTTCAACGCTATCGCTCCCAAACTCGTTACTGATCAATATTATATGCTACCACACAATTCTGCCAAGTTCGATCCAAATTGGATGACTATAGCATATAGCTGCCATAGGAACGATTGGTCGAAAAAAAAAGTTTCAGTGAGAATAACTTTTTTGTTTTCAATGGTAGCGTCTTTATACTTTCCATTTATGAATATGATACACATATTTCACATAATTCTGGGTAGTTTGGTGAAAATCGGATGGATAAATCATATTGCTGCCATATAACAATATAATATATTGCTGCGTTTGATCAGCTAAGAATGTTCGACGAAAATAATTAGAAACCTTAATTTAATAATTCTTCGGTCGAGCCGAAGAAAGCTTACCTCTATTTTTTTAATTTAATAAAAAAAATGTATTTTTTCAAAATTTCAAAAAGATTGCCCATCTTTTTTAAGGTTGGATTAAAAGAAATAATAACAAAAAAGTTTTTTTTTGATGTCACTAAAACAGTCACATTGCAAATAAAAATGTTTTAAATAATTTTAAGTATAAGTAAAAATTTTTTTAAAATTTTTTCACTTACATTTTAAGCCACATCTCGACTCAGAAATGTTAGTTTGAGTCAAACAGGGTATGAATCGAAAGGTTATTGAGTTTCCAATAATCGCGCAGAACCAGGGAATCAAACCTAATCGTATTTCGGTTCCGGTCCTGGTACGTACCGAAAGTTATGATTCTGTAAAAGGTTCTGTTTTGGTTCAAATATTATTTCGGTATTCAGTTCCGTACCGGTACATAGATTTTTATTTCGGTATACCGGTACGTACCGGTATGTACCCTTAAGATATAAAGAAAGATCGGTCTCTGGTTTTGCGTCCACCCAATTCTTTAGCGATGACATACTAATTATACTCCAAAAAACCAACGTTTTACGCTCAGTTGCCCTTCTCAAAGGCAAATGTGGAAACTTTGTCGAGTTTTCATCTTCTGTATTTTGAGAACGTTTCTCAGGAAAAATTATGATGATCTATTTGAATTGTCCTGTTCCTTTCCATTCAAATTCATGTATGAATCCACTTAAGCTTCCACTTTCAACCGGTCCTGAACCGAACCCGTAGAACCAGTTCGGTTTGGGTTTTTGGGTCAATCGCACCGGACTTTTTAAATTTGTAACCTCCAGAACCTGAACCCGAACCGAACCTCTTCTGATGAAAAAGGTTCGGCTCAAAGAATATCTTTAGTCAGGTTTTTCAGAGTATCTAAAATTATCACAATATGTTGACTGTTTAACAAATGTTTATGGCGCTGAATCGGAGCATTACCATTTTTAAATTATATCCAAACTGCATATTACGAGTTCGATAAGGAAATAAAGACAAGTTATTAAATGACAAATTAAATCCGTTTATTGATTAACATAGAAGGTGCGGCCCTGGTAGAGAACTAATGAATGATTACTATAATGAATGATTATGATCATGAACCAAGCTTCGAACCAAAACCTTATTTTCGATTAGTAAAGAAACCGGTTTGAGAAGCGAACCTTACACTTTCCAAGGGGTTTGAACCCCCGGCCGGAACCTTCTTTAGAATTTCAGAGGTTTGCAGCCGTGGTCAGAGCAGCTTTCCTCATTAAGTTTCATTTGAAGAGAAATGGATAACACAAGTACTTTTTTGTTGTAATGTTATCATGACATTATAAGGCGGATCTAAAAATATAGGATGCAACATTTTTTAACGAGACTGGTTTCTCGTTTTTCTATATCACACTACAAAAGATATGCTCAACCAGACTCTTTTTTTGAAAGCATGCAATTTAACCAAATTACGTAAAGGTCCCCCAAAACTAAGTGCCAGCTCAGATGTATAGTTTTTGCTTAGAGCCGAAACTGTACCGGTACAACATTTAGTTTCTTTTCGGCTCCAAAAATATCGGTTCTCGGATACCGGTATACAAAAAATTTCAAATATCCGAGTTTTAATCGGTTCTTTTCGGTATACGGTTACGTTTCTGGTTGCGGTTTGATTCCCTGCGCAGAACCTTGTTTTTAAATCGGTTAAGTAGTTTAAATACAAAGAGCAAAAATATTTGAAAAGATGTATTTTTTGCTCGAAAACCATCGAAATTTCCTTTTTAAGCATATAGAAAAAAAATCTATATATAAACACCGAATTGACCTTCGATGATCGCAATACATCATAGCTAGGAAGAATATCAACGTTTTGAAGAAGCCCATTGGTAAAATATATCAATTTTTTACTGATTTCGATACGGTCCAACTCACTACAGGTTTTGTTATTTCAAACTGTATCAAAAAATAGTTTTCCAAAGACAAAAACTTCTTTGTGGGGATATTTGAGTTGAGCCAAACTAAAACAGCTTATGTTTTGATACTGACATTGCGCCCAAAAAGGCCAACAAATGCAAGTGTAGCACATATTAGCAGGTGATCTTGGAAATTTTTAAGCAACAAGGACTCACACTGACAAAAAAAGTTAAAGGCGGCTTGGATATTTGTGAATATTTTTAGTTTTGCTCCACGAAAGACAGGTGTATGTTACTAAGTGCACGCTGTTAATAAGCGCAACTTTTACCACTTTTTACAAATAATACATATATAAGCTAATCAAAGTATCGGTAATCAGTATTTAAAAAAATTAACGCTTAATATTAAAAGCTTTCAAACAGATTCTCAAAATTTGATCGAAATCGGTCTGGCTTCCATATGACCGATCGGTTGGAAAATGGGTCTGAGCTACATAGAAATATTTGGCCAAGGGTGTATAAACTTTGGCAGGTTCCAGACTGATAAATAACAGTCGAACTTGAACGACTTTCTTTCTTTTTAATTTTTGTGTATAAACTGGGTAACAGACATTTAATTTTACATTTTTAGGAATGTCTAGGGATTGATTAGACCTGTTGAAGTCTGGCACTTATGCACTGATTAAGAATTTCCGTTTACAGAACTCAACATACCCCCTCAGTACCCTCTTTTTGTGGTGACCAACATTAACTGATTTGCATTTCAATCTTGTCGGCATGTGTTTAGTTTTGGCATGAAACCTGTTTACCACCAGCTGTTAGGAAGCGAGGGGATAGGAAGGCAAGAAGCAACAGCCGCGGCAGCGGCTGCAGCTGCCACTGCCACTGGAACGGACAACAACAAACACTTGCCAAGTGAGATCTCGACCCTCGACTTTTCTTGTGCTTTTGCTTTGGTTGCTTTTTGCACCGTGACTTAAAATGCAAATGAAAATGCAATCATTGTTTAATCTCGTACAGCGCCAAGCAGGAGCAGCACCACCAGTTGCTGTTGCTGTTTGCTGTTGTTGCGATCGCCAGTCAAGCATCTCCCCGGGCAACAACTATGAGCATGTTTGCTCAGGGGGAGAGAGAACTGGGGAGAGGGAGTTTCAGGAAGCTTCCACAGCCTCAAGATACACCGTTTTTGATAATATTTTCGAACAGCATCCCATGTAACCCAGACAGACAACAGATTGGGGGAGTCAGTCTGCCAGATTCCTGATGCAATTTCTTGGCACTGCTGCTTTGATAAATCCAACAAGAGTTTTCTATCAAACAACATGAAAATTAGATCGGCGTGGTTTTTTTTTGTTAGTTGGGTATGTCATAAGAAATAAGGAAGAAAAAGCTTTGTAGATATGAATTAGGTTTGTGTTTGTTTAGTAGGAAAAGATAAGGCTGAGGTTAGGGTAAGAATTGATAAATGCATGACATGGTAGGACTCTTTGGATGTCGGAATACATTTTGCTTGGTTTCCAAAAAATACAAAATGATTAAATGTTATTTGGACAATTTTTGAAAAATTTTAATTTCTTTTTGCAATGATTGACCTTATTTGTTTATCCTTAATTAAGCGATTTGACATTTTTGAACCATTTAAAAATTTATGATTTACGATAAGAAATCTCAAAATGTTTGAGAAAACCAAAAACCAATATACACGTTTTTGTTTTTGGTAGATAAAAGAAATTAAGAAGAGGGGAAGGTCAGACAGTATCATTAAGAGTGCCACAACTCTTCATTGAAGCTCATAAGATGAACGACAAATTATATTAATATTGAAAATTTGGTATTTAAATCACTAAACTAATAAAAAATAGATAACAATGTTAAAAATAATGAACGTTTGGTCAAATAAGCTGAACAATGATCCTTCAATTGGTCGCAACGGCCAGCGACACTCTTTACCTCAGTGAAATAAGTATATGTGCAAAGAAGTTTTTAAGAATATGTTATAATGACGGAATAGAGGACAAAAAAAAGGCAATAGCAGTTCAACTTGTTTAAGCTTCGATATAAATTAACTTAAAACAAGAAAGAAAGTCGGTCAAGCCCGACTATAACATACTCTGTACCCTTACACTCGCATTTGCTCAGGAGTCAAACGGCCAGTTAACACCCCGCGCACAACGCGGTGCGCTCTCTTAGTTTCTCTCTCTCTCTTTCTCTCTCGCACTAAGATTGCCTGTGTTGAACGGTTAGTGTGTGTTGCTGTGGTTGTTGGTGGGGGGGTGGGTGGTGTTAACTGGCCGTTTTTTGCCCATAACTTGAGTATCGTTCATCCGATCTTTATCATTCCTTCAGATAAATAATTTTGTTTACAAGGTATCTCTAGAAGGAACGAACGATCTATCTCCAAAACTGTAGGAGATATGAAGTTTTTTCCAAATTGCGGGGGCGGGAGGGGGCGTGGCAGAAATTGAAAATAAACTTGATCTGCCTGCAAGTAGAAGAAATATATGTCCCATACATGTCAAACCTCTATCTCTTACCATCTCTGAGATCTCTTCGTTCATACGGACGGACAGACGGACATGGCTATATCGACTCGGCTGTTGATGCTGATCAAGAATATATATACTTTATAGGGTCGGAAACGATTCCTTCTCCCTGTTACATACTTTTGCACAAACTTAATATACTCTATGTACCTTCGGTACAGAGTATAAAAAGGAAGTCTATGGAAAAAAAGTATATGTGCATTTTAAATTTGTCTGCTTTATTATCCTTAGGTTTACACTTTGTTTCTAAATTAGTAGGTAAAGTTTTTTCTTTTTGCCGTTATAACCTTATTAAAACGATCAGGCATAGAAACCACCTATTTTTGCAGAATTAAATTGCTGATTTGTTCCCACTCTCCAACAAAAACGTGCTTAAGTTGCTGGAGTGTCTCAAACTTGCGACCATTCCTAAAAATTCTGGCAGACTGGATTTCCCAGAGGTTCTCAATAGGTTTTAAGTCCGGGCTAGTCGCTGGCCGATCTAAAACCGAAATGTTTCTGTATGAAAGAGAAGCCTTTTTGTGAATTGCGGCCTTTCCTTGTTGAAAAATGAGGTGGAATCAGATTGGTACAAGCACTCGGGAAGTATATGAAGGGTTATTGTTTTCAATAAGTACTTGATGAACACCTTTGCTAGTTTCATTAAGGTCTAATCGACTTCTTTTCTCGTTACATATTACACATAATTACATAATAGTTACATAATTTCCCGTTTGCAGCGTGCGTCAATGCTGGTTCGTCTGCCACAGCGTTTAATCTCTCCATTATAATCGAGGATTTTAAAATATTTGATATCGTGTTCCAGTGCCGGTTGACTATAGCTTTTATATCAGCGTTTTCAGTGCCACTTTTCTTGAGCCCCAATATAAATCCACGATCTTTAGCTGACAAGTGCAGTCCACGTGGCATGCTAGGATAAAAATCACTCAGAGAATAATTGTTTTATGTTATAAATGCATCCGCAAATTACCTTTCATTATTTTTTAATAAAGCTTATCGGGTTAAAAATAGAATACAAGAACACACTTTTGTATACCAACAACAAATGCACCGTTGTTATTATTGAAAAAATAATGAAAAACATTTATGCACATTTACTTATTTCACTGAGGTACAAAGCGCAGTTTGTACAATACCCACTTTGTTTCGTAAATACCATTGCTCACAGCTCCTGTATTTGTTTTTAGATTTTGTTCATCAATATCTTATTTTCTTCGCAGAAGCGCAGTTCTTACATATTAGCAACGTTGGACAGTACAAAGATACTATCCACAGTAGAGTACCCTTTACGAAATCCGGGTTGGTATTCGTTTAGTGTATTGTTTGTGTCTACCCACTCTGTAAGTCTCTTTTGTAGAACCGCCGCATTTCACTGTAGTTACTCGGGATTTCGGGGTCTCGGTGTTAAATATTGGGTAGATAATGTTCTGGCGGAAGGAGTCTGGTACCTGCCCGCTATCATATATTTTATTGTATTCCTGTGTTAAGGCCTTTATGATTGCGTTGGGTTGCGTGCTTTAAGAATTCTGCTGATATTCTATCAATTCCCTGCGCTTTATTGTCCTTGCAGCGTACTGTTGCTGATATAACATCCGAGGTCGATATTTCTTTATCCAGGTGTGCTATCAGTTTTGTTTAGCCGTTTTTTGTTTTTGTCGTGCTAGTTCGCATTGTCGATCACACCAAGTACTTTTATATGCACTTATTCGCCGGGTAGATTCCATACATTTAGCAGCCTTTCTGATGCAGTTCTCTAACACTTGAATACCATTCTGACTAGTATCAAGCTCTTCTCTTTGATGTGCGATTTCTATGTTTAGACTACTCCTATAGCGTTCAGCTTTATTTGGGATCCATTTCATCTGCTTGGGTAGGGATCCTTTCCTGAGTTCAATATGCACCGTGCAACTATGGTTAGGGTTCGGATCATCCACCACAGAGGCAAGGCACATTCAAGATAATGTATATTGCACTCAAAACATCGAATGCACAGTTCACTTAAATCAAAATCTCTTCTGTTTCATCAAAAAAAACTTGAAGATACTGTTGAAAATTTCAAAATTAAACCCAATGGCCCCCCTTAAAAGTTAGCTTGTCTTAATTTTTCTTCCATAGCTCACTCCCAATTCGACTTATTTCTAAACATATCTCACTACATTCTATTCCACTTCGATTAAACTCACAACCTCATATTTCATAAATAATTTTCATGACTCATCCTCCTGCCCAAAGCCACCCAAAGTCGCCTTAACTCAAAGTCTTCTTAAATAAACATGCTCCATAGATGTTGCACAACAGCAAGAAACCACCAAGCCAAACACAATCTACAAAGTACAATCACTTTCAACAACAATACCCACAAAACAGGACGGCTGCCTGCCCTTTTAAATCATGTTCAAAATCATCTTCTGGCCAAGGCAAGAGCAATACTCTTAAGCTAAAAAAAACGTGCCTAGAGATCTCTTCCTTCCTTTACTCCTCCAGCAAAGTTTTCTATACACACATATATAATATATTTTTTTTTTGCCTCGCGTAATTATGGGTTCGAAAAATCTACGCCAACATCAACGCTTGATGATCGACATTGTGGCTGGGAGAAATATATGACCAGCCAACCTGATGAAAGGGCAGTTTAGTTTAGTGCCGGCAAGGACTGCATATGAAGTGGTGGCTCCTCTCTTGTCTATATGGTCGTGCATTAATTTTAACACAGTATTTTTTCTTTTTTAACTTTTTTTGGGGTACGCCCACTAAAGTGGCATGCCGCCTGGGTTATGTAAACAGCCAGAAGAGTGAAGGAAGGTGAATTGATAAAGGCCACAGTGTTGATGATGATGATGGAGTCGGAGGCAGGCTGGTGTGCCGGCTGCATTGTGATATGTGGTGGCTAGGGGGCAAAGGTTGAGTGGCAGGAGAGATGTGGCAAGACGTGTGTGCAGTAAGTGTTAATGTTGCAATCAGTTGAAGTTTTAGGCGTTAAGAGTATCTCATTGGGTGGCTTAGATGAGGAGAATAAAGATTCAGAAATTCTTTAAGAAAACAATGTTTTATTTTTAACAATGTAAGCCTAGTACTGAGAGCGTTCGAATTTTCCTATAAATAGAAACACTTTCTAAAAGCACATGAGCATCAAATTATATGCTTCTAATTATATGAAATACTGTGACGAAAGGAAAATGCGAACGCCCTTAGTACTAGGCTTAAAGGAACAATTTTTAAAGAAAACAGACTAAAACCGCTGAATACATAAGAGAAACAAAAATTACTCTTGATTTGTTTTTAAACTAAAACCAAAATCAATTAAATCAAAAGAAATAAGATAAATAGCGATAGCTAAACCAAAAACCAAGAAGTTAAAACTAAGCTTATGCCTATTTCGTTTGTCTGAGTTTTAATATGAGTTGGCTCAAAACAACTTAGGTATCTGTGAGTTGACTCACATAAGAGCGCAGATTGAAGGAAGAGTCTCCGACCCCATGAAGTTAATATATTCCTGATTGGATAGACATGTCCGTGTGTCAGTCTGTTTCTATTGTAACTTAAAATTCAAGAATATATATATACTTTATGTGGTCGGAGATGCTTCTTTCTATACGTTACAAACATCAGGACAATTTTAATATACCCTCTGCTAGGGTAAGTGAATCAAGAATTTTCGTACTTAATGTATTTTTGAAAGAGTTTACATTCGATTCAAGTACCAAATTCTAGTTTTTTTCTGAGTGTGGATACTTCTGCTTCAATAGTAAATCGAGATTGGTTTAATCTGACATGAGCGTATGCGGATTTCTATGTAAGTAAGTTATTAAAAACCAAAATCAATATTACATCTGGCTAGCTCAAGGTCTCTACCAAACTGTTGTAATTTATTCTGTTGCCTATGGCTGCTGCTAGGTGGTTGGGCTATCCGTCCAATGATCCTCCTAAGCCGGGCAAAGAGTTAGACCTTGAGCTAGCCAGATGTAACTTTGACTAAAATCGAAAACAGGTCACTAAACCATAGAGTGTCGGAAATTTGCCATTTAGATCTTAATATATATTTCGTTATATTCGACGAACCCATCTGGCAGCACTATTACTTTTGACAGTGATGCCAGATCTACTAATTACATAGCGCGTTTGAAGGCGTCAGTCCAAGTAGATTTTTACGATGGAACAGTACACTCCACGCGAACGCTCTAAGATTGTTCAAATTTACATTCAACAAAACATGTCAATTGTGAAAAACAATAACAATCTTGACCGATACAGCTCATTTCGCGTGGAACGGAAACGGCAAACAAATAAAACTGCCGTATTTATGCCACTAAAAATCATCGAGAGATTCAAGAGCAGTGTTAGGAAGTACCTATAGGTACATAGGTACTAGGTACCTTTACCTTACCTCGGTATTTTTAAATTCCAGTACCTTTTGCCTTACCTAGGTCCAAATTTTCATTTACCTTGTCAAAAAGTAAGGTATAAGGTACTGTAATATGAATAAGAATTTAATTACAAATGATAGCCTGAGTGGGAAACTAATCTAATTTATTCATTCTATCAATTTGATTGTCGATGTGACTATTAAAATAACATAGTCTTGAGCTAAATACTGTGTTGATCCTTAAGACGCCTTAAGTCAAGGAAATACAGAAAGCTGTCGCACAACTAGCATGAAAATAAGGTATATGAACTATTTTTTGAATGCTTTTAAAATGCGATTGCTATTCAGAGTTGATTGTAAATGACAGCATTTTATTTAACACACAACAAACGAAATTATATTCTAGGACCCAATCACCAGTAGACTTTGGTATCAGCTTTAATATTTAGGTCGCTAATTTCACTATTTAAAAAGTTTTAAAAACTTGTTCGTATCGCTTTTCTTCCTATGCATCTAGGCCAAGACCAAGATCAAATACGTAGACCAAGATTAAATATGTAAATAAAGCTATTTGTGAAGTTGACGCGAATGTGGAACTTAATGATTAATGTTAATTTTTAATAAATGTATATAAATTAAAAATTTCCATCGTTGAAAATAGATATTTCAAATTCGAGGATCAGATATACACCCAATTGAAAGGCATGCATATGGGATCCTCAGCATCTCCAGTAATAGCTGACATTGTGATGGAAGAACTACTTGACAACACAATAAAGAAACTGACGCACCCACCAAGACTGCTCACTAATTATGTAGACGACTTATTTGCGATAATCAAGGAATCCGAGGTCCAAAATACACTAGACGCACTCAACTCTTTTCATCGGAACTTGAAATTCACCACGGAGTTAGAAATAGATGGAACACTTCCCTATTTGGATACGACTATCAATAGACATGGAAATAAGGTAAAACTTAAATGGTACAAAAAACCCCATAGCATCAGGACGAATAATCAATTTTTACTCTAAACACCCAAAACATATGATTATAAATACAGCGGTTAGCTGTATTAACAGGATGCTGAGCATTAGCGACGAGACATACCACAATGACGTTATTTCCGAAATTAAAATTATACTGCAGAATAATGACTTTCCTATGATTGTTATAAAAACATTAATAGAGAGAAACAAGGCAACAAATCCAAGAGAGGATAGACAACCCAAATCGTATAGATCACTAACCTATGTACCGGACCGGATACAGACACCTACTGAACCAACAATAGCTTAGTATTAAACTCCATGTCAAGCGGTACAGACGTGTTAAATATTGAATGTAAAAATGTTCAAAATGTTGTTTAAATGTATTGTTTTAATTGGTGAATTGTTTCTTGTAGTGTCCCTGAAGACGGATGCCGATGTACATCCGAAATATATTGGAAACAAATCAACATATGAGTTTTCTTCTTGACCTCGAGCCAGCAAGCAGCACTCTTACAATTAGAAAGGTCGCTAACCAACAACTTTATAAATTATGTCGAAAATTCAAATAATAGGAATTCTAGCCTAAATAGTCGAAAACCCGGAACACCGATTAGTTGTACTGATTCCTGAGAATCTTTTGTTCTTTTTTCGTAAGCTTTTGTTAAAATTTCGATGAAACCTCAATGTTTTAGTTGAATAGTTCACTTCATTCAGTTCACAACATTTTCGGGTAGGTGGTGTTGGATAAACCATTCCTTAAAAGTACTTAAAAAGTGCCTTTCTTGTACCTTTACCTTTACCTAGGTAGTGGAAATTCGTATACCTTTTACCTTTCCTAGGAATCTTTTTTGACATTTACCTTGTACCTTACCTAGGTAAGAAAATTAAGTACCTTTCCAATCACTGTTCAAGAGGTACCTCTTCACGATGATAAAGTCACTATTTGGTGCGGCGTTTGTGCAGTTCTTTTTCGAAGATGAAGATGGCCAAACGGTTACCGTCGAACAGGAGCGTTATCGCGATATGACAACCATTTTTTTGATGCCAATTGTTCTTCGAAAGCTTATGGTGTACTACTGGTTTCAACAAGATGGCGCTCCACTATTTTTTGAGGATATTGTTCCCTGGCCGTTTGATGTCAAAACAAATGTGATTTTGTCTAGCCGCCGCGTTCACCGGATTTGACCCCTCCAGACTTCTTTTTGTAAGGCTATTTGAAATCAAAGGTTTACATCAACATGCCAAGGACCCTGGAAGACCTGAAAAACAATATCCGACAAGAAATAGCCTCCATTCTGGAACCATGGAAAATGCTGCAAAATGGGCTCAATACGCCGTAGCCGCTCAAGGCGACCATTTACGAGATATCATATTCAAAAAGTGATGTAAACAAATCTACTTGAACACAATTAAATGATTTTTATCACGAACAGAAACAAATTGTGTATTTCTTTGATCTTAATCATTAGTCTGTCGAATACGGACCAATCTTTTATACAGGAATTAATCTTCCGGACGAAAGTACAATCGATCAATGGACGAAAAACACAAAAAGTTGCATTGGCAACGGTTGTGTACAAAAACACAACACAACAAAAATTATCTGCGTGTGGTTAAATTTATATGTCGGGAACTGGTAACACTAAAGTCAATAGTTAAAATCTGGTAATTCCAAAATAAAGTTTGCAATTTTTTACCACAATCAATCAATTTGGCTTTAAAATGGAAGTTTCAAGAGAAGGTTTTCTCAACAAGAGTCCGTCGACGAACTCGGTTCTTTGTATGGCGTTAAGGCACCATCAAAATCACCTTGCCATAAAAAAGGTTTGTTCGCATTGGATTTCGCATAATAAAAATATTTGTGCAAAGAAATGCAGAAACAAGAATGAAAGTCGGTCAAGCCCGACTATAACATACTCTGTATCCTTAATGTCGCAGCTCGCACTTGCTCACGAGTTAAACGCGCTCATCTCTAAGTTTTTCTCTCTCTCTCTCTCGCTCACTCACTCGTTCACTGTTGAACGGAATGCTGTGGTTATGGGTGGGGGGTGAGGGGTGTTAACTGGCCGTTTTTTGCTCATAACTTGAGGATCGTTCATCCGATCTTTATCATTCCTTCAGCAAATCGATAAATAATTTTCATCGTCAAAACTGTAGGAGATATGACGTTTTTTCCGAATTGCGGGGGCGGGAGGGGGCTTGGCAAAAATTGAATATAAACTTGATCTGCCTGCAAGTATAAGAAATATATGTCCCATACAAGTCGAACCTCTATCTCTTACCATCTCTGAGATCTCTTCGTTCATACGGACGGAAGGATAAACGGACAGACGGACATGACTATATCAACTCGGCTGTTGATGCTGATCAAGAATATATATACCTTATAGGGTCGGAGATGATTCCTTCTGGCTGTTACATACTTTTGCACAAACTTAATATACTCTATGTACCTTCGGGTCAGAGTGTAAAAATCGCGATGCTTCAAAAAACGTTTATTAGATCGTCACAGGTGACGAATCATGGATATATACGTATGAGCCGAACACAAAACAGCAATCGGACGTCTGTGTGTTCCAAGATGAGCAAAATCCCACAAAAGTTCGCGCATGAAGCACTGCGAAGCAAATGGTCGTCTGCTTCTTCGGCCGAATGGTTAAGACGGTCCATTCCGAGTGATACACGACCATTTGTTTGACGGAAGTCTTCGGAGAAATTCGCAAAACCAACCGCCGAAGACGAATAATTCTCCATCATTTTCCTCTCACACATCTCGTCATACCAGCGACTTTTTGATCGGCGAAAACGTCGAATTGATGGGTCATCCACCGTAAAGCCTTCATTTCGCAACCAATGATTTCTTTTTATTTCCAAACTTCAGAAATAATCTGCGTGTGAACGTTTTTCTACTGCGTACGAAACTGTTGATGCGTTTAAATTGTTATGTTTTGGACATGCCTCAATCGGAGTGGAAAAATTGCTTCGAAAATAGGTTTTGACCGAATGCAAAAGTGCATAAATTTTCATGGAGAAATTTTTAAAAACAATAAAGCCATTTTCATTTTAAAATGTTTATTATTATTTGCTTTTCCCGAAATATAAATAGTACCCCAAGTATGACGCATCGTTCTTTTACTTCTCCTTATCTAACTTTAAATGCGTTCCTTCCCATCGAATTCCCTTGACGAATTTTAAAGTTCGAGGCTTGGTCTTTAAGCCATGTCTAACTGATTCCTGTATAATTACTCAAGCATTATTACGCCTCATCAGTGTCAGAGAACTGCAGACCTTCTGCCCTCTGGACATGTACAATCCCCAAGGCTTTTCCAACCATTAACAACACCACAGAGCCTGTCACCTCCAGAGAAAGCGAGATAGAAAGCTACCCTTACTTTTCAAATGAAGCGCAATTTATATGAATAATAGAAAATACAACCAAAAAAAATTCCAATTGAAGAGTAAAATTACGCACTTTGAAAGGTTGCCAAAAAGCTAATGAATTCAAATGTAGCCTAAAGCTGTCTCTTTTTTTATATTGAGATAAAACCGGGTGCAATATTAATTACCAGAGCACTTACAAACCGCCTTTGAAACAAGGCAACCAACAAAAATCCTAACAGCTGTGACGTAACAAATGAGAGCAGCGGGGTGGCTCAACCACTTGAAATTTTCACTGCAGAAATTAAGACATAAAACATTTCGTTGGTGCGGGTTGCAACCCCTGAAATAAACGTCAAGTAAAGGGGGTACAGTTACATTAATGAAGCTATAAACGCACGTAACTTTTCTCTCATTTTCGTTCAAGTGAAAAAGAACTGACCATCTAAGGTTAACTACAAGAGCTTTTGATGTTTCGTTTAAGTATTTTACCAAATATTTGCCAAACTTGAAAGGAAAAGGCACTAAATCAATATGTGAAACAGAAATCACCAAGATGCGGGTCACCCTCCCTTGTTTTTTATAAAAAAGCGGGGTTTAAAAGTAAAAAAAAAGACCAATGCAATACACCACAACAATAATGTTAACGAGCCGCGGTTCCAAAGATTACAATCAAGTGACATAAGGCAAAAGGATAGTGTTTTTTTTTTTGCGATCTAATCTCGACCAAGTGGCAGAAACGCATAATATGCAATGTCCAGAAGGCCTTGGTGAGTGTGCGATGGGTTCACTGTCCCGCAGATTTAACGTAAGCCTACCATATGGGCTACCAATCAATGCAATTTAGTAGAGGATATGACATATGGTTGGGTCAAGTGTGGCAAGCAATGCGGCCAGCAAAGGGTTATTCCTGGGAAAAAACTTTGGTGGGTTCAAAGTGAAAGCAATTAGTTGATGATTGATTAACAATTTCAAAAGACTTGTTAATGAAAATACTTATGAATTGTAAAATACGTTTTCTTCGTGATTTTCTTTTCAATTTTGAAAAAAAAACAAATTATAATTAAAATCAAAATATTATTTTTACTTGGGCTCGTCCGGGATTTGAACCCGGGACCTCCCGCACCCTAAGCGGAAATCATACCCCTAGACCAACGAGCCAGTTGCCGCTGGGCTGGCAAGTTCATTATTTTTCTCAGACTTGGCAGTGACACTGAACTGATTTCTTCAAGATCAGGTGAAAGTTATTAATTTACATTAAATTATGCAGAAATTAATTTCATACTTTTTGAAGACAGCGTTTTGGTAACATGCTCATCTGGCTCGTTGGTCTAGGGGTATGATTTCCGCTTAGGGTGCGGGAGGTCCCGGGTTCAAATCCCGGACGAGCCCAAGGTTTGATCAATTTTTTTATACATTTGGATTGTATCTTATGTATTAGAATTTATTTACCCCAAATTTGATTTGTACAACTTGCAAGGATTCATATTCATTAAATTTAGACCGGGGTACCCAAGCCTATTGCGCAAGCCACGCATTTGTTTTTGCTTTGCGCTAAGGCATAGCCCGCATAGCGCGCATATGAAAAACTCGGCCATATACAAACGCGGCATTATACAAAACAAGAACAATTTCATTTGCGTGCTCTCCTCTCTTTCTTTCCAAACGAAGGTTTTGTTGTTGGCGCGTGCAGACCTGCAACAACAACATCATATGTGACTCTCTTCTCTCTCTCCTATGTCTCTGGCAAATTAAAAAGCAACAACAATGTTGCCTGAGCGCTCGCACGCGTGTGCTTGAGACAGCAATGACCACACACACTTACACAAACAAACAAAAATCGGTTTTCTCTTTCTATTGCGTGTAGTTGTTCTTGCTTGAGTTGTATTTTGTGCATTTGTATTGGCTTTCACGCGCTCGTAAGCTCATTGTGGGCACCCCTGATTTAGACCAATATTTCATATAGCTGAAGCTGAAGCTGAAATTCGGTTTGAAATTAGAAAAATCACGCTAGCGCGGCCGTGAAACCGAATATTTCGAAATGGATTATGAATAAATATAAGATTGGCTTACATTAGTTTAATTTAATTGTTTCTCCTCGAAAATTTGATAAATCAGAGTGTTTTAAGCACTTTAAAATTTTGGGCCTCGGTGGACCTTTTGGTGAAAATGACCATATACAAAATTATAAATTTTTTTGGGTAGGAAAATAAACATGGTACAGCTCTCAGCCCGCTTTCTGTTTCAGCTCAAAGCCCCAACTTCGTCATATGTTTCGTCACCGTGAAACGTAAGAGTAGTGTGACCAGAATTAAGAAAAAATTACGCCGAGAATTGAAGTTTGTGGTACTTTTAGTTTTACTGGCGGTGGGTCACACTGCTCGATCATCTGTTTTTAGTTTTGATGCCAAGTTGACTTATATTTGCAAGTGAAATTGGAGTAACTGCTGGTTGTGGCCCCATTTTCGATGCTGTCTCCCACCTGAGTTGACGACAGCATAGACTCAGAAATGCACTCTTCTATATCCACTGCAGAATTGTCCAGGCACTCTGCAGGGAGCAAGGGGTTCGTTTGAAATGTCCTGTAAAATAATGAATCTTTCATTAAATTAATTTGCAAAAATATTATTGATCGGCTTTCCAGCGCTTTGATGAGTTATTCGGCAGAAACGACATTAATGCGCCGAATTCCCAATCAATGTTAACATCGTCCATAAAAGAAGGGCTATCTATTGGCTCACCACCGGCACTACCAGTCTTCATCTGCTTTGCGCTTCTGCCATGATAGCGATAGGTCTCCCGCAAAGACTTAAAGCCTTTTCGGCAATCAGCCACTGTAACATATTGGTACAAATTTTAATCGAATTGATCAAAGTGTTAATTTTTCACATATGTACATACCTTCTTTTTGTAATATCGTGGCCACTTCTCTCCAAGCTTTGTTTACAAAATTAAAGTCCGAATGCTTGGGGTGGGAAAGATTCCAAATAACATCCCGCTCTTTCACCGCCAAAATTAAAGAAATTTTTTCATCATGTGAAAACATTTCCAAGCGACTCTTTCATTTTTGTTTGTAACTTCTGCTTCTTCTTCCCTCAATTTTTTTATGAAACTTCTCGTTGCTTCGGTTGTCCGTATGGGGCTTAAGCCTTATTTGCACGACCTGATCACTCAGCTGAGTTTTTGTCTGAGTTGCTGTCTGACCGTGTCTGAGGCCACTCAGCTGAGCGATCAGATGAAATAGAACCGGTTCTATTTGGGTGAGTGCTCATCTGAGAGCCATCTGTGATATTAAAGGGTTGCCTAATTGCAGTGTGCTGGCGTTTCCACTTTCTGACTGACGATATATATTTCTTATCGATTTTTGGCAATCGGTTAAGATTTTTTTGTATGTAAAATTAATTCTTATTAAAATTAAACAAATAAATTGCAAGTTAAACGCAAATCGCCATGACCTAACCAAATAAGAAAGTAAGTGTGTATGATTTGTATAACTATTGCTTTTAGTAAAGACATTACACTACTTTTGTAGACATCTTCCGAGTGGACCAAGGATGATGTTACGCGATGTTACTCCTCCAATCCCACCTACAAGAGCAGATCATACAGTATTAACTGTACAATTTCTGGGCAAAACATGATCACAAATGAATGGGCCAAGTTGGAGAAAGCTAACAACAAAAGCGGATTCGGTAGGGATGAGCGGGAGAGCCCATATTGGTCCCATTGTCTTCGCTTCTTGGACGTCTTCGCTTTATAAAGCCTAGAGCATCGGAGTCTACCTATTCAGTATGTTGTACAGCCGTGTTCTTGCAATCTAAAGTTAATTGACTTTATTGCCTTTAAACGTGACAGGGAGTTCTTTTCAGAGGATTCTTTTTTGGAGCAACCGGATACAAAACGGGTCAACATTGACGAAAATTTCGCAAGCTACAAGCAAACCGAGGTGTTAGAGAAGGCCATATTGGCTTTGAACACACCTGCGAACCAATGTTCATCAAGCGTCATCTCCTTTGGCCAATTTATTAAGTCGCATGCAGCCACGGCCCCAGAGGAGCGTTAAGAAGTGTTCTTCCAAAACATGATTGAGTACATGTATACCATTAAAAATAATTAAACATTTTAGTATAAGTTCAAGATATTTTATTAGGTATGGATACATGAATGGAGTAAACTGAATTTAAAATTAAGCCTCCTTATCGCCTCCTGCTGCCAGGGAACTGAACCTTACTCGTTTAAATATTGAGTACACACAAAAAAATCTGGTGGGTAAAATTAACTACGCTGACAGTAACTTTACTCGAAATTTTTTATGCATGTGGTTTTGCTGTTGCTTGGTAACTGTGCTAACAGTAAAAATCTACAGAAGAAATTGTAAAGTTCACGTATTTATTTTAGCTCGTATTTTGTTGTTGCATTTAACAACTGTACCGCTGAGTAAATTCAATCACAAATATTTTTTCACATATTTTGTTGTTTTAATAAGTTACTGCTAACTACAGTAACTTTACCATAGAAATAGTTACACTGACGTGATTCTTTCATCTCATACTTTGTTTTTGCAGCAATTTACTGTACCCACAAGTAAATCTTACAGCACAAATAGTATAACTTTTTAAATGAATTTTGTTGCTTCACGGATTAACTCTACCGACAGTAAATCTAACCGCGAAAATTGTTGATTGAGAAAATTTCAGTTTGGCCCTTATATTTATATTGTACTTTCACTGAATTTGAACTTGAGAATTACACTGCTCGCCACTTGAATAGGACACCCTGTATGCTCTCTTTAAAACTGCTCGTAACTCGAAAACGAAATGGTAGAATAACGGTATTTTTTGCATATTATCTTTGTGCAAGCATTCTTCGTTCTTTCTGGTATATTCCAAGTTTTGGAATAGAACCGTTATAAAGTTGTTTGCACTTTATGCCACTTGAATAGAACATGCATTTTATTTGGTCGGTATCGTTACTTAAACTTTTTGCTTTAATTTAGGTGTATATAAAATTTAAAAAAATTAAAATGGGGCGTGGCACTTCATTATCTGAGTCGGATAAAGGAAAAATCCAAGCTTACAAGGATTCTGGCCTTTCTATTGCCAAAATAGTTGTTGTCTTTTCGGACGAAAAAAAGTTTAATTTGGAGGGCCCCGAACCACACCATCTTGATAAGTTGCACAGCAGTGCTGGAGGTATTATGGTATGGGGGGCCATTTCCTATTATGTCACCTGTGAGCTTAAATTTATTCCAACCACCATGAATGCGTTGTGTTATAATGGTATATTGAAAGAGGCCTTTCCACACTTCCAAACTCTTTTTGCAAATCTAAAGTGAATTTATCAACATGATAATGCCCCTATACATACGGCCCGGATTGTTAAATCGTATATAGCGAGCCAAAACGTGGAGTTATTAAACTGGCTACCCTATTCACCGGACTTGAATATCATTGAGAATGTGTGGGGATGGCTAACACGTGAAGTATATGGATCAGGTCAGCAATATTCGAGCGTTCCCGAACTAATTGCAGCTATCAAATTAGCATGGGGCTCGATATCGTTGAATTATTTGGGAAAATTGTATGCATCCCTTCCAGACCGAATGTGTGAGGTTTTGCAGAAAGAAGGAGGCTCAACACACTATTAAAAACTTTTTTTGGTTTAAAAACATGTAGTAATTTCTTATTTAAGTAATATTGTTATTTGAAAAGGATTGAAATATTCTTAAATGGTTTTTAGATAAAGTGTCCTATTCAAGTGGTGCAAAATGAAGACTCCAAAATTTGTTACTTATTGGTTAACAATGTTTTTTGTATACTTACAACTTTTGAATAATTTTGTAATTTTCGTCTAATTACTACATTTAAATAAACTTTACGTGATAGTTACTGTCAAATTTTGTGAATTTTACCGACTTTTTAGGTTGGCGCATTTCTAACCCAAAATATCGGTTAAATTTAACCACAGATTTTTTTGTGTGTAAGCTTTTCGCGCACTTGAATTGGTGCCAGGGGAAACACGGTTTCCACCGGCCTCCATTACATTCTTTTTCGTTTCCATAGTTTTTTCGTCCTACATTTCACTTGCTAGGACGCCAACTATAATTTTGAATGCTTTTTTATTTATTTCGCTTTTTATGCTTCTTGTCTTCTTCTTTTATGTAAGCAAAGCAACGTCACAATGTTCATCCGATCCAGATGATTCCGATAAACCAATGGTTCTTTAACTGACTCATCTGAGCTTCTCAGGCATGTGTAGAAGCGAAACTGAGTTGCTCAGATGAGTTTAGGTCTTACGAAAACTCAGCTGAGTGATCAGGTCGTGTACACTAAGAAAAAACTAGAACGAATAATTTGAGTACGAACGCTCTTGAAAAAAAATTAGTCGCTCTTGAATTTTCAAGAATTTCGCTCTTGGAATCGAGATAAATTCGTTCTAAACGTTCTCAATTTTGTTTTTTATAGCCAAGGGGTGAGGGCAACTTAACTTTGAGAGAGTAGCGTTGGAGTCGCCTTCGCAGAGAGTGAGGGCGCATGCGCAGTTGGTCGTTGAGAGCGCAGAGAGTGAGAGCGCATGCGCAGTTTGTTGTTGTGTTATAAAGGCAACTGCGTTTATTTATAAGTATGATTTCGTCGCGTCTTTTACCTTACGAAGGTTAGCTGAGCTCGATAAACTGCCCGTCGCCTGTGTGTGTTTCAGTCTTTCGAGGTACCGAGTTCAAGTCCCAGAAAAGTAAGTAAAAAAAAAAAGTTATTCGTTCTTGGATCAAGTACTGAAACTCTTGAATCAATAATTATTCATACTTGGATCAAGAGCTGAAACTCTTGAATCAGGAATGTCGGAATAAAAAATTCACTCTTGAATCAAGAATTTCGCTCTTGGATCAAGAATTTTCACTCTCACCGTACTTTTGAGAACGAATGCTCTTGATTCAAGAGCGAAATTCTCTATTTTTTCTCTGAGTGTATATGAAGCTATACAATACTTCAGTATGGAAATGTCAATTGATTCAAAAGGTACTGCCTGCCCTCGTATTTTCATGTTGTTGTTTTTGATGTTTCTGCATTGCTATTTTGTTCTATACACATACTAAATTTGTGTGTATGTGAGTCGTTCACTCTCTCACTCTTACTCGCTCTCTTCACAAAAGTTCGCAGCTTACCAGTCTAGATAGCTCGCCATACCAAACTATTGTATCATGGAAAAGAAAGCTCGTTGATTGAGTTCGCGAGCGAAACTCAAATCGAATAAAAAACGAACAAAACCTTCGTTTACGAATTCGCCAGACATTCGTTAATGATACTTGTGTTGCTCAATTTGTGGCAGGCGAACATTCGTTTACGAGTTCCATTTTCACTCGTTCCTAAAATTAATTTTTTTATTAAAACTAAAATTAATTGTAAATTTTTTAAAATTATATTTATTTAAATTCATGGCCTTGTCTCCCATTGCAACTGCTTCCACGCATTTTATTCATTTTATTTTCTTAATGAAAAATGCTTTGCTTTGCATATAAAAAGCAGTTGCTTCCTTCGGTTTGGCATAATTTCAACAGTAAAACAATTAACAAATGCACAATAACACTTAAGACAATACAATCATCAACCTTTAAACTACATAAAACCATAATTGATTACCGATTAATTGATTGACGCTCGGCAGTTTGCTAAGCCGAATTAGAATGACACTGAAAATGCAAAGTCAAAGTCCAGCAAACGACGGCACCGCGGCGTCGTTTTCTACCTGCTGCAGAGAGAAGAAAGATAAAAGTGAACTCACAAAGAGTTTCGCTAAAACTAAACAAAATACGAATAATGTTCTTCGAGAAACTTTCGCTTGAAGCGAACCTTCGCTTGTGTGTCTGGTGGGTAAACTCATTGACTGAACTTCTGCCGAGGTCTCTGCTGCTGCTGCCGAAACCTAGAATGTGTGCAGGTGTACACCGAGAAAAAAAGTAACATGAAAAGGCAGTCATTTCCACATATTTTCATATCAAGTGGGAACAAATGGGACAAAATTTGTATTCAAATCAAAAATGGTGAATCTGGAAACTGTTCTTGTTGGAAAAGAATGTGACATAGATATTTGGGGGTTTTTAAGCGGGTTAGGAATTTATTTTAGAATAGCGTTTGTCATGAAAAGCTAGGCCAAAAAGGGAGAGTGCATTGGTGTGCGAAAATAAAGGAACGCAATCCAGCTCGGAGCTACTTCATCGACCGCTGGCCAGCAATTGAAAAGCTGTTTGCTTTCTTGGCACCAGCCTCGGCATGCGTGACAATCGCTGTTTAAAACCCATGATTTCTAAAAAATTTCTTTGAATTTTCTGCAGGTTTAGTTTTTGCTAAGCGCTTAGTTAACTTTTTTCCCCCTTATATCTTTACATTCTCTGCTATTGTGGCGTCGCAACAGCTTCCTTCCTCCTAATAGCTTACAACTGCTGTGATCGGAGCCGATTCAAGCCGTGTTCAATGCTTTCATTCAGTTCAAGCATTTTGTAAGCTTTGCTTCAAGCCGCTTCTGTGTATAAATTAAGCTTTAATTTCACACTTGAAGTAAGCTGTAAACTAAAACCAAACCTCATTTGACTCTTAAACCTAAGTAACCCTTCTTGTTTATGGTCTCTTCACATCTGAGACTTGATACCAAATAACAATTAGCCAAACTATATATAGCCATTTAAATAATAACAATTGAGAGGCATTAAATTACTTTTTCGCCCAGAGCCAATTTAGTCCTAAAGGTAAACCCAATGCCCAGGAGCCCGCACAAAAAGGTAGTCTTTGATTACCGGCCGGCAAGAAAAAGAGAGTAAGAGCGAGTGAACATACGCAGACTGGGTGGTTGGTGGAGGCCACAAAAACCCGAAACAGGAGCATTCAACTGCACTGAAAACTGACGCCCGGTGGGGCACTCGAGACAAGTCAAGTCTAGACCCGGCACATCCTGTACTTCGCATGAATTTTATGCATTGTTGAAAATTAACACAACAAACTTTTCGGCTTGGCTGACCAAACACAGCTTATGGCTGTCATTACCGTTTAACATGCAGAGAGACCGACCGAAATATATATCCCATTTGCCTCCCAGTGAGAGAGCGGGGCGCCCTCCCCGCTCAACTTGCATGCCATGTATCCGATTGCAGTCCATAACAGTGGGAAGCACGTAAATCTCATTGTTTCCATGCGTTTTTGCATGCGTTTGAAGTGTCTGGGCTGTCGATTTCGATTTCAATGCCAACATAATCGTCCTCGTCGACGTCATTGTCTGTCCCCAGCCTCTATTCTGCAGTTGATAGCCTGCCATGTATTGGGGAGTAACTCTTCTTCATATGGTATATTTTGATACCCTGTAGTCTGACAGGAATAAAAGTGTTCTTAGACTAAAAAGAGAAGTTTAAGTTTATATTCCCTTGAACTGACGATCATTTTAATTAACAATTCTCTTGTTTCTTTGGCGGTTACACATTCAAATAGAATTAAGGTTTTTCTATAGACGATTATCTATTTCAATTGGGTCAAAACTATATTTTTTTTATAAGGGGTTTTAAATAAGAAAACAACAACTAATTTATAAAAACTGAAATTTTTTAAAAATTTTTACGGTCAACTATATTTTAAATAACTTCATTTGAAGTTCGGTACGGCAATACATCGTAAAGGGACTTTAAAAGAATGTATGATACATCGATGCAGGCGTACTGATAGACACCCCGCAGGTTCTCGTTGATATTGTGGTCAGAAGAGTATAGAAGCCAGTCCATTAAGGTCACATTTTGATACTTGTATACAATTAAGCGGCAAAATCATGTTGAAATGTCCTAGATAATATCCAAACGACTTTAGAAAAGTGATGAAGCATTTATCGAACAGGAAATAAACTCAAGTTCACGAACTTAGTGACTGGTTAAATAGTGTTTCTCCGTTGTCATATTTCTCTTTGGATACACCAAATTTCCATTTCTATACAGAAACCTGAACACATATCGCTATTCACACCGAACACACCGAACACATGTCGAGGCTTGTGCCAAGAGAGCAAAACAGCTTTTCAGTCTGTGGCCAGCGGTCGATGAAGCAGGTCAGAGCTGGTTTAAGTCGCTTTATTTTAAAACTCCAAATACACTCTCACTTATTGGCCTCGCTCTTCTTGACAAACCCTGCTATAGAGCAGCAATGGTCACCGGTAACCCCCAGGGGCCAAAGACATTTCGCTATTTACACATACAAGAGAGTTAACAGGCCTTCAGTCGCTGGCTAGCCTTCGATGCGGTCAGATCGGAGTTGGTTCACGGCGCTTTACTTTCGCTCACCAATACACTATCACTTTTTGGCCTCTCTCTCGTTGACCAACGCTGCTATAGAGCAAATGGAGGGGACAGAAAACTGTGTTTGTGTAAGTGTGCTCACCGCCTCTCAATTTCATTAGTTCTGCTCGTATCTGTGTGAAAAGCACGAGTGACTTCGGCCACCGGTGGCTATGGCCTGGCCGGCCCTGCTATAGAGGTTTTAATGCAGCGATTGTCAACGAGAGCGAGGCCAAAAAGTGACAGTGTATTGGTGTGCGCAAATAAAACGCAATGAACCAGCTTCGATCTGATCACATCGAAGGCTACCCAGCGACTGAAGGCCTGTTTGCTCTCTTGGCCTCAGCTTCGGCATGCGTTCGGCTCGTGTATGTGTAAATAGCGAAATGTCTTCGGCCCCTGGGGCATCCAGTGTCTAAACTTGCATTTACTTTCAAATTTATTTTTATTTTAGCTGCAAAGCATATTGAGCTTAAGGCTTCTCTGAGATTTCTACGCTTTTCGTAGGGTTGTAGAGTCGATATATGCCACTTTTGTTAACTTTGACCATTAATTTCTCAAAAACTTGACGTGCTAGAAAAATTTGGAAAATTGCCTTGTTTCATGGAGCAATGAGTATTAGAGAACAAATTTGCGCTGCCTCAGTCAGCTGTTCGCTCTCATTTACGCTCTCTGGATACATTTGGTTAGCTGTTCGCTCTCACTTACGCTCTCTGGATACATTTGGGAATACGTCCGTCTCGCTCTAGCCACTGTGTTTTCCTACTGGCTCTGTAAAGTATCTTTTTGGGCACTATCGTTTAGCACCACCAAAATTGAGAGGCAGCGCAAATTTGTTCTCTAATACTCATTCTCCATGGCCCAATATTTGTTGAGCTGTGTTACATTTTATTGACTGGAAGTGTACTTCCATCTTAAAGTTAATCATCAAACTTTTTCCGGCGCATCTTTTAGATGTTCAACGATATTTTGGAACTTTAAATTCATCAAATAGCCTTTAGTCAAAATCACTTCTTTTCTGGATTGCTTCATACACAAAAATTGCTACTTACATCAGTCTCAGCGTTGAATAAACTCCGTGTCATACCGGCAAACGCATGGAGTAGTTGAGTGAGAGTCTTCTGATTGAACATGTTTGCAAGAATATTGGCTCTAGTGGTTACCAATAGACGCATTTTTTTTTTTAATTTATTCATACGAGGTGATTGTCGCTCAGTCTTATCAATCGTTGTTGAGCCAGACGACCAAGCACCCGAATTGATTGGAATGAAGACAAACATGGATTATAATAAGAGCGTCAATGAGGTATGATTGAATAAAAATCAGCAGCGAACATTTATGAATGCAACTTTGAACCGTTGAGCACACAGCCTGTTTATTCGGTTGTTGATAAATGTATGAACGTTTTGCTATCGAGCGAAGCTGTTCTATGGTCGAAAGCTATAGTATATTTTGGAAATATTTATTATAGAATGCTCTAAAAAGAAGAGCAATGTTTAGAGAACAGTGTTCAAAACATTTTCAGCATTGACCTCGAGCCGGCTAAAACAAGAACTAATACATTGATGAAACAAAAAGGTCACCATCTGTAACCATAATTTTTAACATTTATACGCACAAAATTTGTTATGATCCCTTCAAGGTATGCAAATTTTATTTCCTTTTACAATTATTTATTAGAGCCTATAGTCAGTTATGGCAGTTTCATACAAAATCCCAGATTGCCGGGCCAGTTAAAGGTATACACATAATTTTTTTGTGTTAAGGCAAAATTCAAATAAATATTATTCTTAATTTTGTATTTTACAAATTTTCAATTATCAATCAAAAATCAAACTTATTGTAGTTTCAGTTAAGTTATTTCAACTCCCGTTACAGATCCGCAATTTCTAAAATTTGAAAAGTTAAAATATACCCATTTATTTGTTCAAAGATCATAATCGACCGTTTATATTCCGCTAAACGAAGCATCATTATCTCAGAGTATTTCCATATCCATACATTTTTTCATATTTTCCTGGGTATCATTGGAATCGTTCTTATTTCTTTTTACTGTATTTTTTCAACAGACAAATACATCACCGCAGCTGGCAGGGGGTTAAAAAGCCTGTGGTTTTTAGACAGAATTTTAGCGAGAAGGAACAAGAGACACGCGTGTTGCTTGTGCTCCTGGTGCCTGCGGGCTCTGCAATTGACTTGAACTCGTGGCGCATCAATTGTTGGCTGCGGTTTTGTGTGATTTTTATGATGAGGCCCCAGGCAACAAGAACACAACTTCTCGTCTCGTTTTGATTGCCCTGCCGGAAACGAGCTGCTCAGGTTACCGATTACAATTATGTTATTTCAGCAAACGTTTAGCCAAGCATGAAATGGCAAATGCTCAGCTCGACACTTAACCACCACATAGTAGCAACAAACAGGCGTCGCTTTATGCCGCAAGCTTTTTGCACCTTAACATGAAGAGTTTTAATATAAAATTCGTATCTAAGGCAAGCAATAGCCACAAAAATTTATCAAATTAACTGTCGCTGTTTTTTAACAATAAAAAAAAATCTAAAAAATATTGATAATCCTGGGCTCGTCCGGGATTTGAACCCGGGACCTCCCGCACCCTAAGCGGAAATCATACCCCTAGACCAACGAGCCAGTTGCCGCTGGGCTGGCTAAAACACTAATTGAACTTAGCGTGTACTCTCAACAGGTTATTTTAAACAACAGAGAAAGCTATAGACATTTTCAAGTTTATTTTATATTTTATGTACTCTTAATTAACATACTTTTATGTATTAAAATTGTTTGAGTGGAGCATGGCCTGGTCTAAGTTTTACAAATCAGTGTTTTTGGGGCGCGATCAACCGGCTCGTTGGTCTAGGGGTATGATTTCCGCTTAGGGTGCGGGAGGTCCCGGGTTCAAATCCCGGACGAGCCCAAGAAATGTATAATATTTTACAATTAGTTTCTTTTTTTTTTTAAATAATTTGATATGAATTATTCTTTTTTTTTGAGCATACCACACTAATATAGCACGCTCATGCCGCAACGCAGCACTTATTCACAAACAAATTGCTGCCGCAAACACTTTTTACTCCAATGAAAATATAAATTAATAAATAAATTTATTGTATCCAAACAAACATAAGTTTCATAAAATTCTTATCACTGGCATATTTAATTTACATATCTAAAAATAACTCTCTCTCACTACGTGAGTTATTTGCCCCGAGTCAAACACATGTCAGGATGGCCGAGCGGTCTAAGGCGCCAGACTCAAGAGCAAAACTCTTGCCTTTCACAGAGAGGTGGTTGAGCGTTCTGGTCCTCTCTGAGGGCGTGGGTTCGAATCCCACTTCTGACAAATAATTTTTTTTTTTTTTTATTTAACAATAAATATTTCTATAAGCTGTACCAAAGGTACACAGAGTATATTAAATTTGTGCAAAAGTATGTAGTTTGAAGCCCAGGTTAAAATATATATATTTAATAGATTCCGGGAGGGTGCACTATCAGTTTATTATCCGCTTATCGCAGTTTTTTATTGCTTTGTTGGGCAAAAGTAATCTTCCTGTGTTATTACCAAATAATAATTATGTAAGAAAAAAAATAACTTTGGGTTCGCTTGTGTATTATGATTACTTGATTTGTTAACCATATCTTTTTAATTTTTCAGTGTGGAAGCTAATATAATATAATTGATGCGGCCTTTTTTGACATTTTTCATCTTTTTCCGTTCGTAGCGAATAATCCCTTTGAGAGCTTCTGTTATATAGCGTTCCCAATCAACCTGTCCGTATTTCATTAATTTTGTAGATTTTCGTCTGGAAAAAATTTTTTAAATTATTGTCGCTGGGTGTTGCAAGTACAGGAGTTCCCATGTATTATAATTTAAGGGTCTACTACACTGAGAAAAAAAATCAATCTAAAATCTAGATTAAAAATCTCGTTTTCAAGAACCCTGCAATCTTATAAAAACAAGATTAAAAAACCTTGAAATGACCTATGAAATCTTAAAAAACAAGATTTATCATCTCGCAACTTATCAACCATCCTACAGTTTTCTGTAAATAAAGATATAGCGATTGTTTTTTGTTTGGTTGTTTAAGTTGCTTATAGCAAATGGGTGTAAAAATAAAAAAAAAGTAAAAAATATTGTTTTTCCTTTACTTTGTGATAAAAAATATATATAATATATATAAATTACAGAGGATCGGATGACTATATCTTATAGCTGCCATAGGAACTATCGGTCGTAAAATGGGTCTTAGTGAGAAAAACTGTTTTGTTTTCAATGTTAGCATGCTTAAACTCTTCCATAATTAATATTTTATGCTTACAAACAGATTTACAAACTTTGGTCAAAAGCGTATGACTGTATCTTATAGCTGCCATTGGACCAATCGGTCGGAAAATGAGTCTTCGTGAAAAAAACTTTTTTGTGTTCAAGTAAATCGATCTTAAGGTCGGTGGTTCTAAATGGTTGCCATAGGACCGATCGGTCGAAAATGGTTCTTAGTAAGAAATTTTTTTTGTTTTTAATGTTAGCGTCTTTGAACTCACTGATTACTAATTCTATATGCTTTCAAACTTAGTCGTAAAATTTGGATGACTTAAGGCTGCCATAGAACCGATCAGTGAGAAAAACTTTTTTGTTTTAAATTGTATCTTTCTTAAACTCGGCGATTGTTAATTTGATATGTTTTCAAAAAGATTCGCGAAATTTGGTAGAAATCAGATGTTTATCTGTCGGAAAATGGGTTTTAGTTAGAAAAATGTTTGATTATTATGTAAGCGTTCTTAATCTCTGACATTTCAAAAACAGCTTTGCAAGGACGCTTTAGAAAACTTAACGCGGCATGCAGAAAAGCTACACAAAAGTAATGGGTTGAAAAACCTGGTTAAAACGTGTAGAAATCCTAAATTTTCGTATAAATTTTGCATATTTTTTTCCTCTGTGTATAGATATTGTTGATCAGCATGGCAAGCTGAGTCGATTGAGCCGTTCGTCCGTCCGTCTGTTTAGTCCCACAGTTTTGAAACTATCGAGTTGAAATTTTGCACTGTCTTCTTTTGGATGCGCGTTGCTAATATGTCGGAACCACCTGGATCGGATGACTACTTCTTGTAGCTACCATAGGAACGATCTGTCGAAAAATGGATTTTAGTAAGAAAAGCTTGTTTGTTTTCAATGTTAGCATTCTTTCAAACTGATCTGTCGAAATAGCTAACCGTTGGATCGAGCTTTTTCATGTGCATAAGAACTTCGGCACAGACGAAGTTAGCTTTACTTTCTCGTTTAATAAAACTACGAGATCCATTAAAAAAAGTTTAGGTGTCCTACAAAATGATTATGAATTATAAATAATTTCGATGATTTTTTTCCAGTCCTCCGTGCAGCAAATGTGTCTGTATCATTCCAATGACACCAACTTCTTAATTTTAAAAATTAGTAAGCGCCATGTTAAAGCTATGTTTGTGCCCCAAATTTCAAGTTTATTGGACGAAGTTCATACCACAAACTCTTAGAAAGTTTCCCCGATGTAACCTTTTATTGGACATTTTCACCATCTTCTGGTTAATATTTTCCAAATTTTCTTTCATAATGCACGGTTACATAACAGAACGAAGGTCTATGTTAAATCTTAGATCCGTAGTATAAGTGGTCTTGGCTGTGCGTTGATAATCAGCCAAATATGTAGATGAGGCAGCTCGCTATTTGTTTCTTTTTCGTACAATCATGGCAAAAAACACAAACACACACACATAGCCATGAGCAAGTGAAAAGTGCCCTTTTCAAGTTCCGTTTGAAACTTGAACTAACCAAGAAAAATCACAAATAAAATTGAGGTAGGGAAATGATTAATTTTTGGCGCGCCCATTACTCTTAAGGAATTTGGTTTGAAATCACGTGTCCATCTCTAAGTAAATGAGGGATGAAGAGAGAAATGAGGAACGTGTGTAACAAATTGTTTGGACTATAGATTTGTAAAATTCCATCTTCTTTATTTTAAAAATTGACAAACGCCATGTCTAAAATAGCCCTAAACAGCCCTAAAACCTGGTTGTGTTTAGCATGTTTACTTTCAAAAGGATCTATGCTTGAAATCGAGACTATCCATGCTTATAACCAAGAAGACCTATTATTGAAACCGAGAATTTTCATGCTTACAGCCGAGAAGATCTATGCTTGATGTGAAGAATTTCAATCTCTAAAATTAATGCTTGATTTCAGTCTTTTCGGCTTGGATTCAAGAATATTCCGTACTTTTGACATCAAAACTGCTTGATATCAAGCACTATCGGCTTAATTTTTTCTCTGAGTATATTTTTTTTTCTTATCAGAACATTTCTCAGAATAATTTAAACTTGGAAAAAACCGAGATTATCAAAAAATTAGCATATTTTCCATTTTAAAATAAAACAATTTTTATCTTATATCTATCTCCAGACTTCGCGCTTTGTTTTTCTGTATTAACACAAATTTGGTTGGAAAAGGATACTTTATATCCCACCCACTTAACAACCAAATCCCACCCACTTCCCACCCAGTTACCAACCAAATCCCACCCACTTTCTATCCACTTCCCACTCACATCCCACCCACTTCCCACCCCTATACCACCCAGGGTGGGGTGAATTTTCCGGAAAATTGGTATGCAGTTATTGTTGAATTTCCGTGTAGAGAAAAACTAGAAAGTTTTATACAACTGTTTTCCGCGAATTTTCCGACTTTGGGGTTGAATTTTCCAAAATTGGTAAGTCTGTAATGATAGTAAGCAATGATGTAGTTTTGCATTACTTTGATCACGGATGAGCTTAAGCTTGGGTCAACACTGGGAGTCTTTCGGCTAGGTCTCGTTGGACGGGGAGGATCTTTTGCTCATGAACGTGACTAGCTATCAGACAAGAGAATGTGTTGACGTTGCCTTTGATAGATGTTATTCCGAACTAGGAGATACCATTGGGTTTGATATCATCCCAATTACCCACCCTTCCATGTTAATAATGATTTTTTCCTCGCATGTTAACCCTATACTTCATCGATGCTGACTCATTTCGATACCCCCATTCCTTTGCTCTAGTTAGACTTGTTCATATTCATAATTCATTTAATACTGTCGATAATTCACAAACTTGGCCTTCATGGTTAAGGGCGGTATCCACGGGTCGCCAAAAAATTTCTTGTGAAAAGGTTGATATTCCGCATGTTCTTAACAGAGTCTGCTAAGCCTATGTTAATACCACGATAACACAATTTACTCTGTCGATAAACGTTTCAAAGAAACCGTGCGCTGCTCTGGCGCTGTTAAATATAAACAACAACACCTTGCAGGATTATGAATATAACATATTTAATGTGCTATTTTAATATATTTTTATTATTAAATGAAATTAATAATAAATTAATTGTTATCATTATGACAGTTCGATGTAGTCCCGAGCAGCGGCACTTAATGAACACCTCGCACTTGGCTGCCATGGCAAAGATTTCGTTCATATTGATTGGAAAGTAATTCGCGCATTTTTGGCGATATGCCTCCGTAAAGTTGGTCAGGTCATGATAATCTTCTGGATGTACTGCTGTAGCATGTGTGACTTGGCGGCTCCGCTGAACTCGAAAATGGTATTGGGCAGCGGTCCCTGGGTGGTCACATAGCATTTGGCCACGTAGTCGGGGCCCTGTCAGGGAAACGTTAGGAAATGGGATTGATTTATAAAGTTGAAGTTTGGTTCGCCCATTTGTTACCTTGATAAAATTGGCATTGATGTAGGGCACATCCTCATTGCCCGATCCGCTTTTGCTCGGTCACCTTCAGGGGGTCATTTTAGGCTGCACTATCCGCTATACTACCGCTTGCCAGCAGTTCGCTGTCCACTGAACTGGGAGCGGGCATTTGGTTTGTGGCCGTTTTACTGTCGCGATCATTGAGCACCGGCGGCTGTTCAATGATTTTCCTTTTGGTCTGGTAGCTGTGATCGAAGACATAGTTGAGGCGAATCATATCGAACTGATTGAGGGGACTGGAGTGTGAAGTGTTTGAATGCTGGCCAAATAGATTTTAAGCTCCTCGCTTGTGGTTTGTGGTGACAGGAGACGCCACATGATGTTGCAGACCGTGCTCCGGTCCGCCGGTGTTCTCTGGCGGGCTTATCCGCCAAGTCCCGCATTTCGCTCCTCACTTTCATGGCGTTTATTAAATTCAGCTTGCCCGCCATAGAAAGTGCCATTAGGCGACGCTTTCTGCAGGAATCTTTTTTTTCATTTTTCATTTTCAATTTGGCCATTCAATTTCGCAGCACAAATTAGAATAAAAACCTATTTTGTTCACGTCACGGCAAAAAAGAGGCGTTAACAGCACTTAAAGCACTTAACAGCACTTGAACAAGACGTAGTGTAAAGACGTAGTAAACGTAAGAATTTCTCGCGATTGGTAGAAACCGAATTTAAAACGGCCACACACAAAAATTCCTTAGCAGTTTTTTTTATATGGAGTTTTTCATTTCGCGGCCGTTTTCGTAGCCATGGACAGCGCCCTTTATATATAATAACTCATGGTTATATATAAAATTCACTTCAAATAATGTTTAGAAAAATATGGATGGGGCTTTATAGCTTTTAGCCATTAAAGTGTTTAGTTTTAAACAAGCACTTGGCTATATGTATGTATGCATATGGTAATTATAACGCGAGTCTTGGATACATTGACTTTAGTACTTTAGTATATCAAAATAAATCAATCGTTTATTTCATAATCAATACCATATGCTTCACTTCAGCTTTGCTGGTTCTTTGAACAACAAATAAAGATAGGTTTCTGTAGTACTTACAACTTATACGGCAATCCGTGCAGTCAGGCCTGGCGCATTGATGCTGTACCTAATATAATGAGTTGATAATTAAACTACTTAAGTAAAGGTTCAAAGAGTTGAAACACAGCTTTTCACTTTCAATCAATTCTCTACATGCAGCAATGTTGAAGCTTAGATGGGTCTTGATCACGTGTAGAGAGGTTAGGGCGAAGGTGCTACTGCCTTATCCAAATAGCATCCGCAAAGGTAAACTATATTTTTAGCAAAAACGAATCCGAAAGTTATATTCCAAGGCCATCCGAATGTGCCCAGGGTTTGGCACCTTCCACTGTAGTTGGCTTTCAGCTGCACACCAATAGCTTTTAGCGGCACTCCAATGGCTATGCAAGCACCTGGTCAATATAGCTCTGTTTTACAAAGGAATTTTAGTAACGCGGTAATCTAATATTCACCTGGTCAATATGCAAAGAGTTAATTGTAACTATGTGCTTTTTTCACAGGTTTAATCTCATCCAGAGTCTCAGAGACAAGTATGTGGCAAGGTGTCTGTGCTGGCGCACACGTATATACATATGTATGTAGAACTTATGTGTGTGCGCGTCTTGCAATTGATTAGCCACAGAAACCATTCCTCACAACTGTCAAGCTTGACTTTATGACGTCACAATAGGGAGTAGTATGTCTTCAAACACGTGGTTTTACTAGCCTTTAAACCTTCTTGGTGTGATAGCAAACGGAAATAAATCAGAACCACCACGAGAAGCTGGCTTCGATTGCTCTCACATATGCATGCATACATATAATTATCGAATGTGTAATCGATAGTCAAAGTCATTGATCAACAAAAGACATGGGTATTCTTGCCACTGTTCCCTATATTTCCATTTAGTTTCATTCAGCCGTTACAAGACACGTTTGCTATATTTTATAGTGAGTAACTTTGAAAATGAGTTTGGAGCAAATCGCGTAGCTTCAAAAGGTTGTAAAAATAAAATATTGAACTATTGTCCTTAAAGATCTGAACATGAATAAAAGAAAATCCTTTCTTGGCAGCTATTTCAAGTGAGGTAAAGATGACTTTAAGATCATTTTAAGCGCAACTTTCTAAAATTTCCGTTTCTCTAATTAACAAAACAAACTTCACTTTTCTTTAAATTTTCAGCAATTAAATCTAGATCCCAGACAGATTTCAATGTGCCGCCATCCCTTCCACTCATTTTCAATGTCAGTGAGCAGGCAACCAGCGAAGTTCAACAACCTGTCGCCTGTGATACGAGTGAGCAGGTGGTACAATATCATAGTAGTCCATAACGAACCAAAAACACTCGCCTGAGTTAAAATTTTAGCTTCAGTCAGCGCATCAAAATTAATGATGCAATGAAAACCGCTAAATACCCACCGAAATGCAACAGGGCATGGTCATCATCGGGCAGGGAGCAGGTGCTGCTGTTGTTGGATGGATGGACGGAGGGACACACGTGTGACATACGACGCCCGGAACAAAAGGCTTGTGGTTAGACAGCTTTAGCCATAATGGTACCTGTTGGAAATGTTGCTGTTGTTGTTGTTGTTTTTGCCACTGAAAGTCCATATGTCAGGCCGGTACAACGAGACAAATTCAATTTTCCTGGTCAGCTAACCAGCAAACAACAACAAGGGCATAAAACGGATTTGTAACGCCAACAAATTAGTTACGCCAAAAAAATGCAGCTGCCCAGCCAACGGAGGAAAATAAAAACCAATGCCCAGTGCACTGCTCCATGGAGTGGAGGGCAAAAGAAGTAAGGCAACATGCGATGTTGCGTAGGCGACGTTTGAGATGTAGATTACAAGGTTAGCCATGAGGGGGGAAGTGGTGGGAGGGCTCCTAACTTGATTCGACTCTTGGCAAACGCATTATGGGTCACTAAGCCGCATCGTCCATTGTCGACTTTGGCTTTGGCGCTTCTCTTCCTCGATTCCTCTTCGTTTCGTCGTCTGTTTGGGTTGACGCGGAGGGAGGGGACAACAAGTGCAGCCGCCGTGATTGACATGCAACACGCGTTTGGCGCCCACTTTAAGGCGGGAGGAGGCACGCACCATCGTCACTTGGTTTTGTGAACGAGAGTTTTTTTATTCCTCTTCTTCCTCTATTTTTTTGCTCTCTTTTCCCCTCTATCTTTCAGGCTGTGTGTAATTGAAATTACGTGACACTTTGCATATGCCCGGGATTTAAATTGAGTTTCAAGTTGGCCATCGAAGTGTACGGGATGAAGAGGGAGGGTGTCGTACGTACTGCGGCACGCGTGTTTCTAGGTTTTTTTGTTTTGTTGTCTACTTTGTGGGTAGGCGGCTTCGGAACCTAAACAAGTGCATTCAAGTGCAGCCAGAGAGGAGAAGAATGGGAAAGTACGTACCACGTGCATGTAAATGTACACATACGGATTATTTTTTTTAAAATAGAGGGAGACACGTGTTGGACTACTGATAACAAGAAAAACTGAAACGTAATTAGCTGGAGGCATGCTGGGATTTTAACATAAAACACAGCTGGAAGTTGGGTTTATGTGGTGCAGGATTTGTAAATAGCTTCTAGGGTGAGTGCCAGCGAGTGCGGCTAAACAGCTGGAGGATCAGAGACAAAACTGTTGAAATCAACCCCAGCTTGCTTTCGGAATGCGAATAAAGTAAAGTCTGAGTTTTTCAATAGATTGTTTTACAGCATAATTTGCAATTTTTCTTCATAAAAGGGAAGAACGCGACTCAAACTCGAACAAAAGCACACAACACCGGCCATTGAAAGCTGAGCACAATCAAATCAGGTTAATGGTGAATGGAACCAAGGCTGCAAACCTTTAAAAATTTGCATAAGGTTGGGTCAGGGGGTTCGAACCCGTTGTAAAGTCTGAGGTTCGGTTTGCGGACCGGTTTCTGGAACCACTGAACCAAGGGTTTTGGTTCGAACCTCAGCTCTCTTGCACATAAAAGAATACTTTCGATTTATTAATACACAGAGAAAAAAAAATGCAAAAGCTACACGAAAATGTGTGATTTTCACCACGTGTTGAAATGAGAGAGCTACACGCGATGTGTAGGATTTCAATGTCTAAACGTGCTGTCTTTTTGGAGCTTCAGCATGTCTGAAATGTGCTGCTTTGCCACTTTTTTTTGGTCATAAGTTAAGAAACTTTGAAATCTCGGGTCTAAGTACATACATTGCAGTCAACATTAGTACACAGAAAAAAATAAGATCAGGTATTTCAATATCAAATCAGTAATATCAATATTTGCATATCAAAGTGAAACTATTTAATATCAATATGAACCTGTAACACCACATTGATGCTAAAAATATTATATTGAAATGTGAAATGATCAAAGTGATGTGAAAAATGACCTAGTGATATGATTTCAGATCAAAGTAGACATCGAAATTCTGAAAGTAGAAAGAGACACACAGAGTTTCTCAAATCAAAGAGAGACAGCAATAGTCGATATCGAAAAAAGCAAAAACAATGCTCATTGCTCTGCTGCCGCAAGCGTGAAAACGAGTGTCGGTCGTTTTTTCTTCGTGAACGTTTCGAAGTTGGCGTCGGGTCTGCAGCGTACTTCTAGCTTCTTCTTGCGAGTTTCGTCATTCGATCTGTGCTGGCGCTTATGAAAGGTAAACGGTAAAAGTGAAAAAAATGTGAATTGCATGTGTGTGTTTTGTTGTACTGTTGTTGTACTTGCAAATTAATAAATTGTAAAAAGGCTATTGCCTTTATTCAGTCGCTAATAGTATATACGATAATATAATAATACAAACACTCATACATACATATTGTGCGTGTTTTTTTTCACTTTGAGTGTTTAAATATGTCAAACAGCACACATACATGCATATGCAAACATGCGTACATACAAATGTACATGCAAAATTTGCATGTATGTATGTATATGCGTGCTGTTTGACGTTCAAGGGTAGTACAAAAAAGCGCATGCTTAGCCTTTGCTTTCGGCAGATTTCGCACACATGCACAAAAAAACTTATGCGAGTTTCAATATATTAATTTTTTATAATTTTACAGTTTAAAATGGAAGATATAAAACTCGTTGAGCTGCTAGAAAAATTTGACATTGACAATTTGGAGCACGAAAAATTAATTGGTAAGTTTTGTATTGAAATAATTATTCTTCTCAATATATTAATTTTACAATTTTTCTAGAGTGTGGATTTAGATTACATTTCTTCTTCCAGCGACAAAAGCCGATTTTTCCAGAAAGATAATTGTCATAATAATTGTAATATGTATTTTAACTATATGGCTTGGTTTTTATAAAAATAAAGCATTGGTATTACAATAATACCCTTTTGATATTTTAAAAATATTTCTTTGATACTAAAACCATGTCCTACAGGTATTATGAAAATATAGCTTTGATACTTTGATACTTCGTTAGCATTGATATTAACCAATATCAAATTATTGATCTGAAAAAATATCACTTTGATGTGTTCGAAATGTCAAAGTGATACATTCGAACATATCATCTGACATTTGATACTACAAAATACCCAAAATACCAGATTGATACTAAATATCGTGATCTTTTTTTCTGTGAAGGCACTTAGATAGTAGTAAACAATGTTTTGCTGAAGATTTTAGAACAATTGCTCGACATGAAAAGCAAACGTAATAAAAATCACTTGGTAAGAATTGTGAATCCTGCAGCTTTAAAGAAGTTTTATAAATTGGCTGCACCAAATTACAAATATTTTGAACTACGTTCCATTCAGAGCTCCATTTTGAGGTGAAACTCTTTTGAAAAACTCTTAATGCAAAAATCTTTAAGAGTTAGTAAAATTTCGCACGTTTGATAGGTTGAGTTTCGTCGCGTCACACAATCTAGCACTGGTTTTTAAATTTTTCTAAGTTCAATAGATTTCATATATTATGAGTACGGAGTTTCGTGTGCGAACTCTACTTATGTCAAACTGAACTTCCTTAAAAAATTCGTTAACTACTCAATTTAGAGTGTGTGCAGCACAACAAACTAATTATAACTTCCTTCAGGGAGTCTATTGAGGTAACTTGGGCATCGTCCAAAGCAAGAAATGCTCTTGATTCACATGAGCAACTTTTGACAATATTACATTTTTCATAGTTGCATTCCTCTTGTGCTCTGCAGTTGTCATTCAAAAGTTCTCCTGCTCCAACCATATTCGCTCCATTAGCGACGGTGATAGTATAAATCGGACCTAGAGAAATGTCGTAGGATTGGAGAGCTTCTTGAATGATAAATGAAAAACTATTTTATTTTGTGAACCGAACATAATTTTTTGAACAAGTGGTCCGGTTCGGGTTCAGGTTCGAGGAGTCCAAAATATTAGGGGTTCGGTTCATGGTCCGGTGGTTCTTAGGTATTCGGTTCCGGACCGGTTTGCAGCCTTGATTTATATATATTTAAAAGATTTGTTTTTATACCAAGAAATATGAATATTTTTTTTAATTAACCGAAATGTGTGCAGCCAAAGTCCAAGCAAGGTTTTTCTTAAGTCAAAACACACATTTTTATATACAGACGAACAACGAAGTTCTTTATATTACAAATTCGTTTTCTGAACACTGCAATTTCGTATTTCATTTCACTATATTACCAATCATCTTTATAACTAATTTTTTTTTTCGTCCCCTTAAAATTCGCTATAGGGAAGTTCGACTGTATTACTTGATTTTAAAATATTTTTTTTTTTTGAATTAAGTACATTTAGATCTATTTATTTTTATCTGCAATTTTTGTGAATTCTGTTCTTTTTGTTCTGTTCTTATTTTGCAGTTTTTTAAAGATGCTTGTACTGATTATTTGAATTTGAAATTATAAATGTATTACACAGAAAAAAACCCGAGGTATCCGGGCTACAATCAATCCCAAACGATTTCAGAAGTTGGTCAAGCCCGGATTTTCTCAAACCAAGTATAAGAAGGATTGATTTGAGTTCGGATTTTTTAATCCCGGAATTCTTTTCTTGTTCCCGACTTTAGCTTGAGAGAGCTTGACTTTAGCTCGATATTTGTATTTGATATGATCTCGAAGACGGCTTGGCACAAGAATACCCGAGCTCGATACTCGAACTACATTAAATCCGAAAAAGGCTTGCATCAAAAATGACTGAGATTGACTTTAGCTTGATGTTTGAACTCCATTCTACTTTTTTAACGACCTTTGTCATTATCAAACCAGCAAGTTCTAGCCGGCTCGAGACCATTAGTTTGCATACAACTGTAAAAACAGCACGTAAACAACTTTGCAATGGAGGCTGGTCGCTATTGAAATCTCTTCAATAGACTTGACCCATCGACTGCAATTCAGCAGCTACCTTCTCATGCTGGAAGTGCTATAACTGGTAGGGAATTCAAAGGCAACTTTGCTTACGCGAATAACGCGAACACAATCGGATGAAAATAACAATTTTTCCCATACAAACTTTTCTGGCGATTTTGCCCCCTTGGGGGTGAAATTTTCCAAACCCCCGCCTTAGTGCTCACTTTCACCACATATGGAAACTATTGACCAAATTTGTGGCCTTCTATCTCTTACCGTTCAGGCTGTGCGTAGATTGTCAATCAGTGAATCAGTGAGGACAAACTTTTTTATACAATTTTGTAATTTTAGTTTTTAAAAACATTTTTAGTATTTTTCAGCACTTTGAAATAAAAACATGTTGAGATCTTTCTCTTTTTTTGACAACTCTGAGATATGGGTTTAACAAGCTTAAACGTTAAATTACAAATCCGATTTTTCTAAGGAGAGGCTACGATGGGGTGATCACTGATCACCAAGGAAATCGATAAAAAAGTCAAACATATAATATAAAACTTGCAGAGTTTGGACTTAAACATTGAAAAGTTCGTCCAAATCTGACCATGGTGCGATGAGTGCCGCGATTGTCAAACAAGACATAATTTTAGAACATTAATTTCTGTATCTAAGAGCTAAAGATGTCGATTATAATTGAACGTGAGATTGGTCGCTCGTGTGCTGGATATGGACTTCCTTCATTGCTAGTGTATAAATCTTCAGTCCGCTCTCTAAAAAAATTCGGACATTTATGCCAATTATCGAGCAGTCTAGATGACTGACTCAATGTTTGTGTGCATGAATATAGATACGTTTACGGACATATTTTTTCCAAGCTTACTGATTCTGCAAAATATTGATGACGCTTTCTGGTATGCACTTTTAACAGTCTTTCACTCATAAAATTAAGCATCGATTTGTGTTTATTCGCCACACTTGGAACTTTTTTTCATAATGATTTGATCAAAAATGTCCTTTATGTCTTCCAATTTTTGGCGCGTGGCTAGTGTTGTCAATTTAGCTATTTTTCCCACCAAATATCGACTGTTAAAAATGCTTAAACTTAACAGAGATTAATTTAAAATAGCTAAACAATGCAGGCACCGCCAGAACTGAATAGTTTCCGGATTTTGGGCTTACAAAATAGCAATATCTGGTGGGAAAAATAGCTAAATTGGCAACGCTGCCTGTGGCACACACTTCTGTTTGTTTGAATGTATGTACTTGTGTTGCTGGACAATTCGGATGACATGTTTTTGCAGTTGCATGCACCGAGTCTGGTTAGATTGGCGCATATGGGTTCGGGTTCATCTATTTTCATCCTCGTGGTTCGGTTCAGGGTTTGGTTCACAGTAAAACAAAAAGCCGGAATTCCGATTTCGAACCGGTTCGGTTCAAAACCAGTTTGCAGCCCTGTTAAAAACTATTATTAGGGTATTCACCAGTCCTCGTAAAATGGTAAATTGAAACTCCAAAAGTTTACGACACAACAACAAAATTCATAAGAAACAAAATACAACCTTTTTGATCTGGGTATGTTTAAAAATTCGATCGAAGAAAGCGACCATCATTGAAAAATGGCAGCTCATTGGTTCGCCAGTTGACTGATTTGGGACAACAACAACTTGGTACCGCGCCGACAGAATGCAATTGCAGTTGGATTCTCCATGAACTCGTCCATGACTGCATCATGGTCAACACTAAAAGATTTTTGAAGTATTCATATTTCTTCCTGCTCGTACTGCGCTTGATTTGTACACCAACCATCGATGCGTTCTATTGCATGAACGGCCATGTTCATTTTTCGGTTAATCAGTGCTTGTTGTACACTTTGTCCTGGCATTATTAAGCTTTGACTATCAAGTAACAGCAAAATTCACAGCTGGTTTACCACAACAATTACTAGGGTAAATTACAAGCGGTCGCTCACTAGCTCATGTGTGGTAAATTTACCAATTACGATTTTATGAGGGCGAATACGCCATATACTTACCTGTTGTAGTGTAAGTAAATCAATGTAAATCAACACCTATCATCTTTATTTTATATAATAAAGCGTATTTCGACTCCCGCATAGCTCCGTTTGACTCAATATTGAAAAGAAACGATCTGAATCATTTGCTTACTAAAGAGGTTTTACGTGGGGCCTTCACATTGGACACCCTCTTTTAAAAAAATATAATGCTACTTGAACATGCGGACGATATTGATTTGCCAAGTGAACAAGCCAGCACATACGAATCATATTGAACAAAGGAAATCACTTTTAAAAATAAAAAAAATATTTGTCAGAAGTGGGATTCGAACCCACGCCCTCAGAGAGGACCAGAACGCTCAACCACCTCTCTATGAAAGGCAAGAGTTTTGCTCTTGAGTCTGGCGCCTTAGACCGCTCGGCCATCCTGACATGTGTGTGGCACTGAGCAAATAACTCACGTAGTGCGAGAGAGCTATTTTTAGAATTTAAGAGAAAATGTGAGTGTGATAAGAGCTTAAGTAATTGTTCTGCTGGAAGCAACAACTACTTTAAGCAGCAAACATTTGCTTGTTTTTAAGTAATTAAGTGCTAAAGTTGGTTCTGATTGTTTGTTATTTTTCAAAAATAAATAACACAAAAACTGTTAACTTAATTACCTAAATGAATATCTAAAAAAAAATATATATTAATTCTTGGGCTCGTCCGGGATTTGAACCCGGGACCTCCCGCACCCTAAGCGGAAATCATACCCCTAGACCAACGAGCCAGTTGATCACGTCATCAACATCTTGATTTGAAAAATTAGCTCTCAGCCCACGACATTGGTTTATTGTCTCAAGTCAGCATTAAATTTGGTAAATAATTTAAAATGCAAGTCAAAAAACTTTCACTTTGACTTGAAGAAACCAGTTCACAGTTTCCGCTTATATCAAACAACGAATTGGCCAGCCCAGCGGCAACTGGCTCGTTGGTCTAGGGGTATGATTTCCGCTTAGGGTGCGGGAGGTCCCGGGTTCAAATCCCGGACGAGCCCAAGTGTAGATTAATTTTTTTTTTGTTTTTGCATTGAAAACAATTCCATCAATTTACAAGCCGCAATCCCCACTGCCTACACCACAAAATGTCAACCAACTGAACAAAAATCCCTTGCATACATCCATTCTACCTTATCACCCATGCTATTCTCTAATTAGCTGGCGACAGACTGGAGGAGGCATTAGGAAAGGCATGCAATTGGCATGACACTGCCATGTTGAACCAATCCACAAAACCAAAATAGAAGACAAGACAAAAAGCCCCGACACATTGCAGTCCGGTCCAGTCCGGTGGCAGCAATGTCTAAGCCACTTGGTAGTTGGCATTCCCCAGCAACGAAGCTTCAGCGAAGCCATGTTGATGTCGGCACGTAATGAGCGCATTACGCACATCGACACGGGGATGGGGATGGGTTTTGATAACAAGCCTTCTACGCTGTCCGAATGCCTCGTTATCCTTGTCACATTATCGCCTTAGCCAAATACCTAGCGCATCTTGAGTGTGCCACATTGTTACCGTATTGTGCACGCTCGCGGCGCCCGCGGTAGGGGAGGCGGCGAGGAGGTTAGGAGGCTAAGGACAATGTCTCTTCCCTGCGTTCCACTTAAAGCGCGTGTGTGTGTGCTCAAGTAGCGAAAGGCCTTAGGAAAGAAAATCAAGCGGTGCAACATTTGTTGTTGCGGTTGGTTTTTTTCGTTGGTTGTTTCTTTGTTTCTTTGCGCTACTTCAAGTTGGCTCGTAGTTTGGCGCAACGCCAGCCGCTGGGCTCTGGTGGAGGAGAGACGGTGAAGCCAGTGTGTGCTGCACTCATTTTGAGGCCACAATGACGACGCACAGCTGACTGAACTGCATTTTGCAACATGTTCCCCTCGATCCGGTTTCGGTTGGTTGCGGTCTCCTTGCAGGTGTGCTTCACACGACTTGTCAGTGTCAGCGCGCAAATTTTTGTGTAACGAAAAAGAAACAAACAGAATCGAAACATTTTTGTTAGAAATATTTGTGCATTTTTATGCCCGTTATTTTTGGATGCTTTGTGGAGTCAATATGGGGGGGGTAACAATTGCATTGACAGGCATTGTGAAGAAGGTGAGAGGTCAGCTGAAAAGGGAAATCTAATGATCTAGTAAAAAATGTAAGGTGCAGCTTTGAAGTTATCATGTGGAGGAGAATGAATTAGAAGAGTGATGGGCACTCCCGAAAAGCGACCACATGTGCTTAGCTATTGCAATCGACAGCATTCAAAATTCCACTTGAAGCAAAAATAGAGCTTTTCATCGTTTTTGTATATTTAAGATAGCATATAACCCGTCGTGCTTTGCAGCGCCGATTTCAGTATAGAACAGAACTGGGGGACGAACAATCTCGCCAATTCACACCGAATGCCTGCCGAAGTCATGCATCACTGTGTTTTAGAGAGAGAGATACAGTCACATTTTCGCGCACTCTTCTTGGGGAACCCTGGTATAGAACAGAGACAAAGAAGTGCTAAATGAGCGCGCTCTCGCATGGCAAAACACCCACACGCAACGCCAAAATGAGCATCTGTGTTTTGTCGGCCCCAGGTATAGAATAGGGTTGTCGAATATTTCAAAAATATCTATACCCCTTTTGGAAAAGGGGTTTATGCCTAAATAATGGGAATATTTCCTATGTTCTAGGGTTATCGGACATTACAAAAATATCTATATCGATATTTTTGACGATATAGAAAAAGTAGCATTTCGATTTAACGAAACGAAAAACATATTATTTTACCAATAATAGACAGAGATTTAAGAAAGGCCCGTTTTGTTATGTGCTCGTCGGTGATTCGGTTTCTGGTGTCAGAAACCACACATTTTATAGCCGAATCCAAGCGTTCCGATGACACGGAGCTTCCCGGTTTAATAAGATATGACAATTCTACGTCAGAAAGCACTGGCAATGCGTCTTTCCATTCCATCCAGAATTTAATGGAGTCCCGATCCATGAGAAATAACGGTAAATTAAAACTCCCACATTTACAGTTTTTAAAGATGGGCTGCATTTCAGCCAAGCATCTTTATGCTTTGCTTTTAAGTGTGCCTTTATATTAGTTGAGTTCCCACTGGTTTTTACAACTTTATTGCGATTTCTGTGCATTAACTTTAATAAAATAACTTTTAAACATTTTGCTTTACCTGTCCAGAGACAAGCTTGAGCACAAGAAATAGTTATTCGCAACAAAACAGAAATAACACCGAAAAATATCACCAAAAAATATTCCATTTCCTGGGAAATAATGCAATAATGATATTTGTAATTTTGGGCAAAAACATCGATATTTTGATATATGGATAATATTTTCGACATCCCTAGTACAGAACCAATATCAGACTCATTTTAAAATCAATCGAGAGAGTCTTATATTTTAGGACTTTTCCGACATGGGGATTTCCCGAATTTGAAAATATTATTTTAATTTGTGTCTCCCGTAGAGTCCACAAAGCAAATCTTACATACATCGGCTTTAAATCAGCGTTTTACGACTTTGCCTTTTCCCCATTTTTCGACTTTCTTAAAGGAGAATTTTATTCAGATCGGCCAGAAAGCAACGATTGGCCTTGAAAACACCATTGCCCTCCATTATTCGACTTTGCAAGTAGGTTTTTTAAAATTGGAGCATGGAAATTAAAATCGGAATTTTACTCAGATCGGCTAGATAACAACGATTGGCTTTAAACTCAATTTTATACTAAAAGGATTAAGAATAATGCTTGGCATTGAACTCACCCTCGTGTTTTGCATGCAGAATTTTCCAGGAATTTTCCAACTCTGGGGAGATTTCCCAACATTAAAAACTCACATTTCAAATTATTTCGTATTCTATCCCTACATAGCGAGTTTCGTGCCAATCGGATGAAAAATAGTTTCTTACATGCAGAATTTTCTGTGGGCGGATTTTACAAAATCGGGAAAATACGTGTCCAATTATTTAGTGTACTAAAAAAAAAATGTTTCCCAAACAAACTTTTTCTGCGCTTTCTCACCCCTTGGTGAGAATTTTTTGTTTATATACAAATTTTTGTTTATAAGACAGAATACCACCAAAAAAATCAAATTGAATATTTAAATCTGCAACATTTGTTACATGTAAAAGACTCGTTGGTTGAAAACGACGAAGAGGATCTAATCTATTTACTTACATTGTCAATCCATTTTACGCCGCACATTTTACGCCGAAGTTTTTTTGAGCTGAAAATAACTTTTCCTGGGTAGTAAGGTTCCAGTAATCACATCCCTATGATAGTTTCGCCAGGTGAGACTGTTCGATTACTGGAAAAGACTCTTTCACAGGTGTGCTTAAGTGTCCTAGTGCTATTTTTTACTATTATCGACTATTATCGACCTTTCCTTAAAATAATACCTAACTTTCGGAAAAAAATATTTAAAGCTACGTGATTTTATTTTAATTTTTATACTCTGTACCGAAGGTACATAGAGTATATTAAATTTGTGCAAAAGTATGTAACAGGGAGAAGGAATCGTTTCCGACCCTATAAAGTATATATATTCTTGATTAGCATCAACAGCCTATTCGATATAGCCATGTCCGTCTGTCCGTCCGTCCGTATGAACGAAGAGATCTCAGAGATGGTAAGAGATAGAGGTTTGGCATGTATGGGGCATATATTTCTTATACTTGCAGGCAGATCCAGTTTATTTTCAATTTTTGCCACGCCCCCTCCCGCCCCCGCAATTTGGAAAAAACGTCATATCTCCCACAGTTTTAAAGATAGATCGTTCGATACCTTGTAAACAAAATTATTTATCGATTTGCTGAAGGAATGATAAAGATCGGATGAACGATAATCAAGTTATGAGCAAAAAACGGCCAGTAAACACCCCCACCCATCCACCCATCACCACAGCATTCTATTGAACGGCAATCTTAGTGAGAGAGAGAGAGAGAGAGAGAGAGAGAGTGAAACTTAGAGATGAGCGCGTATAACGCGCATAACAAATGCGAGCTGCGACGTTAAGCGTACAGAGTATGTTATAGTCGGGCTTGACCGACTTTCTTTCTGGTTTTTTTTGTAGCAAATATGTCTTTGTGTATAGTTTTTCTTAATATATTTATCTGAAAGCCAATGTTCACTATAGTATAATGTAATTACTTAAACAATTGGTTCTACTTAATCCTACAGATGTTTTTTTTTTTCAAAATAGGCAATTTTGTTGTTCGACTTACAGCGGCGTTAAATGGGTTAAAATAAACCTTTGTTAATATACAATTTTTTTTTAATATAAACTGATTAATACATTTATGTACCAGAAAAAAAAACAAAATATTTAATTTTTCCTTGTTCTATCATAAAATAATAATAATGTTTTTATACATTTTGTACAATTTGAACTATTTTACAAATTGGCACAACCATTTATGTGGAACGAGACCTCAGCGATGGCAGACAACAACAGAAGCGGGCACTTTTGGGTCTTAAAAGACAACTCATAGCCAGGGATGGCTCACACCGAATTGCCGTAAGAAATGATAGGATCCGCATTGGAACAAAATGGCTAAAGTTTAACGAAAACCTGGAGTTAGGGAGCGGAGATCAAAAGGCAGCAGAAATTCTGGCAGAAATATATGGCGGTAAAATTAATGGCATGCCAATTGATTTTAAGTCACTCTTAGAAAGCAGTACCCAAAAAAACTAAATAAGAATATATGCCTCTCTCAAATTGTAAACGTACCAGTTCCGTCCCCTTGTAATTATCAGATTTTAAATGTCCTAAGTTACAATGTCCATGGGTTAGCTAATAAGTTATTACACCGAAGTTTTTTCGCCTACATCGAGCAAAACGACGTTTTTGCCTTAATGGAGACGCATGTGGAGGCAGAGCAAATACAAAATTATGCTCCTCTGTTTAAAGCCTTTAAAACTTACTGGTAACCAGCAAGTAGATGCAGCCGTTTCGGAAGAGCTATTGGCGGTATGGTTATTGGTGTAAGCAGAAAGTTGTTAGAGAAAGGAATAAGGCACAGACATGAAACGCTTTGTGGAATTCAGCACATAAAGATCCAGACGTCACACAACACATACTCATTTATACCATTATACCTCAGACCGGCTACATGGGCAGCAAACCTCGACCAGATAAAGGAGTTATTTGAACAAGAAGTGGAAAATGCAATCGTGATTGGTAATATTAATGCGCGTATTGGTGGCGAGCAACAATATTTGGACGAAGTCATGCTAGAAACGTTTATGAATGGTGTGGATGCAAGAAACTCCAAAGATGCGACTGTAAATGCAAATGGAAGGAAATTTCTGGACTTTGCAGATGACAGGGGACTGACAATTTTAAATGGCAGGGCAAAAGGCGACTTAGATGGATATTTTACCTTCATAAACAGAAACGGGAGCTCGGTTATAGATGTATGTGCAGTTGAAGGAGCTATACTAGAACGTGTGATAAGTTTTGAGGTGGAGAGCAAAATTTGGTCAGACCACATGCCTATACTGCTGAAATTTGTTTTATTGGGTTCGACAACATCTGACCAGAAGTCAAACTTGCTGCCAAAACTGCTCTGGAACGACAAAATAGCAGAAGCATACAAGAAAAATGTCCAAAAACATGTTAATGTGCTGCAAGCCGAAAAGCAAGAACTGTCAATTGAGGACATTGTAACTGCAATTAATAAAGCGGCGCCGAGCAACAAGAGTGGTTACTCAACCAATTTTAATAACAAATGGTACAACGCCAAATGCTATAGGAAGAGGCAGAGTGTGTTTGCGGCATTGCACAGTTTTAGAAGAACAAACACTGCAGAAGACAAACGGATTTACACAAAGGCGCAACAGGAATATAAAGTGTTATGCGAAAGAAGCAAAATAGAGTATGAGCAGAACCTTGAAGCGCGCATTATCTCAATAAGAGATAGCAAAGACTGGTGGAGGATAGTCCGAGAAATTAGAGGAGTCAGTCCGAAAATAAGTGTGGAAATAGCTGCGTGGGATATCAGAAATCACTTCTGTTTTGCTCAATAGCTGTTTTCGCTCAACCAAAGATCGATATTTTCGTTTCTGTTTTGCTCATGTCTTTCACTCACCGTTTTGCCCAAGATACACTTAACAAGGTAGCCGCACTCGCTCTCTTTGCTTACTTCTTAAATGAAATTGCTTAACGCCTAAAAACCATATTTATTTAATTATTGTTGTAAATGTAATGAACAATCTGGCATCACTTGAAATATCTCTTGTACTCATATCACTTGCTCTCATTAAATCAGTCACCATATTATTTCAACAATTATGTACATTGGACATATAGTACATAAGCCCTACCGCCGCCTACCACACGAACAAAACAAATAACACTTTTTGCTGACACTTTTTGTATTTTGCTCATTTGAAGACAGTTTTTTCGTGAGCGCTCGCTCACAATTGTCCCTCTCAGTTGTTATTGGCAGACCTTCTCGTTTGTTTTGATCAACCGTAAATGCGAAACAAAAAACACATGAGGAGGGAAAAAAAGTGTTTGGATCAGTATTATTTAATATTTAAGCGAATTTAGCAGCGAGCAGTGAGCGAAGGAAGCAAGATCAGATGACTATATCTTAAAGCTGTCATAGGAACCATGGATCTTAGGAAAAATGGGTCTTAGTGAGAAAAACTTTTTGTTCTCAATGTTGACGTCCCCAAACTCAGCTGGTATTATTATTATACGCTTTTACACAGACTTGCCAATTTTGGTCAAAATCGCATAACTATATCTTAAAGCTGCAATAGGACCGATCGGTTGGAAAATGAGTCTTAGTGAGAACAACCTTTTTGTTTTAAATTTTATCGTTCTTAAACTTGGCGATTGTTAATTTGATATGTTTTTATAAAGCTTCTCGAAAATTGGTCGGAATCGGATGACTATCTGTCGGAAAACGGGGTTACGTTGGAAAATTGTTTGATTTTAATGCTTGCGTTCTTAAACTCTGATATCTCAAAAACAGCATTCGCAAGGGTATAAAAACTTTGGCACAGACTAAGTTAGCTAGGCTTTCTCGCTGTTATTATTCCCAATTTCCAACCTAGATTTGTTTTGCAAAACTTGAAAGTTTTTGTAATTATAATCATTTTGAAATAATTTGATTTTTGTAAATCTGAATTCTACATTTTGTTATTTAGTGAATTTAAAGTTTGCTCAGAGCCAGCTTAATATTTACCTTTGTTCCTTTCGTACAGAGTATAAAAATACGAAGAAATTGTCACGTTATCTAAACTCCGTTGGTTTCATAAACCACTTGTATGACAGACGATTTTTGCAAGAGTTTCTTGTGTAACATTTCCTTCTTTGAAGTACACCTGATACTTGCACAACTATTTCATTTAATTTATGCCAACCATTTGGAAAGGCTAAGCCGCAAGCCCTTTAGCTACATAGTTAACTTCAACTAAGCTTCATTAACATATTTGCATACACTTCGCCATTGTCTTACGCATTCATTTGCATTACCGCCTCAAGTTGTATGGAAACTTTCAATTTTTTGCTGCTCACGTGAAATTGCACACGTGCACATGGATCTCGTGGAGTACATCAAAGCATCGCATCTGAAATGCTGCTAATAGCAACCTTGGCTAAAATTCTGCGCCGCTGCCCAGGAATCAAATAAAATAAAGTCCAAATGAATGTTTAGACCTTTTCTTAGAGCCGCAACTCATTAAAATACCAAAAATAAGGAAAAAATCAAAAAGATAAACCCGCACGCAATCAAAGCCAAAAGGAAGGTTCCTGGAAATCGGGGTGACAGCGCTCCCACAGAAGGAATGCGTCGCGCTGTATCTCCCTCACTTCACATCGGCATTGATTACACTGAAACTGAAGGGGGGACAAACATGAGTGGCAAACAAATTATTACAAGTGCAGTTGGAAAATATGTGGCGGCCACTTATCAGCATAATCAACAACAAATACCTGGACACGCCTGAGTGCAGACGCAGACGGGCATAGTTGGCGGCTTTGCCTTTGTGCCTAGTTGCGGAACCTATCGACGACGACAGCACCCTATCCCTATCTAGAGGAAGGTTGGCAAAAACGAAAAAATAACTTAAACTAAAACGAAACAGACATATAAAACCCCAAGGAACCGAGACTCAAAGATGATGATGACGATGTCGCCGCCATGTCACACACTCACTCTGTGGGGTCTTCCGTACGAGAAGTGAGTTGTTGTTGTTGTTGTTGTTGCTGCCGTTGCGAGCTTGGGGATGGGATTGGGTTTGCAATCGGTTTCTGCTTCCCGTCGACGTCGTCGTCGTTTCGTTTTTCTGTCAAATGTTTGGCTTAATGATGGCATTGATGGATGGATCACACGTAAGCGGTAGTCATTTAGTAATTTATCTGAAGACATTTCAAATTAATAGACTGACTGACTGACTGCCCAAGCTTTCATCTCGTCGTTGTGATTTCGTTGATTTTTATCTGGCATTAGAAAATTGTGTGCGATTTTCGTTTGTCAAATTATGAAAATTTATGGCATGTGACAACAACAGCAACAAAAAAAAAAAACAAAAAGAGCCGACTTTTTGACTGGCTGTGAGAGCTGAGCTAATTAGTGCAGCTGCCTTGCAGTTTCATGCACGATTAACTTTTAATTGAAGGGCAGTTTAACTAATTGGCTGGTTTGGTTACCCTTCGAGTCGAGTATGCAGATTGAAGGGCCGTCATGTGATGTGTGAAATTCTTGGGGTCAGTGATCTGTTTTAAGGGTCAAGGCCCTCAATCGGCTAAGTAGTAAAAACACTTGTCCTTTTACGTTGCCTTTCTTTTAAACTATGCTGATCTCAATCTGAAGTAGTAACACAGTGGAACACTCGAAATTGCCTGGAAACGGGACCAATAAATTATTAAACTGGAGGCATCAGGGAGCAACATCTCATACCCAGTTTTTCTTGATCACGTCAAGTTCGCGTTTAATGGGCACATTTATACTAGCAACACACAGCTACAACATCTGCTGCTGGTTAAAAAAAGGTGAGAGCTAAAATTATGGAATATTTACCAAAGATGGAGGGAGTCACCACAATTGTTATACCTAATTCCCGCCTCCAATGGACAAGCGGTTAGTACCCCGCCCATAGAGGTCTAACTTAGAAAATGGAATTAATGGAAATCCACTCGATAGAATTGTGTAAGATTTTAAATATATTGAGATGCTGACCAATAAAATGTGTTCTTAAAAGATGGTAGCATTGATCGAAAAACCGCGATAGTGGGTACAACATTTGACATCACCCATTATCGAGTCCATATAGGCCATAAACTAGAGATAAAAACAGACCGAACTGCGTTTTTAAATACACCATCGAAGCCTTAGTTCGCGGGCTATTTGAGTATCAGGAGCTTCTCCAAAATTATGAAATTAATCCTTTGATTAAAATTCATAATTTCCACTAAGAAAAAGCCAAATTCTGTCGAAAAATGTCATAGGTGAAAAGACCGCGATACGCAAAGATGCCTTCAACTGAAGTATTCAAATGAAATTACATGTTTTTCTGCTGGTAATGAAGCAATTTACTCATAAGATTAATTCCATAATTTTGGTGGAGCTGGTTTTGCCTAAATGGCCAATGTTTCTCTAAGGCAATTGCTACTATAAAAATGCCTATAAACCGCGAACCAAGGCTTCGTTGGTAAAACTGAAAACGTCATTCGGTCTATTTTTATCTTCAGTTTATGGCCTATATGGACTCGATAATGGATGATGTCAAATGTGGTACCCACTATCGCGGTCTTACGATACATGTTACCATCTCTTATGGATACAGTTTAGTGATCAGCATCTCAATATATTTAAAATCTTACAAAATTCTTTAGAGTGGTCTTCCATTTATTCCATTTTCTTAGTTAGACCTCTATGGGCGGGGTACTAACCGCTTGTCCATTGGAAGCGGGAATTTAGTATAACAATTGTGGTGACTCCCTCCATCTTTGGTGAATATTCCATAATTTTAGCTCTCACCTTTTTTTAACCAGCAGCAGATGTTGTAGCTGTGTGTTGCTAGTATAAATGTGCCCATTAAACGCGAACTTGACGTGATCAAGAAAAACTGGGTATGAGGTGTTGCTCCCTGATGCCTCCAGTTTAATAATTTATTGGTCCCGTTCCCAGGCAATTTCGAGTGTTCCACTGTGTAATATAACAAAATCTTTAAGACAGTTATATTTCCATTTGATTGGTTGGATTTCAAAACAACAGGAAATTTATAGATTTTGAAAAACTTAAATTAACTTCAATCTAATAGAACTTTAGTTAAAATTTTATAATAATTTATCTTCTAGTATATTTTCATCAACAATGTGGAAATTTCTCGTTCAACTGACTCTTGTGTGGCTGGAACTGCTAAAACGATTGGAGCTATTTGCTTAAGTGGATTCTCCTGATAAATATTCTAATATTTAAAAATATCTTTATCTTAAGGTAAACTCTTTACCCCAACAAACGCTTCGATGCAGTTAGCAATCGATATTTGACTTTTTGATGTAACTGAATCCCTATTATTGGATTTTATTGTAGTATGACGCTAAATGAGTTTTAGCTATCTATTTTTCTTCTTCTGCGAGCAAGTTTGATACCTTGGATCTAAGAAAACGCATTCAAGAATAAGCGGATTTGATAACAATGAAGCACCATTTTTTTTCCAACGCATTGACAAATACTATGCTGTGTCGTACACAATTTTTTTTTCAACCTTAATTTTGCATGCCTGCCAGCCATAATAATAAGATAAAAAAATAACTTATTTTAATTAATTTCGTAAACTTGAGGTAATATTTCACTCACATTTTCTATTTCAAGCCAATCTCTGGATAAAATATCTTTAATATCCTTGGAACTTCCGCAGCAAAAATAGTTAAGCTCCAGTAATCGTTTGAACATTACACTGAGGGAAAAATGCTCTGAAATTTCAATATTTACATTTTGACTTTAACATTTTCATCACTGATTAAGCGTTGAATATGGAATTCGTAAATATAAAGTGCGTACACTTTAAGATAAATATGAAAATATTAAAAAATTTTTTTTTTTAAATTAAATTTTTAATCTAATTAGTTTGTTCTGAACTAAGAGTAGGAATCCCCCATTGAAGCCAACACAAGTTATCCCCGAATAGTTCATATAAATGGAGCAAAGAAAATTTGATTATTAAATATGATTCTTGTAGAATCAAAGTGCATATTAATTGATTTAATTCAGAGATGGGCGCGTCGCGACGTTCCAATGCACACGAGGCAGCGCGCTGCCGACTGCACAAAATCACACGTACGCTATAAGCACTGAAAGCAATTTATAGATCACGAATGCGGCGCACGCAAATTGTGCTTGTATGCGTGTGAAAAGTGTGACGATATGTGTGCGCATGCCCATCTCTGAACCCATCTCTGAACCGAACCGAACCATTTTATTTTTCGATTTTTGGTTCGGCTCATCATTTTTTAAAACACACCGGTTCGGTTTACGGTTCGGTTCACGTGCGAAAAAAGCGGTTTCGTTGCAGTTCTGTCAAGAACACACTTGTGTATACCAACTACAAATGTACCGTTGCTTTTATTGAAACGATAGAGAAAAACATTTATGCACAAATAAGTTAATTTCACTGAGGCATAAAAGGGGCAAATGAAATTTGCGAAGCAGAAATCAAAAGTGTTAGCAGTTTTAAATTAAAGGGACGCACAGTTGATTTTCAAAGACTTTAAACTTGTTTTTAGTTCGAGTTTCGTGCGTCCGTGATCCTTGCGTGTTTTGTGCGTGAACTTAAGTCAAACATCGTGAATGCAGCATTCACGAAATTTTTAAAATTTATTTTACATTTTTAATTTTTCCAAACAAACATAAGTTTCACAAAATTCTTATCACTGGCATATTTAATTTCCATATCTAAAAATAACTCTCTCTCACTACATGAGTTATTTGCCCCGAGTCAAACACATGTCAGGATGGCCGAGCGGTCTAAGGCGCCAGACTCAAGAGCTAAACTCTTGCCTTTCACAGAGAGGTGGTTGAGCGTTCTGGTCCTCTCTGAGGGCGTGGGTTCGAATCCCACTTCTGACAAATAATTTTTTCTTTTTTTTTTATTAACAAAAAATATTTTAAGTTTGTGCAAAAGTATTTAACAGGGAGGAGGAATCATTTCCGGACTCTATAAAGTATGTATGTATATTGTTACATACTACACTTGAAAGTGTATTATAATTTTGCCCAGGAGTATTCTGAATCAGCATGACGAGCTGAGTCTATTGAGCTTTGTCCGTCCGTCTGTCTGTTTCTACGCGAACTAGTCCCTCAGTTTTGAAGATATCGTGATGAAATTTTGCACAGTCTTTTTTTTACTGCACGCTGCTAATATGTCGGAACCGGATCGGATGACTTCTTCATGTAGCTGCCATAGAAAAGTAATGTCGGAAAATGGGTTTTAGTGAGAAACTTTTTTGTTTGCAATATTAGCGCTCTTGAACTCGGTCATTGTTAATATTATATGTTTTTAAGCTGATCTGCGAAGTTTGGTCGAAATCGCTAACCGTTGAAGCGAACTTTTTCAAGTGTAATACACTTCGGCAAGACGAAGTTAGCGTTGCCTTCTCATTTATATCACTTTTTAAATAAAATTAATTATTAAATAAAAATTTAAGTAAATGATATTGTTTTGTACCAACAACATAATATAATATTAACAAAGATAATATTTTTTCCCCAAATTGTAATAAATATTGATATTTTGTAATATCTGTGTATAATCTTAATTTTTTGGGTTCCACAATTCGCGAAGGAACATTATTTAAATTTTTGCACCCATGAAAGGCTTCGAAAATAATAATTTGCCAGCGGAAAAGCAGAAATAAACAAGCATTCTTTTTTACAGCGGTTTTAAGTTTTTGGTGTGGTCTCTATGCACTCAGTGTGTTTGATTTCAAAAGCGGATAGGCTGAGCTCCGCTCCGGTTTCTTTGTGCTGGGGGCACAGAATCGTATATTCAAATCGAAGACCTGGTTAACATACAACTCTATTTAGCTTTAAATTAAAACATCTCCCAATTAACCAACATTCTGTCTCCTAACAAAAAATACAGTTCAATTCCCATCGCTCTTTCTCTGTCTCAAACTACCCAAAAATATTTAATTAAATTCTGACAGCGGTAAGCACTGTAATGTGTTGCGGCAACTATTTCGCTTTCAATAAAACTTGCAACATTCTCTGATATCTATGAAATGCCACAACGCAACGTAACATAACGTAACGCTTAACGTAATAGCCTTTCATGTTTGCTTAGTAACCCACATCAATTCTAATCGCCTGTAGCCCCCAACGATAGTCCACACAAAGCTATCTCCACAGACCAAGTCTGACCCCACCCACTCGCTCCCAACAAGGCAAACGATTTATGGCATGCTTTCACATACTTTCACCTGGGGAATATTCTCTTAGCTGTGCGCATAGTTGCGGTTGATGCTGCTGGTAGTGGGTAAAGAGGGGCGGGGGGTGGACAGTCAAAATATAGTGCACTCACGCCCTTTCCTTCCACGTAGTTTATGTGAGCATATTAATTTTGGCATTGAAATGAAGTTGAAATGCATTTGCAATTGTTTTTAATGTGGAGTGGCCATTATGTTCAGTGGCTTTTTGTGGTATTGCCATACCAATACTGGTCAATGGATTGATGGTGTTTCTTTAATTATTACAGTAGAAACTGTAACTTGGCTGTTTCTAAATAAAATGTGTTTGTTTAATAATTTTTTATGAAAGATGACACCTTCCAAAAAATTGCAAACTTTCATATTTGTCGAATTTAGGAGAATTTTGTCTTTCGAATTCAAATTTTTGAATATTATTACAAAGTTTACAGAAAACGTTAGTTTATTTAATTTCTAGTACAAAAGCTGAGTGCGGAGAGTTTTTAGCAAGCTGACTCCCACATTCTGATTGTAGTTGTAAGTGCACATTTCAGTGTCTTTCAGTGTTAACAGCTTTTACCTCATTACCCAGCGCTATTCACTTGCTAGGCAGCACTGTTACATTGTCACTCTACTTTCGAAAAAGTTCTTGACACTTTAATTAGTTCAACAACATTTTACTTAAATTTTCCTTAAGTCATAGTGCAAAAATGGATCCAAAACTGATCCAAAAACTTCCCTTTTATGTGTTTTATTTTTCAGTGCATTCCATATGGATTAGTTACAGCAGCCTGACATCTTATACTTTTGTCATTAGCATGCTTCTTTTTTATGGCAAAGGGTGAACGAAACTTTCTCTTGTGCGCAACGCTTACCCTTCCGAGAACAAAATTTCTCTATGCAAAACTTTAATTTCTAAATCATAACATTTTTTGCCCTACTTTTCACAAAGTTTGGCTGTTAACAGGTATGTTGTGTATAAATATGCATTAAGAACTATTAAAGATGGACGAGCTGAAAGTTTTCTATAGTACTTCTGATCTGAGCATGCATGAGCGTTTAACTGAAATTGATGGCATGAAGTGTAAAGTTCGTTACAGAAAAGTAAAAATCATAAAATTTCAAATTTAGTTGCATAACTTGAAATTTACCTAGAAAACGAGACCTACATTTGGAACTTGGACAAACAAAATTTTTATGCTCTGTACCAAAGGTAGACAGAGTATATTAAGTTTGAGCAAACGTATGTAACAGGAAGAAGGAATCATTTCCGACCCTGTAACAACATCATCGGCCGAGTCGATATAGCCTTGTTCGTCTGTATGAACGCAAAGATTTCTGAGATGGTAACAGAGTTTTGATATGTATGGGACATATACTTCTTATAGGCAGATGTAGATATTGTATAGATATTTCGTACCCTTTAGACATATTTAGTAATCAAGATTATTTATCGATTTGAATCATACAGATCTAATGAACTATACTCAAGTTATGACCAAAAGAAAGTTCGCTGCTACTTAGGTTAATAGGTGTAACTAAATTTATTGAATATAACATATTTGCCAACAATTATTGTTCGATCGTATAGAGCGATGCTGCGCCAGACGCCTTGTCAGTTCTTTATTCTGTCCCAGTGTGCACTGGTCAGCAATGGAAACGGATCTAGTACCCTTGTTCCACTGGCACATTCCAGAGGTCATCCGCTGGATGCTCTAAATGACCTCATTCTTTCTGTGTATTTCCACATAAGAGATGGATGTCCATTCGGTAGATCATCCGCGACGGATAATCAAGTCACTGTCATGGATGATCTAGCTACTGTCACGACATATAGCTATTTTCCGCTAAAAGGCTAGATTTTCTATCGATATGCTATCGAACTGCCCAAGAGGAACAGCTGCTCTGGCAATGGCGTTGCCAGAGGGTTCTTGCTCAGTGGGTGGGGGCTTAGCACAAGGGGGAGAAGTGTTTATTGAAAGCCGACTATGCCCATGAGTTGTACATGGCCAAGGCAAGCGGCAATTGTTCCATTCCTTGTTTTTGTATGTTAAAATGCTGTAATATTTCTTATGCATGAATCCCGCAAACTACCTTTATCGTGGTGGGACTACCAGGAGGGCATGCTGCTTGACATGTGTATGGCGAACTTTGATTTGCAATTGCAGACATAGGAACTTAGTCAGCTGTTCTTTGTTGACGTTAGTGTGGCCGTGAACAACATTCGTCAGTGGAACTAGGAAAATGTACTTTTCGAGAATGTGATTGAATGTTCGCCAGTGGAACAAGGGTATAAGATAGACCTAAAAAACCTTCCGTATGAAAGCTAAGCTTAGGTTTATCTGATGATAAGATGTGATTTTCGTTATCAACTTACTTTTTCGTTATCCAATGCTTTTTGTTCTGAGAATAATTTCATGTCAAATTTATTTGCTAAGACTTCCCGGAATGTTTTCTTAATTTTGGGTTTTACTTAGGTACTCAGCCAGAGGGAAGGCTTGTATCAACCAGAAAATGCTCATTTCAAGTACGGGTCCTACTTTAAAATCAAATGTTCCTGACTCGAGATTGAATTAAGTCAAATTTAAATGTCAAAGCGAAATGAAAGCCGGAGCAAGTTCCCAACTGAGAGAGAAAATCTCGTACTAATGCAGTCAGGCTAAATGGGTTAACTTACATACACTGATTTTTGTATCATCCTACACTCGGAAAAAAAACCAAGAACTTTGTACTTTGTACTGCACGGTTAGTAAGAAAATACTTGATTCAAGTATAACATTCTTATTTCAAGAAGTTTTTTTTTCATCCCGAAATACTTAGTTTAAGATTGATTCGGAATACATTTCGAACTATTTTTAATTTTTTTTTGATCACACTTTTAGATTGTAATGGTCTTAAGCTCAACCCGATTTACTCTTAAAATAAATGAAAAATATTGTTAATGAAAGTCAAATAAATTCTAAATTCAAACGCAATACATTCTGGAAACAAAACAAAAGTTCATATTATAAGTCCAAAATGGTCTTGGGTAAGCCTATTAAATTCTAAGGCCATTCCCAATTTGTTCTTGAAAATATACCTCTGTATTTTATCAAATAAGGCTTGGAAAATTCAAAGGAAATGAATTAACCAAAGACCAAGATGGTTTTACCGTTCGTCCGAAATCTACCCAAAAATCTACTATAACCAAAGTGTTAGGACCAGGAGGGATTTTTAAGAACAGATTCGATTTAAAATAATTCTCATTTTTTTAAGCACACTTTTTGGAGCTAGCATTGTAAGTCTATTTTGTGCTCGATCCAAGATATTTTGTACTTGAAGTAAGTAGGAACTTTTCTTGAATTTTTCGGTTTACCGTAAGTACTCATTTTAATAACATTAACTGTCATTTTTCGATTCTAGACCGTTTTGTACTTATTTTAAGTACACCCAAGAACAAATCATACTTGCAATTTTAAGTACAACTGAAGACGGTTAGAACTTGCAAGTTTGAAAATCAAAAAGGTCGTTAAAAAAGTAGCATGTTATTCTACTGGGATGGTTTTTCTTGGGGTCAAAAGGAGTTTAAATATCGAGCTCAAGTCAATGTCATTAATTTTTGCAGCAGTCCAATATCGAGCTCATATTAATCTCGGGTTGCTTGCAACAAGCCGATTTCGAGATCAAAGCTAGCTCATCAATCTCGAACCTTCTTGATTAAATTCTATTGAGGGACCGAATCGATCTCGAATTCCAGAATAAAATCAAATCCCTTGTGTTGTTGAAATAAGCCCATTTCGAGTTAAAGTCTAGCTCTCCCGAGCTAAAATCGGGATCAAGACAAGAATTTCGGGATTGAAAAATCCATATTCAAGTCAATCTTCTCGTACTTGGTTTGAGAAAATCCGGAATTGGCCGACATCTGACATCGTTTGGGATTGATTTTAGTCCGGATTTTTTGGAATTTTTTTCTGTGTAGTACTTCAAAATAATAGTCATTAATAATTTCCTAAAAGAAAAACTGGGGTGGCCGAGTTGACATGGAATATACCATATATATTTTTTTATAGGGTCAGACATGGTTACTTCTGGCTGATAAAACCCAATAACAACAAAACATTCGGGGAATTCAAAACAAATATTTTGACATTAAATTATTCCCAGAAAACAAAGAATCTTATATAAATAGACAGTAATTTCGGCGAATTAGCTGATAGCGTAAGCACATCTTAACAGCAGATAAGCCTAAGCTTAGCTTTCATTCTGAATGCATTTTTAGCTATGCCTTAAATCCAATTCCATTGCTGACCAGTGTGCAAGTGTGTTGAAATAAATATAAAAATGAAAATTATATATACTGGTGCAGTTTTAGCCTGTGGGCTCCTAGTTCTCCTAATCTTTATGACATTTTCCAATGCAAAATCACTAAAGAAAATCGCAGATCAAATGGTAAGTGGCAGTGAAAACAAATGATGGAAATCTCTATTGAGATTTTCGTGTAAATTTGAATGGCTTTAACTGTGAAGTGACAAAAAATGGATTGGTTACTAGATCCTAAGGAACGAAGATTCCTTCCTTTCAACAGTAGGTTTCAAATCACTTAACCTTCGTTGTCAGATCTAGTAACCAAGCAAATTGGTGTGACTTTTCATATATAAGCAAACAGTTTGAGTACGAAATGAAAGCGTTTATACGAAAATCTCTTGACATTTCTGGAACACAGCCGATAGTGAAACCTTATATGTTTTAAATTCTTTTTTTTTTCAAACTAGTTTTTCGGTGTTTCGGATGTTATGGATGAAGAGTGTGCGGAGCAAACCTACCGAGTCGTGAAGCCGATCATGCTGAAAGTCGCGGAGTCAGGGAATGAGCTTACTGAGCTACGCAAAAAAGTAGTCGAGCTTTCAGTTTACAAAGAAAAAAACCTAATTTTGCAAAATAAAATAGATGCATTAATGGCGAGTCAGGAAAGCATGATATCTACAATCAGAGACTTGATGTTGAAATTAAAAAAGGAAACAGAATCAGCAGATGTTGTTCCAGCACTATCAAATAATCCATTTAATGCCCACATGATTCCAAAAACCGAATTAGCTTTAGAGGTCAACAATGCAGTAAATACGCTGCCTTTGTATACATCTAGTTGTGTTCCTTTTAGCTCTGGCATTGAAGAAATTCAAGTTCCCAAAACCCGACCTTTCTTCATACTTTGTGATAGTGAAATGGCAGGATCAGGCTGGATGGTCATTCAAAGGCATTCTAATTCTAAAATTAGCTTTTCTCAAAGCTGGTATACATATCGTAAGGGATTCGGAACTTTTGACGGTGATTTCTTTATTGGATTAAATATCCTCCATTCTCTAACCAATTATCAACAGCATGAGCTCTATGTACAGTTTGAACATTCCAATGGCGAAATAAGAATTGCAAAATACGACAATTTTGAAATAGGAAATGAATCGGAGAACTTTAGGTTAAAGTCGTTGGGTACTTTCAGCGGCAATGCTACTGATTTTCTGAGGAATCACGAAAATCAGATGTTTTCAACATACGACCGAGACAATGATAATAATGCATTTAAAAATTGTGCCGACGATTGGCATGGCGGATTTTGGTACAATGAATGTACACTTGTGTAAGTAATCATTTCTATTCTATTCATCTATTCATTTATATTAACAAAACAAGTTGCTCAATTGCAATCAATTGAAGAGATGCCAAATTTTATATTCTTCTAGACAATTCGACCGAGTTTAATCAAATCATGTTGACAATTTACACAACTTTCAAAGACGCGTTAGACCAAAAAAGTAGTCTTTGTGAGAAATTCTTTTTGGTTTTCGATGGTAGCTTCTTTAAACTTGGAGACTACTTGTATTGTCGGCTTTAACGCCATTTTGCCCAGTTTGATCAAAATCGGAAGAATATATCATTAATAAAATCATTGTATAAGGCTTTCGTCACAGTATTTCACACAATTAGAAACACTTTCTAACAGCACATGAGCATCAAAGCAATGCCAAGGTGTTTCTAATTATATGAAATACTGTGACGAATGGAATTTTCTGTCGCTCTCAGTACGCGGCTATAAACTAAAAAACTGCCAAGGTTTATAAACTGGGTATTTGTATTATTATACTTTCAGGAATCCAAATGGCTGGTATCATGTGAAGGGAGATCCAATCATAGGCATGTGGTGGACTGGTCAGTCCTGCTTATTATCAGTGCAAATGATGATCCGACCCAAGGTGGACGACTTTTTAAGAGTATATCAAACAATTACATTCTGAACAATTAAATGCATAATTTTTTATCTGAATTGCAATATTTAGTGTAGTTCGGATATTTACTTACACATTATTTACACACAGGTTTCAAAATACACACGGCTACTATTTACACATTATCAATACGGGTTTGTCTTCAGTCTGTCTGTCTATAACCAATGCGTTATCTATATACAGTGTGGCCATAGTTTCTGTCATTCTGCTTTCAAGGCTGTTCAAAGTTTTTCCATTTTTATACTCTGTACCGAAGGTACATAGAGTATATTAAGTTTGTGCAAAAGTATGTAACAGGGAGAAGGAATCATTTCCGACCCTATAAAGTATATATATTCTTGATCAGCATCAACAGCCGAGTCGATATAGCCATGTCCGTCTGTCCGTCCGTATGAACGAAGAGATCTCAGAGATGGTAAGAGATAGAGGTTTGACATGTATGGGACATATATTTCTTATACTTGCGGGCAGATCAAGTTTATTTTCAATTTTTGCCACGCCCCCCTCGCGCCCCCGCAATTTGGAAAAACTTCATATCTCCTACAGTTTTGGAGATAGATCGTTCGTTCCTTCTAGAGATACCTTGTAAATTATTTATCGATTTGCTGAAGGAATGATAAAGATCGGATGAACGATACTCAAGTTATGGGCAAAAAACGGCCAGTTAACACAATTAATTTTATCAAGTGACAAATTGATTGTACATATAGAAGATATACACATTTCTAGAGGTACGCAGGTGACAATGACAAATTGTTTAGCCCTAAATATAAAGAAAAACAAAGAAAAATTTTTAAATAAATTTCCGCATATAGGATTTTAGGTAGCACTTTATTTAATGTAAAAGCTGGGAGTTGTAAAAAGTAAGGTAATAAGATACAGGCAGGTACGTCGCACTATGGTCCCAAATTCCAAACAGCTGGCCTAAATTTGAAAAAATTAATTTTTTTTTGGGACTTTTAATGGTTGGAATAGTTGTAGTGGTACATCTAGTTTGTATTGTGACCTTTTATAAAGGGGAAGTGTACCTACCTGGCTCAGGTATGAACTCAGTTCGTAAGCGTCGAGCGTACGTCATCGTTTACTCGTCACGCATCGAAAAGAACACAACGTTCAGAAGCGTATAGAATTACGAAAAGTTAACCCATTTGGATTCTACAAAATGGATTCTATTCCAGAAGTTTAGTACAATTTGAATGTATTGATCGAAATCATCGTCGACACGTCTATAAAACACACAGTCATTTCACTCAACACAGCAATTCTACCATTCGTCAACTCAACACAAACAAAGTCATCACAAAACAATTTCAACACTCGTCTTTATAAAACAAAGTCATTTTACCTAACACAACAATTCAACACACACCAATTGAACACAAAACAATTTAAACACGAAGAAATTCAACACAATACAATTTCAACACACATCTACACATCATTAGGCCATTTCACCCAACACAACAATTCATTCGTACGTCAATTCAACACAACCACATTTAAATTTAATAAGTGGAGATAGTAAATAAAAGGCAAGTGTGTAGTACCAACTTTATGAGGAATACAAGAGGCAGGTAAAATTTTTTGTGGAAAATTTGAGCAATTTTATGTGTTTTAGCATCAAGTCATGTTTTTTTAAATGTCAACATAAGCAAACCTTTAATTTACCAAAAAAAGATCAGTTGTGTCTTCATATCGCTAAAAATGCCTCTTCAATTCGTTTTAAGTCAACGAGGGAATCGTCAATTGACCTATAAATGACATGCATATAATTTCTTACGTGAACCGAAGAGTGTGTTGAATTTGTTCGTGTTCAATTTGTTTTATGTTGAATTGACGTGTTGAGATTGTTTTGTGTTGAATAGATGTGGAACCCATATATCAAATAAAGTTGAGTAACGATAATTTTTATTTATTAGTAAATAAGTGGTGATAGTAAATAAAATGCAAGTGTATAGTTCCAACCACATCAGGGATAGAAGGGTGACAAAGTGACAGGCAAAAATTCCACGTCAATTAAACATACGTCATTTAAACACATTACAAATTAAACACAAACAACGAGTAACGATGAATCTGATTAGCAAATAAGTTGTGATAATAAATAAAAAAAAAGTGTACGTACAAATGTGCATACACTTTAGCAGGTACGGAGTATACTACAGCGGGTTCGACTGAAATTTGAAATTGTTGTGTTCTATTTTCTAGTGTTAAAATTGTACTGTGTTGAATTGTACTCTGTTGAAAATTGGCGATGTTGAATTGCTTCATGATGAAATAGACTATGTTGAAATTGTAGTTGTGTTGAATTGACGTGTTGAGATTGTTTTGTGTTGAATAGACGTGGAACCGATCGAAATTATTATTTACAATGCATGAAAGAGTGAGTCATTAATAAAATTTGATGTTTTTTCTTGGTCACATTCAGAAAATTCGTGTTAGAAAAAGCAATAAGTCACAACTCCTTTCAGATCCTGCTCTCAAACAAAATATAAATTGTTTTTTAGACAATTCTTCAAAACATATAAAAAATTAGTATTTGTGCGGGAATGCGTGAATTTTCTGAAGTTTTTTGTAATTGTCGCGGCATAATTTATATACACTGAAAATGTTCACCTTTTTTGTAGACATCAAAGCTGCATTCGATACAATCGACAGGCGCAGTCTTTATCTAAACCTAAGCAATGCTGGAGTATCAACCAAATTCATTGCAATAATAGAAAGCCTTTATAGTCTAAATAAAACCACTGTATGGGATGGAAACCAACTATCCGAATGGTTTGAAACGAACTTAGGCGTAAAGCAAGGATGCTTGTTGAGTCCAATATTCTTTGCAATGTATGTGGATGATATTGTTGCGAATCTTCCCGGAGGTGTAGAGTTCGGATCTCAACGCATTAAGGTGATCATGTATGCCCACGACATGGTGCTATTGGCGGGAACCCCACAGGTGATGCAACAAATGATTGATGCTCCTAGTAGGTACTGTCAGACGTGGTGTCTTCGGATAAATATCGAGAACTCAAAAACAATGGTAGTAAAGGATGGAATAGGACGAAGAGCCAGAGCGGATGAATGGACATTAGACGGGGTGTTGTTAGAAACAGTACATGAGTACAAATACCTTGGTGTGTTACTGACTTCAAATATGTCATTTAAGAAACATTTGGCACAGAAATTGACAGACGCTAAAGTCGCTATTCATAGCATATGGGAAGAAGAAAGTCAACAACAGCACCAAATATAAACTGTTTTTAGCCACATCCAGGGCAATTATGTGTTATGCGGCCCCAGTCTGGGGATTTAGCCGATTCGAGGATGTAGAGCGATTGTTTCGTTTCTACATTAAAAAGATCTTTTACCTGCCTCTAAACACCCCGAACTACGCCATATACATCGAAACGGGCCTACCTACACTGTTCCAATACACCCTACAGCTGCACTTCAACTATATAAGCAAAGCGATGCTGATGGAATCTTCACGGCTTCCAAAAATCATAGTTGAACAACTTCTGGTAGACCGATCACAGTTTTGCCATGAATGGGATATTATGGCAGGAGACCACAACATAAGTACATATTCAAATGACAGCAGAACTTGGGAAGCGTGGTAAACAGAACTATTACAGAAGATTGACGCTGGAGAAAAAAATGAGTTCGAGCTGCAGGCAAGGCAGAGTGATACACGATTCACATACAAGCGCCTAGAGTACAAACTATGTGAACGGAATTATTTTAGGGATGATGTGAACACATATGCAATATTGCTTATTTTTTGTGCAAGAACTGAAGTGCTCAGACTAAATTATATGCCACACAGAACGACGGAAAGTCGATGCACACTATGCAATATGGATGAAAGAGAAGATGTTGCACATTTCATATCGCGATGTCCAATTCTAGGTGAGCACCGTGTACTGCACCTCGGCAAATGGACTCTAGAGAGAAGGGAAATGCTTGAATTAATGAACGGGTCCAACTGGCTCTCTCTAATCTCATATCTCAGGGAGGTTACCAAATATAGGCAGGTTTATTTTTAACGAATTTTGCAAAGTTTAATGTTAATTAATTAATATCTAGTTACCTCAACTAATGTATTATATTGTTTATTTTTGAATTATTGTTAATGCCAATATATGTAGTTACTTTCCAGAGAGGGGTCTTTTTACGCACCATTACCGGTGAACGATTTGATATCTCGGGACGACCGGGGAAGTCAAGTGTAGTAACGGGAAATGGAGTATTGAAGACCACTTAAAGAAAGTATGGGCTGACGGCTTTAATTGCCATTGCCCAGAAGCATACCATTATTTATTAATATTAAAGTCCAAAAAAAAAAAATTATTCATTATATATACACTGCTCGACAGCACTCTCCCCCAATTCACCAAACCAACTTTTTCTAAAGTATTTTGGCCCGCTGAGTACGAATATCGACGAAAATCTGTCAAATAGTTATCGAGATATTATCGATAAGCTGGTTTTTCGATGTTTTCAAAAGCTGCCTCCACTTAAACTCGCATAACTTTGTTGTTTTTGCACCGATTGAAAAGTTGTTAGGAAATTTAAAAAGATAAAACCTGGCCGACGTATTCAGACAAAAATGTGATTGCGTGAGTTCTTTTAATGCTATGGGCACCAATGTAGAAAAAAACATAATTTTTTTTTGCAAAATTTAGAAAATTGATCGAAATTGAAGTGCTTGTCAATGCAAATGAGTAAACAAACTTTATGTTTTTTTAAATTTCGAAGAATTTTTACGGAAACTCCGGATAATACCGAAGAAATTTCATTTACGAGAAAGGAAATTTTCGCATTTGTGAAATTGGTATTAAGTGAAAATATAAACTTGGTCACGAACATTGTTGAATCGAAGCTCCTTGGAAGTGTCAAAAAAATTGAAGCATCGATACATTTAGCCGAAAAGTCTGAAAAATACCATGGCGAAATTAATATCGAAATTCAGATGGAAGTGGCAAAGTGTCGGCAGGAAGGAAAGCGAATACTTCACAAAATTCAAGGAGTGGCTCAACGTTCGTGTGTCTTTTACAATTGAAAATGTAGATTCGAAGACTTCAACGGAAATTCCTGCAACGCAAAACACAATGGAGCGCCCATCCACAAGCTGGAAAGATTTGAGTGATTGGTCAAAATGTGGGAAGACGGAAAAGATACTAAAAGAACATACCGTCGAGGAATTGGCCTTCGCTACACAAATGAGTCTCCGGGCTTCAGGAAATTTACAAGGTTCAAAAGTAATTACAGATGTCGTAGAAGGCAGCCCATTGAAAGCAGTAGCGGAAATCTATAGAACGTGTTACAGAAATTGTGCTGTCAGGCAACGAAGGAATTTCACTTATAGTAGAAAGTAAAATGAGCAAAAGTCAATACCAATTAATTCGTTCTGTAAAAAAAAAACTGTCAATACGTTTTTGAGCAAATTGTCCGCCATATTGAATCCGAGACTTAGTTTTTCTGAATTTGGAATTCGAATTCGTAATCAGCGACCAAGAAAACCCCCGAGTACAAACTTTCAGTCAAATCAAATACGTTTTTCGACTTTTGGCCAGCTTTTTGCGATTTAGGACCACTATGCGTCGTTCGTATGTTCAGCCTTCGAGGTCCCGAGCTCAAGTCCCAGTAGGGTAAGTACGAAAAAAATTTTTAAAACTATCTCAAAATCAATCACAGCTTAGAAAACAGTATATGGTGTATATTCTACTTAAATCCAAAAAGGTCTATGCCTGAAATCTATATTTTAAAGCCGACTGAAATTAAAACCAAGAGTTTCAATCTCAAAAATTCGAGCTTGATTTCAGTATTTTCGGCTCGTATCCAAGAATATTCCATTTTGTCGTACTTTTGACATAAAAATTGCTTGATATCAAGCAAGATCATTTTGATTTTTTCTCTGAGTGTTTGAGTGTTGAAATAAATACATTCATGAAAAAACTCAAATACTTTTGAACTCACCAGACTCGACAGAAAGCTGGACTGGAACCTTGAATACCTTGAACCTTGAAACCTTGGATAGCGGATCTGGAAAGCCAGTGTCGCCCTTTATGCATATAGGAAAACCAAGAGGTCAAATGGGGGATTGCGACAAACGAAGTAAGGTGGATTAATACAGCACGTTTTCGTTTAAGCCCCACAAATAGGAGGAATGGAAGGGAGACGAGTCATCACAATGGACCATTTCAGTGGCCTCTGTGCCCTGGAAGGTTTTCCTTCCCTCCAGCAAAAGTCTAGCTTCAACAATCTTCTGAACCCGCTCCCTGAGGCTCACACATAAGATCGTCGCAAGTGCGAACTGAAGGCATCCTTTTTACTCTGTGTAGTTAAAGTATCTATGACGACAATTTACTATGAGTTTTTCATGCAAATATCTAAGCCAAAAAAAAAAGATGGTGAAAAAACAGAATGGTTCTTTCTTATCAAAACCTGCATTGCTTTTTTAGACACTAACCCAGACATGACCCCACATTAAATTAACCCTAACTGATGTTCCATTTGCTAGCTTGACCGACCCTTGCTTCACTTCTCTTTTCATTTAACTTATAGTAGAATTTCCTCATAGTGCACCGTTCCTGTACGTCGCACATCCTGGCACCACACCACAGAAAAAGCAGAAAGCCTTGGGTAAGTAAATTTTATGTTTTATTATATTTAGGTCAAAGTTTTTAATAGTTTTGCCTGCAGTTGAACTTTTTGCTTCTCCTCTGCTAACAAAGTAGCTTTTATGGAACGCTCGTCCAGACCTTCACTGACCCGGTCGGTTGCATCCACGTGTGTGAGTGCGCTGCACGTGCTCTGCACTCAACCCAGATAATGGAAAAGATTTGTTTATAAGAAAATTTAAATGTTAACCTAGGCCCAGGTGAGGTAGGCACTTCTGTTAGCCCAGGTCCAATATTTAATTCAATTTTGGTCAGTCTACATGGCAAATCAATTACAAAGGCCCTGGCTTGGTCTGGTTTGGCCCCCATCCACTCGGTTGGCTGCATTTAACGGCTTCTAATTGCAGAAACAAAAACTGCACGAAATGTCAACGGCTTTTGGCACATTTTTTTGGCCGCAGGTGCCTGGCTCTTGGCGGCTAACCTAGAAACTCAACTTCTTTTTTTGGAGTTTTCCACGTACTTCGTACAGGTTTTTCAGTTGCCCGCATTTTGTGAAAGGCACAAAAAAGCAAACGTTGATGTCGTCGCTGTCGTCGCTTGAGATTAGTTACACTTGTGCTCCATTTAAATGCCAGGCCAACTAAATTATGCGAAATTCTGTTTTTATACCACGAAGGAGAAAAATAGAAAGTGAGAGACATGGTCAGGCCCAAAGGAGAGGCGAAAAAAAAAAAATGATAAAAAGTAAGGAAATTTGCAATCAAAGTGGACGCCGCCCTTTCCCTAGGTGAATGTCGCTCAATATCGAAGGCAGGCGAAAGTTTGCCTAGTTTCTCTGTAAGTGACTAGGCGGGTCAATCGTTTGAATTCCAAGTGGGGTTAAGCGCTTAACATTTGCTGGAAATGAAAACTCAAACAATGCAAATATTTTCTAAAGGAACTTCGGGAGGAAAGAATACGAGTTTATAATGAAAAAGGAAAATTTAATGAAACGGACAAAAACTCGGTTGCAGAAGAACATGCTTGTCAGAGTTATAGAAGGAAAAACGAAAAAGCTTAGCTAACGAGCCAAGTGCTCGTTTGAAATATCAGATATTGAGTTGAAATCAAAAATGTGCATTTCGAAATAGGCTGTTAGATAACACAGTTCTACAAATTGAGACCATTTGTGAGTATCCCGAGGATCAGAAACTTATTCTTGTTTGTCTGCCCATGCTGAATACGAGTTGGCATGTTAAAGTCATATCTTAGTAAGCCATCTGCCATCCCAGCCATTGTTTTTGTCGAATATTTATTGGAACCATCTTAAAGTATGGTTAATCATATGCACTAGTTATGGAAATTTTGTTGCATTTTTATAAAGAAAGCTAAGTTATAGCCTATACCGAAAGGCAGTTTCGCAGGGAAAACGGGTTAGGTGGCGGTTAGAGTCCTACACTTCGTTCGCAGTCCAGCGATCGAGTTGGCTTTTAATGCTTCTTACCTCCATAAAAAAGGAAGCGCAGCAAGAATATACAAAAATTTAAACTATGAGGAAGGATAAAGTAACATACTAGGTGGGGTGAAAAGTAACCTCCTTGACCGCCAGAGTGCGCTGCTATCGCAAAAAAAATTATGGTGCCGTATAGTCCATTCATATTTAGGCCGATATACATACAGCCCTTAGTTTTGTTGTTGACGTGTTTGTCATCATGTTGAATATGGAAAAAAACGATTTTCGTTATCCCATAAAACTTTATTTTTTGAGATGCAAAACGGCCAAGGAAACAAAAGAAAAGTTGGATAAATATTAGCCGAAAAGTATGCAACATTTTTTAACTCGGCTATTTATTGATGATGCTTATATAAATGAAAGTTTTAAATTTGAGATCGATATCTTAAAAATTGTGGGAGTTATTCAACAGTTTTTATTGAAATTTGAAACAAACTTGACCTGAGTGCAGACAATAGGAGTCTACATTTCAAATTGGATTGCTCTAGCTTTTCTAGTCTCTGAGATCTAGGTGTTCATACAGACAGACGGACGGACAGGCTATATCGGCTCGTCTGTTGATGCTGATATATATAAAAGAGTTCAACCAACTGACTGACTGGTGACAGTCGTACAGCCCAAACCATAAGACATAGGATGCTGAATTTTTCACAGTCGAACGGATTCCTATGGACAGTTCTATCGGGAAATAGTCATCCGATTTTGACCAAAACTTTTGTATGAAATCTGTTTTGAATAGCATATGATATTAATACATAGCTGAGTTTCAAGGCCGGTAACATATGAAAATTCAACAAAAGTTTTTAACATCACTAAGACTCCGGAAAATTTATATCGCACCCACGGCTTCCTATGGCAGCTATAAGATATAGTGGTCCAATCCGGTCGCGTGGGCGACATATTAGCAGCGTGCCAGCTAAAAATAAGACTCTGTGCAAAGTTATACATAATCCGATTGCTTTAAAACGTGAGAGACTAGTTTTGCGTAGAAATTCAGACGGCACAGACAGACAGATTCGCGACAAAACTCAATCGTACTGCAGCTCTTTTGTCGCTCATCTGATCAAGAATCATACTCATAGTTTGTGGGGTCGGAAATGAAAATTCAACCATAATTGCATACCAATTTTCCAGAAGCCCCCCTGGTTGGAAAGTGGGTTGCAAGCTTCTGGGCAAAACTATAATACCCTTTGCAAGGGTATGATTGTGGTGCCGTATAGTCCGTATATAGTTAGGCCGATGTACGATACAGCTCCTTAGTTTTGTTGTTGACGTGTTTGTCATCATGTTGAACATGGAAAAAACGATTTTCGCTATCCCGATTGAACTTGATGTTTTGAGAGTCGATCGGCGGTGTGAAGGATGCCCGGAAAACTCTACATGCAAAAATCTAACTGGGGTATGAAGTGGGTGGGAAGTGGGTGGGATGTGGGTGGTAAGTGGGAGGGATGTGGGTGGGATGTGGGTGGGATGAGGGTGGGATGTGTGTATATGGGATATTGGTTCCATACTGATAAAGGCCATACTAATGGCGGCGCAGCTAAGCGCGACGGGCTTTATGCTAGTATAACATAAAGTTTATATGGTCGGAAATGATTCCTTCTGCCTATTATATACATTTAAGAACTAATACTGAGCGCACACAGCATAATTCGGCGGATTTTAGCAACCATGGCTAAAATCAACGATTTAGGGCTCCAATTGCTTCCCCATCCACCTTTTTCGTTCGATTTGGCTCCCTCGGACTATAACTACTGTGTTAAAAAAACCCCGGCATGGGACCCTTAAATTATGATAAAAGGTAGCTCTGTAAGCATCACCTCATACCCAGTTTTTCAAATAAAGCCTCGGTTCGCGTTTTATGAGTACTTTTGTACTTGCAACACACAACGACAGCAATTTTTAAGGGCTTAAGATAAAAATCTGGAAAACTCAGCAAATGTGAACAGAGTCATTGGGAACGCAATCTAAAAAATTCACTTCAATCGGGCAATTGGTTAAGGTACCGCCAGAGGGAGTTATACCTTAATTCTTGCATATCTATGAAAACGCACGGTAGACTTTTTAAAAAATAGATTTTTATGATGTTATATTGGGCTATTGCATATCCCTAAAACATGTAGTATATCCCAAATTATGATGGCGAGAGGGGATCTGTAATGGTCAAACAGCTGTACACGAAGTACAGCAACTATGTAGAAGCCAGCAACATTTTATATGATGATGCCCTGTTGAAAGGGAATTTTGACTGCGTTGCACTGAAAAATGCAAACTAACAGCAGCAGAGATACTCATGACCTTGAATGGAAGATGAAAGAAACTGGCTAGATTTACCAAGGTGGATATTAAATTAAGAAAAAAAATAGTTAATGAAGTTTTGGAGTCAAAAATATTACCAATTATAATGTTAAATGAAGAAGAATACTTGTAAACGTGGGTAAGACCTCAGACAAAAAACTGACGGTTACATTGAATTTATATTGCATTTATAAATGTTTATATCTTTGACAAGTCTATACTTAGCAGCTCCAAAGAATGTAATGGAAATGGAAAATAAACAACATACATATCTTTATCTACTTCAACAATCTGCAAATGTTAATTTAGCATTCCATGAATCTGTTATTGTGCTTTTCTATTAATAATTAGCCACGCCAATGTTATGTCAAGTTGCCTTTTTAAAACTGCTTATAAAATTTTGGGGTGGAAAGGTAAGACAAATCACTTAATTTAGCTAATATCTGAATTTTATATTTCCAGATGCGATTTTTATATGCATAAGGCTATTCAGGCTAATAGCCACAGGCCAACAAAATGACTAACTTTGTGAGCTGCAGCCCCGTTGATTTGAAATCATAATAAGTTTATGTTCTCTGATTAAAAAAATTAAGGAAAAACGAAAAATTGTAGAGTTTTTGGCATTCTACGACTTATGGCATACAGAGCACATATCAGTGTATCTTTAAAACAGCATTTTGACTAAATTTGAACTTTAATTCACTCACGAAACTCACACGGATCAAGGATGCTCATGGACGAAACTCTGTGTTTTTTGTGGGCACCGTACGCGTGACGGTCGATGGCTCAGCGAGATAAAGTGGCAAGCAGTTCCGAGTTCCAGTAGGGGTGGGTTTCAATTTTAAATTTTTATACGTTTTTCAGATAGAAGAATATTCAGTCGACCCCACAACAACCAACCAACAGAAGTAGAATGCAAGCTCTTGAAACACTAATAAGAACACACAAAACTCGATGGACCCGAAAATTATAATTAATTTAGCCACGGTTTAAGATAGTGATTTGAATTTTGTTTTCAAATGTTCAGGTTTAAAAAGCCCTTTTTAAATCAATTTTGAAATATTTTTTTTTCAAACATTTATTTGGAAAAACAAGAAAGAAAGTCGGTCAACAAGCCCGACTATAACAAACTCTGTACCCTTACACTCGCATTTGCTCAGGAGTCAAACGGCCAGTTAACACCCCGCGCACAACGCGGTGCGCTCTCTAAGCTTCTCTCTTTCTCTCTCGCACTAAGATTGCCTGTGTTGAACGGTTAGGGTATGTTGCTGTGGTTGTTAGTTAGGGGGGGGTGGGTGGTGTTAACTGGCCGTTTTTATACCCTTGCAAAGGGTATTATAATTTTGCCCAGAAGTTTGCAACGCATGGAAATATTCATTTCCGACCCCATAAACTATATATATTCTTGATCAGGGCGACGAGCTGAATCGATTGAGCTTTGTCCGTCCGTCTGTCTGTCTGTCTGTCTGTCTGTCTGTCTGTCTGTCCGTCTGTCTGTCTGTCCGTCTGTTTCTACGCAAACTAGTCTCTCAGTTTTATAGCTATCGAGCTGAAATTTTGCACAGAGTCTTCTTTTTACTGCACGCTGCTAATATGTCGGAACCGACCGGATCGGATATAACTATATCTTATAGCTGCCATAGGAACCATCGGTCTAAAAATGGGTCTTAGTGAGAAAAACTTTTTTGTTTTCAATGCTAGCGTCATAAAACTCGGCCATAATTTATATTATATGCTTTCAAACACATTTGCAAATTTTGGTCAAAATCGGATGACTATAACATATAGCTGCCATGGGACCGATCGTTCGGAAAATGGGTATTAGTGAAAAAACTTTTTTGTTTTCAATGCTAGCTTCATAAAACTCGGCGATTATTAATATTATATGTATTCAAACAGATTTGCAAATTTTGGTCAAAATCGGATGACTATATCTTATAGCTGCCATAGGAACCATCGGTCAAAAAATGGGTCTTAGTGAGAAAAACTTTTTGGTTTTCAATGCTAGCGTCATAAAACTCGGCCATAATTAATAGTATATGCTTTTAAATAGATTTGCAAATTTTGGTCAAAATCGGATGACTATATCTTATAGCTGCCATAGGGCCGATCGGTCGGAAAATGGTGGGTCTTAGTGAGAAAAAACTTTTCTGTTTTAAATTTCATCTTTCTTAAACTCCGCGATGGTTAATATGATATGTTTTCAAAAGGATTCGCGAAATTGGAAAATGGGTTTTAGTTAAATTTTTTTTAGATTTTTATGTAAGCGTTCTTAAACTCTGACATTTCAAAACGAGAGCGTAAGTTAAAGTCGGCTCTAACCGACTTCGATATACCCGTTACTCATGGAAACAAATGTTTAATAGCCTTCCTGTATGCCTGAGGTGGGTCAGCCGAAAAGTATGCAACATTTTTTAACTCGTCTCTCTCTCTCTCTCTCTCTCTCTCTCTCACTAAGATTGCTGCTGAACGCAATGCTTAGGTTATGAGTGGGGTGGGTGGTGGGTGTTAACTGATCGTTTTTTGCTCATAACTTGAGTATCGTTCATCCGATCTTTATCATTCCTTCAGCAAATCGATAAATAATTTTAAGTACTAGATATCTCTAGAAAGTACGAACCATCTCTCATCAAAACTGTATGTAGGAGATATGACGTTTTTTCCAAATTGCGGGGGCGTGAGGGGGCGTGGCAAAAATTGAAAATAAACTTGATCTGCGTGCAGACAATAGGAGTCTACATTTCAAATTTGGTTGCTCTAGCTCTTCTAGTCTCTGAGATCTAGGTGTTCATACAGACAGACGGACGGACGGACAGACGGACAGACGGACATGGCTATATCGACTCGGCTGTTGATGCTGATCAAGAATATATATACTTTATATGGTCGGAAATGATTCCTTCTGCCTGTTACATACATTTGCACGACTTTAGTAGACCCTTTTACTCTACGAGTAACGGGTATAAACAGCATTTGCAAGGGTATAAAAACTTCGGCACAGACGAAGTTAGCTTGGCCTTCTCGTTTGCCCATAACATGAGTATCGTTCATCCGATCTTTATCATTCCTTCAGCAAAATAATTTTGTTTACAAGGTATCTCTAGAAGGAACGAACAATCTATCTCCAAAACTGTAGGAGATATGAAGTTTTTTTCCAAATTGCGGGGGCGGGAGGGGGCGTGGCAAAAATTTAAAATAAACTTGATCTGCCTGCAAGTATAAGAAATATATGTCCCATACATGTCAAACCTCTATCTCTTACCATCTCTGAGATGGTACAGAGTATAAAAAAGATATTTTCTGAGTTGAAGTCTCCGAATTGGATGATAATTGGCCCAAAAGGAGCTTATTATGAGAAAAGCTTAACCCCAAAATTTGAGATTTTCTTGAGCTTTTTTGCGGAAGTTATACGCTTAAAAGGGTAAAATTGTGAATTTTCAAAATTTCAAATAGCTCGAGAACAGTTTAAGATAGTGATTTGAATTTTGTTTTCAAATGTTCAGGTTTAAAAATCAATTTTGAAATATTTTTTTTTCAAACATTTATTTGGAAAAAAAAAGTGTTCTTCAAAAAACTTAGTCGAGCAAAAAAGACACATCCTTCAAAAATTTTCAAAAAACTTATATTAAAGCCGCATCTTTTCCAAAGATTTTGAGTAGCTGAAAATGTCGGTAGCTCGATTAAGGAAGTTATAGCCATTTTTGTCGTAATCTCAAAAATATCAGTATAGAAAATTTTGCTTAAAATTTCTAATAACATAAACATAAAAACTTTTTTTTAGCTTTACCTAAAATTATTTGATCAGGTGACATGAAATAAAGCCCATATGAAAATTAGTCGTAGTGTACATAAAAATATTATTCTCATTTCACATGTTCTCAATTTCGATACACAGACGTTCACTCCAAAATAGTCAAAAATTAAAGTCCAAGTTTTATCCACAGTCACTAACTGAATAAAGCATTCAGCGATGGGCACATAGTAAATGGAATGTAATTCTAACAGATTTTTCTCCCTTTACTTAAACTTTAACTGTTTGACATTTTCAGGAGAAATTTTCCCATATTCTCCAATGAATACCTTTTTCCATTTATCATTCCCTGTTCACCTTCTAATCTCTTCATCTGACTCTTTTCACTCCTATAGCTCTGACCTTCTCTCTTCAAGCACAAATTTATTAATTACACATTATTAATTTCCGTGCTCTGTTTTGTTTTTTGGTTACAAGCGGACAGGAATATGAAAAATGATTTGCTTCCTTCTCCATGTCGGCCGGCAAAGTGGGCCCCGGCTATTTATTTAAATGAATTGTTTGGGGGCGACCCCACTAACTATAACAATAACAACAAAAATGTTGATAAAAACTTTTTGTTTGTTTGCGGCAAGCGAAAACAAAAACACGCAAAAAATATTTGCGCGTGGGCGCACAATCCCCTCTTGGGTTCAGGGCTCCCCCCCTCTCTCATTTACCAATTCAGCTTTACCGGAGGCCTATCTCGATTATTGTTTAATACGTTGTCATTAATCAATTTGTTTGCCATTGTTTGGAGGCAAAATGGCAAACGGTAGTTTTGGTTGAATCTGCGTGTTTTTTTTTTTTGGCCAAATTAATTACGGCTCAGATGTGAATGTGCTGTGGCGGGATTTCTGGACTGATAAACACAAAACAAGAACAAAAACAAGTGTAGAATAGTGACAAATTTTTTGTTTTGCGGGCCCTTAATAAATGACTTTGTTTTCTGCCTGTCTACTTGGAAATAATTGATTATGCAGAAAAATAAGGTAAATAGGCAAGACTTAAGGGATGAGAGGGAAATAATAGAATGTAATGTTATTTATGATGCGAATGTATAGAATGGAAGTTTTATTTATTAAGAACAAGCTTAGAAGTCAACAAAAGATTTTAAATTCTGAAACGAATTTAGATAATAAATAGAGCGGCTTAAAATTGCAACTAACTGGAGCTGATCTGATCAAATTAAAGAAATTAAATTTAATAAAATTTTGTTTCAATCATTTTCAATGAACCTTAAAATCTAAATAAAAAGGACAAAAGTAATCAAATTGGGGTATGTCAGTAGCGGGAAGAAAATTTGATCCCATACCACATATTAAGTTCCATTCCGTACCGTCGTATGGTACCTATTTTCAGAGCGCTTGGAAAATTCACAGCACGTAACTGTTGGGTAGATTTTCCTTTTTATTTCAGCATTTTCACCCACTTTGGGAAAGGTTTTTAAAGTTTTTTGTTAAGTCTGAAATTTAAAGTTAAACTGTTTTAAAGTATTTTTTGACAAGACGATACAACCAGTAGTATTTTGGGATCCATGAAACCAAATACTATGAAATCTCCATTAAGCATTACGTTTTCAGTGTGCGTCTGTTAATTAAATATTACATTGAAAATCACTTTTCAATTAAAATATATTTTAGCAGAATTTAAAGAATATACTAACATGAAACAATGACTTTTTTGAAGACTTTTGAAGAAAACTTTATCCAGCCTTGTTGAATTTTAAAGTGTTTTGTATTCCTAAAAAGAGAAATAATATACCTAACCAATGTTTTTTATATCCGAAGATTTGATAAGTCAAGCTTGAGAAAAAATACAAAACTATTGCACTATTCGCTGCTTAAACAATTTAAATTCGGGAATATATCTAAGCTATCTATAGGCTACCTTATTTTGTGTATTTAAAGTCGATGGTCATAAAAAATTTTGTCCCTCAAAAAAAAAGTAGACCTGAACCACTGTGCGACCTAAGTATGACTTTATTTTCCTTCCTACCGAATTTAGAAATGATTTTTAAACGCATCCTTATTATGCACAGCAAATTATGCATTTTCTTATGAATCTGACTTTAGTCTTTTTTAGCCGAACCCTTTTACAAATAGATGGGCCGGTGTGGTGCAGCGGATAGAGTGTGTGCTTGTTGTGCAAAAGAGGTCTTGGGTTCGATCCCGCCACGGAGCATCTAATTACCTTCACCCTCACCAGCTATTGGCGTCAGCTTCTGAAAACGTTGCCGTTCGGTTTCGTTTTTAAACTGTAGTTCCCTTTCTCTTGTGTGAATATTAGAAGAGATTGGGAGAAGCTCGGATTGGGCCCTTTGAGCAAAAATATTTATATATTTTTTACATATGGATGTGGTGAAAGGGTTTCGGTTCATGGTCCGTTTCTAGAGTCCCAAAAAGCCTGTTATAAATGGTTTTTTTCTGGACTGGTTCGCATCCTTTGATACTTCGACTTATTTTTGTCATCTAGTAGAGACGGCCTTCATCATCCAAGTGACCAGAACTGTAAAAATAAAGAAAACTGGAAGTGCCAGTTTGATCAAACTCCTTGCGGAAGACCGGGGGCACATGAAACAGCTAGGATGGAGAACCAGAACAGTTGCGAAAGAAGGATCTGATACGGATTTGTTCGTATACAGTTTTTCGTTTTAAACAGTATTGTCAGTTGGTCGGTGGAATGAAATAAACAAATTGAAATTGTTGGTGATCTTCGATTTGCATTGAAGTCTTCAATTTTCAAAGAATTTTTTTGTTGATTAATGTGTTTAGAATTTGGCAGTGCCAGTCAAAACGAAAAAGTCAGACTCACTCATCTTTGATTGTTCCATTTCGATTGTTTCGCTTGGATTTATGGTTTCTTTCTCATGTATCTAGTCACAATCTCGTTTTGACCGTTGGCTTGCAAAAAGTAAAAAGAGAGCAATTTTATTCGGAGTTAAGAACACGAAAACGAAACCGCAGTAGAATTGAAATCGGGTTCGATTTACTTTTCAAAATGTAGTGAAATTGAGAACATGCCTGTATATATCGATATATCGATATTTTTAATCATTTTCATATACTTGATATCTGAGGCGATAAATTTTTTTTTATGGCAATCTTTAAGAAATTTGATCTGTACGGTTGATACATAAAAATCTGTTTACTATTCAAGCTTAGCATCTTCCTCAATCCGATCAAAATAAATTCATGAATAAGTTTCCACAAATTCTTTTATTTGGACGATAAAAATTTTAGTAGAGTCGGACTCACCATCTCTGAGACTCGGGCACTTCCGAGAGGTTGAGTAGAAACCATGTGACCATGTGATTTGAGTCTTCTGCTACACACAAAAAAATCTGGTGGGTAAAATTAACTAACGCTGACAGTAACTTTTTTCGAAATTTTTTATGCATGTGGTTTTGTTGTTGCTTGGTAACTGTGCTAACAGTAAAATCTACAGAAGAAATTGTAAAGTTCACGTATTTATTTTAGCTCGTATTTTGTTGTTGCATTTAACAACTGTACGCTGAGTAAATTCAACCACAAATATTTTTTCACATATTTTGTTGTTTTAATAAGTTACTGCTAACTACAGTAACTTTACCATAGAAATAGTTACTCTGACGTGATTTTTTCATCTCATACTTTGTTTTTGCAGCAATTTACTGTACCCACAAGTAAATCTCACCGCACAAATAGTATAACTTTTTAAATGAATTTTGTTGCTTCACGGATTAACTCTACCGACAGTAAATCTAACCGCGAAAATTGTTGATTGAGAAAAGTTCATTTTAGCCCTTATATTTATATGGTACTTTCACTGAATTTGAACTTGAGAATTACTAGTGGTCTCATTTATGCGACATTTAAGAAATTTTTCGTGCATGTGGTTAGGCAGATTCAATACAAGTAATATGTTAGACGCGTTTCTATTAACGCGCGCCGTAGCGTAACTGGTAAAGACGTCCGTCCAATCGTGTTCAGTCCAAGGGCCCAGAGTTCGAATCCCCCCCCAAGCCAAGTAAGTAAAAATTTTTCAAATAAAATAAAAATGTGTTTAATTCAAACAATTGTTTCAGAACCAAAATTGGTGGGTGGGGGTATTATGGTGGTTGCCTCTTCTGGTCTGGTTTGATAATGAGCTCAAGTAGATTGGCAACTTGTGACAGCGTTAAATTACTATTTTTATGGTAAAATTACTGTACACACAGTAAGAAAATCTACTTACTGTACGCATCGGTTAATATTACTAATTTTGTGGGTTGGCGCATTTCTAAACGATATTTTCAGTTAGATTTACTATTGCAATAGTTCTCTTTGCGTAAAGGTTTACGTGATAGTTACTGTCAAATTTTGTGAATTTTACCGACTTTTTGGGTTGGCGCATTTCTAACCCAAAATATCGGTTAAATTTAACCACAGATTTTTTTGTGTGTACTAAGAGATGGGCAGTAGGAAAGAAAATTCAGTTGTCTCCACCTTTTTTCACGGTACTGGGCGATGTTAAGAACGTGAAATTTTTTTTTTACGAAATGTCGATGATTGAAGTATTGTTTTAGATGGTGCGGAGACAGAATGCTCTGTGGCCATATAATTCAAAATATCGACAAATATGCAAAATTAACATTTCTCGCCATATTTTAAAAACTGAGGGTGATGAATAGACATTGGATTTAGCATAATTGCATATTTTGATCCGCATGTCCGATTTAAGTTCTGATTGCACACATCTTATTTTTATTGAAAATCGATCTAAGTACGCTAAAAACCATTTTGTATAAAATGCATATTTCCATAAACAAATATGCAAAATATGTAAAAAAAACCTATCTTTAAGAATTTACATAATGGTTCTGTGCTCACCATTTTCTGATTTTGTTGTAAATCTGTTTGAACTTATAAATCAACGACACCAATTTAACTTGTAATCAATTAAAATTTCGAAAATGAGTGATAAAAACACACGTTTAGTTCAAAAATGTCTAGAAGATTTGCCATCAAACAGTTTTGCAATACATATTTACATAGCACGCACCCGTCGTGCGTTGCTGCGCCCCCTTTAGAATTTTAAACATAATACGAAAAAGTGTAGCTTAATAGACAATTGCCAGCTATCAAAGCTTCATTAAATATTTTTCAAATTTCCCGAGTTTTTGGTCTGAATGACCTTCACCTCGTATTTAAAAGAAAAAAAGAATTTCGCAAATGTTTAAATGTCTTTAAACTGATTGACCGACACCGCATATTTACCGGTCTTGAATTGCCAACTATTAAATCTTCATGATAATCTGAACTTCGTACGAAAAGATGTTTTTAAAAAATATATAAATATAGGATTTTTAAAAAGATTGTACTATATTTGGGTAGCAATTAAGTAGCACTATAGTCAGCAAAAACAATGACATCAAGCGGTCATAAGGAGTTAAAGATATAAGCAAACATATATGCTGGCGTGACGTTCCATAAAACGGAAGTGGGTTTTGACTTGTTTTAGAAAAATGCAAAACTCTGCGAATTGGGCAAAGTTTTTTGGATAAAATTTTTTTTAGTATGATTTGAAATAATACAAGTTAATTTTTCCAGGTTATCTTATTCAAAAATATTTGCCCATTTATTTTTGTATTTGCATAAGTATCAGACGTGACGTTACCTGACGTTACGTTACTTAAATTTCCTCATTATATTTATGTTGTTTTTGTTATGGTATAAAGCAGAAACTTACAGATAGTTGCAATAATATAGTTTCTTATGGTGTCTTCTGCATTATTTTTGAACTCTTTGCACCCTTAGAAATCGTTTAGAGACTAAAAATCAATGCAATCTAAAGGCATTTTTATGACAACAAAATGTATTCAAATGTCTCGTTCAAAAATCTCGAAATGGGTTATGAATATATTTAAAATTGGCTCATCTTAATTCATTTTGATTATTCCCCATGGAAGTTTGATAATAAATAGTGTTTTTAAGTACTTTTCATTTTTTGGTCTCGGTGGACTTTTCTGTGGAATTGCCCACATCCGGATTTTTGGACCGCTTGATGTTGACCCGTCTACATTATAATCTAACTCATGCAAAAGCTTTGTAAATTTCGCAACTTTTTGGACCGTTGGATCTATCAAATTATAATGAATCCCAAAACTCATAAGATTTTGCAAATTTCGCGAAAAATCTTAGCTCAAATAATAATTTTGGAAATTTCGCGATTTTTTGGATAGTTCGGTCAACACTTCCTATATTTACCCGCCTACTATTGCCCTCTTTTAAGTGAAAAGTAAAATTGGCTCAAACAGCACCTCCAGGAAGGACAGGGCCAAGCTTCTCTCAATCTCTTGGCGTGTGTGCGTATAATTTTTCGCACAAAAGAAAGGGACCTACAGTTTAACGCCAAATCCGAACGGCAATAGTTAGAGAATTTTTGCTTTTTCATGGCTAGGTTATACTTCACAGCTGGCGCCAGTAGCTGGTGAAGGTGATCGGGTGTGTAAAAGCTTTTTTCTAAAGAAAGGAAAAACTTTTTCTATTAGATGGTCCGAGGCGGGATCGAACCCACAACCTCCCGCACCAGCAGCCACACATACAGCGGGTACGCCACGCCCGACCACATTGCCGTCTATTAAGTCTTCATAATAATCTTTGGTCATATGAAAAATTGGCAAATTTCACGATTCTTTTAACCGTTCGATTTACGCCTCCTCTTATATTAGGTCATACGAAAAATTGGCAAATTTTGACCTGTTCAATCTACGCCTCTTATTGACCAACGCCTCAAATGAAAATTTGACAAATTTCGCGGTTTTTGCCATCTATCCAACCTTCATAGTTGTCTCAGGTCCTTTCCAAATTTTCCAAATTTCGCGATTTTCTTGACCATTTGATCTACTCCTCCTATTTACCTGCCGGTTTACCCTTCTTTATGATAATCTAAACTCAAATGAGATTTTTTGAAATTTCGGGATTTTCTTGACCATTTGATCCACATCTCCTTTATTTACCCGTGTACTCTAGCCGCCCATAAAATCTTCATAAAAATCTGAAATGAATGAACAATTTAGAAATTTCCCAAAATTTTAGATTTTTCAAGGTACACCTTTGCTCGGTCAACAACTTCCATTAAACCGTCTATATTTGCCATTTATATATTCTTTATATTAATCTAAGCTCAAGAACGAGAATTTTTGCAAATTTATTCATTTTAATACATTTTTTATACAATTACATATTTTGTGCATATTTTGCATATTTGTTTGCATATTTTTCATATGCAAAATTAGCATATATGTTGAATATGCAGTTTTCAATGTAAAGTGGGTTATTAAATTAGTATAAATCCACATTTTCACCTCAATCAAACTTCATTTAAAAAAGTGTATAAAATCCGATGTCTAGTGATGTAGCAAAACTGATAACAAATTTGAAATCGGGTGGACCCAATTTCTAAAAAATAATGGCAACCATTCAAGGAGACCAAAATTGGTTGGATTTGACAAATTTACTTTTATGATTTCAAATCGGTTTTTGGACCAAATTTGGAATCAATTTCGCAAAATTTTTGCGAAAGCGAAAATGAGAGCATGGCTGTATTTTGAGATATTTCTTGTGTAAAACGTCACCCGAACCAAGGTTCGAATCAAAACCTTTACCTAAAAACCTCGAGCCTTAAAATTTCGAACATTAACCATTGGTGTGCTAAGATATTGGCGGCCACTTGGATGGCTACCAACTCTTCTTGGTACACTCTGTAATGATCAGGAAGTCGGAATGAGATTTTCATATATTGGTTGGTGGCGGGATCTTCCCCTCCTAGTTTGTCATCGAGGGTAGATGCTTCGTGTAGATATTGCTGGCATTTGCTCTATCAAGGGGTTAGTTATGGTCGAGTTACTTGCCTTCCAGGCGTTCCTTTCGTGTTGAATGGAAAACCATAGTAGAATTGCATCAATTACCCGAAGTACCCTTGAACAGATTTTCCAACTTAATTCTTTTTTAGCTCAACACTCGACTGGCACTTGATAAAATTCAAATCAAACCGAATGAATGTGAAAATTCAGCTGACGCACTTGCAGTTAATCATACAAACATATGTACCTATAGAGTGTGTGCACACTCGTCGAAACATATTCCTCTGGCCATTTACAAATTGCTCAATGTCTGAATGTGATAAATTATTTATAATACGAGTATTACGGCTTTGTCAATAAAGACATAAGTACCGCACAATCAAAAGCAAAACCAAACAGACTGACACCGAGCTCGGGTAAAGATTGAAAGGGGGGGGGGAATGGAGGGACAAGCAATTACTACCACTAACAACAACAAGGGACGGAGCTCTGCGGTTGCTATAAAAGCGCAAGCAAAGTGCAGCCTATAAAAAACAAAACAAAAATAAAAATCAAATACATTTGACACCAAAATCAAATTAACATACACACTTACATATTTTTGTTGGTTTTTGTTCGCCAAACAACGAAGCTTTTTGTGTGTTTTCTGTTGGTTTGGGGGGCTGTCCAAAATCTCGGTGGGATGTCAAAGAACTGTCATAAAACACTTGTAGGTTTTTCGTTGTGCATAGAAAATATGAATTTTGTGTTGTTATTGTTGTTGGCATTTACAAAAATTCTTGTAGCTGTCGCTGGTAACGACAAATTGGCAGAAAAAACCTTGCAGGTGTTGTAAAAAGTGGTAATTTCTGGGACAAGCATAAAAGATTGAAAGTGCATTCCAACAGGTGGGCTTAGCTATAAAGTATGTCCAAAGCAGGATAGAAGAAAAATGGACATCAAAATTTTCATTTCGTTAACAAAATCCTTCAACACTTGGTACCTTAACTTTAACCTCTCACAATGCCTCTCAAACTCTAATTAAAGCAACAGAAATTGAAAAAATAAAACCCCATGACCGAACAATGGATCTTTAATTTCTGCCTCAGAGCATATTTTTGCCATGTATAATAAATATGTCGCCGACACTTGAGGCGAGTTCATTTATGCTCCGGCACACACACGCACTCACAGTCCACCCCCAAAATGTATGCTGCAACATGCACTTGAAAGCATGTACGTTGGCCCTGCACTCCTCAATTATGTCTTAATTCGTATCTAATGGATATTTTCTGTGAAAATTTTCATGATTAATCGCAGCCTGAAGGGCTGTTCGGTTTGGGAGTATGAAACGTGTGGACTGCATACAATGGGGGGTTGGATCTAAGAACTCAACTGAAGTTGTTCACACATGTTCACAAATTGCACAAAAAAAAATCCGAGGTTGCCAAATGCGGTTTGGTGGGAGAAGTGCGAAAGAACGTGGTTAGAAGGCAAGCAAAATGATGGACTAAAAAGCACCTAAGATTTTTAAAAACGGAATATCAGAAACCTTAACCGGTCTTAAAACGGACCAAATCGAACCCGGAATTCCAAATTATGGTCATACTGTAAACCGAACCTTAAACTGAACCCCTTAGATATTTATGATGACAAATTAGTTGCATTTCTTTTAAAATTGGCTAATCCAGTGTACGAAGCAAATCCTTTGGCCTTATACTCGAATCTCGTATTTCCAAACACTTTAAAATCGGAATTGAATTAATAAAGCAGCGCTGCTGCTACGCTGCCTCTACGAACATTCTTTTGCTTATAACTTTACTATCGGGGCGCAACGATTAATAATGCTGATAACTAAACCCGTTCAAAGCTAAATGCAGATTTCAACTGAAATCGAATTATGATAAATTAAGCATACGGTTGGGTTTTACATTTGTTTTATTATTAATTATTTATTTTAAATTCTTTTAAAGTTATTTCTTATATCAAATCAATAGCACTCTAACGAGGCATTTGTTCGTTTTTTTGTTGCTCATCTTGTTTCGCTGCTACGCACACAAGCGCAATGCTTGATTGTGTGTGTTGGACATACAGAAATGTGTGTAACCAAATTCAAATGAATCAACATTAGTGTGAAAACCGTTAAAAAAAAAAATAATAAAGAAAAGCGGTTGGGCAAGTTGATAAGTAAAGTAATTATGGAGTTTAATTATGTTATTCCTAATTGGTAGCTTTTCCATTAGATCATTGCAAAGCGGCTTGGGCTTCATTGAAGGACAGCTTACGCTGCCGAAGTGCTAAGCACGCCAAGGGTGGAAACAAAAGCATCTCAGGAAGACGCTGATCAGTAGTTGAGTAAGTTCCATAAATTTCGCTTTTGACAGACTTGTTGGTCCAAGGAGGTTTCTTATGTGCTAGTGTCATTTATATTAACTAAACCATTTTGAATTGTATATTACAGAAACCATAGCTCCTCGTACAAGATGACTGATGATAAGGAACTTTATCCCAGCAAGTGATTCAATTGTGGACGACGCTCAGTGGCGCCCTTAGAACAGTTTAGATTTATTTTATTTTCTTCTTCCTAGTGCTACAAGGAGTTCCTTAAGTTAATGCACTAGTCACAACAGTAAATTTCACTAAAATTAATCTCACAAATGGACAATTTCTTTACAGAATAATAAAAAACTGACTTAAAATTAATTTACATTAAACAAATATATCCCTAATTTTAACATAAACAATTTTTTTTTGTTTTTGTTTTTTATATTGAATAGTCTATTTATATATTACTATTATTTTTAAAATGTTCCATTAAACTATTAGTAAATTTGTGTGTGCTTGTAATTGTTTTTCGAGAATGAAGTAGGTTGTTCCAGAGCTGAATAGCATAATAATAAAATTGTTTTTTACAGCTCTCCAGGTTGCATCTTAAGGATACCAAGTTGTTTGTTCGTCTTGACGACACAAAGTTTAGCAAATCAAATAAATATGCGGGTTCCTTAGTAAATATAATTTTGTGCAGTAGTTTCAATACTTTACCGTGAATCCAATTGTTTAAGATAGTTTTAAGTAGGTTGTTTGTGTGGAAAGTGACATGGTCAGTCCGTCCGAGATTATAAACATACCTAGAAATGTTATTAAATGCTACTTTTATTCTGTTCTAACTAGTCACATCACTGCTGGCAAATATTTCTATTCCATATGTCAGTATTGGAATTAGGAAAGCTTTTGCGATTAGATACCTAAATTTAGTAGTCAGAAGTGTTTTTGTGTAATTTAGCTGCCTCAACAGACCACACATTTTTCCAGCGGCTTTATTAATTTGATCATTCCATGTTAGAGTATTATTAAAAGTCAGTCCCAAGTTTGCGGCTCTTTCTACATATTCAATGGTCTGATTATCTATCTTAAGTTTTTGCAAGTTTTCTGTAATGATCTCTCGTTTATAGATAACAATACATTTTGATTTTCTAGGGTTTATAGACAGTCCATTCTTATTTGCCCATTCAGAAACACGTGACAGATCAGAATTACATATATCAATACAGTCACAGATTTTACTTAACGGTCGACTAACATACATTTGGACGTCATCTGCATACATATGGATATCACTCGTTTATAAGGATTTGGGAAGGTCATTTTCATAAACGGCAAATAGTAGTGGCCCTAACACTGATCCCTGTGGGACTCCCCGCATGATTGAAACAAGTTCTGATTCACATCCATTCGCTACTACAGCTTGTTTGCTGCCGCTTAGATATGATTTTATTATCTTCACAGCAGTCTCAGAAAAACTATTTAAGTATCTTAGCTTAGTTAATAGTAATGATGAATAAATGATGTTTCAAAAATCAAAAATTTCATGTGCGCTTACGATATTTTGAATAAAGTCATCCTATAGGAAATTTTTCAAAGATTTTAAATTTTCTACCTTCAATAAAATCAGAAAGTTAGTTCAGGAAATATAACACTTCAAAAGTTGATCGATTACACTAGTTTACAGCCAAAAAGACCCATTTCTACTGAAACTATTTTTAAGTGTAGTTTGGATTGGTGATCTCAAAAATCGATTTCAAAAATTTTTTTAATGGCAACGTTTTTTAAATATGAACTTTTTCCATTTTTTTGGTAGGTGCACTTACTTTTTATGCCATATCTCAATTTATAATGGTCAGATGGAGTGAAGCAAGATATGAATCGAAAGTTTATTGAATGGTCAATAATCGCACAAAACACTTTTTTTCAAATCGGTTAAGTAGTTTGAATACAATAATAAAAACTATTTCAAAAAAATCATATTTTTACTCGAAAACTCAATAAATTTCGGTTCAAAACGCCTGGGAAAAATATTTAAAAATTCAAAAAAACTATTTTTATTTTTTCTACTCAAGAACCGCACTTCTTCGAAGAAAATACGATATATATCGATGAACAAAATCTATAAATAAGTACAGGAGCTGTGAGCAATTGAGTGCTGAAAAAAGTGGTGTTTTTGAGATTTTTAAAAAATAAATTTTCATTTGCTTCGACTTTTGTTCTGTACTGGAATATTTTTTATGTTCTGGCTATTCGCCCACTTCTAATATTGACAAAAAGACAACAAAATTTAATTTAAAAAAAATTTCTAAACGCTTTAAATAGTAAAGTTTGACTGTTACTTCCTTCACTTAAATTGATCCAGCTTCAATATTTATTCATAGATTTGCTTCATCAATATCTTATTATCTTTGTAGAAGTGTGATTCTTAAGCAAGAAGAATAAAAATAGTTTTTTTGGATTTTTTTATATATTTCCTAGCCGATTAAAAATGAAATTTCTTGCATTTTCGAGCAAAAAATCGTTTTTTTTGAAATATTTTTGGTTGTTGTATTCAAAATTCTAAGCCGATTTGAAATAAATGCTCTACGGTATTATTGACCATTTAATAACGTTTCGATTCATATCTTGCTTGACACCATCTGACCATTATAAACTGAGATATGGCATAAAAAGTAAGTGCACCTACCTACCTACTCACAATTTTTAGGCAATTGGGTCCAGTTTCAAGTAGAATATCAAGAAAACTAGGTAACGAATTGTAATTTAATTTTGTTTCTATTGATTTAAGTATTTACTCATTGTATTATAGAAAAAAAATTTTATTGTTTGCTTTGTGTTTATCCCGGTAAAAATCGCTGTTTACCAACTGTCTATTTTTTTACTATTTGGCAAATAAAACAAGAAAATATGTTCTTTGATTATTCCTTGACCTATTAGAACAAAGTCCTTCTGCTTCCAGCTGCTTATTCGACTGCTAGAGGTAAAAATGGTAAAAAAGTCATTGTTCCCAAATATTGTAGGGCGCACAGTGGCGCCATTTGAGTTTTTTCGTTGCAAAATTCTTAACTTTTGAACCAATTGAGATAATTAATTGGCATATGATAGATAATTGTTCAACCTATGAAATAAGAATTTGAACAAGGTTCTATGCCTTCTATATGCTTACTTATGGGTTATCAAAGTTGAAGTTTGCTAACGGCATAAAAAAATCATATTAATGTTAACCAACTGGTAAAGCAATTTGAAAAAGAAAAATTCCAAAAAAAATTTTATTATTAAAAAAACTTAAATGGTGCCATTGTGCGACTGTATGTCGTCCGTATGAGCTGCACAACTTCAATGGTCGGACTTGTGACTTCTTTGTGGTCGCAAGTCGTGGACGAGATCTCCTTATCTATGCCGTTCCATTATAAGTACATAACAACGAGATGCCATGGGCCAACCAGTCGATTCAGCCCCTTCCTTAGTAGTGTCCATAAAGCATCATTTGCCTATTACAAATAAAGGTCACGATGGACCTTAAAACCATTTAATTATTACCGATATATTTAAGTTTTACATCTGCCACCTCTTAGATATTAACTGCAAATTAGGATTAACCAATGTGTGGCTGCTGGTGCCGGTGGTTGTGGGTTCAATCCCGCCTCGGACCATTTAATTTTTTAGAAAAAAGCTTTTACACATCCGGTCACCTTCACCAGCTACTGGCGCCAGCTGTAAAGTAACTATTGGTCAAACTGTAGGTCCTTTCTCTTGAAAAATGTGAAAAACTATAAGCACACACGCCAAGAGATTGAGAGAAGCTTGGTCTGGCCCTTTATGGTTGCTGTTGAACCAATTTTAAATTACAAACACTGTAGCACCTTATTTGCCTTCACTACCGCTTTAGAAATTGAGAAAATTTTACAAATTTCGATATCCTATTTACCGTCTATTTACCCGCCTTGATAATAATCAATAACCATAAAAAAAATGTTTAATTTTATTTAACTTTCGACAATTGCCAAATGTTAGCTAAACTCATTAAATTTTCACAATTTTCACAATTTTTTTTGGATTGATTGTGTTTGACGTCCAATTTGCCCGTCTATCCCCGTCTACAATTGGCATCTATTAAGTACTCTTAATAATATAAACTCATAATTAACAAATTTCGAGGTCTTTTGGACCATTCAATATATTTCAATTGTTATTCTGCTATTTGGGGCCGAGGCGAATCTAACAAATCAGAGATTATTTATAGCCGTTCTTGAGTTATAAGTTGTAAAAAATTTCTAGTCCAATTCTTTGGATTAAGCTTTATAAGCGGAACAGTTTTTTATTCAAAAATTTGAAATGTTTTCCAGTCCTCATGGTAAACATACCCTTTCTGCCCATTACTTAAACGGGTAACAATGGTACCCAGGCACCAACCCACCCGAGCAATAACTCAACTCATTTCAACTTGCTCAAACTCCACGATTTTTGGTTTTCAAGTTTTTTTTCAAACATTTTGCGATTAATACCGCTCAAAAGGGGGCTTACCGGCGTAGGGCTGGGGGTGTTCGCAATTGTTGGGGTGTGGCATTTCACATTGGCGGCATATGCGTAGACGGCGTGTTGCAACTTCCGGAGACGATGTTTCTGAGTGCACAAAAAGTGATTACGCGGCATTTGTGCCAGCAGCAAAACCGGCGACGGCGACGGTTTTTGCAAACATTTCCAAGAATGCAACCACCCTCCCCTACCCCCATCCCCCTCAGCAGCGGCTTGCCGGCTTTTTGTAAACAAAAGGAAAGGCAACTTAATGCATCTTATCTAAGCGCACTCTAGCGCCATCTATCGGTTTTCGGGGGAACTAGGCATAGAGAGAGAGAGAGCGAGATTTGGGGAAATTGAAGGAAAATCTAGCAGCGCAATGCATTTTTATCTGAGAGAGAAATGGTAAACAGAGCGAGCGTAGATAAGGCGCAGCTGCTCGCTGCTCTCTGTTTATCTTTGGTTGGCTGCATGTGCATTCTTATTCGGGTTTATTGTTGTTCTTGTTGGCATGACCGCTCCCAAAAACTGATTTACATGTCGAATGCCACCGCATTTGTCCTTTTTTTGTGGTGTTGTTGCATTGAATTTCGTTTCATTATCTGATAGTCTGATAAGATTTTTTTTTTTGGGTTGCGTGCGGAGGCGTCGTGCAATGAACTCTTATTAGAAGACAGGTTGAGATATTGGAGAGTCAAATTGATAAATCACAGGGTGTAGAAGGCTAGTTCCTGTTAATTGTTAACTTTTTTCAATTTCGCAAAGTTACAAGATGTAACTAGGCCTATAAAATTTAGTGGGATAAGTCAAATTTACTATGAAAGTTTAGATAACACTAGCTTACAGCCATAAAGACTCAGTATGGCGCCGGCAAGACGCACACGCAGAGTGCGCAACAGGTTCAGTGTGTGCGATCGGAACTCTCTGATAACGGTTGTTCTTTCTGTTTTTGGACTGCTCTCAAACTTAAATTTCGTGCCCACCGCTGTATTTGTGCCATTGGCATATTGCACTACTTAATATTTCTTCCCTTATCTGTTTCTTTTAACATCCGATATTAAAATATATCCAATTGATATGTTAACAATTTAAAATCGATATTTTTTAACATATCATTATTACATTTTAAATATCATTCTGAACCTATTCAATATCAATTTAATTAAATGATATTATTTTTGATCAGAATGAAATTATTTTCTTGCCAAATGATATGAAAAAAAGTTGATATTTAGAAAAAGTTCATTTTAGTAAGGGTCATATCAACATAAAATTGATATTTTTTTCTTTATGTAATTGTTTTGTGCTTAGTTTTAACTTATACTCTGCATTTATACCAACTGCAGCGTTTTTTCAAATTTTAGCGCTATTATATTATTACTAAATCTTAATTATTTTAGAAGTATACATTTAATTTTTGATTTTTAAACAATTTGGACGCGAATAGTCATTCCAAAGACAAGTCCGCATCCCTCCCTCTTGTATCATTGCAATAATAATAAAAAATTACACATTGCAACAAAATTGGAACAATCAAATATCCAGTATATTGAAGGGTTGGTGATGATTCCAGATGATTTTCGTGTGCTGAATACGAATCTGTTTTCAGAAATGATCCATCAAGTCGATGGGTAAAGTTAAAAAAAATGGCTTTTTTTACCCTTTTAGGACGCGTTTTGTGGGGAACCTATATTTTTGTTTTGACTTTTTTGATATTATCTTAAACTACTATTAAATTACGACAATCATAAAGAACCACCACCAACCCTTCAATTCAAAACATGATCCATATAGCATGTTGTTCTCTTTTTTTAAATTGCTAGTTTCAACTCCACTTTCACAGAAAATTTTAAAAGTGGAATTGGTAAAATGAAAGTGAATTCAAACGTTTTTCTCTTTGTCTAATAATATGAAAAGTAAATTGCGAATTTGGCATTTAGAACGACAATCTGCACACAACATAACGAACTCATCTATTGTGGTAAAAAATGAATCCATTTATTGCAGTGTATGCCAAAAATATGTAAGAAAGTATTCAATATTATATAACAATTCTTAATTTATAAACCAAAATATGTTTTCTATAGATTGATTAAACGCATTCTACACAGACTTATGCATGACCATGGTCTCAATAAATTTACCCTTCAGGACTTTAAGCAATGATACATTTAAATCATTTTTTCATACAGGACAAAATATTCCGGATGAAAGTACTATATGTAAAAACTACTTGGACCGATGCTACAACCAATCGCTTGAAGACTTAAAAATTGACATTGGAAATAGTTCAATTTGGATCTCAGTAGACGAAACTACGGACAAAACTGTACGATACATAGCAAATCTCATAGTCGGCAGCCGTTCATATTTGATTGCTTGAAGTAAAATCGAAAAAGTGACCAACTCTACCATTTCGAGATTTCTAATCAATGGCTTGAGAAAAGTTTGGCCGCATTTAATGAAGGAAAACCTTTTACTGTTGGTCACAAACGCAGCAGCGTATATATTTATATACGCTGAACAGGGTTCCAAATAGTATGGGAACCGAGTTTCGCTCTAAGCTGGAACACGTTTTGAAAAGGAGTCCAGATTTCAAATTTATTAATAAGGTCAAGTTTTTCGTCATTTAAAATGACTCTGTCAGACAAGCGCCATGGGTTAACAGTAGAAAATCTAGAAAAGATTATAGTAACAATTTGTAAAAAAAAATTAAAAAAAGCTTTCCGCTTAAATTTGCGTTGCGTTAGATGGTGTGGACATGTATTGAATGCAATATAATCTAAATAGTCTGCATTCTGCATTCATCCATTCAATTATATTGATATAGATGAAAGCAAAATTCCGGTATAAAGTTCTGTATGTCTCCGACATATTTTATATGTTTCGACATATTCAAATAATTTTCTACATATTTTTGCAAAAAAAAAAAAATGCATATTTCTGATATATCATTTTTATTCAATTCGCTATTTCAAAATTTGAGGTTCTTGAGTACAGAAATGAAGAAAAACATAAAATCTGGGGTCTAGTTATAATACCTTCAATTTCTTTGATTCCAGCCAAAACGAAAAGTGAAATGTGAATTTCATAACGCAAAAGGTCCGATGAGTTCGATAAGCAAATTACAAATCCATAGTTGTCCATCGCTGGAATACACGTTGACAATACATAAAAAGAATGTGATCATTAATTTCTTAATGAATTTAATTTGTTGAATGCTGTTGCGAAAATCCTTATGTACATTTGTAAATGGGCTTTTTCACAGTCGCCTTTAAAATGCAAAGAAATATAGAAAACAAAACGATTTTTTGTTGTCGTTTCCATTTTTTGGTAGCATTTTGATAGCAGTAGCAGTGCAAAAGGTAGGTTAAGTCGATTTGACGATTAAAATATACCTCCAGTGGAACTTTTATAGAATTCTAGAATTTTTTTCTGGGGTCTTAAATTTTATTTATTGTTATTGGTTATAGTCTAGTATTCCGACCTTCCCTCAGAAAATTACAAAAAAATTTAGTTCGATGCACCGCCAATAATGAACAATTATCATGCTTAAAAGTGGCAGCGGTCATCCTTCGTTTTTTTTTAAATCTTTATCTTTATGTCAAAATTTTACAATTTTAGGTTGAACAAAAAAAAAAAGTTGATTCAACCGGAGAACCGATTCGGTTCGTTTTTTTTGGGTCTAGAATTGAAACTTCTAAATCGTTAAAGTCACAACCTCTGCTTATAAAAAAGTATTTTAAAACTTATATTACTATGGCCACAATTTGGCCACAAAAACGAGCAACATTTTCGTTTTCCATTAGCGATTTTTCAACAAATGTTGTCAATGAAGTAAAATTTTTGTAGGTAAAATATGGGAATAGAGAGTGCTGCATATTTCGTCTACAACAGGTGTCAAAAAAAGAGTTTAAAAGTATCTATTCACAATCCTCTCAAACAATAAACATTGAATCTGGATATGAAATATTCTTATTTTTTTTATTTATTTGACATTTGTCCAGAAATTTCTAAAACCGATACCAACAAAACCAACAAACCAGTTTCTAAACGAAACGGTTCGATCTCGGACCGAACCTTTAACCAAACCAAGTGTGTAAAAATTATTGAACCTGGGATCTGTTCTCAACCTAAGATTTCGGTTCGGTTCAACAAAAATTTTCATTTAAAAAATCAGATCTGCTGACTAGTGATTTTTTTTTGTTATCCGGATCTAATGCAAGAGAGTCTCAAAATTGACCGGATAAAAATCGAAGTCTTATTACAAATTTTAGATAGAGGTATAGAATTAGTGTTCCCATTAGTAAACACAATACAGCCTTTGTTTTAGATCATCGATTTCAAAGTTTATTGAATGATTCGCACAAAAGAAAAGCTCAGCGACACAATGTTGCTGCTTTTAATGTCACTTTTAAGGGGGTCTTCTAGTTTAGACGGCCGAATTTTACAAAATTTTTACAAAATCGAGGAATGAAAACGCGTAAAGATTTCTTAATTCTGTTTTTTGTATTTGGTAAGGCAATTAATTGAGATGAGGGATTTTATGGTGCGGTTAAGAAATTATCGGCCTCCAAAGAAGGGTCTAAAAAGAAAAAGTATGTCTAAAGTTCGCACGATTGCGGGAGTATACAGTATCCGAAAAAAAAAACAAAAAATGAAGAATTAGTTGGCACGAATGCCTTTATCGTGTGAACCTCCAGAAAAAAATACAAATTTTTTTAAGGAAATGGCAGCCAATTAATAATGAAAAAGCGATTTTTCACTTTTTTTTTTTAGTCCAGAGTCCAAAAAAAAATGTAAAAAAATTGTTTTCGGCAATGATCGAGGTTCACACGATGGCGCCGTTAATTTTGCGTCGTTTGGTGCTTATTTTATCAAAATCGGTTCAGAAAAACTTGAGTTATCGTGCGAACATGTTTGAAAACATGGTTTTGAGAAAATTTAAAGTTTCGACAACTGTTTTCGATAAAATAAAAATTATTTGTTATACATTTCAAACATGGATTTAATGCATTTATGTGTTAGCTTTCACCAAACATGGATCGACTGAGTATCCTTTGGTTGAGAAATTGGTATCTCCAATACCTGAGACTGCAGCCTGCGATTTAGTTTTGCGAAGTTGAAGTTGGTTTGCGAATCGAGTTGTAATTTGAGAGAGATCGAGTGCAGCAGCATCTTCGCGATCGAACATTTTTGTGTATGCCAATTTATCCACGGCCCTTAATGAAATAAATTTAACTGATGAAGAGAAATTTCTCGGACTTTTCTTTTTATTCAAAGTTGTCGAAAAAGCTCGGCAGCTTCCAACATTTTGGCCAATTTTGGTATCAAACATGGATTTAATGCACTTATGTGTTAGCTTTCACCAAAAAAAAAAATTATCAAAACTGGTTCCACAGTTATCGAGAAATTTCGGTCAAAGTGCGACAAGACAAGGTAAACAATAATTTCATTGAATTTACAAGTAAAAATTTTTTTTTCAAAAGCAACTTTTTTTTAGAAATTTTGAACTTATTTTTAACTTTAATTGATAAAAATAAACATAGAATTTTAAAAAATACGAGGGTCGATGAAAATTTTTAATCCTAATTGAACGTTTAACTTAATAAAAAAAAAATGGAAACCAAAATTTCTAAACTAGAAGACCCCCTTAAGGGACGATTTAGAAAAATATCTCAAAGATATTGCTGCTCACTTAAGTGATATTTTATTAGTCTTAGAATCTTCTAAATGATCATCGACTTAATTTTAAGTTACAAAGAACTTGCGGGTATTATTTTGAGTATTAAACAAATTTATTGGATTTCTATTTAAATTTGGAATAACATGAGCCGAAGTTTCGAAGCAAAACTGTCACTCAAAAACCTCAAACTTTAAATTTTAGGAGCTCCGCAACAAATTTTTTACGTTTGCATCCCTCAGTACTCGATACTAAGTACTCTATGCTAACTATTCGTTACTCAGTACTCGATATCAAGTGCTCGTTCCTCTGTACTCGTAACTCAGTACACGATACTCAGTACTCGAGTTTAAGTACTCGACACTTAGATCTCGATTATTAAGCTAAGGTCTTACAGGCAAATAATTTGGCCAAATTTAGATGAAAATTTGAGTAAATAACCATGTTTGCAGATTTTTCTGGAGTTACAACAAAAACTATGGTTCCAAATGGAAAAAATTTGATCAAATAAGGCCAAAAATTTACCGAGCTTGGCCTATTTAGACACATTTTCATCAGAATCTTTGCAAATTATTTGCCTGTGGTACCTTAGCTTTAGTATTCAGCACTCCGTATTCGCTTCTCAGAACTCAGTACTGCGGAAAAGCGCCTGACTTCTGCGGCTAAAACCTAAATTTTCTAGTTCTAGTGCCCCAGTCGAAGGTCCCTAAAGAAGATTCACTCTAAAAATGTTCTGGTTTTTAACTATTGAAGAAAACTAGCTGCTGAGCGAAACTTTCATCAAATATTGGCACTAAGAAAAGTTGGAAAAAAAAATTTTAGAGCCCCAGTCAACAGATTTCTAAACTCTTCCAAGCTTTCCACAAGCTCGAACAATTGTCGGGCAGTTAGCTGTCTGATTAGCCAGTCCATTGAGGACACAAAATAGGTTTTCTGAATATGAAATTGTTTGATGTGAAAGAGAATTGTAGATAAGGCGTCACATATTAACATAATTTGAACAGAAGAATTCAGGCTGAGACTTCATCAACATCTTTATAGACATGCAATAGTTTGCATGTAGCATCCAAATATATATTTTTTATGTCTCCTTACCTACACACGCACACACAATTGTCGGACCAATTGAGAATGGGTACACCAAACACTTCATTTAACACCCACGCGTGTCATAAAACCATTTCCATTGTCAGACCACATATCTAGGCCTTAGTCAAGTTTCGAACCGTGTTACATTTATCTAACTCAATGAGAATCCAATTTGAGTTTTTACTCATCTCAAACATTTGCCGGTTGGCTTGACTCTTTCGCTCTCTCACTGACTCTCTCTCTCTCTCTATTTGTGTGTGACTCTCAGAGAGACCCTGCTATCGCTCTCAGATACTTTTTTGCAAAAAAAAAAGCGCCACCGTTTCGTTTGTTATCGTTTCGTACGTCGCTCGTGCTCGGCCGCCGCTTCGTCGACAGCTGTCGACTGAATGCAGTTAGTTGAGCCGAGTACGTGAACTTGTATGGACATGGACCGAGCGGAACCGTTAGGCTTCTAAATCAAGAATATCTCTCAAGCCAAGTAGTGCTAGTGCTAGTGTCGCGCGCGTGCAAAATTTTTGTCGTAATCCCCCCCATCCACCCTCGACCGGTGAAGAGAACTTGTTTTCGGGGCGTCGCATGTGGTACGTGTGTGCAGAAAAAAAGTAAATAATAAATAAATAAATGAAATTAATAGAAAATGTTTTGCGCCGTTTTATGAATGATTCTTCAAATGCGACCGTGTCGCGTATCTAATAGATACATTTCATAAAATTATATAGAAAAGTCTACCCAGATTTGTGTTAATTTTTGGTTTAGTTTTGTGTTTTTTATGGTGTAACCCGCGCGTGTGCTGCACAAGAATACTGAAGAATTCTACAAGGTAAGTTCCAAATAACCCTTGATCCAGTAACAAATCGATAAGCTTTATGGTTATTTGTTTTTGGGAATCATTAATTATGTCTGGGGAGGATTAGGGAACGGGTTTCTCCTTACCGAAACTTGTGCAATTCTAAGAACTTGTTAAAGATGTGAATCTCTAATGAATAGAGCAAAAAAAAAAAAGAAAAAGGTGGGTCGTCAAAACGTTTGTGCTGTGTATTTGTTTGTTTTTATGAGGAACTCTAGTTGACACTTCTGTCGAGCAAAGTGTGTAAGATATGTATTTGGTTTAATGGTAGACGGCTTAATGTCTAAGACGTGAGCTGGCCTACAGTTTGGCATAATTTTTCAAGTCATAAATTCATGAAAAGGAATTCTGACACCAACAGAAGTTTTCTGGTATTCTCGGAAATTTTATTTTGGGAAGCCTAATGAAATTGTGAAATGTTTAGTGAATTAAATGTGCCAAGGCTTAATTTTTATGCTTAATTAAAATTAAAATTCGCCAATGTTCAAAATTTAGGTATTGATTTTATGTGAAATATAAGGTGATTTTTCAGTGTACATTTTTTGACACCTAATGTGTGAATTGTATCATGTGACAACGCCAAAAATGCTCAGTAAGGTTTTACATTTCACCAAGAATAAACTAACAAACGAACAGCGCTTGAAAAATTATTGAATTTTATTAGCTTTGTGAGAAATGTGAAAATTTGCCTTCGTCGACAAAGCTCTTTTTGGCTCCTTGGGTACGTCAACAAACAGAATTGACGAATTCGGCCTGAAGAGCAGTCAGAGGCAGTTCAAGAGCTGCCAATGCACCCTGAAAAATGCACTATTTGTTGCGGTTAGTGAGGACCGGCAGCATCTTTGGACCGTACGCTTTTAAAAATAATGAAAATCGCCACGTTAAAGTCGATGGAGCAAATTAGCGTGCGTTGATTAACCTTTTTTTATGCTCAAAATGGAAGTATGGGACTTGGTTGACATGTGGTTTCAACAAGACGGTGCCACACGGCACACGAAACCATGAACCAGTTGAGAAGCGTGCTTGGTAAGCAAGTTATCTCACGTTTTGGACCAGCCCATTGGCAGCCAATATCATGGGGCTTGACCTTAGTGTAGTCTCTCGTGTAAAGGGGAAAACCAGATAAAATTGCAGCCCTAGAAGACAACATTACAGCTGCCATGGGTAAGATACCGGCTGAAATGCTGAAAGTATGTCAAAATTGGAGCAACATTTACATGAAATAGCCCTTAAAAAATGTAACTGGCAGGCATTGATCTATCACTCCAATAAAATATATTTTTAAACAATATGCAGAATATAAAATTATGTTAATTATTGTAAAATTAGTATATGCTTAAATATGTAAATGTTGTTTTTATGTTATACAACAGAAGGAAGGCTGACAGTTTTAAGCCATGCTTTAATAGTTTGTTTATTATTAGTTATTCAATGTAATGCTATGAAATCTATCAAATGAAAACATAGGCATCTATCTAAATAAATATTTTCTGTTTTTTGTTCATTTTTCAAAAACCCAACCCTTAAAAAATTACCCTTTATTTCTTAATGAATTATTTTTAAAGAACTTTTAAAATGACATTAAAGTTTATTTCATGCAGGTTAATTGTTAGGTATAAGTTGCAATTTTGCCAGTGCAATTTTTGTTATAAATCAAATAACAGCTGTTTCTTTCGCGGTATAAAACGTTGAACCAATTTATGAAACATAACACAAAACACAGTTCGAGCCGTACGCAGAAGTAAATAAAAAGCGACGCATAGCTGACTTAAATATTTGTTCTCTGATTTCTAATATTTCGTTATTATAGCCAGATCATTTATACCTTACCGTTTCTGTGGGTCTCAAACTTTTAGTCGCTTGCCTCAAAAAATAAATTAGTATTCAGTTCAACCCGTTTCTCTATGTCAAGATAAAATGCGAGGTAGCTACTCCATGTTAATTATATATAGTAATAGATAATGATTCGTTCTTAAGATCCAATAAAAATTTTTGTAACGTTTATATATTTTTGTTGACAGCCTTTTCTTTGTCAACTCTAAATAAATAAATAAATAAAATTAATCTATAACAAAACAAATCTTATTACTAACTTTGAATATCACAATGCTTTATTTGCGGTTTTAAAATGGCAGCACTTTTCTAAAGTTTGAGTGATAAAATGGCAGCACTTTGCTATGTTTCGAGTCTTCAATTGGCAGCACTGGATTCAAAGGTTGACCTGCTTTTTAAATTCAAAATATTTCCATACGATTGTTCAGCACTCTCCTACACTTTGAGCGATTGGCAGCATTTAGTTTGGTTTCTGAATTGTGGGCCTTAAAAAACTTGTCTGAAATTTTGCCATTGATCTTACTAACTGAGAAAGAATTGAAATTAGTAGGTCTTGAGTGTTAAGCAATAGAAATCAATTGCGGTGAATTGGAAGCAAAGAAGCAAAATCAAAAATATGTCGAAAAATTTATAAAAATATTTAAGCTACCGACTATTCGGGGTTTTCAGGTCTTTATTCACACTTTATTTACACAATTACTATTTAAATTATCAATAAGGCCTCTGTATATTTATATTCACACGTCCGTCTCGGTCAGCGTCCATCTCCTACTACACCACAATCCACTAACGCCTCCTTCTATGCTCGCATCATCCATCCAGTGTGACCATCCTCTCAACCATTATCACTAGTTCGGTATTGTTATTAGAGTGCTTCAGACTAGTTCATCTAGAGGCCCAAAGCCAGTTTATTACTTTAAAATGTTTACAAATATAAAATTTACTGATGGTTAATAATCGAAAATTTGAGGTTCGAGGTTTTGGCCGAAGATTTTGGTTCGAACCCTGGTGATGAAATGAGACTTTTGAAAACAAACAAGCTTCAAATAGAGATTCACGTTATATTCGGCCAAGTTTTTTGGAACAAGCGTTTGATTAACGTTTGTAATTCTTTTAACAAACTAACGAAACCAAAATGGATGCTGTCACAAATTTATCGCCAGATGATTCGTTTTCCGATTCGATTTTATCCGTTTTAAATACAAGAAAGTCTCAAAAGCTCAATAATACACAAAAGTTTTGCTAATTAGAATTGCTAGAGGTCAGATTTTTAGTTGTCTATACTTTTTGTTGAACAAAACCCACCCTTTTGGTTCGGAACAGGTTGAAGTTCAGCTATTTTATTCAGGTGGTTTGGTTCAAGGTTCGATTCGCAATAACTAAGTCGTATTTCCGGGTTCAATCCTGTTCGGTTGCACCCCCGCAAAGAAAGAAGCATTTCTGGTAAAAATTATCAGCTGTTTTTTTCGAAATGCAAATTTATTTCGTTAAATGGTACTGCAAGTGCGTGCATTAACTCTATTTCAAGAGTTAGACTAATACACAAGAGTTAACATTAATTCTCCATCATGAAATGAACGTAATAAGTTTAAAACCCTCAAACATATGATATTACAAACTTTCAGTATGTTTGCACTTTGAACAATTAAATTTTTTTTGTTTTTTAATATTTCTTGCATTATGGCTTTATTTTGAGCTGTACATCGCAATCAAGAGCTGCCAAATTCATTTATTTTTTTTGCGTGGCAGCACTTGGTTGCTTAATTCGCGAACTTCCAAAAGTTGCAGAGCAGACAATTTTATTAACTATAAGAATCAAGAATTCATAACTTAAAAATTGCGAACACATGCGAATATGGCTTATCCCAGATTAGTTTTGAAATCAACTCACAAAAATACATCAGTATGTACACTAGAACGTACCTTTGAATTTAGATGATGGGGAACTTCATATAATATTACAGTCGAACTTATCTATTAACTTGTCTTTCCATACAACAAAGTCCTCTATCAGAGGTGTCACGGAAATCTCTTCCAACTAAATTTGAACCCAAAATCAAATCTGGGTGTCCCAGAAATCTCTTTCGGTTGGTTTCAAATCTCTCGTGTTTTGTTAGGATATTTAGCTAAATTCACCACCCAATCAATTTTGAAAAGCAAAATTGATTTTGAAAATGCAAACATCATTATTTTTCTGGATAGGTTGCATTAAATTAATTAAATATTTAATTTGATTTAATATTAAAATTTGCGTTTTTCGCTTAACCAACCGAATGTTGTCAAGCCAACTCGCCACTGAACCTCATCTGGCGCCCTCTACTTATGGTGGCGCCCTCTGTGTATCAACAGAGGTACTAAAAATGGCGAAGGGTTGCCAGTTTATATTTCATGACTGGCGCCAACATATTTTTAAGTTTTTAAATTTTTTATTGGAGAATATGACTTAAATTTGAAATATAATAAAACATATAATATAACACAATCAAAAAATTTCATATAAACATCAAATTAACTCATAACTAGAAAATGGGAAATTATTTTTGCTGGAGTGGCAACCCTTTTTTTTAGAGATTAGCCTTCTAACTAGATTTTCAAATAAGAAAATGAAATCTCTCGATGTTCTGCGACACCGACGGATTTTTCGAGCGTTTTGAAAACCTATCGAGGCCAAAATCTCTAGAGATTTCCAGGACACCCACGTGTATAACGAATTTGCTTCCTGAACACTGCAATTTAGTATTACGTAATTGTTTCTCTATATTAGGAATTTTCCTAATATCGAAGTATTTTTCGTTCTCCTTGAGATTCGCTATATGGAAGTTCGAGTGAAAAAAAGTGACAGAGTTCTAGAACGATAAAGATAGAATTTGTACGTTATTTACTCAAACTTCAAGTAAATTTTGTTCTTCGAAGTATTTAAATTAAGTGCGAATTATTCTAAAATCAAAAAATCACCGGTAACTTGATTGAAATAAGAACAAACATTCTTGGATCAAGAACTTTGCGTACTTACAGAGAGCCGACAAATCTTAGAAAACCACGTTCTTAATTCAGGCAGAAAATATATTAAAATTCCCAACTGGTTTCAACATTTTCTTATGGAGGAATGGTAGATGTTTGAACTACAGTAATATCGTCTGGATCTTTGGTTAAATTTTGTTCCTTGAAGCTTTCCAGCCACCTATTGATTCTATAAATTTGAAAAACAAATTAGGAATAGCTTTAGAATAACATTGGCTTATACCAAGAAACTTTTGTACTTGTTTGATGTACTCTTATTTTGTTTCTAGAATGTATTGGGGTTCACCTTAGAATATATTAGACTTGAATAAAGAATATTTGGTTCCTATTTTAAGAGTTGATAGTGTTTGGTTTAAGACCATTACAAACCTATAAGTATGATCAAATAGATTTTAAAAGAGCTTGAAATGTACTTAATAAATCCGTAAACTGTCTTAAGTCAATTATTATGGGATTCAAAACATTGTATTTGAAACAAAAATGTACTTAAATCAAGTATTTTCATAGTAACCTTACTATTGATACCGTTCGTAATTAATATAAGTACAAAGTTCTTGTTTTATTTTTGTCTGAGTGTGTATATTAGATTTTAGACTATCTGGATGTGTCATTAATATTTCCAACTAATTAAAGTTTTATTTTTTGCTTTATTCTTAATATAGTACAAAATCAATCAATTTCCACTGAATGATTTTGATTTTTTAAACTTTCGGAAATCTGTGAAAGTTGCTTGAAGAAGTTGAAAAGTAAGGGATCAAATCCATAGCTTGTCTTAGCAATTACCTTTCTAGATGACAAAATTCTTCAAATTCAAATTAGAACGTCTTCCCTCAATTCCTTTAGTTATATGCTTAGACTAAACCATACAGTTAGCTCAAATCAACCTTGGCTTAATAACAGTCTCAAAATATCCGCCTGTTTTTCCTACGTTCAAGCTACAAGCTTCAACAGTCCAGCTTTCCTGCATATTTCCATTCCTATTAGTCTGATGAGTAATGTGTTAAGCCACCTTTCCATCTCATTTCCCAACACCACAAACTATAAATCCCTCCATTGTGCGTTCACCTACCACATAAAGCTTCACTTTAAACCCATTTCCCGGGCATCATAGCCAGAGCTCTTATCAGCGCCCACTAACCAGCTTTATTGCCCCCAATTCCAAGGCCATTTTCGGCAACACAAATTTTCAAAATTTCAACCTGAATTAGCTAATCTAAGCAGACACACGGAGCGGACGGGCGCAGGGGGGGTGAGGCAAACGAAAACTTTTTAATTACCAACAGGAAAAACATTTAAGATAACAGACGGTGGGCCAAACAAAAAAAAAGTAACAGAAAATTTACATAAATTTAAAATATAGCCAAAAAGAGAGAGATACTTCAAGTCCGAGGCGACCCACCTTAACCTTTTTCCTCTTTTCCTGGGCTCTAAAAGTATTTATGACTTGTGTAAATAAGGAAAAAAGAGAAGCAACTTTTTACACAGCTTTTAGCCATCTTATGGCTACAAATTTTACAGCTTAAATATTTTTTAGCCATTAGATAAACAAACACGAATAAGACGAAGCAGAGGAGGAGAAGTGCCACAAAAACGTAACGAAAATATCTTTCAAGTACAATGTTAGGTAAATATAAACAAAAGTTTTTTCCCCGTCTTCTGGCGGCTGCTGCACTTTGCTGCTGGGTTTCTTTTTCGGCTACTTAAAGCTTTTAGAGCAGAAGATGTAATATAAATTACATTAGCTGAGTGCCAGGCGGCAATTAAAAAACAAGAAGTGAAAATTTTCGTAAAGAAGTTTTCTTCTCTGTGTTGTGATAATGTTGTTAATGATGTTGCGGCTGGCCCAAGCCCCTCTCCACCAAGTACCCGCATCATCGTCATCAGCGGCAACGGCAGCAGCCGCAGCATCATCATTATTATCAGCCTCATCGCCATCATTAGCAGCATCATTAGAACGTCAACTTAATCAAGGTTAAAAAGCATGTGGAGCATGGCGAGAAAAACTTCTTGGGTAATATTTGGAAAATATTTTGAAATATTATTCTGGACTCTATGCTTTGATGCGATGCTTGGTGTTTATGTCTGTTGAATGTCTCTATAAACACGAGGCATGTTTTCGATTAATTTCACACTGTTTGGTAATGATGTAAGTCTAAATTGAATGTAAATTTCTTAATATGATTATCAAAGATTATGCAAACAGAAATAGTTTTTCAGTTCAAAAGTTGAGCAACCTTTAGTTTTGATGGGGTATTAGATGAAGAAGTTGATATAAAAATTAAGCATTTAGTATGTGAGTTTTAAGTGCGAAAATTAGGGAAGCAATATTTTTTTAAGATGACTTTTTAAATGAGAAAGCGGTTCAAACGTCAAGGACCAGAGGTGCCTTAAATTTGAACCTTCTGTGGGTTCGATCCTTGAACATCTAATAAAAACGTTATTTATTAAAAAACTATTTAAAAATCCGCCATATTTCTCAGCTATTGGCGCCAGCTGTGAGCCGCTTACGTTTAAAAGTCGGTAATATTTTTGGGTTTTATGGCAATTCTGCTTTTTTTTTTTGCTTAAGTCCTGGATTCAGATAAAATTAAAATGTTGCTCGACACAATACTTCACAGTTTTGATATCTGAATTCTTTTAAACAGCAGTCTTATTTGAATATAGTATTATAGCCGATTTCCACCTCTTAGCCTTCTGTCATCGATTGCACGATTTATCGATAAGTTATAAAAAGTGTTTCTACCGAGTTCAGCGTACACTTCCTTTTCATGGCCATAACAGCTGATTGAACGATTGGGAAGCTATTTGGTATATTCAAGCTCAGATGGCCTAGTTTTATTCCCCGAAAAAAATAGTTTGGCTGGAAATCCAGTTTTGGCATGCGCCTGGCGTTATCAAATCATAAATTATTTACAAGTAATTGCATCTCTAACTGAACTTTTCGGACAGAATTTGAAAAACTTGATATAAATAAATAAACGATATTGAAATAAATTATCCTTCCATTACTGTCATTTGTTGTGTCAGCTGATTTTGTTATCGATATCGATACCTATCATCGTATAAATATGAAAAAAAAAACGAGTTGGGAAAGTCTGCGTACAAAGTGGAAGCAACCCTTTGGCCCTCGGCCTCCAACTCACTTTTTTTTCATATGAAGTTAAACGCGAGTTTTTTTGATAACTAGACGCGAACGTGATCATAGCTGTAGTGGAAACGCCCTATAAGAAATTGGACTTACTGCTATAAAATGAGCTACAGCTTGAAGTTTCCTCATTTTACAGAGGCTGCACAACTCATTTCTCAATATTCCAGATGCTGCCATTTAAGTACAGCTGATATTGATTTCACAGCTGCAAACCTAAAATATGATCATAGGTTCGAAAATACAAAACCAATTATCTAGTTAAAAATACAAAATTGGATTAAGAATATCTTCACATTGAAAAATGCCTGTTCAATTTAGACTTGAGTTGATGATGGTTTACCGTGCTCGATTACTTGAATGTTAATTTGTTGAACATCGCAGAGAAAACTTTCAACATATTCATCTTCTGAAAGTGATTTTACGGGGGCACGCACATAAATGCTTTGAAGTCTATGGTTCGAAACAGTTCAGTATGCAGTCCTGATATAATTATTTAATTTAAGTAGTCAAGATGGGTGTGAATTCTGGAACAGCTCAGGCAGAGCCACAAAAGTTGGCGTTTTGAGGGTGATTTATGATGACGGTACGGTTTTACGCCAAGTCTTTATTAAACTATATCCAAAAGGCAATTAAAAGCGCCCCTAGGAGCCAATTTATCAGGAGAGGCGTCCTTTTGGCGTTTTGACCAATAGTGATTGTGATGTGCTGTGCTCAAGTATTAAAACCGAATCAAATTGCAGTTTCGGTCAAGGCATTTATACTGGCGTAAAGCTTTTTGAACTGTATAGATAACGGACAAGCAATCTATGTCCGTTTCCCATGATATAACCGCAATCGAAATATATCTATCGACCGAGTTTGACACCGCAACACAAAAAAAAAAATTTTGTAAGTCCGACATTTTTCGTTTTTGGCTAAAAATTGGTAAGTATGTATGTATATAAGAGACGGCACGCTCTCTTTTTGGTAAACGAAACTAACAAAAGTTTCAAGAAACAACGTAAAAAACGCTTTTTTGAATACTTCGCATTTCAAAATTACCGGGCACTTCTAAGCTCGCTCAAAAGTTCAAGCTTTTGCACTTAGAAAGTTCAGCCTCAAAGCTTAAGCATTACCACCAGAAAGTTGAAAGCACTCAGTTGCTTGTCTATTTTTGCTTTCATTGCTTTTAGCAGTTCCCAACTGATCTGAAGCAATGATTGTATGGAGAGGCAGTTGGCAATCATGCTTTCTTCAGCGAAGAAGCCTACTGAAGAGTCGTTGGTGGATAACGATGAAACAGTTCTGTATAGGCAACCAGTATACAATGCATAAGTTGTTTACAGTTGTGAACAAACGCAACTTTTTCGGACCTAAAGCCAGCTAAACTCACAAATTTAAAATTGTTAATTTAATAATTTTTCTTGTTGATTTTACCATTTTAAACGTATAAACAAGTTAAAAGTCATTTAAAATCCACTTTGCGTCCCTTTGATTTCAAACTGCTAATCCTTTTGATTTTTGCTTCTCAAATTTCAATTGTTCTATTGAAATATATTCTATATATTCTATATATATATTAGCAGATAATTGAATTCCAAATTGAGAATTACAAGCAAATTTTGGTGGTTGTTTCGAGGCAGATTCAATTCAAGTAACATCTTAGATACCTTGCCGTGACGCATCCGTCTAGGAGATCAGTCCAATCGTTATCGAGTTCGACTCCCCGCAGTGAGTAAGTAAAAGCTTTAAATTTAAAAAATATGTATGTTTAATTAGTTGTTTTTTTTCGGAATAATAAAATAATTCAGCCAGCTAGCTGCGCGCAAAAACTAGCATTTTTTCTTTGGTAGCTTGGTACGGAGATACTTCCGAAAAGATACTTCCGAAAATCTCTGCACATTATTTCGTGCAAGTGTGAAGTAAGGCGCTCATCTCTAGTTGTTTTGTTTACAAGTTGAATTCGTGGTCTATGGACACAACTAGGGAAGGGGCTGATTCGACTGTTTGGGCTGTGACATCTCTTTGTTATGTACTTATAACGGAACGGCATAGATTAGAAGATGTCGTCCACTACTTGCGGCGATAAACAAGTCCCAAGTCCGACTATTGAAAAGTTGTGCAGATCTCATCCGTTTGACATACGGGAATCACCGTCGTACACAATTGAATCAATTAGTGCTGTGCAAAAGTTCCTCATCATCAGCCATCTCGCATTTATTTGTTTATATAGGAGGTATGCATGGCATATGCACACTTTCTTTGCGCCGACAAGTCTTGCAAAAAAGCCATACATTTGTGGAGCTAAGTCCCACTGAACTTGGGATAGGTATGCCACCATCGCTTCCACTCTTGGCGCGCTTAGCACTCCGGCAGCGTAAGCTGTCCTTTAACAAAACCCAAGCCGCATTGCAATGGTCTTCTAGGAAAAACAAACAATTGGGAATTACTAATTAAACTCAATTATTGTTATATTTACCTTCCTTTCGAAGAGCAGCACCTATACTTTTCCAGATGATTTTTGTCAATCCGTTATCATAATGCTGCAATTATACTCAAGCTATGACCGTAAGAAAGTTCGTTGCGCTTGCTTGCCAAATGGAATTAGAAGTGGCGCCATCTATTTGTCAGTTTTCAGTCAACAAGCATTTTTAAAACCAAGTAGTGGCGCCATCTATTGATCAAGTTAGGACGAAAAGCAGCGCAGCAGGTACAGAGTAAATAACAGTCGGGCTTGACCGACTTTCTACCGCTACTGCAGGCAGCTAGGGCGAGAGTAAGTGTGTACGCGCGCGTGTGTGTGTGCTTACTAGCTAACCGTCTCCAACTTGTATAACATGTTCGATTAAGCTCTCAATTGGTCTAACAAAAGTTCGAAGTTTGATTTACAGCCGATACAAATACTTCGACTCCGTGCTTTATAAAGTCAATACCCTTTTTTTCACATCACAAAATAGCTAGTACGCTACGTTCTGACTGAAACAATCGATGGAACTGTATCGATACATTACTTTTTATGTCTATATCGACTATTTTCTTGGAACAAACGGTTGCTTAATTCTTTTCTAAAACCTCTAAGCTAATTTTGCAAATATTTTTTTTCGTAACAAGTTTAATAAAATTATTGCAAGCATTGATTCGTGAGAAAATCAAAAAAAAGAAATACAGCATTGAAAATTGGTAACCTTGACATTTCTATCATGTATTTACCCCTAATAACTCTAATAACTCCTCCAATTACCTCTAATCCATAACCATTCAAGCCCAGTCAACTTCCAATCAGCACGAATCAAGCCATTTTACCCAAGTCAAAGCAATTTCTATGCTAGATTTAATCAATTTAATAACCTAACAAGACCTCAAAAAAAAAAAAAAAATGCCGAATAGGCTATTAAAAATTCATATTTTGCAATTAAGTTTTACTATGGAAAATCGCCATAGTTGGAACTCAGCTAAGAACTGTGCTCGACATGCGATAATAATTAAGCATACAAAAAATAATAATAAATTTAATTAGCATAATTCACGTGGTGCACAGAAACGGATGCGCGTTGGCCTATTACAAAATTTTACTCACGTTGCTCCAATTAAAATGGGGAATTTTCGTTTTTTTTTTGGTTGAAATTGAAAGCACTCGAGTCGAGGTGACGTAGGCATATGCCCCGGGACAGGTATTGCATTATTAAGTAGCCACCGGAGCAGAAGCAAAACATTCTTCTAATAATACAGCAAAACAGCTGTTGGAACGTGCCATTCACACCGTGAAGAGAATAGTGGGTGAGAGCAGGAGAACTTGTATTTAATTGGCAGACTCAAGAGTTGAACGATGCCAAAAATTGTACAGGCTGACCTGATTTTTGTCAGGTTTTATAATCATGTTTATTTTTCCTCACTCTGATGGCTTTTTGATGAACCATAAAATAGATTTGTATTTCGTTTCCTATGTATTTAGTAAGTATAAGTCATTGAATGCGTCATTGGTGGGGGCTTTATCTTTTGTTTACCTTTCGCCGTCCCCCCGCGCAAGATAAGGCGCCGCGATAAGATAAAGTTTCCCTCTGGCAGTAGCCTCTGACTCTGACTAGGCCTCTAAGCATTATGGGGTGTGACTTTGGCTTCGATTTCTGATTTTTCTGTATGGCCTGCAATTGTTGTGCAAGCTGCTTTTGTAGAGGGCGGAGAGCCGTTACTAATGGACTGCTTACTTATTTATGGCGACTGAATGTTGGTCAATATTTGTGTATAGAGGGCCACAAGGCAGCACAACAAAGCCCAGACACCAGAACAGAGCAAAGAACTAAGTTGCCCTCAAAGGTGACTGCTTAGCTCTAGCTTGGATAAAGTAGAAAATAATGTAGAAATAATTTATAGATAGTAAAAGTACACATATTGAACTAACTGATTAAGTTATGCTAGAGTGGAAATTAATAAAAATTCATTAATTTTATTTCCTAAAAGTATTTTTTTCCGTCTTTTGGTTAGGCTGTTCTACTCTTAACATGGCATCCTGGATAATGTTAATAATGTCTTAAACTACTCCATTATTATATAATTATAACTCGATTAATGAAGCAAAAAGAATGAAACTTTTTTAACTAATTCGTCATAATTAAAATTACAAATTTTGTTGCCAGTTTTAATGGAAATTGACAATCTCGCACTTATTCAAACATTGCTCAAACATTATTAATGAGCGAACTCATTTCTGTATTAATTTTCATTTAATTTAACACATTTTCATTCCCTCAACTTGAGTTCTTTCATACTTAAATGACATTTCAAGGCCAAACATGTTTAGCATCTGTTTGAAAATAATGTGTATATATTTCTAAATATATATGCACTACCCATTATTAACCATACACAACAATGAAAATCCATTAAAATGATGTTAAGGCATTTCAGACGAAGGGAAATGAAAAAAGAAATAAAATTTTTAAAACAAGAACAGACACACCAACATGGGAGCAAACATGATAATAAAAATGGCAGGCAAAATTTATGACAAAATATGCAAAAATTTGTTACACTCCAAAACTTGACAAGCAGCAAAACTTGAAAAACCGACCTCAACTGATGCCAATGATGCAGATTGGTTTAGCTGATAGATAGATAGATGATGTTGTTGTGGCCACATAGTTGACGCCCACAAATGCAAGACACATAAAACTTAGCAAGGAACACACTGAAAAGCACCAAATGAATATGAAAATGGTCTGACAACAACAATTTTCTCATTTGGTTTAGAACACATTTATTTTATAAAGTTCTGTTTTCTGTTGTTGTTTTTCTTTTTTTTTATAATTTATGGGTTTATTGATACTTGGCAACAAGAGACAGTTAGAAGCCGGGCTAGCAGGGGTATGGGAAGACTTGAAATTTGCTCTATCAGCACAATAACAACACAAGCCCAAGCCACAATCTGTAAAAATATAAATGTGCTACTCAGGCTTGATTTTGTCTGTGTGTCGGAGAAATATTTTCCACAATTTCTGCCGAATCGCACAATTAAGCTAAGACCCAAAGCACAAACATTTATGTCAAAACAAAACTGGAAGTGCAAAAGGGGAAATCAATGAGGAAGTTTGAGCAGTAGGCCTTAAGTTTTAATGCGAAAATGCTTGGGTGGGTAAAAATTTGATTAGAAATAGTTGCAAATTAAAGTGTAAGGAAGGAAAATTATTAAGTTTGAAAGTGAATTAAATAGGAACAGTTTTAGTGAGCAGCGAGAGTGAGACCTAAATGTAATTTATAGGCTTTCTAAGTAAATAAAATTCTTGTGAATTAATAGGAGAATTTCTCTTGAAACTGTAGTAGTAATACGGAAAGAAGCTAGAAGACTTAAGGGGTGCAACACTAAAAATAAGATATTTTTGGCTTAGGGATCTGAAAAATCGGAAAGAAACACAGACAAAGGAAGGAATAAGAAGAAACAATAATTAGATAATTTAAGAAATGAGTAAAAAAGCAATGATATAAGAAAGAAATTGTCTTTTTAGAAGCGAGAATACTTAAAAGAATAAACAAAAAGACAATGAAACTGAGAATGAAAAGGATAGAATTGTGATAAAAGAATTGTGACTAAAGGCCTGTTCTCAGAAGCGCGGAAAATAAATTTTTATGACGAACTCCATATACAAACAATAGAGGAAAGCTAACTTCGGCTCGACCGAAGTGTATATACCCTTGTAGCTTATATAATTTATATAAATTAAGGTTTTAAATGATTTTCGTCGAACATTCTAGGCTGAGTTATTTTCCAAACTCAGCAATAGATGGCGCCACTACTTTGACCATTTGCTTGCCAGTTCGTTATATGGCAGCTATATGATATATTCATCCGATTTTGACCAAACTTCCCAAAACTGTGTGGAAACTGATAACATAGGCCAGGTTTGAATCTAGAACTGCTTGAATGTTATTGTACATTTGCTTGACAATTAATGTAAGTTTTATGTTAGATCACATAATCTTTTAATATTTCCTATACACATTTTATGTATCAATCTAGTTGGCCTGCTATAAATTGTAATTCATTTTTTCGGGACTAACAGGCTGTAACTTTGTCCATCCAGCTGATTTAAATGCAAAAAAATTTGTGAAAATAGAAGAGCCCTTAGGCTACATGCTAAAGTGGTTGTAATTATAATGCAACCACCGCAATGTCTTGTACACGACGATTAAGTTTGAAAAAATTGCCATAATTTGATGAAAATTACTCTTCAATGGCCTATTTCGACGCTTTTAGGTTTGCTGATGCTGCTCCTATGATTTTTTTACGGTGCTTTAATATGTATAGTGTCGCATTAAACTCATAAATACAGATATTTTTGCTCGGTGTAACCTTCATAATTTTTTGAAAGCCAAAAATACTGCAAAATGGATTTTCCGCGATATCTTGAAAACCAAAGCTGATGGACAGAAACCGAAACCAGTTTTAGAATCAGTGCTCAACTGCACTGGCACTGGCATTAATACCAAGAAGGCTGTACCTCACAAAAGTGGTCATTTTGTTGGCCTGTGTAATATTCATAACTACAAAGTATAAAGACGCTACCATTGAAAACAAAAAAGTTTTCCTCACTAAAACTACCTTTTCAACCGATCGTTCCTATGGGCGTCCTATCGGTAGTTGAAGTATCGATAGCGGTGTGGGTCGTGAGTGGATTGAATGAAAAGCTGATGGCTGAGACGAAAAATTGTGCAGCTTATTATTTTGACATCATAAATCGACAATGGAGGAAAATAAGCAGAAGCGCAAAAGGGAACGGACGGAAAGTTTCAACCGCGAGGAAACTATAAGCTAAACTATAGGCTCCTCCTCGGTGAAGAACAAACATGAACACAATACGGACCAGCTTAAAATGCGGTGTGCGCGTGGCTGTCAAACGTGAGATCGAGGAGGCGGAATTTAAATTTACGACAAATTAAAAAATAACATTTATGAAAACTAAAAATATTATTTCCAGTCTCTAGCGTTGCGTTTCATTTGAGAGCCAAAATGATGGCTCAGCCCAAATCCATGATTGTATCCGTGAGGAGTATCCGCCGTCCTGCAGACGATAGCAGCATTCCTTTAAAGAAATGTACAGTCATCCAACTTGGAATCTAGCCTGAAAACTGCTACTACCCACCCCCATATTGTCGCATATGGGCATTTCCAAACTGACGTGACGTACGATAAAATGTTTTAAAAAAAATGTCAAAATTTTGGATTTTTAAAAAATATTGTTTTATATTTGGGTAGCAATGAAGTAGCACTACAATCAGCAAAATCAATCGACCATAAGGAGTTAAAGATATAATAAAAAATATTTGCTGGCTTGAGATTACAAAAAACGGAAGTGGGCAAAGCTTTTTATATCCAATTTTTTTCGTAAGATTAAGAAAAATTTAAGTTTGTTTTTTCAGATAACATTATTCAAAAATATTTTCTCAATTTTTTTATACCCTGTTCCCATTAAAAATGTGTGCAGTCAGCAGGCCGCGTGTGAGCGGCAATCTAATGGCATTTTTATTACAGCAAAACGTATCCAAATGAGAAAATTGTCGCTTGCGCGACTTTGCATTCGAAAATCTCCAAATGGGTTATGAATATATTTAATATTGGCTTACATTAGTTCAATTTTAGTGTTTCCCCATTTAAATATGATAAAAAAAAGTGTTTGTGAGAACTTATCATTTTTTGGTCTCGGTGGACTTTTCTGTGGAAATGCCCATATCTGGGCATCCTTTAGGACAGCATGATGCATTAAATACTCCACTAACTGCTTCATCTGAATCCACACTGTAGGCCAATTAGCCAATCTCTAGCACAAACTTCTTCAAACGATTATAGTTGGCCTAACGGCAGCTATCCAAATAATCCTCCAAGTAGTAGTCCGGGATTATGCCCGACATCTCAAACAGATCGGCCTTATTGATGACATGCACGGCCCCCTTGAGACGATAGCAGGACTGAAAAGTTAAGATATCTGTACAATTGACTTGCAGGCCTCCTCCTCGATCTGCACGGGCAATAATTTGATCCTCGCCCAAAGCCTTGAACTGGAATTTAGGGCAAAGCGATCGCACTCCCGCCATCAAACTAATCTATGTTCCTGTTGCGCAGCATAGTAGTTAAATTATTTTTTGGCAAAACACGCACATAAAATTTTTGATAAAAAACAAAACAGCTGACCACCAGTGTGACCGTTTCTGTATTTGGCCTCCTTGGCTTATATATGGGTACACTAAAAATTTATGTGGATGCTAAATTAATAAAGTGCAATTTAGCTTCTGAGAACAGGCCTTAAGGCAAAAGAATCAAAAAGTGCTTGGAAAAAAGGTAAAAACGGAAAGAAAAAGAAATTAAAGCTTAGTACTCCGATAAACTAAACTTTCCGACAGCGGACTTGGCAACTTATTTCGATTGGGTTCAGCGTACGGTCCAGTGTAATTGCTCAAGGCCAAAAAAACACCAAATTGTCATTTGTGATAATCACATTTGGATGACATGTAGAAACCAGAACTCATGCGGCAATGCCAAATCTTAATATTGGTTTCAAATTACGCCAATCGATGAATTGTTGTCGAATTTAACAATTGTTTAATGACAAACAATTTTTTTCACTCATGCCCACCGGATCTCAATCATCTGTTTCTGCCTGTTGAGTTAGCGGCATCATAAGCATACCAATGGGTATGAAAGGAAATTTTAGTTTGTCTGAGCACTGAATAGAGACTAGTCGGAACTTATCGAAACCATTTCGGAAACATTTCATTTGATTCCCTTCGGAATCGATTTAGTTTATTTGAGTACTAAGCTTCATTAGTACAATAGAATAATTAATATCTGGTTAGAAAGATAAAGAAAATCAAATTGAGCAAAAACTTGTAGTTTATTTGGCGACCTTTCTAATGTTTAATTAGCGTGAGTTGGCTGGCTCTAGGTCCGAAAATGTTGCGTTTGTTCACAACTTGTAAACAATTTATACATTGTACCACCAAAAAGAGCTGGTTGCCTATACAGAACTGTTTCATCGTTATCCCTAACGACTCTTCAGTAGGCTTTTCGCTTAAGAAAGCATGATTGCCAACTGCCTCTCCATACAATCATTGTTTACTTTCCCACTTCTTAAACCCCCCAAAAAAATATTACTTTTCAAAGTTCCCAAAATGGGACTTCCCCATTTGGACAACGAGCGGGGCAGCCATTCATAATACAGGTGTTTAACGGTCACTTTGAAATCATGCTTGTGCACGCGTTATGCTAGTGGTGGACGCCTCCGATAGCGATGCGAGTAATAAAGCCGCGACTAGCACAGGTGAGTTTTATTATCCTAAGTGGCCAATACGAGGGTCACCTTTAATATTTCTAGACTTGTCTACTTTGAATTTCACTTTAGTTGTACATTCTCTTTAAATAGTTTCAAATTTTTAAACCCATCTTACTCAACACTGTTTGTTTGTTGTTCCTGAATAATCTTTAACATCTAACGTATTCCCGTTTAAATTAGTTCAAATTTGCACTACCTATTTAAGCCTTTCTCTCTGCTTAACTAATTTAACCGCTAAATTTACCCTAAAGCCAGGCGGCGTTAAATTAAGTCAAGTTAATTTCTACAGCAACAACACAAACCAAGTATGTAACTAAAGTAAACCCGCACATGTCAACGTTGTGTTATGTTGGGTGGATTTCCTCCAGGGGTCTTGACATCCACCAAGTGAAATTAACTGAGTAAACAGAAAAAAAAACAACAACAAAAGCATTTGCTTAATTAACTGGCAAAAACTTTCCGAGCACACAGAAGGGACAAAAGGCAGACAAGTTTTGCCGTGAAATGTTTTCATAATGCCACAGTTTTTACCTAGACAAACATGAAGGGCGCTAAATATGTAAGAGTACACATAACAGACACGCTTCCCATAAATAGGCGGGAATAAAGTTATTGACAAAGTTTGACTAACGTGGCGTATGAGCAATTAACATTTATGGCAATTAGTTGTGTTAAGTAAATGCCTGCTTACATCACTTTCTCCCTGCCGCTGCTTAATTGAGACATCAAAGCTTGGGCGACAAGTTAAAGTCTGGAAATGTCTGCGAAATTATTTAAACCCAATTTTTTTTTCTTCTTTGTTGGAAACAATTTCATTTAGCTGAACATAATTATGGGCTATCAAACGTTTTTATTAGCTACTCTAACTAATGATGTTTTGTCTTAGTTGTTTTTTATGTTTTTTTTGTGTTTAGTATAGCCAGACAAGGTCGAGGCTTAAAGACTTTGAGGCTTTTATTAATTGTCGTATCGACTTGGGCTGATTAACGCGGCAAACACCACAGAGCATAAGGCAAAGGAATGCCTTAAAGGCAACTCAATTTTGATAATTGATATGCAAAATATAAAAGAAAAACGTTGTTGTCTAAATGGTGTGAAGTGAGGAATTAGCAAAGTGATGAATTTGTGAAGGTTGTGAAGATGTTTAATGTTAAGTTCATTAACGGAGTATTTTTGGTAAGTTTGTGGAAAACCAAAATCCAATTCAAGTTATATTTCTAGCCCTGGTCTTTGCTAGCACAAAGTTAGTTTGAATCTTTTGTTAAGAAGGATTCAAAAAACTAAAAGTTGCAGAAATTTTATTGCGTAAAATATTTCCAATTTGGATTTACTTACTTAGACTTTTGTTGATGAAGAACCATTGATGATTTACGTGAAATGATGTTGTAGGAACTTCCTGTGACATAACTTGGAAGTCATCCTCGGGTAGTCGTAAGACTACCATGCATTTAATATAACATGAAAATTAGGTCATCAGAAGATTTTCGATATGACAATCGCCTCAAAAATGACTAAATTTATTTGCTCCAAATCATTCCAAATAATGTTCCAAATCACACAATAACAATATTGTGCACTTGATAGCAAATTTGGTTGGAAAAGCTCTGCGAGTAGCAAACTTTGCAAACGGGAAAGCTTCAAGTATGCTTAAAAGCTTCGCGTAGACTAAAAAGCCTTCAACCTTTTAGACAGTAAGCAAGTCTGCTTTTGAACACTATTTCTGGATCTATGCAAACGAAATCGAAATCAAAATCGAATGTATAAGTGTTGCAAAACGCGTCAAATTTTACAAAAGTTGTTCATTCTGAATGGAAAATACTGAAATTATGAATCTTCTTATTCTCGACTATGAAAATTAGCGTGGAAAAGAGAAGAAGAAGAAGAAAAGCTGTTTTAAGAGTTCAGAGTGGCAAAATTGATTCGAGAAAGGTAAATTATTTTCAATTTTAAACTGTGTGTCATTCACATTTAAAGCATAGTACTGAGGGCATTCGAATTTTCCTTTCGCCACAGTATTTCATATAAATAGAAACACTTTCTTAAATCACATGAGCATCAAAGCAAAGCCAAGGTGTTTCTAATTATATGAAATACTCTGACGAAAGGAAAATTCGAACGCCCTCAGTACTAGGATTAAGGTACAAATACATAAATGGCGCCCCTCGTACGCTTACAAATTGATAACGAAACTGCAACCAGGAAGCACTTCACTTCAATTTCATCAACTAGGTCTCAAAAATAAAATTTTGTTGGCTTGTCTATGAGCTCATGTTCAACTATTCATTGATTACATTTTGGGTTGTGTTGATTTAACCCAAATAATTTTCGAGTCAACCCAACATCAAATAAACAAACAAACAAACAAACATACAAATAGGCAAACAACAAATCAGCAAAAATTCGAATGTAAGTGAAATCAATAATTTGGGGTGCCCTCCTCTTCTAACACTTTTCTCTGTTTAGGGTGTCTGGATTTCCTCCAGAAATATGTAGTAGGGGGAAAAGTGAAACTTTAATCTAATGTTTACCCAAGTCGAAATTAATTAATGTTTACCTCAAAATCTGAAAAAATGTAGTTCATTTAAATATTTAATGATTTGTCTCTGTCTTTTTTGTGGTTTGTTTTTTTTTGGTTAGGCGTGACCGTCTAAGGCGCCACCTGTCCCAGAAATGAAAACTACTAATTTTGTATTAATTATGCACAGAACTTGGTTCAACAAATCAAATTGACTCACCTTTAAGAAGAAGCAGCCTCAGCAGCTGTAGTACGAAAAAATGAAGTCATTTGCTTAAATAGGTTTCAAGTAAGAGAAGCCAGAGAACTGTTCACACCGTCGACACTGTAGGTGAATGTCATTTTTTTTTGGTTATTGCAAAACACGTTTCACCGCCTGTCTGGGAAATAAACAAAAGCAACAACGCAAAAAAAACAGCCAAAATGTGAAGCGTAAGAAATCGACAAAAAAAAAAAAAAAAATGAAAATAAATAAAATTGAAAGTCAAATGCAAATGTGTGTTTAAAATTAAATGCCGTAAACATTTTTATGACTACTCAAATTAGAAGGTTGTGGGAGACTATACTTATATACATCATTTTGTAAGCCACTGGGTAATTTTTTGTATATATATTTTTAAATATGAAAAATTAACAGTGATTGGAAAGGTACTCGATTTTCTTACCTAGGTAAGGTACAAGGTAAAGGTCAAAAAATAAACCTGGGTAAGATAAGAGATATGCGGAATTTCCAGTACCTAGGTAAAGGTACAGAAAAGATACTTTTGAAGATTGCTATCCAAATAGTGACCGGTTACACCAAAGTAACTTTCGTTATTGCAACTCCAGATATCGGCAGTCGTAAAGACGAAATGTTCTAAAATATTTTTTACATTTCATTTACTTTTTTCTTATTGTCCGCCTTCCTCTTACCTAGCATAGAGCGTATAGTTTTTGAACAGGAAATTTTTACCGGACATCCAGTAAAAGCCAAAAACTTTTCTTTTTAACATGACAGAGAACAACATCTCGGCTATAATGTAATCGCAAATGCGTTCATTTAGCTGTAATACAATAATTTAATTTAGTAATGATTGGAATTCAATATACTGGGACTCTTTAATATATCTCCTGTTGAATCCTTAGTTGAGTTACTGGAAATCGTAGGTACTTTGGCCCTCATTTATTCGTAGGAAGAGTAACTATTGGGGTGAACCCTCTAGCGTAAAGAAGTTGAAATATATCATTTATTGACAACATTGTTTTGCGCATACAAATTCGCAAGAAGCTGCTGCTATAGACTGGAATACAAACATATTTATTCATAAAAGTTGGGATGTATCTAAAAATTTCGTGCAAAAATACTAGATCATATGTACATAACGATATTTGTATGTTTGTAAGTATTAAAATTTTTTGTGGAAGTTTCCAGCAGATTTGAATCAAACCTAATAGTTTTGTTTACACAAAGTTGACATTTGCCATTCGGGTTGAAAAATGTTTCACTGACTGACTGATCAGTCACTTTTAACAATAATAAAATTTAAATTTTACGAGACAATATTTATAAAATTCTCTGCACAAATTTCACAATGGAACGTTGTCGCGTGGTAGTCTGTTTTTTTCAAATATTTTTTGGAAATGAATGCAAGAGCCTCAAATTAAGTGTGATCCGAAAATCAATACAACAATTGATATCAATCACTTACGAAAAGTACCTCGTATCCTACCTATTGACAAGGTAAATAAAGACCTATGTAAGGAAAAAGTTACTCGAATTTTTTGTAAAGATCTTTCATTATAGAGATAAGAAGAGTGGGATAAGTGATATAATATCATCAATTTAACATGAAAATGTTTTAAATGTGTTTTTAAATGACATTATCTTATCAGTCCCCACCGCAAATGCTCAAGCGGTAGTGGCGTAGTGGTAGAGCGTTGCGACCACTGCACGAGATGACTAAGTTCTAACCCGACTTTGGAACATCTCATAAATTGATTTTAGCTTTTACATAACCGTCACATTCACAAGCTAGCTCTTAGATATATAGTGGGAGAATCTCGGATTTTCCCTTTATGCTGTTCACGTAGTGATTCCCATATTAGTGTCAGAAATCTGTAATTTCTTCACATGCCAGATCTAAGCCAGTTTATAATTGTGAGGAAAGAATTGAGTATCCAGCCTCTGTAATTTCTTTTTAGAAATTATTTAAAAATTTTAGGGCAATATCCTTCAAGACTGAATTTTCTTAAATATAGAAAAATAATTTTCTGGGTGTAGATACTAGACTGACCAACTGATTGATTATCAACTCACAGCCCAGACCGCTTATTCTAGATATTTAAAATTTGACATAAACCTTCGTTTAGTTATGTAGGAAAATTTGGAAGATGGTGAAAATGCCAAAAAAAGTTCATATGCAAGAAACATTTTAAGAGTTTCTGCCTTGAGCTTTGTTCAGACTTGAATGGCACATACTTCACACAACAAGAGCTTTAACAAGATGTTCACCGATTTTCAAAATAAAGAAGTTGCAATTTTGCAAATCTACCAGCCAATGAATCTATAAGTCATATGTCATTTCTCTGTTCTTGCTTCGTTTTAGTTTGAGGTGGATATGTGATTCAACGATATATTACAGCAAATGTGATGGCGCACATGCTACGAGCAGCCGGCTAAAAATTAATTGTCTCATTATATCATTTGTGTGTGTGTCTCAGTTTACTTACAACCGGTAGGTTGTAATGCTCAGAAATTAATGTACACACATGCATCATATACACTGAGAAAAAAATACAATGATAAAAAAAATCAATCTAAAATCTAAATTGAAAATCTTGTTTTCAAGTATTTTGCAAGCTTAAAAAAACCAGATTGAAAATCCTTGAAATGAGCTAAGAAATCTTACAAACAAGATTTATCATCTCGCAACTTATCATAACCCTTATACCCTTGCAAAGGGTATTATAATTTTGCCCAGAAGTTCGGAACGCATAGAAATATTCATTTCCGACCCCATAAACTATATATATTCTTGATCAGAGCGACGAGCTGAGTCGATTGAGCTTCGTCCGTCCGTCTGTCTGTCCGTCTGTTTCTACGCAAACTAGTCCCTCAGTTTTAAAGCAATCGAGCTGAAATTTTGCACAGAGTCTTCTTTTTACTGCACGCTGCTAATATGTCAGAACCGACCGAATCGGATGACTATATCTTATTGCTGCTATAGGAACCATCGGTCAAAAAATGGGTCTTAGTGAGAAAAACTTTTTTGTTTTCAATGTTAGCGGCCTTAAACTCGCTCATAATTAATATTATATGCTTTCAAACAGATTTGCAAATTTCAAAATCGGATGACTATATCTTATAGCTGCCATAGGACCGATCGGTCGGAAAATGGGTCTTAGTGAAAATATATGTTTTCAAAAAGATTCGCGAAATTTGGTCGAAATCAGATGTATATCTGTCGGAAAATGGGTTTTAGTTAAAAAATTTTTAGATTTTTATGTAAGCGCTCTTAAACTCTGACATTTCAAAAACAGCAGCTTGGCCTTCTCGTTTTTAGAAATATTTAGATATATTTTGCTAAAAATAAATAATTTTCGGTTGCAATGCAACCCACCCCTGGTTGCAATGCAACCCACCCCTCCTGGGACTCGAGCCACGACCTCTTCGTTCTATAACTCATAGTTGAAGCCTTGGCACGGCCGATTAGCTGATCTTGCCGTCGGGGGTCAATTGTTAAGCGCAGCCAGTTGCAGTATAAGAACTCAGTCTGCAAAAATCTCTGCTCTTATACTCCAACTGGTTGAGCCTAACAGTTGACGCTCGGTGGTAAGGTCAGCTAAGCGGCAATGCCGTGTGTCTGTTTCTGTGTGTACTGAGTTCAAGTGCTAGTAGCGGCGGATTAATATTTTACAATTTATATAAGTTTTTCAGAAAGAAGAAAATGTTAATAACTAAAACAAACACACACCCACCGTCTCGTTTTAAGACCTGTAATTTTGGCTTAAGATTGATTTTTATTTCTCATTGCATATATATTATGGGAAACGGACATAGGCTGCTTGTCCGATTCCTGTACAGTTAAAAAAAGCTTTAGGCCAATATAAATGCCTTGACCGAAACCGTTATTCGTTTCGATTTCAATAACTGGTTTGGAGGTAAAATTGGAAAAAAAGAGCGCCTAAGGCAAGTTTTTTTTTAAAAACCGCGCGTGGGAAGATTTCATAAGTGACTATAGACAATCGGCTCAAACAATAAACATTGAAAAACTTTGCGGGATGTGAAGGGCACATTTTAACATTTTGCCTTCAAGTACACTAAGATAATTATTTTTCTATATTTAACAAAGTTGCCCTAGAGTCGAATTCGCCCTAAAATTTTCAAAAAAATCTCTATATACAGGAAAATTTTTCTGAATTTTAGAAACGTTGCCCTAAAAATGAATTTTTTTGAAAAAACTTTCTAAAATTTAGAAAAATATTTTTTTTTTCTAAAATTTAGAAAAATATATTTTTTTCTAAATTTACGGTGAATTTGCTTTATTGTCTTTAATAGTTTTTAGGGTAATTTCGCCTTCTATTTTAGAAAATATTTAATAATTTAATTATATAATAAAATAAAGAAATTAATCCCTAAATTTAAGGAAGTTTTTCTACATCATTCCTCCTTTCTTAAAATGTTTGCGAAATTGTTGTCGTTCGGTTTTAACGGTGAAGCCGTCTATGTGATTTCATTTGTTTGTCTAAATTTTGAGACAAAATAGCTATGATTAAAGATTTTTCAGGACTAAAAACTTAAACTATGGTTCCACGCAATAAATACGCAAATAATTTGATCAAATATGGCCGGAAGGATCCACAATTTGGCCTATATAGCGAAATTTTCAGGAAAATTTGGCCAAATTATTTGCCTGTGTGAAATTAGCTTTCGACCTATTGCTTAATCTCCCATCATAGCAACAAGTCGTTGCAAAAGAAAAACCTTCTCCTTCTCTGTAAAATTCTTGCATTAATTTTCAAAATTGGCGCGCAATTAAAAAAACAATAATCAGCCGAGTGCAGAGGTGCTGCCAACCTAGTATTATACCTTTCCAGCCCTCCCGGTGTGACCGTGGCGCAAATGACCGAATTTATAAGCAACTTACATGAGACAACCAATTACACAAAAACCACCTAGTTGCAAAATCTAGGTGGATTTCGATTTGAGCAAAAACAGGATCATGAGACAACGGCCCTAAGTTTTTTTTTTTTAGAAAAATTGCGCTGAAATGTAGAACACAATTTCTATTTTTGAAAAAAGCATTTTCTTAAAAATAAAGTGAGTTTAGGCCGAGTTGTTTTTTAAATGTACTAAATTACTAACTTTTGCTTGCGATTAACCTTTAAGACCTTAATTTGTTCTATTGCTTGCTTAACTCTACTTTATTACAATATTTTTGCAATAATTTAGTTCCTTATGAAAATTTCACACCCCATTAAGTCATTTGAACTTTTTCTTCATTAAAGCAATTACATTTTTTTTCCTCTTGTATAATTTGCTTAACAAGTAATTGCCTAACCCTTGTGCCTTATGCCCTATCTCTATCACTTACTGGTAAAGAAAAAAAAAAAATGAAAATCCTACTCAAGGCAATTAAAGTCGACCCCAAGCGACATTTGAAGGAAGTAAATGTCTGTCTACTTTAAGTGTCATTTGAAGTCAAACTAATAACGCGGCTTTGGCAAAAGGCAAATGTGCTAAAAGCCTCAAGAAACCCAAAAAAGACAAGGGCTGCGCATTGACTCTGTGTGTGTGAGTTCTTGTGAAATAAAATGCTAAAATTATTCATTTTGCAAATAAGCAGCGTAAATATTTAATTAACAACTCAGCAAGCACACAAAATACTGCGAGGGGGTGGCGTGGCAGCGGGTCTAAGGTTTCCGCTGTATGTGTATGTGTATGCGAGGGTAATATAATATTTATTTATATGTCGCAGTTGTGGAGAGTCAAAGTCACCTACAACGACGAAGACGCCGTAGACGATGGAGACACCCGGGCAATTGTTGCTTTTTATGTTTCTGTTTCAGTTCCGACTTGGCTCGTATTTAGATGCGAGTCAATGACTTGTAAGGAAAAACTTTTTTGCCATTTCCGAGAATGTCATAGATCCAGGCATGCGAAAATATGCATGGAAAAGGCAGGAGTTTAAGCTTACAAAAATGAATATAATTTTTCTAGGAAAACTCTTTTTGACTTTAAGTCAAATGTTTCAAAGTAACAATTTGACGGAATAAATTGTAAAAGTGGTTGAAAAAGTACTTGAAGAAAGCTTACGCATCGATCATTTAAAGAACATCGCTTGTTTAGTGTAAAACGATTCTCTTCTAGTTAAAAGCTTAGTAATCAGATGAACCAAATCGATTCCGATGGGTATCATGGGTATCCATACAAAAATAAGCATTCATATAATAAAAAAGGGGATTCTAAAAACTTTTACACAACCAATCACCTTCACTAGCTATTGGCGCCATGAGAAAGCTTATGAAAAACGGACATGGCATTGAACTGTAGGTCACTTTCTCTTAGGGGCCTAGCCCTCTCATGAGATCTTAAAACTATTCAGAATGTACTTAAGACATCTGGGTTCAGGTTTAAGTCCTAATTGATATAAGAGTTTTATACTTTGATTAAGTATTTTCGTACTTACCGTACAATTGTACTTGATTCCATTACCTAATTCGTAATTATTCAACAGAAATTTCAAACTGAGAAATTCAATTCCTGCTCTTAGCTCTACTCAAACATAGTTTGCTCATTTCCTTATGTGATGCACCATAGCCTGACTTATATTGTAATATGCATAGCATTATTAAACAATGTCTGGCCCCAAGTCTGATTACATTTGCAACGTCTAACGAACTAAATGCTTGACTGGCCTGCCCTGCCCTGCCCTATGCTCGAGTTCTCATGTTCCCTGCTTCTTCCTCCTCCTACATTTTCCGTCCTGAACTAATTAAATTACTCTAGTCTGGAGCAAAAGGTTCTCTTTCAGTTGCTGTAGCTGCAATTGCTGGGCCCTTAATTGCTTTTGTGTCGCAACTTTAAAGCTGCATACAAAATTGTTACTTGACAAACAAGCCTGAGGGCAATTAATTTCATATTTAGACTCATACGATTTAGGCATTACCTAAAACCTTAACGGCGCCTTAAGCTTCTAATGTGCTAAAAAATTCCATTAAAACTACAACTGGCGCTGAAGATGAAAAGTATTACTCGGGCTTTCGTCATTGTTTCAATGTTTTATGTTTGCTCGTAAAAGGCGAAAAAATTTTTATTGCCCTTTTGGTTTTCGTGTGTGTTGCATGTTTTTTTCTGTTTTTGGTTTTGTGGGTGGCGGTAGCTATTAAAATGTCATCATTCAGGGGGTGACCCAGCGCCTTCATGATAACTCCAAAAACACGCAACTTGTAAATCGTATGCGCCCGTTTTTATTGACAGACCAATTCCCAGTTTTCTTGACGTATTTATTATTTAACACCTAGAAAGTCAAAGAAGAGAAAACAGAAACCTAAGCAGAAAATGGCTATAAAATTGGTTGACCTTTTTTTATTTTTTGCTCAGAGAATTAAGTCTTGGGTGGTCGGAGCTTTTTTTATGACTTAGTACTCCAGGTTTTATGAGGCAGCCACCACACACACCATAGGTTAAAATATTTAAAAGCGTGCTTAATTATGCTGGGAAAAAGAAGTCAAGGAATGAAAATTCTCTAGGCACGACAACCAATCATAAAAGGTTTTTATATTCGAAGGTAATCATTAGAGTAATTGTAGGAAAAAGCTTTCTTAATTTTGCCATACGGTTATAACGGGAAAGAAGGTTTGGGAACTGAAAAATTGTAGCAGTAAAATATTCAAACGTTTTTAATTGCTTAGACTTGCCCTTAAATATTATAGGTAAGTTAAAGTGTGCCCTCGATAAATAAATCATATATATAAATCAGCATGGTTCTTATTCTCAAATTATCTCTTTTTAAAATATGTAGTAAAGGAAAATAGAATATCAGGCCTGTTCTTGACTCCACGTCGGTTTTGGTATAAACGTTTGTACGTTGAACTCTAGCTTAATAAGGTGACATTCAAATCTACGGTTATTAGATTCAAAGCTATCTTTCTCGTTAAAATTGATCTTTCCGATTGAATATCTATAGAATATACAAGTATTAATAAGTTCTAAAACGATGGCACTATGGCTTCTTCACACTGGGCGCAGCGTTGTCGAATCTGTAAAAACCTGCAGCATGCATTCACACCAAACCCGCTGTTTCAAAAACAGGTGTCAGCAACTACTACTTAGTATCGTTGCAAAGTATCGCTAAAAGCACTTGGAAACTATGACAATCTACGAGTTTTATGGTTACACAAAGCATACAAAAGTACAGCTCAGTCGACCACCGACAGTATAATCTCGTCGTTGCCCCGTTTTTCTAACAATAAAGCCTAGCAAACAGACACACACACATGTAATGTCAAAATGTGAATGTGTTTTCTGCCGTCCCCTGGTTTACACTATTAATTGCTTCACTGCAACTTGAATTAGGCGTCTTTTGAGTGACCACTCAGCCTATGTAATTCCTATGAAAAAACATCTCGCAGCTTCAACTTTAACAGCATTTTCGAAGCTGCAGCAACTGTGAATAGAGTTTTACAATCAAAAACAAACTTGTTCTGCATTATGATCACCTAATACTAATTTGATCAATAAGCAAGAAGAAACAAAAAATGAAGTAAAATAAGAAAGAATATTTAAATCTTATCTAATTTATCTGAACTGTGACGAATGGCTGCAATTCTTTACGCTAAGACCTTGCGAAGTCACAATATTTTGGGGAAAGTAAAAATAGGAGCTCGTCTGATACTAAATGCCATTTCTCTGTTTCCTTTGTATGATGCCTATAGAGAGTATACTCAAGATGAATACCAAAATATGAAAGATTTTGGGGCTAGAATTTCTCTTCAAAAGACGAAAAACTGAAAGAAGAAAATTTACCGAAATATTTCGATAGATAAAAATAGAGAGAGAGAGTGGAAAAATTATCAACAACAGGACAGAAAGAAATTTTAAAGAAGTCTTGATATGAGAAAAAGGAGAATATATGGATCGATCTGAAATTAAGGATATAATAAACGAGTGGAAAAAAATAGAGAAAAGCTAGCTTTGGCTCGACCGTAGTTTATATACCCTTGTAGCTTGTAAAATGTATTAAATTAAGGTTTTAAATGATTTTTCGTCGATCATGCTTAGCTGAGTTATTGCCCAAACTCAGCAATAGATGGCGCCACTACTTTGACCATTTGCTTGCTAGTTTGTTATATGGCAGCTAAACGATATATTCTTCAGATTCTGAGCAAACTTCCCAAAATTGTGTGGAAACTGTTAATATTCATAGCTGGAAAGTGAAAAGACGCTACCATTGAAAACAAAAACGGTTTTCTCACTATAACTACTTTTTCGAACGATCGTTCCTATGGCAGCTATATGCTATAGTCATCCGATTGGATCAAACTTTGCAGAATTGTGTGGTAGCATATAATACTGATTCGTAACAAGTTTGGGAGAGATAGCTTTGAAAAGAAAACAGTTTTTCCTACTAAGACTTTTTTTCAAAACTATATCTTGTATGGCAGTTATACTATAAAGTTGACCGATTTTCATCAAACTTGGTGGAATTATGTAGAAGCGTAGAAAACTTATAAATACAAGGTTTGGGCACGCTCGCGTTGAAGACCAAAAAGTTTTTCTAACTAAATCTACTTTTTCGACCGATAGTTGCTATGGCAGCATTAGTATTTAGTCATCCGATCCGATCGGTTTCGACAAATTGCAGCGTCTTAGTACCAAAAGACTTTGTTCAAAGTTTGGTTAAGATAGCTTTAAAACTGACGGAGGAAATAGCATAGAAACAGACAAACAGACGAACATGGCTATATGAACTCAGCTCGTCATGCTGATCAAGAATATATATACTTTATGCGTTACAAACATCTGGACAATTTATATATAGTTCCTACAAGGGTATAAAAATAAAAAATTTGTTGAAGCTAGGGCAACTATGAAATAAAGTAGGGCCCTGCTGTGGCCTATGCGCTCAAATAGCACAAACGAGAACCAAAAACTTATACAAATTTTCGCTCTCTTTCTCTTCTTTGCTTGCGGCAAAGTCGAAAGAACAACAAGTTTGCATGGGTTGCTGGCGACAAATAGTTTTGTTTGAAATGTTATGCAGCTGTGTATTGATGCGTTTGAAAAAAAAATTTCTTAGTATTTTATGGTGTCTGCTGGCTCTGGGTACTGCTTACATTTAAAGATCAAGAACTCCAACAAAAATAAAAGAACTGATGCAAAAGAAACAAAACACAAAAAAGAGCTTAGACCATTCACATTCGGACGGCCTATCCAGAGTCTTAGGTAAATCTCTATCGAAGCATGATCGTATTTTAAAACGAGAGCGTAAGTTAAAGTCGACCCTCCCCGACTTCGAGATACCAGTTAGTCAGCGAATGAAATGTTTAATAGCCTTCCTGTGTTCCTGAGGGGGGAAAGCCGAAAAGTATTTTTTTACTCGTCTATTTATATCCGATCTTTATAAAAATTTAATGGATTACACAGTTCGACAAAATCCTATTTTTTTTCAAAAACCCGGCATAAGACCTTAAAATGATGATAAAAAGGACCTATGTAAGCATCACCTCATACCCGGTTTTACGAATAAAGCCTCAGTTCGCGTTTTATGGGTACTTTTGTACTTACAACACAACGACAACAATTTTAACTTCGTTTTTAATGGCTTAAGATAAAAATCTGTAAAATTCAGCAAATGTGGATAGAGTCATTGGGAACGCATCATAGAAAATTCACTTCAATCGTACAATTGGTTAAGGTACCTCCAGAAGGAGCTAAACATTCATTCTGGAATATTTTTAAAAGCGCACGGTAGAATTTTATTAAAATAGATATCTATGATGGTATTATGGACTATTGCATGTTTCTAAGAGATGGGGCAATTCCATTGACCAATAGTTCTACTTGAAAATAAAATTTTGTGTATATTTTTGTAGCAAAATTGAATTTTGGCAGAGATTTTGTTTAAGTGAATACCGATGGTATCTGGTAACACACAGAGAATAAAAGGATAAATTTTATGTTGATATGAAACTTATTTAAATGAACTTTTTAAAAATATCAAATTTTTTCATATCATTTGGCAAGAAAATAATATCATTCTGATCCAAAATAATATCATTTACTTAAATTCATATTGAATAGTTTCAAAATGATATTAAAAATGTAATAATGAAATGTTAAAAAATATCGATTTGAAATTTTCAACATATCAATTTGATACATTGTCACATCGGAGTAAAATTGAGTAACATAAAATTAAAATTTCGAAGTAGAAATTTGATAAGCGCCTTATCTTTAAACTATCGCGATTTCGATTAAGTTCTACGCTCTTAAAATATGTTGATTCTCAAACCTAATAGCTAAATGTTAATGAAAATCAAGTCTTAAATTATTATTATCATTATTATTTTACTAAATGTTTGACAAACTCTAACTAATAAATCTTATTTCCCTTTACAGTTACCAAAAACCCGTTCTCAATCTGAGCTCTACTTGACGCATCTGTTAAATTGCAAGTGGTAAGTTTTCTTTCAACTTTTATTACGTGAGAACATTTTCCTACGCAAATAAATAACTGGCCAGCTAATTGGCCTCCAATCCTATAAACCAATTTCAAAGTCAAGATTTGCAGAACGCTAAATGCAATTAAAATAAATATATGCAATGCCAATAGACGTAAACGCGTAAAAAACGCCCATTGACACTTGAGCAGAGCAGAGCAGAGTGCTAGAGAGAGAGAGAGATGGGCGAGGGGGCCAAGCAGAGGGTAACTGATATCCCAGCTCAAGATACTTTATGCCTGTACGTGCCTAACAAAATTTCCAGCGTGTCGTCGTCGTTGTCCAAGTGGCCAGTTATTGAAATGCATGCAAGAGGAGTGAGAGAAAATTTGCAGTAGCCGAAACGAACAACTGAAATTCGGCATGCAAACCAACGGAGTTCCTCTCGAGGCTGGACGGGAACATGCCTCGATTCATGTGTGTGCATGACTTGGGATCGGATTCTGGTTTCTAATGTGCATTCGTTGTCTGCCGTCAATCCATTAAAAATTGTACCAACAACAAATGTGGCACGTACTTCTTCTGGCTTCTTCGCCAGATAACATTTGTATTTAAAAGACACTTTACGGATCGCCTTACCCGAACCGGTCGTGTAAGCCCATTTCTAGTTTATCTGTGGCAAAAATCTTGAAGTACCGCCCCGGTACAGACCGGGCATGTCAAAATGTCAATTTTTTCGTAGTTTTTTTTTTGTGTATGTGTGGCATGCAAAATGCACATGCCACATGTTGCGTAAACTAGTTTCGTGAGTTTGTTTTTTTTGTTGTTTTTTTTGCGAGAGTTGTGAGATATATCACCTGAGTTGTGACCATCGGCAATGCACTTGCAATTGCATATTTTATGCAAGATCTAAAGGCATTCGACTGTCAGTCGTCAATTTTGTTTCCATCGATTACGGTGGGCAAGGAGAGGAAGGGGGAAACATGAATTGCTAGCGACAGCGCAACATTGCAAGGTTGGTAATAGAGGTTTTTAGCATACGTTTGACAGAGCGCGTTTAACTACAAGTGTAGAATAAATTTGGACACATTTTTGCTATGATGAACGATGGAAGAACCCGCAAATGTTAGAAAAAATGTTGGAGCAAAGCTTTAAGCTTAAGCTTCATCACACTGTGCACTGCTGGGTGGTTAAAAGAATCGGAAATTGTCGACAGTTTGCTTTTTAGTGCCGTTGTAGAACCGTTTGTAGTCCTTAATATCCTTCGTGGCATAATAATTACCTAAAGTGATTGTTTATTACTTTAAGGGTGGTTCTAACATATTCAACTGAAACTTAAAACGTCCATCTGGACTCAAATTCACACATTCATCCAAATGCTTCCAAAAGTGCCTGGTCTTTGATATGGGAAGATAGGCTCAACTATGACGTTGGTTTCGTAGTCGTTCAACTTGACTTACTTCCAAATTTTGCATATGATTTCTAAGACGCATCTTAAATTTTTTTACCTATTATAATTTTGAGGAAGTTAAAAGTGATTGTGTTGAACCAAACCTCTTACCATATATAGGGCGTCTGGTTGGGGTTTAAGTTCAGGAAGTTACAAACTTAGAAAGTTCGGTTCATCGTCCGGTTCAAGGAACCCAAAAAACCAGAATGGAAGTAGTTCTCGGGTTTCGGTTCAGCACAGGCTTGCAGTAGTGTTGGGTTGTTCATGAATGAGTAAACAAAATTGACATGTGCATAGCAACCCAAAACTGAACAAGTGAGCATGTTATTCTTCACTTGCTAATTTTTGTTCAGTTAGAGTTGTCTCTCTTGTTCTGTGAATTGTTCTGTGAGCTGTTCAAAATGTAGTTCAGTGAATGGTTAAGTGTGACCTAATCAATGAATGTTCACTTAGATCGGTGACTATTCAGCTGCTATTGGTTCTTCTGTATCTTGCCAATGTATGGCAACTCAGTATTAAGCAACCTTCTGGTGTGACATTCCCGTCTCTTTCTTTATTCAGAATGTCTTTGATCAGAAAGCACAGCGGTATTTGGAACCATGACACCGAAATGATCTAAAAAAGGGCGAAATGTAAATGTGCCAGCGCTTAGATGCTATTCTCAAAGGAACCTTAGCCGTCACCTCGAAGGCAAGCACCCGGCTGTAGTGGAACCAGTTGTCCGACAGAACAAAGACATTGAGAACTCAGCCCTTGAGCAAATGTCGAGCAAGTTGGACTTCTAGAATATCAAGTCTCATGTATCAAACTGTATGAAGGCAGCCTAACACTGTTACTACTGTTAGTTGAAAGTCAAGAACTAATACTTTTTAAGTATTTAATCAGCCTTAGTGGCGTAAAGCGCAAAATGTATAACCAATAAAGTGGTCGTGAGTTCGACCTGACAAATTATTTTTTATTTTTCTAGTTTTATTCTTGTATGTTTCAATATTCTTCTGACTTTGGCAATTGGTTTGGTATTTTAAGAAAAGACGATTGCAAATATTCCTTTCTTTACAAAGCACATACTTTGAATAATTTTATAAGTTTTCAACAATTTACACATTATAATTTTACGACCGATATTTATAAATCTATCCCATCGAAAAGTCGTAAATTTTTTCCCTCATTTAATTTGTTATTGTATCGTTAATTTTTGGGGTTTACCATTAACCATTTAACGAGGACTAGTGAATTCTCTAATTGTATTTTTCAATCAAATCATTCGTTGTTGTTTTCCGCATAGCTATAGTATATAGCAACAACAACATCGTAAGTCTTCCCTTTCTCTCCTATGACTCTTGCAAATTCGAACGCATCAACAAATATGTATTGGTGGTCGTCGCCGTTGGCACACACATCACCAGGCAATAGTCGGTTTTCTCTTTTTTTATATCTCGTGGTTGTTGTTGTTTCAAAAATATTTTCTTCATTTGTATTGGTGTGTACTAGTGATATGAAAACATCGATAGTGGGCACCATCGATAGTTTGAACATCGATAGTGAAATCCATCGATAGTATCGATAGTGCTATCAAAAAAATTAGAATGTGAATAAATGGAATGAAAATTCGCTCCCTGTGTGAAAAATGAGGTCCAAACTCAGTTTTACAGCTACATTTAATAAAATATTAAATCGTGATTTTCAAATCCGCAAAGTCGGAAAATGACCGGTAAACTGATTTCATTCGGTCTGGTTTAAATTAATTTTCAAAATTCTGTATAAGAATTCAACAATCGCTGCACACCAATCTTTTGGAAAAGTTATTTGGGCAAAAACTTAGTTCCTAAAACTTATTTTCAAGGCTCCGCATGCCAAAGTAGGTTTTACTGTTATAAAACACTGGATTATTTATTATCCGATTATTTTAAAACTTATATTCAAAGCTTTACAAAACAAAATTTTAACAATAGGACTTTTAAAGTTTGGGAAATCTGGAAAATTTGCCGGAATATGGTTACTAAAAACAACTTTTTTGTTTTCCCTTCGATCGGTTTCTACATAATATTTAGCTCCATAAAAGAATTCCATAAATAAATTGGATTGGGTCAATTATCGCCCAATTAGCTTCAAAATCATTTTCAAAGCTACACATAAAAAATACAAATTAAGGAAAATCTAAATACACAAATGCGAACGAACCTCATGGGCTAGTCAAATATATAAATTTGACCAGTTTAATTTTACTTAAATTTTACTTTTACATTAATACAATCTGAAGTCTTAAGAAATGAGCAATTTTCTGCTCCGATATATCAGTAGGAGGTCACAACATTCGATGGTTGTCCAAATTCACAACTATCGATAGTAATGATAGTGCTATCGATGGTTTTCACAACGCTAGTGTGTACGCCGCCGTAAGCTGACTCTGGACAAATCGGAAGTAAAGTTTCAAATCAAGTTGAACAATTTATAGTCAACAAGGAAAATATTTATATTTGGGTACTCATCTATGTACGGAACAGCAGAGTCGACAATGAGAAATATAACAATACAGAAAGTCGGTCAAGCCAGACTATGATATACTTTGCACATGCGAAAGTGAATATATGTATACACTTTATAGGGACAGGATGCTTTGTTCTGGCGGTTACATACATTTGCACAAATATTCTTTGTACGTTTTGGTACAGAACATACACAGACACTAAATCAGTGAAAACTGGCACAAATTGTTCAACTTATACATATACTTATCGAAAAACTTCATGGCCAGCTTGCCATGAAGCTTTGCCTGCTTTGACTTCGACTCCTAACCTGTTCCCTACAAACAAAAACTTCATGAGGAACTTCATGACCATTCTGCGGAATATTTGTAAGTATACATTTTATTAGGTACAATTCATCCCCTTTCATCATTGGATATAAAAGTCCTGGACTTTATTTTAGTCAAGAAAAATTTAAAAATTTTGTATTTAGGAGAGCATTGAGAATAAACCTTCGTTTAACAAACTTTTACTTAAGTATTTAATGATTTTAATACGGCTGTAGTCAAGTAATAGAGTGAGCTTTTGAGCACAAGTAAACGATTCTGTTGGAAAATATTAGAGCTGTAAATAAACTTGCAACTGGCACAAATTAACATAGTGTTGCCAGCTCTGACCAAATAATGACACTTTGCTCCCTTTCCACGCTTCAAAAACTGCTTTTAACAGACATAACAAAATTGTATATTTATATCTTTTTCTGAACATTGTGAAGCTTCCCATCATAACTATTGCCACACTTTCATTTCAATCACTTTAGCCTTGTCTGACTCTATATGTATTAGCGATTCACATTTACTATGCAAATGGAAAAACCATTTTCCTAAAAGCATTTGTTATGACCTTACCCGAAAAGCTAGTGGCTAGACGTCTGTTTTTAACAACAGCGCAACACAAAAGCACTTCACTGCAGAATTCACACATGCAAACCACACTTTTGCTTAAAATTGCGATATGCGGTTGATCTGCCATCCCAGTTCTATCCATAATTGATATTCATATGCAGCTTGAATGTTGTCGCATTTGGTTTGCATCTCATTAGCGATATATCCTTATACGGTGTATGTGTGTGTGTGTACCTGGGGATCTTATAAATAAGCACATAATCAGGCGTCGGCATAAATAAATAAATAATATGCAACAATAACCATAAGTTGCCCTGACATCTCCACTTGGTGACTTTGCAACTGTGCGTATGTGTGTGTGTGTGTGTGTAAAAGTGTTATGACTAAGCTAAGGCCTGATGATGATGTCAGTCGTAGGCTTCCAGTCAATAAACATAAATATCAGCCACAAGATGCTCACATAGCCAAGCATCCACGAATCATCATTAAGTGTTTGGATTTATGGCCGAAATGAGCGCGAGACTTCTCGGCTTGGATCGGCTTTAATTAGCGCCTGGCCTGACAATTAAATAATATTTTCGCCAGCTATTCATACAACCCGTACCCCACACTCGTTTTCTGTGAAGCCGCCGACTTGTTAACTTGCTGCCTGACAGTCTGCCAACAAGTTTTAATTACAAGCCAAACGAACTGCAAAAAAGAGACATTAAATTAGGTAAAATATGGTCGACTAATTGATTCCCACTAGTGGAAAAAAAGGAGTAGCTTTTGCAGTTTAGATTGAATCTGTGTGTGTGGTACTTTGTCTCGAATTGAGAATGGAAATATTATATCAAATGAATGAGTTAAGCTGTACTTTAAATTTTAGGTTTAATTTGTTACTTGGAGATCTTTAATTAACAAAACATAATTAACAAAATTTTTTAAGTTTTCTTACAAAAATCTTTCCATACTCCCAATTGGTTCTACTAGGGCCACCTTTTATATTTCCAGCCTAGGTTACTTTAAGTGTGACCAGGTCGATTTGATAGCTTTAAGTAAAAAGTTCGACAGATTTGCGGTAATCTTAATCAGAACTTATTGTGTTACGGTCACTCTAATCAAATTTTGCTTATCCTTTTTGGGACTAAATCAAGACTATTATAGGCAGCAGCCAAAATCATTTATATTTTTTGTACTTTTTTCTGAAATGCAGCTGTAAAAGGTTTTGTAGTTTGTAAATTCTTGTATTAAGAATAAATCGATACTGATTAAACAAGATTTTGAGCTAAAACTACGCTCTTATATAATCGTTCTAAAATCAAGCATTACTAAATATTTAAAATATTTAAAAGACGGATCAAGTGTCTTTGTACTTTCCATTTTATTGCCACAATTTCTACTTGTTTCAAGTGTGCGTGTATATACGAGCTTATATCCCCTTGATACCCTTTAAGCTATCCGCTTACACCAAAAAAAAAGTGTCTCCCAAGCAGTTAGGTTCTGATAGTCGCTGGCGATTTTTTAATGACTCCTCTGGCTCGAAGCTAGCCTTCTACCTTCTTCGCAGTAATTTGTATTGTTTTTTATTTTTGTATATGCAAATATTTTTTCAACACATTTTATGGTATGTGATTGTTATCCGACTCTCTTGGTCGGTAGTCGGTATTTTTCATAGCTTTTCTGTTTAACTTTTATGGCCCTCCACCCAGTTACACTCTTCCATCTTCATTGCTTGTGACATATTTTTGATTTGTTGCTAATTTGAATTTGAAAATGAATCGAACGGTGGCGGCAGCCCTTCCATTTTATATACGAATATATATCAATAGAATTTATGACAGGCCTTTGGAAGGCGGAATTGTTAACGGTGATTTTTTTGGGTGTTGAATTGTTTGTTTGACATATTGACTTGCATTTTGTCAATAAACATAAAAATAAAAAAACAACAAGCAAAAATTAAGAGGCATTTGATGTCATTTGATTTGATTTTGATGAAGGTCGATTCTGTTGGCGTAATAAAAATCAAATGACGGAAATTTGGTAGCCTTTTGTACGGAATGACCTTCAAGCAAATCAGAGAACGCTTGGGTGGTGTTCTGTTACCAACTATGTAAATGAAATGAATTGACAGATTTGGGACCACTTTTGTGTTTTTTTTTTGAGTTCGGTGTATGAGAAATGTGTTGAAAAGTAATTGGGTCTAAATTAATGAAATTAGGTTTATATTTTGTGGTTTTATTATTATCTAGATATCTGTAAGAAGTTTTGTAAAGCCTGCATACGACCAAGTTTTAGGTTTAAGGATACGCTCACTAGTTAGTCAGTTTTTCAATAAGTCCATCCAACGGAATCAGAACCGAAGATGAAATAGTTTACTTAATTAAACGAAGCTTTTGCTTCTTTAAACTTCAATTATTTGTCATCCGAAACCATCTCCCAAGTTCAATAGGCTATTTCAAATTCAAATCAAATAATGAAAGACTAACATAATATTTTTCAAGATTTCTGTAACTAGAATGATTTTTTGTCACTTTTGATTATCAACTTACGATGTAGTTGATATGATTTTAGTTCGTATGTTATAATTTATGTTTGGATTGGTGTAAGTAAGATGTTTTGGCGGGTTCAGATACGTCGTTTTAAAAGTTGCCAATGGAAGATTCTTAAAAGTCTTCTTCTGGCTAGTTGTAGTTGCCTGGCTAGCCGATTTTGGTGTCCTCTGAGTTTCTCAAAGTAGTCCGCAGATTGTTTAACAATAACGTCGCCTATCATTGGGTCATTTAGTTCCCGTTCCAGCCTTCTCGTGTACATGTACCAGGGCGCTACCGATAGTCTGCGCAGTACTTTGGCTTGGAGGACACGGATCTTGTGTAGGTGCGTTGTAGCTGCAATACCAAATACTTGCAGGTCTTATCTCCATCTGGGTGTAATGATTGCCTTGTATATAAGTACCTTGTACTTCAAAGACAATTTGTTTCTGCTGTTTAGCAGCCATCCCTAAATTGAGCAGCTCTTCTATACAGCGAATTTTTGAAAGTCAGGCGCCTGTCAAGGAACACACCCAGGTACCTGTGTCTTTGATAATGGGCTAGAAGTTCTTCCATGAAATCTCCGGGGCAGTCGTCTCTCCTTCACGTGTGAGTGACATTGGCACACTTCGTTTGATTGATACCAATATTACAGCGCCTTGCTCATCTGCCAAATCGGTACATGTACTGCTGTAGAATGACCGTGGCGCTGTAGACACAGGGATGGCTGACCAAAATGGCTGTGTCATCAGCAAAAGTAGCAAGGAAAAGGTCCTGTGTTTCATTCCTGGGAATAGTATCTCCAGTGGGCATGACTGAAAGTCTGTAAATCGTGAGAGCGAGGACATAGTTCTTTTACTCGATTCAGCTCCATCAAGGACGACAGAAATCGTCCTGTCAGTAAGAAAGCTGTACTGCAATTCTACATGCCACACACGATCGAACGCTTGCTTCACGTCGACGAATACCGCCACGGTGTACTCCTTGGATTGATACCCTTCAAGGATAAAGTTAGTTACCCTGTTCAACTGTTCTGTGGCGTTCTGTGCGAACTTCTAAACCCAAATTGAAAGGGCGGAATGCGTTGGCTGAGCTTATCCAAAGCAAGTATTCAGCTCGGCAGGCATCTCGCAAAGATTTTCGACACCAACGAAAGCAAACTGATTGGCCGGTACGATTTAACATCTGAAAGCCTCATCGTGGCCTTGTGGACTCCTTCTTCCATTCTCCTTGGGATGTATCCCAGTCTCAACACTGAGTTGAATTTAAGTACTAGGAAGAGTATTGCTTTGTCAGGGAGTGCCTTCAGCGTCTTCAGTTCGAGCTGACCAGGGGTGTCAATTATACGTTCCACTCTGCGTGTTCCGGATACAAGGGAGGTTGTTAGCGACCCCAAGAATTTTCGCAAACTCCTCAGCTCGATCCTTGGGAGATTTAGCCCAAGTGCCATCAGTCCTTCGGATCGAGAATTTTGGAGTTACCTCACGTGAGAATGAGAAATTGAAGTTTTGCTAGCATATTTTGTCACAATCTTTCGATATTTTTCCATTGACATCAACATAACTCCTCCCAGTGCATTGTGCCGGCGGAGTTATATTCCTTTTTTCCGACGAAGTTTTAAAGTTAACAAAAGAACTAATTTTGCCGTTAAACAAACTACAAGCTCCGCATGGAGATAGGTCGATTTGAACCGAACTTAGTTCGGTGAAGCGAACTTAGTTCGTTTCAAATCTTCAGATTTCGGCGGTTAGCTATTTTCTATCAGCGGAATGATGTCGTCACCCCGTTGAGGAGAGCGAATTCGTGGAGCAACTATTTTGATGAGTTCAAATCATGGAGCAATGAGTTTTAGAGATAAAATTTGCGCTGCCTCTCAATTTTGAGCGGTGTTAAGCGATAGTGCCAAACGAGATACTTACAGTGCACATTAAGATACTTTATAGTGTCAGTAGGAAATCACAGTGGTTAGAGCGAGACGAACATATACCCAAATGTATCGAGAGAGCATGAGTAAGAGCGCACAGGTGACTAATTTCTGACAGAAGCGGCGTCAGTCTAGGTTAGGGGTGCCCAGATTGAGCTTACGGCCGCGTGAAAATAAATACAAATGCCCAAAAGATATCTCAAGCAATAACAACAACAAGAAATAGAAAGAGAAACTTAATTTTTGTTTGTTTTTGTGTGTGTGTGTAACGCCGTGAATAGCGAAAAGCGTTCGGCCACTGCGAGCGAGGCAAGCGCTAACTACGTATAAGCAACATTGTTGTTGCTGTTAATTTGCCAGAGACATAGGAGAGAGAGAAGAGAGTCACATATGATGTTGTGGTTGCAGGTCTGCACGCAAAAATAAAGAGAGGATCGCAAGCATATGAATTTGTTGTTGCTTTATGTATGCTTATGGCGCGCGTGCCCCGTATACTTACCAGATATTTCTTTGCCTCAAACAATAACGAATGCGTGTCTTGAGGAATAGGCTTGGGCACCACTGGTCTAAATATTCTAGTCTGTGTCCGAATTAATACTCTTGTGCTACTGGCATTCTCTGTATGATTCTCTCTGTGAATTGCCTCATAAGAGATAAATGTTTATTCAGTTAGCCTTTTTCCGCTAAAAGTCTAGAATTGCTGTCGATATGCTATAGAATTCACAAGTGTACCCATAAGAGCAGCTTCTGTGTCAATGGAGTTTATGGGACTTTATGACCCTCTTTATTGAAAACTGACTACGCCCATGAGTTGTGTATGGCCAAAATTTTCTTTCTTTGTTGTAGAATAATATAATATTTCTGATGAATGAATCCCGAAAGACTAGCTATTATTTAATGTGGAGGGACTACCAGGAGAGCATATTGCTTGACATTTGAAATTCAATTGCTAGCAAAGCAATCTAATCAGCTGTAGAGTGACCGTATTCAGCATACACTTTTTTGAGAATGTGATTGAATGTTTGCCAGTGACCGCAACGTCGCATAGTTTCCCCATTAACTAAAAACGATCACACTAACTGTTCGCTTAAATTGAATAAGTCCCTTAGCCTTATTTAATTCTGAAATCACTTTAATTTATCTCAATAAATAAACGTTTAATTAGTCAAAGTTGGGAAGCCCCAGCCACTCAGTCTGCAAAACCCATTCAAAACAAGTAAACAGGGTTTTCATCATCAGATTGGTCTTTCATTTTCATTTACATTTCCATTTCTTAAGCTATCATCAAATGCCATCAAAGTGCCAACCCTTTTGTGCCATTAGGAGGAGTATGCTTGAACCGAAAAGCGCGTATCCTTCGCGCTTGCTTCCGCTTCTCTGCCCTGCTTATTTACAACTTGACATTTCGCTTGCGATTCGCGCGGGACACTTCAATGCGCTCCAATTGCATTTTATGACAGACAAAACTGACCTACTTAAGGACACTTACACAGACAGACTTGCGCCTCCCGCCATCCTGCGCTACGCCTTTCGTCCCTTTTTTCAATCGCATTATAAATTTAATGTGTTGACCTTTTTCCCAGCGACGACCGCAATTTCAATAGATTGGCTTACTTTAAGAATCTGAGCTGAGGGAAATTGTCATAAAATTTAACTAAAATGTGCATAACTGAGGGAAGGGGGAGAGCCACAAGTGGAAAGGGAACTGAAGTCAAAGTTTTGTTTATCTTTTGATACGGTTAAAAAGTTTAAGTTTGTTTAAGCTTCTGGCAAATAAGCATTAGTTTCACGCTCCCATCTCTATTGGCCACGTCTGTTCTTTGCCAGAATTGTCACATTTCACGCTTACTGCACGCCAAAGTCACGCCCTCTCCTACACCCCAACCATTGTCAATATCCTGCCAGCCATTTCCCGCTTTGTTTTTTTTTTTTGTTCGATTTTGTTCCCTCCTGAACGCCATTTCGCCTTTTGTTATAAAGGTCGCTCGGGCGGTGTCCAGTCATGGGTAAAAATTTCTGTGACAAAAAGAAAGCAAAAACCGTTTGAAGTAACTTTTACCAAAGAGTTCGTTTTTGGCATTGAATAAAACGTCTTCAACTAGAAGCAAAAACATTGAAAATTGTTTTCCTTTTTTTTATATTTGGTTAAATTTTTCTTGCCTGTCATCTTTACTTCTTGTGTGCGCCATGTGCTCATGTGCACTTCAAAAACTTTTGCTTGTTTCAAATGTTGTTTCAATGCCTGGGCCACTTTTTTGCGTTTGTTTGTATATCCTTTTGTGTTGTCCTATCTGTTATTGAAATACTCGCCGTATACTAGGAGCATAAAAGTCCTGAGCTGCGCTTGAACGATTTTTGCTCGTGCAAATATTTTATTGACTATTATTTTGCCCTTGTCCTGCCGCTGTTTGAGTAGGTTCTTCGGGCAGGGCCGTGGGTTTTTTATTTAAGGGTTTATTTGGTTGTGCTTTTTCTTTATTTGTTGCGCAATTTTCAGATAAATGGATATTTAAGAATAAGGAGGAACAATTTATTTTTAAGGCGATTGTCATTTCGTGAGGGAAATCGCCTTGAAGTTTAGTCTAAAGCTCAATGGAAATTATTAAAAGAATTTAAAAATATATTTTTCATACTCTGTTCCAAAGGTACACAGATAATATTAAGTTTGTGCAAAAGTATGTAACAGGGAGAAGGAATCATTTCCAACCCTATTAAGTATATAAATTCTTGGTCAGCATCAACAGCCGAGTCGATATAGCCATGTCCGTCCGTCCGATCTCAGATCTCAGAGATGGTAAGAGATAGAGGTTTGACATGTATGGGACAAGTACTTCTTATATTTACAGGCAGATAAAGTTTATTTTTAATTTTTACCACGCCCCCTGCCGCCGCCGCTAATTGGAAAAAACGTCATATCTCCCAAAGTTTTGTAGATAGATGGTTTGTACCTTCTAGAGATATTTAGTTATCAAGATAGTTTATCGACTTGCCGAAAAAATGATAGAGATCGGATGAACTATACTCAAGTTCTGACCAAAAGTCAGTTCTCATCAAAGGTCAGTTTTGATTTGGTAACAAAAGGGGCACCATCTATTGGTAAGTTTTGAAATGGTCTCATTAGTGGTGCCATCTATAGATGGCAGCAATCCATATAGATGCAAACATATGCCGTTAACCAGGGTGTGATATGAGAGGGCGATATATAAAATGGTAAGGGGCTGAAGTAAACTTGTTTAAGTAAGTGTTTAAAATTATTAATCGCTTACATAATATAAGTACGTGGCTGGATCTAAGAAACGAGAAGGCCATCAAGATCGGTTCAACTGATTCTAACCATTAGAATATAGATGTCAGATCTGGGTAAATTTAGAATCTTAATCTAGATTTCCACGATAATTCACACATGTGTTTGAAAGCATATAATTTTCCACTGTCTAGGAACGCTAACATGAAAACCAAAGGTACGTTTTTTTTACCAAGACTCATTGTCCGACCGATTGTTCCTATGATATCTATAACATATAGTCAACCGATTTTGACTATACTTTGTTTAACTATTTCAAAGCATTTAGTATTCATTCGTAACGCTAACATTGAAAACAATTGTTTTTTCCCACTCAAACTAATTTTCCGAACTATCATTCCTATGACAGCTATAACATAAAGTCACCCGAGTTTGACCAAAGTTTGCCTAACTACTTGAACTTGAATGAATTCGATATTTGAATTTTTTCTCTTTTTATTCCTTTTTATACCCTTGCAAAGGGTATTATAATTTTGCCCAGAAGTTTGCAACGCATAGAAATATTAATTTCCGACCCCATAAACTATATATGTATATTCTTGATCAGGGCAACGAGCTGAGTCGATTGAGCTTTGTCCGTCCGTTTGTCCGTCTGTGTGTATGTTTCTACGCAAACTAGTCTCTCAGTTTTAAAGCAATTGAGCTGAAATTTTGCACAGAGTTTTCTATTTACTGCACGCTGCTAATATGTCCGAACCGACCGGATTAGTTGACTATATCTTATGGCTGCCATAGGAACCATCGGTCGGAAAATGGGTTTTAGTAAGAAAAAGTTTTCTGTTTTCACTGTAAGCGTCCCCAAGCTCGGCCATTATTAGTATTATATACTTTCAAAGAGATTTGCAAATTTTGGTCAAAGTCGGATGACTATATCTTATAGCTGCCATAGGACCAATCGGTCGGAAAATGGGTCTTTGTGAAAAAAAAACTTTTTCGTTTTTAAGTAAATCGTTCTTAAGGTCGGTGTTTATTAATATTAAACGCTTTCAAACAAATTTGAAAAAGTTGATAGACGTCGGGTGACTATATCTTATGGTTGCCATAGGACCGATCGGTCGAAAATGAGCCATAGTAAAAATTTTGTTTTATTTTTTATGTTAGCGTCCTTAAACTCGTTAATGACGAATTTTACATGCAAAATTTGATCGAAATCGGATGACTATATCTTAAGGCTACCAAAGGGCCGATCGGTCGGAAATTGAGTCTTAGTGAGAAAAACCTTTTTTATTTTCAATTTTATCGTGCTTAAACTCGGCGTTTGTAAATTTGATATGTTTTTAAAAAGATTCGCGAAATTTGGTCGAAATCAGATGTTTATCTGTCGGAAAATGGGTTTTAGTTAGAACAATTTTTGAGTTTTATGCAAGCGTTCTTAAACTGTGACATTTCATAAACTGCATTTGCAAGGGTATAAAAACTTCGGCACAGACGAAGTTAGCTTGGCCTCCTCGTTTTCTTTGACCGAACCCAACGCATTACAAGGCTTTGCGTTGTTCGGGGTTTTTAATTTGTTGATTACAGAAATGTCTCTTTTTTAGGGTTCTATTGTCAAGTCTAGCGATTCTGCCAGATACCTTGGTGTAGTGTTGGACAAAAAATTATATTGGAACGAAAATATAACTGAACGTATCAAAAGCAAAAAGGTCGTAAATGGGACTTTTCCCCTGTACACAGCCGTTGTACGTCCAATACTACTATAAGGAATCATCGTATGGTGGCCTGCTCTGGGGAAACCTTCCGTCCTCAGAACCATATCAAAAGTTCAACGTAGTGCTGCACTATGCATGACTGGAGCATTGCGTACAACCCCAACAGATGCACTTTACATAATGTTACACCTTATGCCTCTTGATCTTCTGGGTAGAGAAATCGCCTGGAATTCGGTACCTGAAAAGATAGTAACACTGGCCACTCATCTATACTTGTGCATCAAGTGGCGGTACCGCCAATTCTTGACTACTGCATCCCAATAATATCCTCGCATCATACCGAATGCCATCAATTTCAACACTGATGGCTCCAAACTGGATGGACCGGTAGGAGGAAGAGTCTTCAGTCCAGAGCTCGGGATTAAAACTCCGTTTCGACTTCCTGGATCATTGTAGTGTTTACCAAGCAGAGGTTTTAGCCATCCAGGAGGCAAAATACTAAACTTCTGGAAACTCTCGTAAACAGAGGAAGATACTGTGCCTAAACTGATAATAGAAGATCGTCAGGTGACTTGTCGTGATATTGAGGCATCCCTAAACATTAGTTCCACCAGCAAATGTAAGATTTTGCATCAGACGATGCAAAAAGTCGTCCCCTGAAGGAGAGCATCGTTTAAGCGGTGGCAATACGGATAACGATGATAATAGGGAAAAAATAGAAAAATAAAAAGGTGCTTCGGTAATTCAAATAAAATTGAATCAAGTTAATACTAAGAAAAAATCAAGTTCCCAACCTAAGACTTATCCGTCAATTTACGTAACAGACTCGCAAATTTATGCGCTTGCGAAATGGAGCACTACCTTGTATTCATTGTGTCATCCGTTCGTTGCAAGTTATTTCCTTTGATAATAAAAGTTTTTAAACTGCCAAAGATGTTTGCAGTAGACTTCGAGAATTTAATAAACATTACGGAATTCGCCTTCCCTCACCAACATTTGTTTTAGTTGAACACATTGTTAGAATGTTAAATCGTTTAAATGTTCTTTAAAAAAATGTAGTATTGCTCTTACAAAGTAGTAGACCATACTGGATAGATTTATTGGCTAGAATTTGAAGGTTCAATTTTCTCTGTTTCTTTGGCCTACTGTGTTTTAAAATATTTTTGCGGCCTACTATATTACAAATTACGGCGGCAACATTCCCGCCCCTGTGAAGAACTGATAGTGGTTCACATTTCTATATGCCGAAGTTCAGAACTGCTGGGCCACTTTCACTGCTGGTCGGTACAAGACACCATGCTGCGTGCTTGTATAGTGACACGCCAAACTTGCCCGTCCTTGGTCATGACCGGAATCTATGATGTGCCCTTTTAGTCACAAATTCCTGGGTAGAGTGTCATCCACTATGATTACAATGCTCCCAACTTTAATTGGGATACATTTTTCTGACCATTTAGAGGGTCTGGGTCAGTATCGGCTTCTACACTTTCACCCAGCGCACAACTGTGATGAACATAATGGAAATTAACTATAAACTCAGATAGTCAAGCTGCCTTAAAAGCCCTTGACGGTAATATTAATAACGCCAAAACTCTTACAGAGTGCCGATCCTAATGAGATGGCTCAGCACTTTAAAATTAATTTCGCTTGGGTGCCACGACACTGCAACACTGAAGGCAACGATATGGCCGACAATCTCGCTGGACTTGGCACTACCAATTGGCTCCTACCGGATAAGAGCAACATAGGGGTGCCCCTTGCGACCTTTAAGCTACAAACAAAAGAAACAATCTGTCGAATAATCATAAATCGATGGCAAACGATTCCCACGATTGAAGTCTCTAGGCTTACATGGCCTACTCTCAATATTAACAGACCTACAATTCAGTACAGTCACTGCCCAGCTCTCAGCAGAAGGCAACTGGCAGTTTTGGGTCGTCCTTTCCAATAAGAGTTGTCATACACCTCTGAAATAGGTGTTGCCATTTGCTAAAATTCGTGCTACTTTCTAAATGGTTTAACGGGACAGACCCTCCCTCCAAGATCACTGCGAAGAAAGGGTTATATGGTACCACAACGGGCCTTCAATGGGATCTTCCCATTTCAACCATTGCAACCTAAACTAACCTATGGTCTAGTCTACTTTTGTGCGCCTCCCAGGTAGGCAGGTAGCTGGACTCAAATATACTGTTCAAATATCTTTAAATAATCCCGATACTTTTGGTTTATTTTCCTATTTAAAGTCATAATACGCAAAAATTTTGTTAGACATAATTCCAAAAACGCAGCAATTATTTTCCCCATTTAAATTTTAAGAAATTTAAATAAAAACATAAAAAAATTGAATCAAAACATTTTTCAAACAGTGCGGATCTGGATTGAGTTCAACAGGTTTTGTTCATGGTCCGGTTCGAAGGACCGTACATTTAATTATTTTTAACTTTAATCTTAAGAAGCTTTGGTTGTTTAACATACATAAAATAAGCTCAATTAGCTCTTACGTAGTAAGTAGTATTATTTCAAAAGTGCTGAGGTCATTCGATCGTTTATAATCATCTGATGTCATACCAAAACTTTACTCCAAAGTTTGTATACCTTTTCATTTATATTTCAAATTCTTTCAACCATACTTAAGTAAGCCGCACTCAATATTATTACATTCAGTCCATTGATTGTACAACAAGAACTTCGATTTTGACCTGCACTTGCAACTACTGCAAAACAATATGCCTCTTTCCGTCGAACTCCCCCCTCTGCCCTGATGCCTAAATGTTGTTTTGGTATTCCTCGCTTTTGTGCATTACAAATTTGCATGTTTACAAGTAAATTTTCGACATGAATATTTATTTATTTTACCAAACGCAATGTCCGAAACGGCAGTTGTTTTTGTTGTTGAAACGTTATTGTACCTTTGGCTACCTTTCTCCGGCCCCTTAGATGATGTCCAATCATAACAAGCTGCAGCCGCAGTTTTGTTTGTTTATTTTTAATTGTTTGGACATGTTTATTGTTTTCATTTCATTTGCAGGACCTCATTAAACGAAAATAAATGTTCGAAATTATAGATAACATTCCAGAAAATGTACATTGTACACAGATTGCATTTATCTTCAAATATTTGAATGTTTTTCAATTATTTCCCTTATTCTTTGGTTAGGCATCATTTGCCGTTTTGTTGTGTTCCAGACAATGGCAGATTTCAAGGATGGTTTCATTTTCTTTTCCTTTTCTCCCATCTGCGCGTCCCAGTTGTGTTTTCTTTTATGGCATGCAATAATCATTTGTGCTTGAAAACAAGAACAAAAAATCGTAATAAAATTAGTTGAAATGACTTTAAAATGCCAAATTTTGTTGGCTGTTTTCGTTGTTTCTCTCTGTGTATTTATTTATATTTGGGGTCTTTGATGATGATTTTTTCATTAGTTTCGCGCCGTTTGAGGCACAGCCAATTAAACTGTGTGAGAGAGCGCAAGAGATATTGGAAATGTGTTTTTGTCTATATGTATAAACATATATATATATATATTTTTGCCGTCATGATGATAAATGAGTTGTGCGCTTTGAGAATCGAAATGCGTGCTAAATGTTATAATTGCGGCAATTCACGAAAGTCATGTGCAAAAAATACATTTGAAACGCTCAAAATTAGCAGCAATTTAGGCAATTTAAAAGGTTGAAAGTTTGATAAATGAGAAAATAAGATGGTTTTGAATTTTAAATAAATTTAGATATTTTATAAATCAAAAATACCGAGGATACACAATTTAAGTAGAAAATTAAGTTATTGGTTACTATTAAAAATTTCTACATTTTTATGAGCTTAACTTTAATATCTCATTTTAATTTAGATTTATAAATTATACACTCGCTCAGTCTTGAAATGAATTTTATGTGCTACTTCTTAAATCAAACAAATTAAATTTTTGTTGGGGAAATAACCGTTCAACTTACACAGTGATGTTGACAAGGAATATATAGGAACCTATTTTAACTTTGTAGTCTAGTTGCGTTTGTTAACTTTTCAATAACCCGAACGTTCATTTTGATTTGGTTCAGATTCAGGTTTATCATTTTATTCACGCGTGGTTCAGTACAAGGTCGGTGTTCCAGACTCGAAAAGTTTCTCTGCAGAACCGATTTGGAGTGTTGAATAGAATGATTAAAAAAAGATTTTAAAACGTCTAACCCAATGGTTTAAACTTAAAAATGTATAGCGCAATCTGTGAATCAGTTTCGGTTTTAAATGGTTTTATTAGACCAACCAAGCCTGCATAAGCCTAAGAATGAAATTATTATTATGGACCGGAAATATCAGATACTTTTAAACATTGAATTTTGAAGAGGTTTTATTGTAATTTGTATAAATTAAATAAAATTAAAATTTAAATACTAGAATTAATGTTTGATTTCCATCTTTAAACTTTTGAAAATAAATTTATAATACGATTCGGTTCACAATCCTTGATCTAATAAGTGGCGCCTATAAATTCGACATAATTTAATTAAATTTTTAATGCAGAGATAACACCGTATCCTTTAACAGCTAAACACACTTTAAAATTTTCAACTGAAATTGTAACCGTACAAATTTTTTCTTATAACCGTAACCCTATAACCTGTATTAACATAACCGGCTACCAAACAGAAACAATTTCGGTTAATTTCGGTTTTTCACTGCTAGTAAAAATATCGATAAACGTATATTTATTGGATGTATGAACATTGAACATTGAACATTTTACATACAAATGTATTTATTCACTAAAATTGGCTGCCTAATTATTTTGCCCCGCACTGTTGCTAATGGGCACAATGGAACGAGAGCGAACGAGAGGAAGACAACGCAGTTAACTAAAATCTATACCTTCTTCATCTTTCCTTATATTTACACTGCCAATTTGTTTGTATGAAAACGTAGGTATACACGTATATTGTGGTTTGTGCGATCGCCTTTTTCAAGTTACGCTCTTCCTCTGAATCCAAATGATAAAGAAAGCCTTAAACATGCGTGTTTCTGGTACTCCGTCGTCTTGACAAGTTGCGCCGTTAACTTGACAAGTTATGCTGTGATCTCGAGAGTGGATGGAAGAGGGGAAAGAATAATTTTTATTCGCGTTTTGACTTTTAATAAGTTTGCCTGTGGACACAACTGTTACCAAAACATTTTTTAAGTGCGCGATGGATCATAAAGAAGCTGTTAGTTTTTGGTGATTCTTATTCGAAATATTTCGATATCGAAAACAACATCTTAGCATTGGCCTTACTTTTGTCTCACGAGTTAGAATTGAGAGAGCCTAGTCTGTTCGAGAATGATGCTTACCTATGTAGAATATTTCTTGACCAAGATATAATGTTTCCCTAAGTGTATTAAATTGTTATCAAATCTGCACACTTCAATAAAGGACAACACTAATTCGATTGAATTATCAGGGGAAAACAGTCCTAATTCAAGTTTGTCGGAAATTGTGCATTGACTTACGCAATCACTGCATTCAGCAGCTGCTGAGCCCAATAATCTGACATCTTCATTAAATATGTTTCTAAAACAAACAAAATACTGCTTAGCAATAAGGTAGATTGTATGAGAAATTTTAACTTGGTACATTTACTAAATAAATGGGGACAAATGGCCTGCATTATTTTTCAAAGTGATAGTTTGTACCAGAGATCTGCAAGAGTGCCTGTTTTTTTGACTGCATCAATACTCGCTTTAAAAGTGTATGCGGTGTGACAAACACCCAACATTTGAAGTCATATCAAATACACACTCGTTCTGTTATTGGTATTTTTGCAAATGAGTGTCTTGTGCACTCCTCGGTCATAGTGTTTGTTTCTGATTTAAGCGGCAATGCTTGTTGATTTCGGGTTCGAGTGTCATTTGCACACGAACAGCACACACACAAGTAAAACATGGGATTGTATAACTTTTATTGCCCTCGATCTCTTCTCTCATCATAAGCAATTGTAAACTCCGTTGCGTTGTTGTTATTATCTCAAGAGTGAGACAAATGAGAGAGAGGCAGATACAAAGAGCGTTGCTAAACATATTTTTGGGTGATTGCATACATTTATTGCAGTGGTTGGAGACACTCGAGTGTCAAAAATATCAAGTACGAATGCAGTACCCTTGTTGTTGCAGTGCACTCGTGTAGATCTCTGGTTTATACTAATAACCGTAACCGAAACCCGAAACAGAACAAGGTTAATAAACGTTACCCGTACCGTAACCCATATCCCGTATTTGTTATTTGTTTTTTATTTGTTATTTGTTTCGATTTTAATTTTGGATTTAAAGAAAATTATATATAAAATAATATTTTCTGGGTATTAAATAATTCAATATTTTAAATGACTAAATTTTTCCACATGTTTCCACACGAAAAACTGAACCAAACCGAAACCGCAGTTTGATAAGTCCCCTAAAACCATGATAGGTACCGTACCGGTTCTTTCAGCCGAACCTAAATTTCGAGTTGTCTGCATCCCAGCTTTAGTTTACAAAAGTCAATACAAATTACACCGTTTTACAGTAAAAAGTATTCCAAGCATCCTAACTAATTCCTGCTTGTTGTTGACCCATGCTGGATATTTTAGTTTCCGTTTCCAAGATATTTGCCAAAAACCAATTTTCCGACTTTTTACTGTTCTACAATTTATGTAGGCCAAACTAAGCACTAATTGCTAATTTTATGACGCCTCTAAGATAATATAATATAGGATAATCAAACACGCTGTATAAGTAATGCCAATGGTGTCGAAAGTGGCCTTTGAAGTCAAAATTTACTTGATTTATATCAATTTTGTCAAACTAAACCATCTTCTAAAAGCCATTGTATTTGTCCAACATTTATTGGAACCATCTTATCACATAGTAATGATGATTGGAACCATCTAAAAAGTCTATTAGCCACATGATCTTCTCTTATCGCTTTTTATTAAAGTCCTGAAAGCATTATCAATTCATTCAAATCAAATATCTTCGCACATTTTATGCTCAATCGTTTGTCTGTTTATATATTTGTGCACTTCTCATTGCAATACCCCAGTGAGAGGGAAAGCGAAATCCAAGCACAAAAAACACAGCTGGTAACTGGATCCAGACTTGGGTCCCCCTGTTGTTGCTGTGGCGGCTGCAGCTTCTGCAACTGGGTTGGGTCCACATACGAGAACGTGCAACATAAACAAGGACACGTACGCAATTAATTGCAGAATTATTACAAATTTCATTACATGCTAAAATATGCAAATTGTTTGACGTTGGCTTCCTCTCTCGCCCAGGCGCTCCAAGCGCCCCATGCGCGTTGCAATTAAATGCATTTGCATACATAATAAATAAATAATGCAGATGCAGCAACTTTATTGCTGTTGCCGCTGCTGCTGCTGCTGCTGCTGAAGCGCAACAGTCGAAAAAGTGGGAAAAATAATTTCTTTTAATTATCATTTTAATGTGTTTATGAAAATTTAGAATTGCATGTGAAAATTGTTCGCTAAATGCAACGGGGGGGAGGGAGTAGACGCATGTGTAAAAGATTTCAGTAAAGAAGGGAAGGAGGGGGACAGATGCAACTTGCGGCAAATAAATAGCAGCTGGTTTTAGTGCGAGGGGTGTTTGAGTGGGGGTTGCAAATTTGCACAAATTATTTGTATTTTTGTAAGCTGTTATTGTTAATGTAATTGTTGGTGTTGTTGCAGCATAAATATTGCATGTCTACAAAATATTTGGGTTAAAACTTTTTGCGCACTCGCAAAAAAAATAAAAATCCACCTAAAAGTGAACAGGCAAAAAATATTTCGATTTGCATGATTGCACAGTGAAAGAGTGAGAAGTGGACAAGGAGGGGGAGAGGGAAGTGAGGCATGGTCTGCCTCTAACTCAGTGGAGTGCCAGTTGAGTGGCGTGTGGCATGAAGTACATGCTGTACATTGGAGGTGGCATGCCAGAGGTAACTAAATTCAGAAAGAGTGTTTTTTAAAGTCTGAACAAGAGATAAGAGCGTGCCGAATATCTTGGGCAAAGCACGAGACGTACACGAATCCCAGATTTTCCAACTTATAGAGGCAATGTAATATAATATAAGATTCCCCACGCTGAACGCAATATAGATCAGCTTTCGACCTCTTGCGTATTGTGTTTCTCAATAATTCGCCTTTATTTCAACAACTTCAAGTAAATATATCCATTTCACGCATTTTCGTGCCGAGTCAAAGGCAAACACTGGAAAGCACAATATGAAATTTGGACACGTTTTTTCAAATAAAATATCTCAATGATTTCCACCTTTACTACTTCAATTTTTTACGCACTTTTATTAGCTGTTGTATAATTTTTGGAAGAATTACTCATATGCTTCATTTCTGTTCCCAAAACGTTACAGATCAAGCTTATACTTAGACATTATTGCCGATATTAGCTTAGTCTTCCCTGGCATTTGCTGGTTCGCCGTCTGCTTCTGCCTCATCGATATCATTCATCTGTACTGATCTTCTTAATCTACGACCACTATTTCTCTTCAGGTTCTCTACACTTTCCGATATCCTCATCCATGTGGGAAGAAGAGTGCGTATCCTTTGTACTGTATCGGGATTCTTTTCTGAATAGCAATGTACTATTTCCGTATACTCAGGGCCACTGGACTCCTCAGCTCTGGGTTTCTTCGGATTCTTTCGGAGTATTGTTCGAGGTGGTTCCGTTTCTTCTGGGTCTTCTGGGTTTTCTGGTTTCGTCTCTTCCACCACCTCCGCTGCAGGTTTCAATACCTCCACACAATTGGGCGCATCTCGACCTTTAGCGCAGCACATTAGACGGGTCTGATTCTCTGGATCCACGCGTCCAAACTCACAGTATAGCTCATCCACTTTCTGCTGCAGGGAGAGATGAAGATTGTTCTGGCGACAGACCAACTCTTCGAGTTCTCGTATGCGATTCTTTTGCTTCTTGATAACTCTGCCGAGTTCGCGACGCACTTGTTGCTCGCACTCACAACCACAGGGTGGTTGCTCGAAATACTCCGGTGGTGCAGGCTCTGGGCAACATGGTGGATTACAACAGACCTTGTCTTTTTCAAAAGCGACTGCAGACTTGGTGCACTGATCACACTTACAGGGACACTCGTCGGTGGGATGACGACCACGGCCCAGCAGCAGAACATCGGTACAACCGGGCATACATGCCTCACGACGACCTAGACAGGGAGAAGATATTGATTTTATTATTATGAATATAAAATAATAAATTAATAGTAAAATAAATAAAAACACACAAAAAATAAACGGTTCGGAGGGGAACCGCTCCATAGTTGAAGACTCTGGTACCTTTGGGAAGTGTAAATGAGTTTTTTAACTGAACTGGAGCACACACTCAGTAAAGAAGGGAAGGAGGGGGACAGATGCAACTTGCGGCAAATAAATAGCAGCTGGTTTTAGTGCGAGGGGTGTTTGAGTGGGGGTTGCAAATTTGCACAAATTATTTGTATTTTTGTAAGCTGTTACACCATAGACAAGGTCGCCATGTAAATAAATGATTGTCGTTTTGTTATATTTTGTTTGTTGGTTCGGACTGGCTTGTAAATATTAACTGTCACTTAGAAAATGTCTTGGCCAATGGCCATGTCTTGAGATTGAAACGTGGGCATATATATGTACGTAAATATGTGCGATAAAAGTGATAAAAAAGTAGTCTTACGTTTCATTATTTAATGTTCATATGCGACGAAGTGTCGCGTACATACACTTGTACATATTTTGTATATCATATATATATATGTACTCGCTACAGTACAAAAAACTTAAGAGGTCTGCTGAACCCAAGTTCGAACTTGAACCTAGATTCACCGACCCAGTATGAGCTTACGGCCGCGTGAAAACAAATACAAATGCACAAAATTTATCTCAAACAAGAAATAGAAAAAAAAACCCGATTTTTGTTTGAGTGTGTGTATGCCGCCGTGAATTGCGAAAAGCGTTCGGCCACTGCGAGCGAGGCGAGCGCTAACTACGCATAAGCAACATGGTTGTTGCTTTTTAATTTGCCAGAGACATAGGAGAGAGAGAGAAGACAGTCACATATGGTGTTGTTGTTGCAGGTCTGGATAAGCCAACAACAAAACCTTAGCACGGAAAGAAGGAGAGGAGGGCACCCATATGATTTTGTTGTTGCTTTATGTAGGCTTATGTGCGCGTGCCCCGTATACTCGCGAGCTATCCCTTTTCGCAAAACAACAACGAGTGCGTAGCTTCCGGAATAGGTTTGGGCACCCGGGAGGGAAGCCCACCCGAATTCTAGGAGGCTTACAGCCCTGCTTTAATAAAGTACATACGGTGACAATAGTATGTTAATACGAAAATACATACTTGATCCCAGTACAAAATTGTAATATCAAGGACTTCTTTTAGTCCCGAAATACCTTACAGTGATTTGGGATAGATCTCAGATCCTTCTAATCGTAATTTCCGGTAAGCCATGGAACATAATAGCCCGTTATTGCTCTCAAAACTAAATTAAATGCATTATGTTGATTCTGCGCCCTTTTGTTTTAGAGCCCACCGCAGTTTTAGATTGAACTAGTTTTGAACCAATCCATATTTAATCTTGATGAACAAGATTTTTACTAACTGATCATCAATCAAGTCAAAGTTGAACCGGCTTTTTCTATTTCAGTGGGGAAAAACGTGAGCCGAACCAATGATCGAACCAAAACCGTCCCCCAAAAGAATCAACTTAAAATTTTCGTACAGAAAGCATTGGTAAACAATTTTAGACTTGCACAGCTGTGACAGAAGCCAAGTAATTACAACTTCTTGTCATAAAACTATCATAGATGTTCCTTATATGTTTCAGTAGTGATTAAAGACTTAAGGAAATCACGATTAATCGAAATATCCTTTTTGTTCTTTGGGCTCGTTAAATCAAATTTCGATTTAGTGAACTTTTATATTTGCTGATATCGGCTAGAGCCCTGCCTGAATTGAATCAAAGTTCCCCTTGACTTTGTTTCTAATTTGAACTATCCATGAACTTCTACTCATAACTCACTAAATGTATTGAAAGTCGATCAATCATGCTGAACTCAAATAACTCATGGGGTTCCTAGCACAAACGAAGTTAGCTTAGCCTTCTCGTTTTTAATTTAAGTTCAGCACATTGAGTGATAACAATCTGGCGTCAGCTGCTCAAAGCAGAATTAGGTCGACAGCCTATTTACATAGACTCCACAAATGTGCAGTTGAGAGTAACATAAGTTCTTCGAACATGCAATATGTAATGTGGGGCGAAATAGTTAAAAACATGTACCGATTTTAATGATCTCTGATTTGATAGATTCATCGTTGCCCCGAATAACAGAATGACTATTTATAATGTTTATTTAAATGATTCAAAAGCATTTTTTAATTTTGCAATATTAAGAAGATTGGATAAATATCAATTGTAGACGGGTAAAATTGCAAAATTTCATAATCAGGTTTGTTCCCATTTCTGAGTGGATTTAAAAAGTAAAACGATTGCAATTCCGAATCGTTTTCATTATGATGTTCCCGAGTGAAAAAGAAGTCGATTTTTTTTCGAGTGAGGGTTCGAATCGTTTTCGAATTATAATTCAGCTGTATGGTAACCTTAACAGTTTCGATCAACACTGCGCATGCGCTGATGCAGAATTTCGAACAGCTCGGTTTCATTTCGATCGTTTTTGCTATCGTCTAAACACAATTTCTGAGGTACAACTTTGAGAAAATTAATTTTAAATCAAGTTGTATCTATGGATACTTCAAAATCTTCACAATGTTCGACTTATAAGAATAAAAATATTTGATAGACGAAAAGTATAACCGTTGACATGAAAATTGTTAATTATTTTATATTCCACTTTTGAAACCGAATATCTATCACCGAGTAGCTATCAATTCCGGCTCCGCATGATCTGATAGAAATCGATAACGAGAACAGACCTGAATGAGTTTAGGTTATCGTGAAGATTTAATAGTTGGCAATTGCCGACTGGTAAATAGGAGGTGTAGGCCACCAAAAAATTGCGAAAATTTGAAAAATTTTATAATATGATAACTTCAGCGTGTTATGAAGACAGGCAGATAAATAATAAAGATCAGAAGGTTCAAAAAATCGCAAAATTTGCTAAATTTTATAATGAGTTTAGATTATCGTGAAGATTTGATAGATGGGCAATTGGAAAGTAGGCAGCAGTTATTAGTTTTGTGCTTAAAACACTAATGGGGGCGTAGCAAAGCGCTCCGGGTACCTGCTATTTTGTTATAAAACAGTCCGAAAACTGATTAATTATATTAATATACGAACTGTTGGAGAGGATTCAGTGAAGATGTTTTAGCTTGATCTATTTGAAGCTTGATCTATTTGAGCTTGATCTGTTTGGTGCTTGATCTATTTTAGCTTGATCTGTTTGTAGTCACTGGGAATTTGACCTAACTCAAACCAAAACAATTTCTGACTTGATTTACTAGAACCTTTTTTTTAAAACCAGACGCAATTGTTGCCTAAATACATGTCAGCCGTGCAGTGTATGTAATTGCACCCTGACAGTTGAACAATTCAACTTGGTAAAACGTGTATGTAGTTCGTACAAAAACAGAATGTACTCAGTGAACTTTGTACTAGGTTTCTGATTCCATGTTTCAACTTTATCGTGGCATATCCTAATTACCGCTGATTAACATGTTCATTTCAATTGACTTAAAAATGTTTGTCATTTCCTACCCAGGCATTCTGTTTCCTCTACCAATTGATCCTGCAGCATTTGCAATTCTTTATCCTCTTGCATTGGCGTACGCAATACGGTGACCTCTGTCTCATCTATATCGGGAAATGTGGCTCCATTATCCTTAAAGCTCGACTCAAGAACTATAATATCCGTATCCGATTCCGAACCCTTGTTGGGGTCACCCTCTGGCTTCGACTCCGAATCGCCACACTCGCAGCCCTCACATCCCTCATAATTCGGCTTGGCTCTACCACAATAGGAGGGAAGCGTAGCTCCAGAAAGTAACAAAACATTGACCGAAGGTCGGTTCATGTCCGTATCCTCAGCCTCGTCTGGTTCCTTTCTGCGCTCCGCTTCCGCCTCCGCCTCCGCTTCGGCCTCCGCTTCCGCCTCCTCTTCCGCCTCCACTTTGGCCACGGCCTTTTCGCATTGCCTGTGGGCACGCTCCACGAATTCAGGAATGTGCTCAATGCAGACGCAACACTGACGTTGGATGCTCTCCACGCATACACTATTGGCACCCATGCTACGTTGCCAGATGCGTGCCTCATGCATGGTTTTGGGATAGTGGTAGTTACTTTTGCCATGGAGATCAAATTCTGATGGTTCTCGGCCACATATCACACAACGTCGATTTATCATGGCAGCAGACGCAAAGGAACAGCATGAACATAAAAAGAATTTTTGTGTGAATACAAAATTGTAATCAAAAATTAAATTTGATAGTTTTTTTTTTATTTTGGTTTGTTTTTAAAAACAAAGTTTGCGAATTAATATGTGAGGGGATAGAATTTTGATATTTGCTAGAAGGGCTTCTGCGTTGAGAGTGTTTGGACTAGAGATTTACAAAGCTACATGAGTTGTTGTTGTAGCTTTCGTATGAACATGATTGATGAAATTTTCATTATTTCTGAACTACTACGGTCTTTAATATCTTTAAGCTATCTACACCACCCACTCCTGCCATTTGTTTCCCTTATCATCGTTATAATTTGTTTCTACTTAGTTTCATATTCCATATAAAAACTTTACCGACGCATTTCCATTGAATTGTATATGTAATTGTTTCTCCTATTGCTTTTTTCAAACATTTTTTCACTCTTCTTACTCGGTTTAGTTGTTGTTGATTGCTTTGCTGGCTACAATAACCATAACAACAAATGGCAAAGCAGACAAAAACAAAATAAAAACGCACCTTGCGGTTTCTGTGGCAAGTGAACTGGACTGTGAAAGCGCAAACTGCACTCAGCATTGAGGAAGGAGGTGGGAATGATTTCAAAATCGTTTTGGGACTGAGGCACACTACAAAATACTTCAATAAACAAATCTCTGGGGAGAGCTTAAAGTGGTTTGTTTTTGTTTTGTGTTTTTTCTTTTCATAAAGTAAACCGAAAGCAATTGTTGTAGTTATTTCGAAATCTATATAAATTCTGGGAACAACTTTTCAAAATTTATGTAAAATGCACAACAAAAAGATGTGAAAATAACGATTGAGATTTATTTTCATCAGTCTATTATATTCTGAACTGAACTAAATAATCGACTACCGAGTACATAGGCAACAAGGTCCAGTATATTGAATGGTTGGTGGTGATTCTAGATGATTTTCGTGTGCTGAACACGAATCTGTTTTTAGAAATGGTTTATCACGTCGAGATGTATAGAATTTTAATGAAAATTTGCAACTTTGGGGCAGCAACAATATATTATATATAGGATCTTTTGTGAAAAAATGATATATGTATCTCCATTGAAAAAAATCTTAGAATTGGTTGGGATAGTTTATTTTAAAGTTAAGAAGTGTTACTTTCCGATAATATCAAAGAGAGTCAAAACAAAAGTAAACCTTCCCCACAAAAGCGTCTAAATAGGGTCAAAATAGGCAGTTTTGCAACTTTAAGTCAAATTACTAAAAATTTCGACATGATGGATTATTTCTGAATACAGATTCGTGTTCAGCACACGAAAATCATCTAGCATAACCACCAACTTTTCAATATACTGGAAAATATCTAAATTTGTTGACTTGACTTATTTATAAATTTTTTGTTCTGTGAGTTTAAAAGGTTTCGAGATTAGCCAAACTTTCCTAAGATCCCAGAACTTAATTAAACTGAATTTTGTAAATTGTGTAGCATTCATTCTCGTTTTAAGGAAAATGTTGGAAATCTTTGAAAAAGAACTTTAACTATAAATAATGAATTAAACGGATAGCTCAGTGGGTGGGGGCTTAGCACAGTGGGAGAAGTGTATAGACCCCCTTTATCGAAAATCGGCTACGCTCATGAGTTGTGCATGGCCAAGGCAAGCTGAAAGTGTTCCATTCTTTGTTTTAGAATGTTAAAATGCAGCAATATTTCTTATTTATGAATCCTGCAAACTAGCTATATATGGATGGCGAATTTTGATTTACAATTGCAGACATGGCAATTACATAACGCTGTTTTTTATCCAAAATTACGTCGGCAGTTGGTTCATCCTGGACCACTTGAAGAAGGCAAATATTAATTATAATTAAATATTTAATGGGCAATGAGCTGAGAGTACTCTAGACGATGCATGGGACATCCGAAAATGATCCTTGAACTCGTCCGATCTATAATTTTGCGCTTTATCTTTTAAAGAAGCCGCCTTTCCCACCTGTTCTACTTTGCAACAACCAGCAAAGCCTCTGAGCACGTCCTCTGACAATTCATTTAACAAAAACATTTCCCCACTCATTTTGTTTTTGTCTTCATTAAATTTCTTGTTCGTTTATTGTTGACAGCTGTATGCTATCGATAACAAATCAAAATCAAGCAAATCTAACAAACTATTTTTACGATGTTTTGACATCTAACACAATCACGAAAATTAGCAATCATGATTGCACATCATACCCGTTCACCTGCACAATCTAACAAAAATAATCGATTTTTTGCCATCGATTTGTGCTGGTCACTTTTCGAGAATGTGATTGAATGTTCGCCAGTAGAACAAGGGCATCACTCTCTTCTCAGTGACTGTTCACTGTGTTGTTTTTTTTTTCCAAGTTTCTTTGCCGTGACTTTTTGCCCTGCTGCTCTATACATAGCGATTCTGTTTGTTCTCTATGTAAGGCAACTTCGCAGCTAAGAATTAATGTTACGCTCTACAGCACACTTGTGGAGTCTATGTAAATGGCTGTGGCGCTCATTTTACATTGAACAGTTGAGTTCAATGAGTTGATGTCACTCAATTTTACGTCGCCCTTCTGGAACTTCGAAGCCATCAGCGATCAACTGAAGTTAAATTATAAACGAAACTAACTTAAGTTGGGCTTGCTTGTTTTAACCAGGGCTTGAATTGATAATGAAAATATAATGTTCCTTGCCAGAGTGTGTAGTCGAAGCATGATACAAAAAATAGAAGGTAGTGCAATTCGTCGCTTGTCCAATTCCAATGTGACGTCACACACTCACAATTTTGTGTTTGATAACATTTTATCAAAAGTGTACTTCGGTACCCAAAATGAAAATGAATGAGTGAATTGGAATTATATCAACAATTAAACTAAGGGTCGATTTTTCTTTTTTCAGATGGCTGCTATGTGTCAGATAAGCTCACAATTTACTCTGCTATTTGTAAGTTTATGTGACATATAGCTCTATGTAGAAGATGAGAAATCGGCTCTTAATCAAGTTAAAACTAAGAAATTCAAATTCCCAACCTGAAACTAATCTGCCGCGAAATGGAGCAAAAGTTTTCACTACCTTGTATTTATTCTATCATGTATCATGTTTGCACTACCTTGTATTCATTGTATCATGTAGTCGAAGTCAATAGTAAGCTATCTTTTGACTATCATATCCAAACAGTTTTCAAATTTATTGCTACCATGGAGAAAAATTGCCAATTTATCTCAAAACAAATCACTTTTGATCGAGTAGAACTACCCACCTCCAGGTAATTTACTTACTTCGCAGATCTGTAGAAGCCTTAAAAGACCAGATTCCATTAGAAAGTATACAATTGGCTTAAATGGAACAAGAAAGTGTGATTTTGCTTTTATATGAAAAGTTTTTTTTTTTCCTTTAAAAAATTTGCCATTACGTATTAACACTTGAATTTCTTGCCAAATCTGTTTAAAATTTAAATTTTTCCACCCAGCTCCAATGTCATTCAATCCCGCTCCGGGCATTAAGCCACGCCCGCACCCACAAAAAAAATGCGTTTCAGTTCAGTCAAGCCTAAAAAAAAACCAACTCAAATATCTGCGCAAAACCGCAATACAATAGCCCGAATAGTTTGAGAGGGGGAAGAGTGGGCGGGCAAAGAGTGAAAAATCTATGTCAGCCTATTGTCCGGCTGCGTCCAGTGGACCACAAAAATCACGTTATTTCAAATTTGAATGCCAAACAAACGCTGGCTTTATCGAAATGGGTCTCTGTGTTTTGGCATTCTTGAAATGCCGTTTTTCTCCAGGGGTTAACGCCCACAAGTTAACCAAATATTCGAAATAATCTGACTGCCGTAATATTGGCAATTTATCATCAGGTTTTAGTAAAAACGAAAGCATGTACACACTCGAACAAATGTGGGCAGAAGACTCACATTTCACTTTCGTTGGTCTCTGCCTACTCGAAAGCATTTTCCCCCATCTATCAATGGGCAAACGGAGGCGCTTTTAATGAAGAATTATGTTCATAATTTTCAAATTTATCGTCCCCACAGCTGATCATGATGGGGGCTGTCCAACACTTAAGTGTGTCAAAATGTTTGAAGAAGTCACCACACAAATTTCGCTGCGGCATGCTGGCACGCCACTCCGCAGTCGTCGAACCATCATCGTGTCAGTTACAGAGACACATTTCAAATTATTTATGATGCGTCTCGATGAACACACACTCTCCACTCCACATGAGTGTGGTTCGGTTCACAGTTCAAAAAGTCATTTCAAGTGAAAGTTTTTATGCTATTAATTTTCACTTAGTAAGTGTTCTTGGAGGAATTGAAAACGTATTAAATTTCTCTCTCCATGTCAATCCTTTAAATCGAAACACATGCCAAAACATTTCCACGATTTTTGTTTCTTCGTCTTAATGCGGCTTAAATTTGTTGAGATATTTTTAGCTACTCGCTTTTTTTTTGTTTTTAATGATTTTTAATCTAGTATTTAAGTGCTGAGAGTGGAATTTATGTGACAGCTTATTAAATTTATATGTTTGCTCTTTATTACAGATTAGTGAAACGACAGAGCGGCTGATTGGTTACACATGTGTGTAAATAAACAGAGTATCATACAGACATACATATATTTGGGTAAGTAATGAAGATTTTTTTTTTGGTTGCTTTTTCGAAGTGGATTAAGGTTTTAGTCTTTTTGATCTCGAACATGTGTGGGTGACTTTTTTTTTGTTGGGAAGCATAATTGAATGATGTCGGGAGAAGAGCTAGATGAATAGGCATCCGTTTGGGATCATTATTTATATTTGTGGACCCCGTGGCCTTAAGCTGAATGATGAGAGAAAATTATCAATAAATACTATAAAACTTAGTGCTTGCAATTGTTTTGGTACACTGTTTTTTTGGTCATAAATTGAAAACGAATTCATATTTTTCAAAATTTTTTTCTACTTTTTATTCGGTCACTTTATGACTACAAATCGAAATGTGCCTTTCAGCAACGCCTAAGTCTCTCTCGTCTTGTCTACTCCTCGGACAAGGAAATGAAGTTCGGTACATGGTATTTTAGCCATGTTTGAGTCGTTCCCAGTCCCCAGTCACGTTTTATGATGCGCGACTTGCTGGTTTTCTGCTCGCACAGTGCGCGGCCGGACTTCGTGCGGTCTTTTATCCCATCAGTATCCTTAAATACCTTCAGCATAAAAAAAATATAAGCCACCCTGAAACCTAAAATACAAATACAAATCAACCATAGACCCAACAATTGACGCTTTCCAGGTAAAAATCTGCCTTTTCGACCCCAAAAAACAATCACTCAATCCAAACCGCCTTGGTATTTAAAACATAATACATTAGACACATCACTCAGATTCACCACACAATCAAATACAAGCCCCCAAGTATACCGTGCAAAATTTGAAGAAATCAAAAACGATAACTTAAATCAAAAATTCATTAACACAGATGGATCGCAAATAAACGAAATCACAGCTTTTGCAATCACAACCGAAACAGAAAAAATCAAATTTGCTATTTTACCGCACTATTCAACCGTTTTCTCCTCCGAAATTATAGCCATCTCTGTAGACCATGAAACATTTAAAAGTAAACGAGGCAAGTACTGTATTTGCTCCGACTCACTTTCCGCCATAGACTCCTATAGCAAATATCAAAAATTCAGAACACTACTCGACAATAGCCCGCAGCACACTAATAATATATCACCCCAAATTCAAGATTATTTGGATACCCGGCCATGTAGGTATAAAGGGAAACGACTTTGCAGACAACTCTGCACAAAACGCCACAAAATACCCCTATATTACAACCGAAAACAACAACATACAAGATATCAAAAAGCACATAAATTCCACACACACTACAAAAATTCTAACCAACATTAACGACATATCGAACTGGTACCAACTAATTAACCAAAATAAATTCAACATCTACCCTCTTTTCAAACACAACACACAACATATAACCCACTTAGATAAAAAAAAAAAATAACAAAAATCAGACTAGGACACACAAAAATCACACACCAATACTACATAGATAAAATCCCAAGCACCTGCAACCTTTGCAACAATCTGATCCAGACATCAATAGAACACATACTAAGTAACTGTCCAACAATAACAATAACCCACTCCAACTTCTTTTTAATCCCTCACCCCTAAACATAAACACACTCATAAACTACTTAAATATCACAAACATATTCCACCAAATCTGATCACTCTTAATTGTAAATAAGCCCCTAAAAATGTAAATAGTATCACTGTAACAACTAAACGTAAGAAAACAACACAAGACACATAAAAATTTACAATTTGGAGCTGAAGACCGTGGATGCCATTGCCCCGTTACATTAAGCTAGCCTGTAGTTTTAGTATTGCTAGGGTAGTTTTTTATAAATAACAAAAAAAATAAATAAAAACTTCAGGGTGATTTCTAGTGGGCGCAACAACCGAAAGATTTCACCTTTTTCGTAGTCGCCTTTATGCAGGCCAATTACGACAACACGATTTTGGAGCGAGCCCCAACTGACTCCAAAAACTTTTGATGCAGTTATATAGCATAAATGTCACTTGTCAAATAGCCATCAAGCTGGAATGGATGCGTTCAATGATTCTCGAGAACGAGTGCGTTCAATACGTGTACCAAAAGCATTGCGACTACTAGGCAGGTAAACCGTAACTTAAAAACTCTCAAGAACTTTTAGTTTGAAAATTAAACATAAAAACTATAATATGGGAAGCAGCTCTCAAGGTTTACTTAAAAACCCAGTCTAAGTTTGATTTCGATCGAAAAAAATTAATAATTAAAATTAATTTAAAATTACAATTTTCTTAAAAAGTAATTTTTCAAAAATTTTATTTATTTGGGGCTGGATTTTAACAAAACCGCTTTTTAGTGCTCACTTTCGTCTGTAATAAAATTACTTGTACAAATTTCAATCAAGTAAGTTTTACCATTTGGACTGGGAATTGATGGCTTGATTATCATCAACGCGCACCCTATAAGGCAAAAGCTAGATGGCTGAAATTTATACAGTAGTAATAGTTGAAACTTATTTTCATTGATATCTATTAATGCGTGTATATATAAGTACAAATATCTTATAGTGACGAAAAGTTTCAAACATTAAAAGGATTTACAATGATAATTAAAAATTGTCTGTGGCCAAAATTTCCTAAATTCCGATTCCTATACCGATCTTTCCCAGTATAGGACCCTGAATTCCTTCAGAATTGGACAGCGAGAAAAGAAGTGGGCGGAGTCTTCTCTCTCTCCGGTGTTGCAGAGAGTGCAATGGCTCTGTTTTAAGATATGTGGCATATAATTTAGGTTGAGCACTTCTGTTCTCGCTCGAAAATTGACTGATATTTCTGCCACGCCTAAATTGTCACTGAAATAATTTTCATCTTTTAAGTTTTACTCTAGTTTGCTGTACGTGTCACGAGACTGACATTCGAGGGCTTGTGATGTAAAACCAAACCTTTGTCTGCTGCCAAAGGTTCCATGAGCTGTAGTCTTCTATGTTGCACCTAATATTGTGGTCCAACGCCATGGCTTCCCACATTCGACAAACTGTTACTTTGCTTCTAATACAGCGATGCCCAGCCGTATGCTCTTTGAGTACGTTTTGTTTTTGTAATTGCACCGAATATAGGAAATCAATGATCGTATACATGCAGGGCGCGACGTGTACAAAACGACACAAATGCAAACGATTTCGTGTGTATGCGTCGCGTAGAACAAATACCGGTTTTGTTCACTTCTTTGATTGGTGTTTGCGCGCGCAAGCAAACTGACCAACAACAATTTCATTATTGGTATTGGTGCTCTTCTTTGTGAGTATTGGTGAGTGCTCTGTCGTATGCTGCTTTTGGGCATGCCTGTTCTAATAGGTGTTCTGTGACAATTCTTGGAAGACGCGTGGATCGCAATTGCATAGTTTTGTTAACATAATCGAAGTGAAGTTGCAATGTGTAGAGAAACATATGTGAGAGACCCGTTACCAAGTGTTTAGCTTAGTTGGGCGAGCTTAGAGGCAAGTGGTACAATCTATTTATATAAAAACGGAGGAGTCGTTCTACTTCTTCGTATTGACCAAAGCCCCACACTTGTGCAGCATTAAACATAATTGCTCTGGCTGTGGCTAAGAACAATTTGTGCCTAGTGCTGTGACTGACGTTTCTTTTTCTAAGCAGTTTGTTCCATGTGGTATTGATCGCAATTTTCGAGTCGCTTAGTTTTTTATTTAAATGCTTGCGAAATGACATATTTGGTGTAAGAGTGACTCCCAAGTACTGGAATTCGGTGACAATATCTAAATTTACTCCGTTTAAAGACCAAGCATATGTCCTGTAAATAGCTCGAAATAAGTAATTGCGTTCCCGTATAAAGTATAGCTTTAGGTGTGCTCTAGCTTCATTTGAAGCCATATCACTTGATACACTGCCCTCAATATTAACAATCTATGTTAACATAATTTCACCCAATAATCCTACACTAATCCCCTTGTCATAAGCCCTCATTTCAAGTCGTTATCCATAGCCGTTTACCTTTTTCTGAAACCTTCAACAAGTGCCACTTGAGACGAAGAATGGCCACCTGTTTCGAACTTCTTAAAGCTTCTGCTTTGCTAATGATTTCCAACTCTAGCTTATCTCCAATTCCGTTGAGGGTCATCTTTACACAACAAAAAAAAAATGTCACAATTTACATACAATTCCCATCAAAAATTCTATATTAAGTTGATCAATTTCAATAAGCTGCCTTGCGCTCATATTTATCTGAAATCTTTATGTTCTGCTTGGCATAAATCAGCCCGAAACCAGTTTTCCAGTTCTCAAAATCTCCAAGCAATCTCAGCCTATAAATTCAAATTAGATACACAACAAAAATGAACTTTTACCCAGAGAGCAGTTGATTTAGTACGTGAACCACAAAAAAAATATGGCAAAAGTATTCGCAGGTGTTTCAGTTTGAAAACAAGTTTCTAGATTTGACTTGACATATTTGCCTGCTAATTTCTGGTTATTTATGTTCAAGTTGCGCATTTTTTTTCCCTCACCACTCAAAAGGTAAACAATGGCAAGCTTTGGGTGGAGCCTACCTATTGTTCAGTTCACACAAAATGACAATTACATGTTAGGAATTTGTAAGGAAAAATATTTTGTTAACTCGACAAACAAATTTGTCTGTTAACTGAGATGATGAATTTATGGTTGGGTGAGAGAGAAGTTGAAAACAAATTGCTGTTGGATGGAAGTAATCAGAAAAATTACAAAAAGAATTACCGAGGCACAAGTGGCTTGAAGGTCATGGCTGAATGATGCAATAATTTGCAAATTTAGTTAAAATCAACATTTATGAAATGACTGGAAGCAAAATTGTTTTTGGCAATTTCGAAATGATCTCAGAAAGTGAGTGGGTTTTATTTGTGTTTTGTTAGTACGCAATTAAGGCAAAAAATAAACATTTAGTGCTGGCAACAGACATTGACTGCTCAAGGCAAATCTTCCCATAAATACATTATTTTCATTTCTATCCCGTTGATTTACCAACAACTTAACCCCAATCGATTCATCATTTACCAAAACTCCAACATCCACCTAAATCCACCCACCTGTCAAACTTAACATAGTCGCCTCTTAAACAAATAAGACAACTTTACTTTGTGCCATGGAGGCGCAAAAGCTCTTCATAACAATTTCAAACTCCATGTGAAAATTCACACTACCATCATATGTGGTAAACAATAACAACATCAACGAAAACGAGAAAAACCTCGTCTCTGCCTTGGGCACTTCATTAAATAGACGCCGCGCCGTTGCGGCGCTTTTCCATCGGCCCGAACGTCCACACCCCCCACATTACCCGGCCAGCGGCGCACAATACTCTCTGTCTTTTGCTTATTTTTCACACATGCCAGGCAGAAATTTAAGCAACAATTTTTTCGTCGCATTGTTTATGATGACAATTTTTGTACTTCGTGGTTGTTGTTTTTCTTCTCATCTTTTCTTTTTTTTTGGACCAACGTCGACATGTGGCCATAAAGTTGTCGGTAAATAACAAACAGGCTGAGGACTCTGAAAACAACGAAACGCAAAAAAAAATTCGGAAACTGTCTCGCATGGCGTCAAATTTTTGTGGAGCATCCTTACTCATCCTGTGGCTTGGCCACAAAAAAAACCTTTGCGCTGGATATTCAAAAGCCGCTCAAATGATGGTGACAAAAATGCACGAAACCAATAAAATACATCTGGGATTGCACTGTTTGAGTAGGTGAAGAAGATTTTTCTTTGCTTAGATGAGAAATGTCCGGATCTACAAATAAAAGTTATGGTTATAAACAGGCGATGAATGAGAGAATCGATGTAACTTCGGGTTCACCAGGGGGCAATCAGTTTTAGACAATCCTAATGGGATTATTTTTCTAAAGTCTTTTTCTATCATTTTTCAGTCGTAGCTATAGAATTATATTTTGAAAGAGTTTGCTTGCCAAACAGTATAATTCTGAAAAATAAATATTGAGAAAAATTTTTCCAAAAATTAAGATATTCCAGATATTTTAAAAAATAAAACAAATAACCCAATATTTTAAATAGTAACAATTTAATAATTGGAAAATAATTTTAAAAAACACCTGAAACGTACAAAATTTTAATATACTAAAAAATAAAATCGGTCAAGCCCGACTATAACCCCCCAAAAGTTGTTATATATCGGATCAATTTAAGTTAAATGCCTCAAAACGTGGCAAAAAAGCCCTAAACGTGTGCAAAGTGCTGCCCATCGCCGTTTCGGGCAGTGCTGCCCTTCAAAATTGATTGATTTCCTCACAACTCCACTATCGGTTCAGCCGATCTTTAACATTTTTTTCGACAAATCGATCAATTATACTGATTACTAAATATGCGTAGAAGGTTCCAACCATCTGTCTACAAAACTGGGGCAGATATGCCGTTTTATCCAAATTGCGGGAGCTGGAGGGGGCGTGGCAAAAATTGAAAATAAACTTGCTCTGCCTGCAAGTATAAGAAGTATATGTCCCATACATGTCAAACCTCTATCTCTTACCATCTCTGAGATCCTTTCGCCCATACGGACGGAAAGACGGACATGGCTATATCAACTTTGCTGATGTATATATGTATAGGAACATATACCAACCAATCCACACTGGTTTTTTTGTTGCCTTTTTTGGCATAAACTCTAGTTGTTGATATATTGACCCAAAATTTGGATTGTACGCATATTTTGGACCCCAAAGACGACTTGCAAAGATTCACTCAATTTAGACCAATATTTTATATAGCTGCCATATAACCGATCTGGCTGATTTACTCCAACCTTGTTGTTTTTTATGCTACTGAACTGAAATTTGGTTTGTTCACTTATTTTTACCTTTTTTATCGACTTATCAAAAATGGTTCGATTCGGCATTCTATTTCATATAGCTGCCATATAACTGATATGTCCGATTTGCTCCAACTTTGTGGTATTTTACGCTCTTCAGCTGAAATTCGGTTTGTACTTTTATTTTTAGCTCTAAATACGACTTACAAAACTATTTTGTGTTTGACGCTACCAAGCGAAAAAAATTTTTTGTATCTCCTTCTCATGTAATCTATTTAACTTAAGTACGAACTCAGCTGCAATAAAGCCGATTTTCTCGAAAAGTTGCCCGTTGTAACAAGAAGTGTTAGTTACTCATAAATCAGCATAAAACCCTGCGTTGTGCCATGCTTAACTATTATTCCACAAAACACAACTCAACCTAAAATTACACATTCACAACACGCGGCACAATTTGGCAACTGAGAACAAGAATGTCAAACACGTTATCTATAAGTTGATAACGCGTTTGACATTCTTGTTCTCAGTTGCCAAATACCTCAGTCTTAAATATCTGGACTAAAAATTAGCATTTTTACAATTTTTATTTTGCATCTAACTTTTTAAGCAGACGCACTAAAAGTTGAAAAATATTTGCTGCCAATTATACAAAAAACACGTGGCACACAAACAGCTGACTTCAACAGCCCGTGAACAAAACACTGTTGCCACAACGTTTCAATATGTTTTTTTTTTTATCTAATAGGAGTAGGTAAATATTAAAAACCAGTAAGGCTGGAATGACACTTTCAATTTTTAGGGATAATTATTGTCGCAATTTTTCGTTAATGGACAAAAGTCGATGCTGTGTTTCATCTCAGCCTCTTAAAAAACATTTTGCGGCCAATTCAAGCATACTTTGATTCGCGTACACCTACAACTTTTCCTCTTAGACGGAAAATTGTGACTAAAATTGTCCCTAAAAATTGAAAGTGTCAATCCAGCTTTAATATTTTAAATACGAAAAAAAAAATTTTTGGGCTTATGCCAAAAAAAGGCCAAAAAAAAACAGTGTGCAATCGTTCCAATGACAGCTTTAGGTTATAGTCATCCAAAACGAACAAAATATGAATTTTTTATTTGAATTAAACAAGGCTGCAAATCTGTAAAATTTTGGTTAAGGTTCGGTCCGGAGGTTCAAACCCGTGGTAAAGTGTAAGGTTCGGTTCGCGGACCGGTTCATGCACTAATCGAACCCAAGGTTTTTATTTGAGTCTGGGTTCATAGTTTGTTAAATATTTGACAGATTTTTGCCTCAACATTCAGTCAAAATTTAGACATATATTTGATCAGGAGAACGCGTCCAAATTACCAAGCTATGTATGTGAGTCGTCAAGTCGATTGGACCACATTCCTTATTGTTATCATTCATAGGTGCTCTATAAAGTCTTTCAAAAGTGCCTGATCTTTGAGTTTTGGAAGCCTCACCTTCTACGTACATACCCAGCCAGCATTTTATGAAATTTCTGATCACATTTGATTCTTTTTTGAGTCCTCTGTCTGATTAGTCATAAATGATACAAGCCGAGAATCTTTTTAAGGAGTCGATTATAGTTCTTTTTTTCATCAGTTTTGACTCAATTTCGAGTCATATTCCCAAACCTTCGCGAGTCTTTTTCTAGTCGTATTTCAATATATCACGTTTTGAGCATATCCATGAGTCATTTCCGAGTCTTTTTCAAATTGGACATAATTTTAATCTCTTATCTTCAAAAGAGCTTAAAGAGGACGCATCAGGGCGATTCTGGTTAAAATGATCTTCCAAATGCATTTGCTTTCCCCTTTTCCGACTATAGTTATGTTTTTCTTTCTTCTCGAAATCGCGAAAAGCATTTTTAATTATTAACTCAAGCGATTCTGTACTATACTATAAAATAGTTTTTATACTCTGTACCGAAGGTACATAGAGTATATTAAGTTTGTGCAAAAGTATGTAACAGGGAGAAGGAATCATTTCCGACCCTATAAAGTATATATATTCTTGATCAGCATCAACAGCCGAGTCGATATAGCCATGTCCGTCTGTCCGTCTGTCTGTCTGTCTGTCTGTCTGTCTGTCTGTCCGTCCGTATGAACGAAGAGATCTCAGAGATGGTAAGAGATAGAGGTTTGACATGTATGGGACATATATTTCTTAAACTTGCAGGCAGATCAAGTTTATTTTCAATTTTTGCCACGCCCCCTCGCGCCCCCGCAATTTGGAAAAAACGTCATATCTCCTACAGAGATGGTTAGATGGTTCGTACCTTTTAGAGATATCTAGTACTCAAAATTATTTATCGATTTGCTGAAGGAATGATAAAGATCGGATGAACGATACTCAAGTTATGAGCAAAAAACGGTCAGTTAACACCCCCCACCCACCCCACCCATAACATAAGCATTGCGTTCAGCAGAAGCAATCTTAGTGAGAGAGAGAGAGAGAGAGAGAGAGAGAGAGAGAGAGAGAGAGAGAGAGACTTAGAGAGCGCACTGCGTTGTGTGTTAACTGGCCGTTTGACTCCTGACCAAATTCGAGCTGCGACATTAAAGGTGCAGAGTATGTTATAGTCGGGCTTGACCGACTTTCTTTCTTGTTTTCGGTCATAATATTGAGAAAACTGGAAAAGATCTTAAGAAATTGACTTAATTGATTGTTTGAATCGAACCTTTTTTTGTGTACTGGGGATTCGGTTCATGGTCCGGTTTGAGGAACCCGGAAAACCCAAACCGAACCGCGTTTTTGGGGTTCGGTTCCGGACCGGCCTTGCAGCCTTGCAATTAAATGACACTTTAAACGTATTTTCAATACGTTAACTTATATGGAACACAATATTTTAAAACGCAGTAGTATTTTTATGGGCTGTACCATTGAAGTGCCGCGGAGTGTATAAATTATTTATTTGACAATGTAAACAAATTTCAAATTAATTTTGTGGCTGCCATCTAGAAATTGTTGATATTTATCTCATTGATTCCAGATTGATCCCAAAATCTACAAATCATTTTTTTTTTCATCAAAACGATTAAATGCTTCATTACCGATCTTATCCAAGATCGTGACTTGTACAGATTTATGGCTGATCGCAATTTGAATAAAATTAAAATTTAATCTCAAATCTCTTGCTATCAGTTTATAGACTACATTTAAAATGATCATATCTTATGCAAGATCGTGACTTTGGCCTCTAACCATTTATCATTCATCACTTTCGCTCTTCTGGTGGTTACACACACCCAAAAAAAGAAAACTCAAAGTGATCCCGCAAAAACTGAATTACACATACGCACCAAAGTCACTCAAAAGAGACCCGGCTTGTTGATTGATTACACACAACAGCAACGGCAGCAGCAGTCGAGCAAACAAAATACAATTAAAAGCTCAGCTTTCACCCTAAGGCCGCCGCAAGCAACTAATTACTTTCACTGTGATCCGTCGACATCAAATCAACTTGCAAATAAGGCGGCAGTTACAAATCGAGCACGCAGTTATCATCGCAGCCTCATCGCGGGGGCCAAAAGGTTAATATGGCAATTAGCCAACTCCACCAAAAAGAAAGCCAATTAACAGGCCCAACTGACCAACCGACTCTACCTACCTTCCTCCCCACACAACTTTCAAATGCGATTAAGGTCGATGAGCTGCCAAAGTTTTGGTTTTACTTTATTCTAACAAATAATTATGTTGTTGTATTGATGATGAACAATGAAAACACGAGCACACTCACACATACGGACGGACAAATAGCCGTGGGCTATCCAGAACGGATGCTGGGGTCTGCGTCTGGGTCTGGGTCTGAATTTCAACAGGTTCACGCCTCTAACAAAATCTCAGTGTGTGCAACTCACATTAAATGTAATTTTCGAGAAAAACACGAAAAGAGGAGAGAAAAATAATTGAAGGGGGGGGAGAAACCGAAAAGAAGCCGCCACCAAATCGAATCCGAAGCCGCCGTTCAACTTGTTGTAAGTGCTGGACATCAAAATTTGAACAGTTTTTCAAGTGTTTATGACGTTTGCGTGGATGGCAGGGTGGTGTGCGGCGGGGAGGGCAGAGGGGCACGATTATCGCAAGTAAACTATCTCTCAGCTGGATGCTTGGTCGATGGTCTTTGGCTTCCAGTTTTCTTTTGGTTTTTATGAAGATGAATTTCTTTTTTATTCGACACTGAAACGTGGCCTACCCATTGAGGCTGGCGGTGTGTGGAGCTCCAATTACTTCACTCACTCTGCTTTGCGGACTATTATGTTGTATGTTTTCTGTAGTCTTATGAGTTGTTTGTCTCACAGATTCCGCAAAATCAATGAACTGCGAGTTGAAAGAGTGAAGAAATCTGAAGAACAAGAAGCAGACAAGTGTGGAAATATTGAGGGATTTTGCAGAACATAAAGTGCAAGTGGTGGAAAAGAAATTTTTTCAGATGTAAATGCAGAAAATATTGGTAGTTGTAATTCCAACGCCTAACCGTCGGAATAAGCTGTCAATTTAACTGTCGGAACATTAGGTTAATCTAAATCTTGAAAAGCTAACAGGTGCAAGAAAGAACTACTAAATCAATTTTAATAACACTTTTTTGTTGATTGATGATTTATGTTAGATGATTGCTGTCGCTTATTGTCATAAGAACAATCGGTCAGGAAATGGGTTTTCAAAAGAAATCTTTTTCCAATTTTCAACACTTCACAAAAGGCTCCTTCGAATATATCAGCGATTTATACGATTTTTAGTATACTTAAATTAGTTGGTATTTCCAACATGCATATTAGAAATTCGCCTGAACTGAATCGTTTAAAATACGTTTTCGCTATCGAGAAAGTGTCGAGAACGGTTTCGAAAATGTGTTGTAAACGTGTTACTTTCGCGATAATTGATAAGAATGTTTTGTTTCCCATTTAAAAATTTGTACTTTTTGTTAGTTTTGTTTCTTTATTTATATGAATTAATTCAGTGGAAATAACAGTTACATCCAACAACAATAGTTTGCATTCTTTTTGTTAACTCTTCTAGCAGGAGCATTTAAAAAATGGTTGAAGTCCGCGGAATATTGGCATAGCTTTCTTATTGCATTTAACACCTTTGATAAAAAAAAATCTCCTCCAGAAAGTAAACAGCTGTTTTCGCCAAAGCGGCAATATTCCGGGCAATAGCCATACTTACAATGACCGCAACTAGTTCACTGGTCAAATCTATGATATAGGGCAGTATGTGATCGGGAAAGACATTGGATTTCCTGCGTGGAATATTCTTAACTATGGCTAGGTAATCAGTAAGTGTTTCATCTTGACGGCAGATTTTTGGGCCAGATTCAGCTAAAGACAGAGAGTGAAAGAGAGACTTAGATGAATATTTGGAAAGCCCTTAAAGTACTCACAATGTAGGGAAAAATCTGATACAATATAGTCTCGAAGGTAATCTTCTTGGACAACATTCGCAACATTTGCAGGGAAGCCATTTTCGTATTCGACTGTGTCAATCCACGCGTGCAGTAGGTGACCACAGTAATGATTAAAAGAGACCATCATCTGGCCGAATCATTTTTCTCAGCTACCTACCCTTCCTCGGGGGTCAGGTCTTGTGTCCAAGTCAGCACCTTAATGCAATGTCCTATATCCTTATGCAGACATTGGATTTTTCCATCGGGTGTCAGTATCGGCGTGGAGGAGAACACAGTAAATAGGACTGATGTAGAAATCCGAGCTGCAAACCGGACTTAAACCGAACTGGTTCGAACCCGGAATTCTGGCTTTTTTTTACTGTTAACCAAACCTTGAACCGAACCACAAGGACGAAAATAGATGAACCCGAACCCGTTCCGAACCCAAATGTCTTCGATTTGTTATTTTCTCCTTTTCGCACTTCCAATGGTTATTAACATAGCTACATACATGTACATATGTAAAACAATTTAAATACGTGAAGAATCACAGCGTGCTATAGTAATATGCATTCATAAGAATGCGTAATTTATATTACATACACATAGACCACCATGCTTCCAGTCGGAAATATTAACTTGTTATTTGGTACAAATTTACTGTAAACACCTATGTATACTGCACAATGTATTGAACGTTTTATTTTTCATCTTATACATATACATATGCGCCAATCAAACCAACCCGGTGCATGCTACTGCAGAAACATGTCAGCCGAATACAGACAGAAGTGTGTGCCACATCGCAGCGTTGCCAATTTAGCTATTTTGTAAGCTCGAAAGCCGGAATCTATTCAGTTTTGCCAGTGCCTCGCTATTCTAACTAAATCTCTATGACAGCTACTTTAGCATTTGGTGGGACAGACAGATAATTTGGCGGGAACACTAGCCACGCGCCAATAATAGGGCGCAACACTAGCCTCGCGCCAGAAAGAGACGGCGAACGCACAAGGCAAAACAATAAAAACGGGCCTTTCATTTCGTTTGAGAAGTTTTGACTGAGAAGGTGTCAAGCAATGACGACAAATTTAATATTTACAAAATTTACATACAATGTAAGCACTGATGAATCAAAATGTCACGAATGCAAACTAAATATGCCCGGCGGGCATGCTGCAAATTTAATGCGGCACCTTCAAAAGAAGCTATAAATCAGCGATGTCCAAAATTTGAAAAGGCTGCCACGCGTGGTTGGCAAGCCAAATTCTGCCGGCGTCGCAGCCGACACATATATAGAGAGAGAATATGTGTATTCTATAAATAGAACGCTCGGCAGCTTGTTTTCTTACGATGCGCGTGTTCGGCTTTGTGTCCTCTCACAAGACATTTGAATGTTTGTTTGTTGCTCATGTTGAAACGTCAACATGCTTACTTCGTGTTTCGCAGCTACGAACACATGCTCAATGCTTGCTTGTGTGAGTTTGGACACCACTGCTATAAAGGCATTTTTGATCAAATCATTGTGAGAAAAAGATCCAAGTGTGGCGAATAAACACCAATCGATGCTCAATTTTGTGAGTGAATGACTGATTAAAGTGCATACGAGAAAGCACAATCAATCGGATTGAAGATTTATACACTAGCAATGAAGAAAATCCATATCCAGCAAACGAGCGCCAATTTCACGTCAATTATAATCGACGTCTTACAGTCTTACAATGTATTTAATAAATAAATACTATTTATGCGTTGGGTGTATACATTTTGTATTGTAATATTGTATATATTGGGTAAAAAGTACAACGAACCAAGGTTCGAACCAAAATCTAAGCCAAAAAACGTCGAACCTCAAATTTCCGAACCTTAATCGTTGGTAAATTTTGGTTCGAACCTGCAAACCGCAGGTTCCGAAAAATTTTCTGGGATTGCGGCCCTGGTAGAAATACTCGGGAAATCTGTTACCTTTCTGATCCAAATAATCTTCGCCACTCTTGTGATTCATCGAATAGATAATCATCTATCATGGAGGCTAAGAATTTGCGAAAGCGCTCATTCTCAATGCCAGCCAATTGATATCTCCACCAGCCCGCGTTTCCCACGTCTGTAGGCCAGCAATTGGACGAGCTTAAAGAAGGCTGTGCTCTCGGTCCAGACCTCCAACAAAGCGCAGCTGGAAAATTAAAAAAGTCCTAACTAGAATTCCCCTTGTCAATCCTCTTTTACTTACATCGCCGAAAATATGTGCATGTCGGACAGAAAGTATTACCCGCGTAGCTTGGACACCGAATGAGCTTTTTCGCTCTAAATTTATCTACAAATAAGGGGGCAACCAATGACAAGTATTTAGTATTACTAAAATTACTACAATGACTAGCTGTCACAAGCAGAGGAAAAATTTAAAATCCGTATGAAACCCGCTTTAGCTAAGCTTTACAGTTTATAAATTTTTTTTGGGAAGTGAAGTTTCGGGATCTGGACGGAATGGAATAAGCTTGAGATAAGCAAGGAATATATTTTTCTTTCCCGCGCTCTACTACGAATATATTGAACTCAGGAACCGAGCAAATCACTTCTTTCTAAAACAAAAGTCCAGAGATATTTGATTTCTCGAGTAATCGTTCAAATTTATTCTTGCCGGGAAAAAAATAAAATATATTTTTAAATTTATGGCAAACAAATTTTTTGAACAAAAATCCAAAATAAGGAATTATATGGGTATAAAAAATAAATGGAACTAATCGATTTCGTCTAAGCAGAATAGCTTTAAAGTGTATGCATCATACATATATTTTAATCTAATCCCAAAATACTAAATTTAACATGTCCCTAAATGAGTAATTTTTAAATTTGTATATTTCGGAAGCATTATTTCGTGTATTGTACCAACAACTGATCAACGATTAAGTAAAGTATCATCATATCATCTATTCGATGATCAAAAATCAGCTTTAGTTTTCGGATATACATTCGCATTTTGCCAATTTTAGTTGCAGCTTCCCATGACTTAGCTCTCACGCTACCCACCCAATTAGCTCCCCATACTAAAATAAAAATCAACCCCTTTCTGAGTACATTCCGAAGCGTTCCAAAAGCAAAATAAAAAAGAAACTGTGCCAGATCTTTTGCTGCAATCTCTCTCACCCAAACACGTTGGGGCCTTGTTGATTATATCAAAGAAATGGGCCCCATACTAACACACACACACACAAATACATAAATTCTGCAACCGATCTGGATCAGCAGCAGTCAACAGCATATCCCAAAACCAAAAAAAAAAAGAAAAGAAAAAATAAACCAAGTCAAGAAATGAACATCAAGCTGAGAGATGATTGTCATAATTAAGGATGTTGTATGGTTGGCATGCCAGACAGACAGACAGACAGATTCCTCCACTCGAGGCACTTGTAAAAACCAAACAGATAACCGTAAGAACAAGTTTTCTCTTCGCCAAGAAGCTTCCGGTGCAGGAGTGTTGTGTGTTGTGTGTAGAGCAGAGAGATTTCTGCTTCTTCTTCTTCGTCGGTTTCAAGATCAGCCCGCCACATCTCATAATTGCAGCTAAGCAAAATTATATAGCCCAAGCACCAACAGAGATCCACATGCATACATGTGTCATCCTCAAGAAGAACTGAAGAAGAGTTGCGGCTGGTTGAGTGGAAGGGGGTCTGAGCAAATATTACCAGGGGATCTTCGGACTCGACCAGCTGCAATCCACGACAATTACTTGGACTTGCGGCAATCTCTGTGGCAGGGAACGGGCAGCACTCTCGCACTCGAGACAAATGTATATCATTCATCAAATTAAAAGTTCAACAACGTTGCAAGCATTTTGCCTGCCACAGTTTTGCCGTGAGCTAAATTGAATACAAGGGGGTGAATGGAAGAGTTTCGGAACGTAGAAGTCTAACGGAAGAGTGCAGTAAACACATTTAAACCACACCTTGGATCACCTTGCATAATCTCAGTGCTGGTAGAAGTTTGATACTGCAGATAATGTATATAAGCTCACAACTTCTGCAGCAACCCCCTTGGCCTGTCAACTTTGTGACATGACCGCAACTTTGAGTCAACAGTTGCTTGCTCTATTTTACAGCCTGCTCTTGGACTTGGGGCTCTCCTCCAACACTGCAGTCTTTTGACTTGCCAATCATTGGCTTGGCTGGCCACTGACGTTTCGTTGCTCATCTTTCGACTTCATTCACTCAAACATCAGTTTGAAGAGGCTCTCCGAAGCCCCCCTCGGTTGCCCTACCACTTGTTGCCCCCCGGTTTCTCAGAGTCCGAAATGCTTATTAAAAGGGCTTTTCAACTTGAATGGTTTCCCGGGGCCACTTTTGTATGCATTGTATGTATGTACTTGGATTATTTGATAGCTCTTACCCTTTGACCCCTCACCCACTTCCTTCTGGTGTATTTTAAAATAGCATTTATAAGCTTAAGTTGGCTTAAGTCTTTTTATTGGTTATTAAGTTTGTTGCCATTGCTGCTGCTGCTGCTGTCGGGATTTAAGCCAGAAAAAGTTTGTGCCATGAGAAATCAAAGCATCTAATGAGCTTAGCACGTGTGGGTCATCTGTTTTCAGTGACCAGTTCTCAGTTTCCGTTTCGTTTCCTCCTCGTGCGGCTGTGTGTGTGTGTTTGAGAGACTTTAATCTTTAATTGCTTTTTGGGTGCTGTGTGTTTTTGCTATTTACGAACTGTTGTGGGTGTGTGTGAGTGTGTGGGTGTGTGGGGGGGAATGGGTGGACAGTTTCGGTGTTTTGGCATTTGTATTTATGGTCTAAGCATCGTTGCAAAGCTTTGCGGCTTGTGTCCAGCTTCAAGTTATGTATGAGAAAATGTAATTTAAGTTCTTGATACATTTAAGAAACAGAAATTGGCTAATGGAATGGACTCGTATTGGCATAACTACACTGCCAACTGAAGACGCTTTGATATCGCCAAGTTAATTGGATTTGATCTAAGTGACATAGTTACAGGAAACCAATAAGTTAAATTACATCGATTTAATATTTTTTTTAGAAGAAGAAAGAAAACGAGGGTACGGGATAGAGGGGATGGAAAAGCTTATGTCTTAAAATTTCAAAATAAAGAGAGCAGAAGTTGTCCGGGGAATTAAATGTTTACTCCAAATTATTTATTGCTTGCTTTTATGATCAGATTCGCTAAAAGTGTGCGACTTACAGAAAAAATCGGGTTAATCTGGTCCCAAAAATTTTTTAAATGGAAAAACATTTGCGAAATAGGCTGAAAGTTTAAGCTTGGCCCGATTCAAAAAAGTATGAGGAATATAAATCAAATGTAAAGTCGGCAACAAAAAGTATGGAAAACTAATTCCAATGCCGAAATCAAGGCTGCAAAATGGTCCTGAACCGAACCGAACAAAGAACTGGTTCGGTTAGGGATTTTGTGTCTATCGAACCAGACCTCCTTTGCTTGCAAAAAGGTTCAGTTCAAAGAACTTTTATAGTGCTGATCCGGAGCATTATCATTTTAAAATTATAACTAAACTCTGCATTAGACTGGCCCTTAAAAATAGATTTCAAAATACCGGTCGGAAAAAGTTTTGTTTCGGTTCAAATAGATATAAGTTAAAGTTTGGTACCGATCGGACAACAATTAGTGGACGCGCGCTCGCCCTAAGAATCGAAATTTTGAAAAATATGAGAAATACATGGGATGAGTTTCGCATTTCCTCTCTAATATTTTAAAAATTTTTATTTTAAGTGTTTATGCAATTTAATTCATTTAGGGGAATATCTTAGCAACAGCAAATTTGTCTAATTTTTATTATTTTACCTCTTTAAAGATACAATTTTTCGACAACATTTTTCTCCAATGCGCCAAACCAGCTTTTCTGAAGTTAATTAGGCCACTAATCACGAAAATCGTCATGAAAAAATTGTATCGGCTAGTTATCGAGATATTATCGATAACTCCTTATTTTCGATGTTTTCAAAAGATTCTTACACTTCAACTCTCATAACTTTTTTGGTTTCCAACCGACTGAAAAGTTCTAAAGACATTTTAAAAGAAAAAGCTTGGAAAAAAGTTTATGTTTCTGGCAAAAATGTGCTTTTAATTCAATATAAAGAAAAAAAATATATTTTTTTAAATTATTGAAACTAAAATGCTTGTAAATGCATAATGATAAAAATTGTTTTGTTTTTTAGTTTGACTGTAAAAGCTATTTGATTTACTTTAATACTTAATAATAATTAATTAATAATAGTTCAAATTTAAGTCAGATTCTTCAAAAATAAAATGTAAAATGTAAAAATATTTTCGCACCAGTCATGAAGTATAACTTGCCAGCCCTTAGTCCGTTGGCACCATAGATAGATGGCACCACCTGAAGTGGTTGGTTTTGATTGATATGAAAGACTTTAGTTGGTATTGCGAATAATTATTGAAACGCAACTTCAAATGTTAAAACAAAGGAAGAAATTATTCATTTGATGCAATTTATCTAGAAGGAGAAAGCTAAGAGAACTTCGGCTCTGCCGAAGTTTTAATACACTTGAAAAAGCTCGCTCCATCGGTTAGTGATTTCGACCAAACTTCGCAGATCAGTTTGAAAAAACATAAAGCCAACAACAGCTAACATTGAAAACAAAAAAGTTTTTCTCACAAAAACCCATTTTCCGACCTGTCGTATCTATGGCAGCTACAAAAAGTAGTCATCCGATCTGAGCAGTTCCGACATATTAGCAGTGTGCAGCCAAAGAAGACTCTGTGCAAAATGTCAGCTCGATAGCTTCAAAACAGAGACACGGACGGACAAAACTCAATCGACTCAGCTCGTCATGCTGATCAAGATTGTTTATACTTTATATGGTCGGAGATGATTCCTTCTATGCGTTGCAAACTTCTGGCCGAAATTATAATACACTTTTCAAGTGTATAAAAATTAAGTTGTTAACATTTCCAAAATAGTTTTGCCTGTCAAAATTTCGGAACCTTAGAATGAGAATTCGGTAGGAATTTTGTTGGTAGAGATTTCTGTGGCACCCCCGATTACAACTTCGAGATGAAAATAAAGTCAAGTTGATAAATAGCAAATCAAATCCGTCAATTTATGAATATAGAAGGTGAGGCTAGCTTTCAAACTTAGACTTTCCAACAGGTTCGTGCACCAAACCGAACTCTCTCCAGAATTTAATTTGCAATTGCAGACTTGGTTAAAAACAAAATTTTGTGTATTATTATTTATAAATCATTATAATGACAAAAGAAAACACGGTATTTGAATACCGGTTACAACTTTCGACAAGGGAACAAAGACAAAAACCGCAAATGGTCACAAGTTGATGTGATGGTATAAAGATTGATCTTATGGAATAGTTGAGCACGTAATAGTTCGCACCGAGCATTCTGCGTAGGAATCAAGAATAAAACAAGTCGAAGATTTGTTTCTTTGCAATATTCTGGCAAAATGTACAAAAGGTAACCAAGAATTTTATAAATGAGTGACGATTGAAGGCCTGTTATTAGAGGAGATAAAAACTTATTTCGAGGCATTTTAATAAAATTCTGTTCAAAAGCATTCGGCTTTAAAATCAGTTCGCCAATGTTTTTGTTCAAATGAAGTATTATGGCAAATTATACTTTTATCTCATTCGACAGTCCTTTTAGATAGACAAAAATAAGAACATCTTAGAATCAGGCATCCGAAACGTATTTAAAGATTACGACCGTAAAGGCAAATAAAATTGTGTTTTAATACCTTCTTTAAAATTTATATTCAGGGGTGTCCTGGACATATTGAATCTCCTTGGCTTTGAGCAGGCGGTTTCAAATCTCTCAACTTTCGTCATCTAATCTAGTTGCCCGGCATATTTGTGCCCCTTTACATATAAAGTCAAACAGCTATAATATGAAATGCTAACGTTCATACGAAAACCTCTAGAGATTTCTGGGACACACCCGATTATATCTTTTAAAATGCATCATAAAGATCTAACGATTCTTTGGTTAACGATACTTTAGTTAATAGTTAATATAGCACAGTTAACTCTAGAGTCTTATACAATATTTAATAATTCTGCATTCGAGAAGGAACTAAAAGGCAAAAAATTGTTAAACTGTTGTATAAAAACTGCGTCGAATACTAAGAAAATAATACGTATTTTCAACCAAAGATAAAATAATAAATTTAACTTCATATCTCCCAAATCCAGACGGATCGTCAACTACTTCTCTTGCTAGAGGTAGCATCAGCTCGAATTTTAAAGCCGACTGTGGTGCTTAGATCAATTCACAAAACCAAAATATTCTAATACGAACCATTAACAGAAAGGAACCAGCAACGAGATCTTTTTAAATTTATAAAGCAATAATAAGAATACAAATATAAATAATGTAGGAGAATCTAAATATAGATAACTTTTCTTCAATTTAAAAAAATTTATAAAACCTTGTCTAAATGTGAAATATTGAATGGTAAACAAGTTTATGAAAACAAAGTGCAGGATAAAAGAAAATCATTGCAATAATCTTAAGGAAGATACATGTAGCTATTAATGAAATTCCATATGTATACATTAGCATATTTTAAAATATACCCAAATGCCCTATAATTAACTATACAAAATACAGCTCTAGGCAATTCCTTCCACAAAAGCCTTAGCCTTAGCCATCTTTGCTCAACTGCCCAACTGCTCTTTAGATGAATCATTGAGCGATTATCTTTCATGAACCCGGCAATTATGCAATTTTCTACACAGCTGAAAAAGAGCTACAAAAAAAACAGATAAGCCACTTGTCGCAGTTTAATGTGCAGCATGACCATAAAGTATCGGATGATTCACACACTTGAGGTATTTTTTTTTTTCTGTAACAATTTGTTCACTTCAAATTGGCCAAAGGCAGCAGCCGTAGCAGTAGTCACAGTTGCAAGATAAGCAAATCAAAGCAGAGGAAAAAAGCATACTTTACACTTGAAACAATAAAAGCTGAAAGTCGAGACTTGATCTTTTTGTATCTGAGATAACTTCAGACCACCGCACATGACTAAGACGAAGACGAGGACCTGAGGGAACAACATACATCAAATGTGCCGCCAAAGTCCAAGACTCGTCGATGCTGTGTGTAGTTACTGTACACATCTCTCTGGCTAACTGTAATTGTATCTAACAGCTACGTTTGACAAGCACAAAGAAACAGAGGAGGAGGAGGAGTAGGAGGGGGAGGAGGAAGGGGAGGGGGCCACGCCGAAGAAGAAGTTGGAGTTGGAGTTGGCAACGCGTCGCTCTGGAACTTGTCTTACTTTTTATGGCCAAGAGCAACAACAACATGGCAACAACCAACATTCAACGCGTGCTCCTCGAGCGCAGAAGGCGTCATGGCTGGGCCACCCAAAAATGGTCAACATAGCGCCACTAAATTGACTATGGGATACAAGGAGTTCCTCCATCCAGATACGGGCCATGCCTCCCTCTGCTCCAACGTGGTTGCCATTGAATTATTGGTTTGAAATCAAAAACTAACCATTATTTATCCAAAGTCAGCGACAGAGTCTTTGACTGAGGAGTGGCGGCACCCAAAACAAAGAAAAGCCAGAGTATTTGGTTTGGGGGGAAAATATAATACAAATACGAGGGGGAAGTTTATAAAGTTTGGGGAAATTAAAAGAGAAAACAAACAACAAAAAAATAAAAATAGTTCTATACTAACCTCGAACTAAACTTGAATGGACATATTGATCGAGTGACAAAAATAGGTTCGGTTACTAGATCCTAAAGAAGGAAACCGTATGAACTAAATAAACTTGGCTTCGAACAGTCGGCCTCGAATAGCTTAACTTACGTCTTCTGATCTAGTAACCGAGCATATTTGTGTTACTTTATATTCAGGTTTTGGTGAATAGCGTTTCTCTAGAACAAGTTGGTAAACGGTTAACTAGGTGCAACCATTTAAAAAGTATGCTGATTGTCTGTATAGTTAAATCACCAGCCTAATGGTTCGATACCTTTGCTTAAAGCTATGGAGAGTTGCCATTGCAAGGCAAAAAGAATCAGCAACGCAAGCAAATCTGGCCAAAAACTAATTATACTAGAAAATTTAAAAATTTTATTAAAATTTCTGAAGCATACCTTTAAGCTAGTTTCAAAAAGATTTTATCCAGTTTAAGGTAATAAATATATTATCTCATCATGATTCTCTTTAGAAAATGAAAAATTTATATGTTTGTATTACATTATAAACTAAATATTTTATCCGATTGTCTTATGCATCGTATCCTGGTAAAGGGTTGTAACAATAGGCAATGGGCATGATATTCTATTAGTCTGAGCTCGTGCTGGCTCGTGAATAGCTAGCCTGGTACGAAAAAAACACGAGAGTTGAGAGTTTCATCATGATGGTGATATACCCACCTAGCATTTGAAAGATCATTAGGTGGCTCCTCACCTTGGTGAGTCTTTTTCGAGCCAATTTGATGATTAAAAAGAGATTAGTTTCATGTGCGATCTAAGGAAGACTCGAAAATGACTCATGCATTTGCTCAAAATGTGATTCATTAAAAATCTACTCGAAAAAGAATCGCAAATGAGTCGAAACTAATCAAAAAAACGGTTTAAAAAGGCTCTTCATGAACAGTCGCTGCTAGAGTACCATTTTCTCCCGGCAAAAGTATCATTTATGATTAGAAAACGAGCGCATTTATGACTATTTTAATCAAACTGAGGACTCGAAAAAGAATCGAGTGTGATCAGAAATTTCATAAAACGCTTGCTGGGTATATAAGTCTCCTGTTTTCAACTGAATAGCAAACGCTGGAGTGGCGATCCGTTCGCTTTCTCCATAAATAGTTTTTTCCAATCCAATGTTCTTGTTCTTGCCGTATTTAATTGGTGCTGCTTTGGTTCGGCTCGAGCTGAATGTGTATTTGCCGAAGCTACGAGTCCTCACGATCCTTTGCACTAAACGTACCAACTACAAAAATTTGCAAATACAATGATGCGCTCAGATACGTTTGCTTCTTAATTTTTGTTTTTGTAAGTTTTCGATCGTTGGGCTTATTGTTATTGTAAAACTGTTAACTCACTGTTCAGTAACTGTGAAGTCTGTGTCAAGTCTGTGTCAAGTCACTGTCAAGTCACTGTAAAGTCATTGTCAAGTCACTGCTAAGTCACTGGTAAGTCACTGTCAAGTCACTGTCAAGTCACTGTCAAGTCACTGTCAAGTCACTGTCAAGTCACTGTCAAGTCACTGTCAAGTCACTGTCAAGTCACTGTCAAGTCACTGTCAAGTCACTGTCAAGTCACTGTCAAGTCAATGTCACGTCACTGTCAAGTCACTGTCAAGTCACTGTTAAGTCACTGTCAAGTCACTGTCAAGTCACTGTCAAGTCACTGTCAAGTCACTGTCAAGTCACTGTCAAGTCACTGTCAAGTCACTGTCAAGTCACTGTCAAGTCACTGTCAAGTCACTGTCAAGTCACTGTCAAGTCACTGTCAAGTCACTGCTAAGTCACTGGTAAGTCACTGTCAAGTCAATGTCAAGTCACTGTCAAGTCACTGTTAAGTAATTGTTAAATCACTGTTAAGTCAATGTTAAGACATCCCCTCTTCCCACCCTCTCACCCGCCCACTCCACACACCAGCAAACATACCAAAAGAATCTGTCGCAAAGTCAACATTTAGTTTTATTTTTAGTTTCATTTCTAGTTTTAGTCCCCCAGTCGAAAGTATGTAAAAGAGCTTCGCTCTTAAAACGAAATTACAGCGGACGAAGTCGTTGACGAACAGAGCAAAAAATCTTAAAAACTTGACTTAATTGTGTAAATGAAACGATTAAATTAATAAGATATCAATAGATCACATTTTGAAGCTTAGAACTCAGACAAACTAACTCGATTCCGACGGGTGTCAACTCCATATAAAAAAGCTTTGCTTTCGTAAAATTCCGACAGGCCTCTTACGCTGAATCAAACTCAGACAAACTAAAATTTCCTTACCTGAGCGTCGGAAAGCTCGTGGCGCCGCTAACTTGACAGGCACTGGCGCTAACTTGTCAGGCAGATACAGCTGATTCAATTCCGGTGCTCATAGTTAAAAAACTTTTTTTTAATTTTTCGGACACCTATCTGTTGGAATGTCAGCAGCAAAAGTATGACAAAAAACATTCGATTGGCGTAATTTGAAACCAACGGTAAGATTCTGCATTGCTCATGACTTCTGCATTCCATATATCCTCTAAATATCCCTGAATATTAAACTAAATAATTAACCAAATTCGAATGCAAGCAAATCATAGGGGACAGTGCAGTGAGACCGTTTCCCATTCGGTGATATTTTGGCGTTGAACTGCCACACTGGACTGTATCCCATCGGAATAAGCTGCTTGTCTTAAGGACCAAAAATAAAACAAATTTCTAAAATCTTCACTTCATCTCGTCCATTACTAAGAGCTATTTACACAGCTGATGTTGCTACTTACGTGTTCACTTTTGCTTCAGTTATTTTTTTTGTTTTTTTCCTACTCCTCGTTGCGCTACCTTAAATGCATTTTACTGTTTTTTGAGCTGAATATCGGGACCGGCTGCATTGACTAAATTATTCTGCTATCTTTAAGGTTAAGGACTCTATACCATTTTTTGATGTTCTTTTAAGTCAGCTTATGATCCTACTCTCAAATTAATGTCTTAATTTATTTAAATTATTTTTGTTAACATTTCCTAATTTAATTCAATAAATTCTCTTTAACCTAGCCATTACTTTTCAATCCACCCCCTAACTTAACTAAAGCAACCGCTGGCCCATGAAAATTGTGTAGTATTGAAAGACGGACCTCTAGCTTTAGCGCAAACCAAAACACATAGTCGAAGTGGAATCGAGTCGAGACTCAGTGCCAAGTCAACGACAACACTTGGCAGGCCGACAACAGCCAGAGGGGTGGGGAAACCCCACCGAACGTCAATTGACTGGCAAACTGAAGCTAGAGCATTACATCCTGCCTGTTCCTGTTCCCCCCAACTCTTCTTGCTGCTCGTCCCCCTCTATTGTCAGTGCAAATAATAACTTATGTGTAGTGTCAGGACAATATACACACAACACAGCACAAAAAAAAAAAAAAAAAAAAATGCCGTTAGCGCTACGGAAATATTTTCTATGTGTGCTTTTCCTGCCTTCCTGATCCAGTATTTGTAGATAGTTTCCCCTCAACATGGAATGTAAATAAAAAGCCAAATAGTTGTTGCTTGCCTAGGTTAAAGTTGGTTGGTTGTAAGCAGATTTTAAAGAAATCTTTTCGCTGGGAAAAAATTATTAAGTTCCGATTTCTCATCTCTTAGATAACTGCAATTTCAGATATACTTAAAATTTACTCTGTTATATGCGAGATAGTGCTATCTAGAACATGAAAAATCAGCACTGTAAAAAATTGATTCGTAAGAATACATTTTTGTTAAAAAAAAGCTGGTATTTTTGGTTAGGATATTTCAATTAGTTCACCTAAATACCCTCAATTCTAATTCGATTTCAAGTTGGAATTTTTGCATTTGAGGTTTTCTACTACTTCAACCAGCCTTTCTGCGTCATTCCATTTATCTATTTTGCAACGCACGTAATTTATTCTTCCTCCCCTCTGACTACGTTGGCAACAACTTTCGCCAGAATTTTGCAATGGCCAAAAAATGTTTTTGTTGTTTTATGAAAGGGAATTTTCTATGAAAGTAACTGAAACCAGAAATTGAGCTTAGCTCTCTGGCAGTTAAGTGCAAATGATTGGTTGGGAAAATTAGTAGAGCGAGAATGGCGAACGCAACAGAAGACCAAAAATAAAAAGCAAAAATAAAGGAAAGGATATTTGTTGTGCATTTGCTAATGGAAACTTGTTTTCGCTGTTCGGAAAATTAATAATTTAAAATAGAGGAATACATTTTTGGAAGAAATGCAAAATGTTCGAAATGAAACTTAACTCCCAATTCTTATCTCAGAAATCATTACAAATAACACTCAAAATTAAATGTTTATTCTTTTTTGTTTTTTCTGATTTGCTTCTTCTCAAATTGCAAATGCAGCTAAAACCAAAATTATTGTTTTGCCAAGAGCAGCACAAAAATAAACATCATTAAAATCGAATCCAGAACTTCTTATGGTTTTCTCTGGTTGCTTCTGTAAATAAATATCAATGAATTTTTTTTGGCCAAATTAAGCTGAAAATGGATTCTGTTTCTCATAGTTAATCGCCTTAAGGAGTTGTATATAAAAATCAATTGATTTCTTATTTATAAAGTTTGACTAAAGTCATCTGCCTGCCACCTTCGAGAAAGGACACAACAAATAGACAAACAAAGTCATAAATAAGTTATTTACAAATGGAGAAGGAGAAGGAAGAAGTTAAACCAATGTGGGAGGTGGCAAATATTTTCCCTGTTTTTCTTCTTTTTTGTTTAGCAAACAAAACTGAGATGACAAAAAGGCCAACGAGAACTTCTACTGGTCTCCTCTGGGTACGTAGGGAAAACATTATCAAGGCAAACAGCGGCATAATGGGCTGGAAGGGGAGAATGGGGGACTAATAGTGGTAGTTGTCTGTGTGTGTGGTCTGAAGGGACTTGCAAAATTAAATGAGTAAAGGAATAGGGCTGGGTCATTGTGATAAATAAGTAAACAGCCAGAGACAGGCCGAGACCTCCAATCGATTTATGCAGCAACAGAAGAAAAAAAAAAGGCTACTTAAATGCTTAATGGGCGTCTCATTAAACAGCACATTAAGAATGACAAAAAATTGTTAAAGGAAATGGCAATTTCTTGCTAATTTTATCAAGAATTTCCTAACAAATTAGCCAAGTTGTTTGTCATTTTCAGCAATTTCATTAACTTATTAATGTCGCACACTGGGGTGAGTGCAACACAAAACTGATATATTTTAAGAATGCCAGAATATTCTATCAAATTATTTCCATAGAATATGAAGCGTGACTGTGGAATTTTGCAAACGCAATTGGTGAATATTGGTCGAACAGCGACAGCGGGTCACTTTAAGCCTTAGCTCTTTTGGTTTTGGGGAGGATATTTGCTGCTGCCAATATCCTACACTAAGAATAATATTATTCTAGAGTCCCTACAGAGAAAGGCACAGTTGTACGCCCTGAGTGCACGAACGAAAACTCAAAACAAAATACAGGTGCAATTTCTACAAATTAATTGTGGTAAGTTCGTTAAGAAGCAATTTGGTGGTAGCTTAGATGTTAATTGCCAACTTTTTTCTTAACTTACTCGACCATGGCATTAAACTGATTTGACAGTTGTGGACCCCTTATACCTTTTATGTCCCCATTTCGTAAGAAAACAAACAAACAAAAAATTGACAATATAAATTACAATACTTGTGTTGTGGATTATGGAGATTCATCATTTGTAAAAAATAATTAAAAAACTAAAGAACTTCATACATTACTACCATTCTTCTTTTTGGAGTAGTGTGGAATTAATTAACTAAATTAAGACTCTTATTTAATTATAAGAAAAAGTAATATATTGAAAAACTTAGTAAGAAATTATACGGAGTCCGCAGATTTAAAAGCTTTCGGATTTGATAATAAAAAAATACATAAAATTCAGAAAAATGTATGAAATCTTTATTTGAGTCGATAGAACGATCTATATAATTTAATGTTTAAAGATGATTTTATCTAAAGGTTGACCGCGGCTGCGACTCAAATGGTTCATACGCTGGATCCAATTTTGGCAAAGTCTCTCCAACATATCGGTATGTTACGAATAAATTCTTCAATATTGGCTTCCAGTGCGTCAACTGTTGCGGGCTTGTCGCTAGTGTTCACCGAACTCGCCTCTCTATTGTTGAAACCACAAGTCAGCCAAGTCCAGCTCTTTCATTTTGGGCAATAAAAAGTTTGTAATCATCGCACGGTAGCGATCTCCACTCACAGTAACGTTCCTGCCTTCCTCATCTTTAAAAAAGGACTGTCCTATGATACCACCGGCCCATAATCCACACCAAACAGTGCATTTTTCGGAATGCATTGGCAGTTCTTGCGATGCTTCTGTCTGCTCTGCGCACGTATCTATTCTACCAGAAATGATCTTATCCAACTCGTACCAAAAGTTAGCCGTTGTAGTCGGTCTTGTGGCTTCAATTCTTAAATTATACACCAGGCATGCCCAAAACCAGCATACGGCAGAGCACTCACCAATATTCACAAAGAAAAGCACCAATACCAATATGAAAATCACATTGAAATTGGGTAAGGCAACAACAAAATCACATGAAATTGTTGTTGGTCAGTATGCTTGCGCGCGCAAACACCAATCAAAGAAGAGAACAAAACCGTTTTTTGTTATACGCGACGCATACACACGAAATATACCTCGAGCCCTGCATGTATACGATCATTGATTTCTTTTCTTCGGTGCAATTACAAAAACAGAACGTACCCAAAGAGCATACGGCTGGCCATCGCTATTATAGACCATACTGAACATGTTTGACAGTAACATGTGACACAAAAACAGCTGAGCTGCCAGAAACAGTGTGACCAAAAAGAAAGTTTCTAAAAAATCACCCTTATTTGCTCACTTGCAGAATGGCCAAACAAATTCAAAGTGAAACATTGGATTAATACCAGTCATCATTTGACATAATCAATTTTTGCTCAAAAAATTTTTTTCTTGTGCTTTTTTAAGCAACACCAACAATAATATATCCATATAGTCACTTACGGCAAGCATTTTAACTTCTAAACATCCATTATACGTTTTCAAACTACAATTAAATGATTTGTTGAACAACAGCGAAAAAATAGGTCCGCCCCACTGTGCGTCACCGAAAATTCATTGGAAAAAATCACAAAATATTTATACCAAATAATATGTATTTATATATATATATTTCCGAGCAGCTCATTATCTCAGCCATCAACACCCAATTAACCTTTGCTATAAATTTTCGAATAAAAAATCCCACAAAAATACAATTTTGCTTGCTTATCAATGGACACACACTCGCCGCGTTTATATATATATACGATTTTATTTTTATATGCATTTCCTTTTGCCCAGCTAATTACGCTAAACGTTATGCGCATTTATTTCCCATTGATTTTGCATTTGAAAATATAAATTTTTGTTTTAAATATGCAAATCGTTTTTGGACATTTAAAATGTTGTACAACTTAAATATGCAGCTTACGAAAAGGCCAAAAAAATAAAACTAGTTTTGAACAATTTTTGCATAAAAGCTGACTGAGTGACTTTTTTAGATTATGTGGTCCATAATGAATGAGAGCAAAGTCAGCCAAGGGATCTCTGACCCTAATGAGCAGGCAAAGCTTTTGGTTCGCCCACAAAAAAAAAATTCCAAATTCAAAATCAAAATCATTTTTGGTCACACATTTGAATATTGCAGTTAGCAACAGACATGGAACACTTTTGTGCAGCTCTCCCTCTCTTGCTCTGCATTGACCCACTTTGCTTATTTATTCAAATTGCTTTTTAGTTCAATAATAAAGAGAGTGTTATAGATTTTCAAATGCAGACATTGGCGCAGCTCTTTTTTTTCTTCTTTTCTCAATTATGAATTTATTCTCTGGCGTTGAATCATTTATGGGGCAACTCAATTTGTCAAATTTATTTCCAATTTTGGGTTGGATAGGTCAATGTGAGCAATGGTTGGGTATTTGGCATTGATCAAGGAGTAGAATTTCACTTTGGTTTTGAACTTTTAATATTGAATGCATAAGGTTCTGATTAAAATTTGTAAATATTTATAAGTAGTCGGCCTTAGCATGTAATATTTGAGACGATTTTAATAACCTTTAATCTTAGCATTAGCCATATTGAACTCACGCTGTTGATTCTGGAATTGATTAATTTACCAATATCTCAGCAACAAATTCTTTCAAATTCTTCAATCTTAATTGGCCATAACACCGGAAATGCGTGAGTTCTAAGAATCTCTAAAGTAAGTCACATTTCCAAGAGACAGGAAATGGCAATCAGCTAAACCTTAGCCAACCAACCAACAAACAAGCCAGCCAACCACTTTAGTTTCATGTGAAAAACATAAATGGTCAGAGCCATAGTTGTAGTCAATACTCAATCATAGTTAGTTGCATGCCACATGCAACCAATACAAGAACAATCTTCTGACGGAAGTTCCCTTACACTGACCTAGGCACGCACTGGCTTTGTCACCAAAAATTTTCATTCACGAAAATTACATAATTACCAACAATAAATTGTAATTACAAGCCCCCAAAAGTTACATTTTTGCCCAGATAAACGCTTTTTCGTGTTTTGTATTTTTGTTGTGTGTCTCATTTTCAGGCTCGACATTGACTTTGCATTGCCCGTTGGCATAAATTAGACTAAGCAATTACAAAACGAGCAGTAGAATGAAAAAAAAAAATGTAAACAAACGCACAAATTGTTGCTGTTGTTGTTGTTGTTGTTGGATGAGGTGACAATGGTGGGGAGGTGGGGAAAAATGTTTTTAGCTCACAAAGTAGACGCATAAATTTTCCACCAAGGCCTTAGGTATAGGTAAATTATGCTGATTTGTGTGTGTGTGTGGTGGAAGTTGGGGCAGGTACTTTATGTGAGAAGCGGGGGAGATAAGAGCGAAAAGAAGCTTTAAATTTGGCATTGGGGCAAAAGATTAAAAGATGAATAGTTATAAACAATGGAATATAGTTTACTTGCATCATATACAGCAACGTCAATCCTCAACGAACGTGTTTCGCCCTGATAAATTGCACACGCTAAATGTAGAATGCAGAAAGCTACACAGAAAAACTGCACGCAACATGTAGAAATAAAACAAGAAAACGCCAAATGTAGAGAGGTTAAGTGCTGCGTGTGCAGAGGCAAAGCCTACACGACATTGGACAACCAGCTTATTTTCAATTAACTTTTGCATTTTTCATGCAGCAATCTGAATACCACACGAACGTTTGAGGGTTTCTATATAAACTTTTCGATATGGAAATCCTACATGTGGAAATTCTAAACGGAAAATGTAGCTCAAAATCAGTACTGAATTCGTACATTTTTCATTTAGAAAACTGCTTGTCACACGTGGCAAGTGGATTTTTAAAAATTAACTTTACGATTTACAAATGCTGAATGCTAAATGTAGGAAATCTAAACGAATTGTGTGCAAATTTCAGTTGCCCGTATATGAATGAGGAGAGCAATGAATTCGTACTTGAATATTACAAGCAAGCAAATATGGGTTTGTGCCTTTACGCAAATTGAATACAAGTAATGTCTTAGATGCCTTGCCTTAGACGCTCGCCGTGGCGTATTAGTCTAAAACATCATTCCAATCGTGTTTCAGTCCAAGGGCCCAGAGTTCAAAAGTGTAGTTTTCTGCATGCCGCATATAGAAATGAGAAATGTAAACGCGGCATGTAGAAAAGCTACAGAAAAGTAATGGGCTGAAAATCCCAGTCAAAACGTGTAGAAATCCTACATTTTTGTGTAGATTTTGCATATTTTTTCTATCTCTGATCAAATGTTCTGTGCACTTTTATCATTAAAATAACAAAACTTTACGATGCTGATGTCTGATTTGATGACAAGTTTGATATTATTTGCGAAAAAGCGAACAATTTCGATATTGATATTGTAGAAACATGGTTTTTTAGTTCATTTAAATTCTTTTGGAAAGCAATCTGCATGCCTTAACCCGTTTTAACAGGCACAAATATTGACTGTATTACACACAGAACTTTAGGTTGAACTTTTTAATGCTTTGATGCATTGATGAATTTTTTCATGAACATTCCGGGTTTCTCCAATTCAGAATTCGTGATTTCAGTACTGGTTTAGTACTACACAAGAAACTCACTCATGACTTCAGTACTGAATTTTATGACTAAAAAAGAAGCAAGCGTCATGAACTATTAGGCACTTATAAGCAGCCCCTGTAAATCAGAGCATATTTCAAAATAGATTCAGTACAGAACCAAACTGAAGGGCACCGAGACCGAAATTAGAGAGTCTTTATCCTGAGATCAAACATGTTTATCTAAAAAATGAGACAAACAGTTTCTGCATTTATGGTATCTGAAGCTTGTATAACACATTATCTAAGCAGTAATGCATCAGGACAGTTAATGGATGACGTTATCATACCCGCTACTCGTAGAATAAAAAGAGTATACTAAAGCCTTGCAAGTTTATCTAACAGGCAGAAGGAAACATTTCGGACCATATAAAGTTTATACGTATATATCCTTGATCAGCATCAATAGCCGAGTCGATATAGCCATGTTCGCCTGTCTGTCTATCCGTCTGTTCGTATGAATGAAGAGATCTCAGAGATGGTAATAGATAGAGGATTGACCCGTATGGAAAAAACATTTATTATACCTGCAGGCAGATGAAGTTTATTTTAAATTTTTGCCACGCTCTCTCCCGCCCCCGCAAGTTGGAAAAAGCGTCACTTATCCCACAGTTTTGTAGATAGATGGTTAGTTCCTTTTAAAGGTATTTAGAAATCAAGGTTATTTATCGATTTTCCCAAGGAATGATAAAGATCGGATGAACAATAGTCGAGTTATAAAGAAAACAATCAATTATGATGGGTAGCACCGGCCGCAATGGTGATGGGCAGCACTACACACACTTTATAGATTTTTTGACACTTTTTGTGGCTTTTAACTTAAATAGATCAGATATATACAAACCTTGGCGGGTAAAGAGTAAGTTATAGTCGGGCTTGAACGACTTTCTTTCTTGTTAAATTTAACTTCTGTAGATCGCTGATGATCGCTAATAAAGGTATAAGGAGAGTGACGTGACGTTCGACCGTTCAAAGTATAACGAGGCCCACAGCCTATTTACAAAGACTCCACAAATGTGCTGTTAAGCTTAACATTAATTATTTGCTGCAAGCTTGCAAAATGTTACTTCTGCTTTTTCTTCCCTCAAGTTTTTGTATGAAACTTCTCGCTGATTATTGATTTTATATGCTTTCGAACAGATTCTATTACAACGTTTATACACACCAATTTTATCATGACTAATGCCCTTCAAAGTATGCAAACTTTATTTCCTGATATCATTTTCTATTAGAACCTACGTTGATAGACAGTTATAGCTGTGTCAAACATAAGCCAGTAATAGGTATACAATATAATCTTGCGGTAAGCCAAATATAAAATAAATATAATTCTGAATTATTCCCATTGCATACTTTAAAGGGCACTAAGCACAATCAATTTTGAGTGTATAAACGTAGTATAGGCTTTCCATATGACCGATCGGTCGGAAAACGGATCTTAGTGAGAAATACTTTTTTTCCATATCATCGTTCTTTAACCCACTAATTGTTAGTTCAATATGATTTCAAACAGATTCGTAATCAGAAGCAGGTTTGTAAATCTATGATATAAGAACTAAATGAGTGAGGAACTGTAGCGAACTAACAAATGCCAACTCATTGATCTTTACATTTTTTGAACAAATTCGAAACAATGAAAAATCTATTATCAAATAAACTTCTTAAAAAACGAAACACAAAAAGCCATCTAAATCACATTATATACACTGTCCGCTTCACACACACCAAAACAAAAAACAAACAAACTTGTTTAACCATCCTTCCTATCTGAGCATTTCCGTTGTAAATTGAAATTGAAATTTAATTTGCAGAAAAAGAAAAAAACAACGCTGTCTCATCAGCAGCATTAGTTTGCACATATTCAAATCAGAGGACACAAAAAAATATCATTAAAATAAAAACAGTAAAAGAGGTGTTGGATAAGCAGTGGCAAGACAGGAAATACATATACGTGGGGCTAACTAAGTGAAAAAACCCCAGCGAAAAAACTGGAAATCATTGTACTGTCCCCTCCTGCTCTTCCTACTCCCAGTTTGCCTTTGTTTTTTTTTTTTTGTGTTGAAACCTGAAGCATCATTAACATATATTTGAAAACGCAAATTCCTCGCTGCGGTTTCTGGGTTCCTCGGGGCCCTCATGAAAGTTTGTAAGTATGTTAGACTTGTCACTTGCACACTTCATGACCATATTTGTCACATTTGCGCCATGTTCCCCACTCTGCAGAGCTTGCCGTGGGCCCCATGTCCGGCATCCTAGTTGGTTACACCACACCACACACTCCTTCGGCTTCCTCTGTATTTGTCGTTTTGGGCCAAATCAGATGCGCAACTAACGAGTAACAACCACGACAACGACGACATGGAAATTTTCATTCGCTCTGCGTTTTGTTATAACTACCACTGAGTGGACCCAAGGGGTAGCAAGGGGTAGAATGAACTAATGAAAAGTACTGGAATATTATAAGACCTAAAACGTTGTAAAAACGAAGAATCGGTACAGTTCTCGATTACTCGAACCCATCCGAAATTTGAGTGCGGTTTGCCTACATCTAAATATCATTAATCTTAAATTTAACTTTCTCAACTGCTTTGAACAGAAAACTGGACATACTCGTATAAATTGTCTGAAAGTCATTTAATATTTAAAACTAATTTGATTATAAACTCATAGCCTGGATAAGAGACGGAGCCTCGTTTTGTACACCAAGAAAAAGTTCAAAAAAATGTACGCGGCTTTGATGTAAAACATGATGCTAAATCAGACCCGGCCAGCTATAGCTACCACGAGCCGAAGTCAGTCGTGTTTTTACGCAATCTCGAGCCCAACTCATGATTGTGTGCATCGGTGAACATTGAATTGCAAGTAAAACGGCTGTAGTCTGGAGAGAGCTCTCTTGCTCACCAACACAAGCACACTTTTTTGTCCTCTCCATTTGGCCGGCACTGTGCTAAATTGAAGGGCTAAATTTCAAAATCACAAGTTCTCTCAATTAGTTTTGAATTAGCCATGGCAATCTTTCAAAAGAAGAAAACTCACAGGGAATAGAAACTCCAACAACAAGCTCACTTGCTGCTGTGTTCTTTCTTTTTTTCTGTTACTCTTCTCTTAAAATATAAATATAATTTCAAACCCTCTCTCACCCCTCTTCCGACACTGTTACCCTACTGTTCCCACACTGTTCCCATACTATTCCCACACTATACCCACTATCTTCCCCCACGGTTCACACACTCTTCCCACACTCTACTCACACCCTACCCTCTTTTCCACACTCATTCCACACTATTTCCCCCCTCTTTACACACTCTCCCCCTCGTTCTCCACTCTACACACCCTTATCTGTGTGTGTTTGCCGGGACACTCCACAAAACAACACAAAATATGCATGACGTCACGCGTCACGTGACGCTGAAATATTTCGTAACGAAATTAAAGATGTTTCACATCAAAAACGGTTTAGCTCCACTTCAGTACCGCTCAATATTGAATCAGAGCTGACTCAGTCCTGATTTGGAAGGCTGTTACAGAAATCTTGGCCATGAATGTAACACAGACAGGGCCTACTACGTCATGACCTCTTCTTTCAGGCATGATTTCAGTATTGAACTCATGGGTTAGTTTCAGTACTGAAATCAGTCATGAATTGAAGCAATTCCTACTTCTCAGGTCTGAATCAACACCGACAAATTCAGTACTGAGGCGTAGAGCTGCAGGGTTCATATAGAATATACTTCAATATAATACCGTCTTGCGGTGAAGCAAGTTGTCAACTTTCAGGTTTTTTGAAACACCCACTACATAATCTGATATTAGGTGGGTCAATTTTTATATTTCTCAACTTATCCAAGACTAAATGTAAGCAACCAAATTTAATTGTTTGATGCACAACAAGCAGATTATTTTCTAGTGTACCATTTACAGGTCCTCACCTAGTCGAACCTTCACGATTCTGCATCTTCCATTTCCCACTAGCTTTTATTGTTTCTACCCATAGCCGCTACCCATAGCCGCTGCTGCTTCTGCGGTTGCCACAGCCGCCTTCTGGCCATATTTGTATGAATAAATGCGTATTTAAGCACACACTTACAACACTTGCCATGTAGGGAGATGGAGCCAACAGGAATACTTACAGGGGACACAGCGCCACAATTTTCTAAGTTCCAAGGCGTAGCCTCAGCATTTTGCATTTTTTCCATGAATTTTTGTTCCCTCTTTTTTTCACATGTCTTTTCCGGTCGCGTTCTTTTTGTAGGTTTGCTTCAAAAAAAAAGGGGGAAAAATAATTTAGTAAACATTTTATTAATTATGCTTAAACAATTTGTTAAACACTTTTTTTTTGTAGCCGATTCAAAGGGCTAATTGCAATTTGAGTAATTGAATATTTAACAATTAACTAGAAATTGTTTATGTGGCAAAAAATAGGGACGGATGGGAATGAGAAAATCAGAATTATGAGCTATGTAATAATTATTACAAATATTATTGTTTGGATGGAAAAACACATTAAAGCTGAGTTACGTGAATTTTATAAACATAAATTTATTATTAGGTTTGAGCTCTGTAATCCAGATCCGTAATTCCAACTGTAATCCAATAACATGATCTTGTCAGTCGAGCGCTCATAAAATGTGTGTTCTTCGAAGACCAAAATGCATGAAGTGAAACGCGCACGGACTTTTATTACTTTTGTATCGTTGCCTGATTGGAAAGAGCCAGTCCGAGCACGTGACATACACAGTGAATCAATAAAGTTTTGGCACACCTTCATTTTTAAAGTTTGTTCCTAAATATCTTTGTTTATATTTAACTCAAAGATATTATAAAGATGTAATATTCATTGTTTAACATTTGATTTCATTTTCCAAATAAAAAAATATTCAATTTTCCTTATAATTTAGCTCCAAATTGATAATAACTAAAAAAAAAACACGATTTTTATGTCAAAAAAGTTTTGGCACACATATAAAATTCACTTTTTTAAGCCTCCCTTGGCCTTAATAACAGCTTCTAAGCGTCTACGTATACTTTCTACTATGTTGGCAGTCTCTGCTGGGGTTATATTTGCTTATTCTGTCAGTAAAGCATGCTTAAATGAATACTTTGATGTTGTGTAATGTTTTCGAATTTTCCTTTCCATTAGGTGACAACTATGTTCAAGGAGATTCATGTCTGGTGACTATGGACCGTTTTTATTTGCTTGCAATGATAGATTAGCCATTCCTGACCCAGATATGAGGAATGTTTTGGGTCGTTATTTGGTTGAAACAACCACTGCTGTTCATTTAAGCCCAATTTTTCAAAACTGGGTGCTAAGTTTTCACTTAAAAGGTTCATATAATATATTTTCTACATTCTTACGTATACAAAAACCATAATTTTCAACTCCAGAGGCAGCTAAGCACCCCCATACCATAACATTTCCTCCGCCGTGCTTAACTGTTTTAATGAAATTATTTAATTGCAGCTCTTTTATAGGGTTTTGGCAATTTTTTGTGATCCATCTAAATCCGAATAAACGTATTATTACTTTGATTACTAAAATTTACGCTATTACAAAATGAATTATTAACATGAAGTTAGGCGAACTGTAACCTCTTTTACTTATTAACTATTGACCATTCCTCCCAGTTTGTGGATGAAAAGTTGCTTCAAAGGATTCCTTAATTTGAGTGAATAATTTCACAGCCCAAATTTTTTTGTTTCGCGCCACTGCAGCATCTATAGCCCGCTCCTGACGCAATGAAAACTTTTTCGGCGTTCTTGATCTCGTCTCTTGCTCTATATTTCCGGTATTTATGTAATGTTTTATAATGTTTCAAACACTTTTATATGACCTCTCAACTATAGTTCCAATTACGCGATACGACTTTTGCTGTACGTGAAGATTTACGATCAATTTTCAGACTTTTATAGAAATCATTAAAATTATTATCAATTTGCAACAAAACAATAAAGAAAATAAAATTTTTTTTTTTGGAAAATGAAATTAAATGTTGAACAATGAATATTGCATCTTTATAATTTACTTAAGTTAAATATAAACAAAGATATTTAGGAACAAACTTTGAAAATGAAGGTGTGCCAAAACTTTATTGATTCACTGTATGTAAACAAGGGACGACCAAATGGAGAGGTCAGAAAAATGTGCTTGTGTTGGCGAGCATGAAAGACCGATTACTTCCCTCAAGTTCTGGGCTCTAGTTTGTAAGTAGCGAAATTACTAATAACTAGAAGACCACCAGAAACTATCCGCCTAAATTCGAGATTCGAGAATTGATTTATTCCATGTTTGAGAAACATCGGTATAGTTTTTGGGAGTCGATTTAAATTGTAAAATAACTTACCACTATTCGGAGAAACATCGCCGGGGAAACTCGCTCTAAGGGCAAGCACAAAATTATAAATAGTTAGAAAAAAATTCAAATTCATTTATAAAATCATTTCAGAATAACTAATATTGGTGTAGAAACATTTTTGAAGTTCTTGTTAACATATTAACATCAGAAATCGCAGCGCACCGCTGAATGCAAAAGACAAAATTTGTTTTTAGGATATCTTCGCTATTTATTATCCGATCTTTATGAAAACATCAGAGATGTTAGATATTAGGTATATAAATGTGAGTTTTAAATTTGCAATCAATATCTTCAAAATTCAATTTCTATTCAGGAAAAGCCTTACGCTCCCAAATCAGTTTGCTCAATAGAGTGTTGGAAAGAGCGTTCTTCATGTTATCTGGATAAATACATTCAATAACGGACAGGCGCACATTTTAAAACCAAGTAACGTTGATGTGCTCCTTGTGAAAATCCGAAAATTTATTTTGATTTGTATTATGACGAAAATGTATTATTTAGTCGATGTTTTTCCTAAAATTTTCGAAATCGTTGCCCTGAAAATCGTTTTTTCCACCGAGTCACTGACAGGCGATGGCGACAGGCGATGACGATTGATCTATAAACTTGGACTATCTGTCTAATTTTTCTCTTGAAGAACCCAGATTTGAATTATTACCAGGGCTTAATCCCGAAACGAATTTCGGTTCCGGTACCGGTACCGGTACGTACCGAAATGGATGTTTCGGTTAAAGGTTCTATTTCGGTTTTCAATTAATTTCGGTTTTCGGTTTCGATACGGTACCCGGATTTTTATTTCGGTATACCGGTACGTACCGGTATAAGTAGTACTTATTTATAATATTGTAAAAATTAAATTCTGAGATAAAGCTAATCCATTTTATTCCTGTGTAATAAAACGAGTCAAAATTCAATTCAATTGTGGTTGAGTCTATACAACATCTTAGCAGATTCATTATAAATTTTACGCCAGAGAATAGCCGTTCCACGCTTACTTGCGTAGCTGGAACAGAAAGCGACTTTTGATATCACATACAATTGTGGGAACTTTGTGGATGATTTTCACCATCAGTTAAGAATGTTTTCATGGATTCAAACACATTTAAGTATGAAAAAAGTCTTAATGGAATCCAGTAGCTTATTTGTTGACACAAATGATGTATTTTTATCACCAAGTTTCTTTTCCTGCAATATCATATATGCCTCAACTTCGTCGACGCTTTTAGTTGAACTAGTATTAGAACTGCCCTCATCATTAAGCAATGAATGATCAGCAACCGACGAAATTTGTGCATAAATATTTATAAAAAGATTGATTCAAGTACAATTTTTTGCTCAGTACTTAGCGTTACGTTCTAACTAGGGTCCAAAAATATGCCACATAAAAAAGCATTGTTTTCAAAAAGTGATTTCCCTCGCTTTCTTTGAGTTTTTTTTTAACAAACGTTTTCGCAAAGAGGACGAATTTTTCCATATTTCCAATCACCCAAAACTAGATTTACGGCTTAAAGTTAAGTGGTGGCCACCTCCGCTGGTTCTAATATGCGTACAATTTCGCGAACTGTGTCCCACTCTTTCTGGTGCAGAAGAAAGTCGCTATCTGCAGCCGGAAAACTGGAGCAAATGTTGAAGGTGTCTTCCGGAAGCAAATATTTTGGCATCCTGACCAAAACAACGATGCGCTCTGCGAAGGTAAAAAAAACCGAAACTGTACCGGTACCAACGTTTCGGTTTCGTTCCGGTGCTTTCGGTTCCATTAATAACGGTAAACGGTTTTCGGTTCTCAAAAAAAAATTTGTATAGGTTCCGGTTTCGGTTCCGGTACTTGATTTGAAACGGTTTATTTCGGTTAACGGTTCCGGTACCGGTTCCGGTATTAAGCCCTGATTATTACTGAATTGATTGGCTGCGTACCTCTTGCGTCTCTCTCTACCGCGGCCAACCGGCGGATGACTCTAGCCTTATTACCTAAGAAAATCTAGCTCAAGGCTTGGTCAACACAAGTAGATCAACATTCGTTACAGATTCGGACTATACAATGAATACAAGGTAGTGCAAACACTTGCATAACTTTTTGAGTCAGTGAGTTAGTTTGGGAAATTGTTTTGTTAGTTCTATTTTGATATGATTTAATTTGGTTGGCAATTTGGTTACCACAGCTCACATTTTAGAAAATGTCAACAAATACAAAATTGTGAGTTTGTGACGGCACAGTGGAATTTTTGTTTTGACAAGCGAAGCATTGCACTACCTTCTATTTTTTGTATCATGACTTGGGACTCGTAGCTACGCACAACTTCAAATGCTGTCACAAACTGAAGAAAACGACAAAAGCAAAGAATGTTCCAACTAGGTAGAAAACGGGTGCAAGCTAGAAGGCAAAATAACTGTGCCAAAATTGCATTTGTTTTTATTATTAACAAATAATGCATTGAGGACCGTGAAGTAACGAAACTGGTTCGGCGTTCGTTTACCATAGGGCTACTCTGGAAAGTATCTATGTACAAAACAGCCGAGTAGGCAGTGCGACAATGGTCAATCGCCAACAGAAGAACTAGAGGGATGCTATGGGCTATGGCCGCCTCTGATGTAAGCTGAGCTGCAAACAATGACGCATACGATAAAAAAATATACTTTCGGAGTCTGCTATTTGCTTTTAGTGCCAAAACTAAAACTTACAAAAACTTTTTCCTCTTGGTTCTATCATCAGTAGACTTCACTGCCGACTGCAACTAGCAAACAAGTGTAATTGTGAAAGAGCGCTCAGAGATCTAAGTCAATTGCTGCGTCCAATTTATGCGGGTTTGCTGTTAATGTTGAAACCATTTTTGCCGTGCCTTGCATTCTTTTCACACTTGTTATAGATCTTTAAGAATTTGTCTAATAATTGTCTAGCAATTTTAAGCTAAGACACATTCTCTAAAGACATATACTTGTTATGTATTCTCTATAATCTTTGATTTAAATCTTTCCCCATGGGAACAGTCATAGAATATTATCATTTTGCTTGACATAGGCATATATTTTTAAAAACACAAGTTCAAGTTGTGTTTGACATTGATCATTTGTGTAGTTTACAGAGGAATATTATTGAAATGAAATGAGGTTGAAAGTGATAATGATAATGATAACGATAATGAGAATGGTAATGATTTGGTTGTGAATGCTATTGGAAGAAGTTGAGTGTAAATGGATGTAGTCAGTCCATATAGGTTTAACGTAGGTCTTTTATAGCAGCATTTTGTTATTGATTTTAAGTTTGGAATAACGTCGAAAGAGCCAGTACAGTGTGCGCTCGCGTGTGAGTCCTCTATCCAGCTTAAGCCCAAGGTAAAGATGTATATAGTACAGATAAAATAAAGCCGAAGTCCAAGAACTTAAATTGCGCGACTGTGAAGCTAATTTACTTAAGCTGCTTTCACACTTATCATATATCTCAAAATCAGAGGTGCCCAGAATGCGCTTAAGGCCGCGTGGACACCAATTCAAATAAAAGAGAAAACCAATTTACATTTATGTGTGTGTGTGCTCTTGGATGTCTGATGCAAAACCTTCGTTTAGAGAGAAAGAGACCACATATTAAGTTGTTGTTGCACCCTAGCCATAAGCTTTTTCTTGACGGCAACAACGAAATCGTTCGCAGCTAATAACCAAACCTTCGTTCGGAGAGAACGAGAATAGAGAACACATATGAAGTTGTTGGTGCACTACGAATAGCCATAAGCTAAGCGCGAAGGCGATACGCGCGGGTATCGCTTTGCGGGAAACAACAACGAATGCTGGGGAACCCCTGCTCTAAATAGCCCGTAGTCAAAATTCTCTACAGAAACTTTAATCAAAAAGATCCAGTCCAATTAAATATATCTTCAAAATATTTAGAGATATTTGCTTTGCTATTACACTATCGTCAGAAAAACTCTTTATAAATAAGTGACAAGTGTAAAGGCAGCTTTTTTAAAACTGAGTCCGAGCGGCTGAGAGTGAGATGCTTTTTCATATCTACTTATTTTAAAAATTACCCAAGCTATCAGATCATTTCCAGGAAAGGCAAGGGCTAAAAATTGCGAGTACCAATTTTTAATGCTTCCAACTATAGAAAAGTGCAAACCAGTTTAGATAATCGACACATTTTGTTTCAGCAACCATTGGATCAAATCTCTTTACAAATTAATTAAAAATCAAACCCAAATGCCTCCTTTTATACAAATTCGCCCCCATTCAATCCACTTCAACCATTAAAATCATTATCATAAATAAATTAAAAATGTTGAGTGCAACAGCAAAAAAAAGAAAACGAAAACAAAAACAAACTATTTTAACCGTGTTGTACATTTAAAAAATATTTCAATGCATATTTTAAGCGTATCATAAATCGTTGGCATGATTAACAATTTACTCGCTTGTGCTGCTGCTGCTGTGTTTAAATAATTTATAAATATTTTTTCACATTATTCTCATTGCAGACAATATGCTTGACAACAAAGTTCCGGCCAGAGCATTGGAAATGAATTGAACAACACAAAACAAAACACAAATAAGAAGAGACAGAACACGGCGCACAGTTTGAATTGTTAATGAGCAACAAAAATTGTTAAATGCCGGCGTCGATTATTCAACCAACAGTGCTGAAAAGTCAATTAAAAGGTAATAAAATCGAAACAGATTGCATTACAACACCCAAAACGACCTGCAAAGTGCAGTGACAATGAGCTTAATGCGCATTGATGTGGTCAGTTTTATTTTTTAGCTAAATGCATAAACATAAGCAATTTAAATGGGGACAAGTTGCAGCCAGCGAAGTGTAGGAATGGAATTCGTAGATCATTCTTCAATTGACTCACCCAATCGTTGAAAAGTTGCTCCAATTTAGTCACGTTCTCGATGCAGTGCATCAGAAACGCACGCGTTTCAACCAATTGACTTCCGCATTGAGATCTTGGTTGGGAGGCCAACGGCCTCCACTTGCGTGACAATTATTAAACTTTCACATGCCTCAGTGTCTCCAGTGGTTGTCGACGCTCTAGTTGGGATGTCATTCCATAACTTAATTAAACCTCGTGCCAGCCTGAAGTTTTCCTCAGTCATTAATTAAATTACCGCCTTCAATTAAGTGTTTCTCGAATGAAAACTTTGGAAAATGCAACTGCATAAATCAATTGATTCGAGTTGTACTGAGAACTGTACCCCCCTGCCCTCGCACAGTCATTGAAAACACTTGTACATCTGTTCGTTTATCAATTATTGTTTGGCATGCCGGCGACTTGAGGTCTTCTGACGACTACGTTTTCCCCGGCACAGTTGACCGACTTTGTTGCTGCTTTTGTTTGATTTTCATTAAGGCTAACCCTCGGTTCCCAGTTGCAATTGCAATTACTTGCGTCATTAAACAGGCGACCATTTAGGAAGCCAAGTTTCTGCTTACTTTCCTGAACCTTTGGGTGATTTATATTACTTTACAAGTTTTTAAAGTCGCAAAAGATTTTCAATTGAGTTGGCAATTAGTGTGCTGCCAGTTTCCCTTGTTGTTATTGTTGTTTGTTGTTTTGACCCCGAAGTTAAAACGGCACGTAGCCAAAGTCGAAGTCACGAATAAGTTGCTGCAGTAGTACTAGCTGCGGTGTATAAGTTACCAAAGAATATAAAGAACACGAATTGAGCGTCAATCTATAGAAATTCGGTATTTTATTTCAAAAGAATGTTAACGAAGAAGTAAACAAAAAGAAGTTAAGAAAAGTTGCAGTTTGTTCTGCGCTGCCCTGCAATATGAGTTCCTTTCAGCTCTTTAGAAATTTTTGTTACGTTAAAGGTGCGAGCTGACGTTCTGAAAGTAAGCTTGTGGGTTAAGTGAAAAAACTATCAAACATGACGACTTTTTGAATTCCTTACAAAAAAATACAAGACCGCCAAAACTCAATATTAATACTTCTGTCAGAGTCTCAGTATGGTGACTGACTATGGACACGGCATGGCTTGTGCACTGAAAATGACACCAGGCGACGCTTTTGACCCGATTCTCATAATACTCCAGAATGAACAGACGGGAAAGAATCAGTGACTTTGAGAAGAGACTTAAGATGAACTTAGAGGGTAATACACTTATTCTCCCAATCACCGACTATTGCACACCAATGTAACTTCTTTTCCTTCCATTCTCAGCCTTCCATTAGTGTTGCCGGATATTTGAAAAATATATATATCAATATTTGTGTTGATGTTAAAAAAGTTCGACATGGCTCTTTTTTTTGCAAAAAAAATTTATATCAGTATTTTCGATACTTAAAAAAAAAAATTGCCATATCCTTAGATTAGTCTATTGAGGTCATTGAGGTGTCATTTAAAAAAAACCTTATACAGTTAATTCCAAGAAATGCAAAAACTTCTTTTATTACCAAATATCATAAGAAATATTTAGTAAAGTGCTTATCGCTCATTGTTGTCGGATACAACACCTCTTATTGCCAAAGCAGAGTGCTCTCATGGCTCAGCTTTCTGTTGTAACAAAATATGCCAATGTCCAGTACTAAATGAGGTTCCGTTTCAGCTTAAGGAACGGAAAATTAAAATAAAGTTCTATAAACTTATGTTGGAAATGATGTCGAAAAGATCATTTAAATAACTTTAATATATACACATGCCGGATATGCCGACGATGTCCATGAGACTTACGATAATTAGAAAGAGCAGAAACGCAATAGATATCGTAAGCAGCTTAAAACGGCGCATGTCTCTTCGATTCACTGCTACCAGGGCAGTCTGGGAAGCAAAGTGTCGGATATTGAATCAAGGTAAATGACTTTCCGCTCTGCAAAATATTGCCATGGAGAGCACAGCACTTGCTGCAGTTAAATTTTTCAGATTATGTAGAAAACACACACAATTCTGCAAGTTCCATGGAAAGAATGCAGAATGATAACAGAAATATTTGAAAATGAGACGACAATTGCAGGAAATATGCAAAATCAGGGAAGACTGGAATTACGGTTGTCAATATTTTATCGATACATCGATATTTTTTGTTGACGATATGGGTTCTCCCCATATGATTTTCTGCCGATATGGGCGATCACCGATATTTTTATAAGCGATTTATAATAACAAGACTGTCAATTTTGTTTTCTGCACAAAGCTTATAAAAAAAAAACGAAGTCTACGGAAAATTCTACGAAAATTTCATCCAAAGGGTCTAAAATGAATTCCTCCATTCAACTTGATCCAGCTACGGTATTTAGCCATCGATTTTTTTCCCCAATACCTTATTTTCTTCGTAGTAGTTCAATTTCTAAGCAGAATAAATAAAAGTAGTTTTTTCCAGTCCTCGTGGAAAAGACAAAATTCTTAAATGTTTTTAATATTTGAGGTCTAATTGCACGGGCTAGGATTTCATTTTAGACCCATTGTTGCTTGGTGAAATTTTGTTAGAATTTTCTGTTGATTTCGTTTTAGATTTTTCGACCCATACAAAACGTATCTCATTTAAATCAAGAGAAATTCGGATCAGAGTCCCCCGAGACCGAAAATATCTATTCAAATCTATACTGATGGATGACTTATGCCTATATGACACTTGACAATATTGTCAGCCAATATGGTTCCTGACGAAAACAATATTGGTCGCTAGCACGGCGTTCTGTGCTGGTAAACGCTTCTTGTGAAGCGACTAGTTGAACAATCAAACTACCAACACTAATTTGTCTTTTTGTCCCGGTTTCGCAAGATTTGTCTCGTTATTGGTCACCAATATCGGCAAGTGTCTTAAAGGCATAACTATAGAACTAACCTAACCTAAAGAAGCGACCAAAAGTTGAAAAACCAGACAAAAGCAATAATACAAGGTTTGAATCGCGTGAGGAACGCGAAGTCTTTTTAAAAAAGCTGATGCAAGTACATCAACATTTAAGTTAGAACTATTTTGAAGCGAGGCCTACCATTAAGAAGGTTGGAAGCACATTGCAAGATCAACACAGACAAGCTGCTCTGCTTGTTGTGGAGTTTAGTATCTTAGTTTATATTCAATGATACCCTTACTTTAAACTTGAAACTGAAAGATATTTCTGAAGTGGTTAATTTTTATCAACCAAACCAAAATCTGACCACACTTAAATCTGTTAAGCAGCGTTTACAATTTTCATATATCTCTAAATAGTCGGTTGTCAAAATTCTTTAAAGAGAAACTCATTAAATTGAACCTGTCCTATTTTATTAAAGTCTAAATTTTCTAAATATTTAGAGATATTTGATTTGCTATTACACTTGCGTCAGAGAGTCTCTTTACAGTTATATGACAAGTGTAAAGGCAGCTTAAGAAAGTCGGTCAAGCCCGACAGTAATATACTACATATGTACCTGCAGATATACAGAGATGGCGCCACAACATTGACCATTTCAAAACTGACCAATAGATGTCGCCACTACTGTCACGCTGCGGGAACGAACTTTCTTTCGGTCATAACTTAAGTATAGTTTATCCAATCCTTATGATTTCTTCGGCAAATCGATAAATAATCTTGATAACTCAATAAGATAAGGTACAAACCGTTTAACTGCAAAGCTGTCGGAGATATGAGGTTTTTTTTAAATTGCGGGGGCGGCAAAGGGCGTGGCAAAGTTTGAAATTAAACTTGACCTGCCTGCCAGTATAAAAAGAATATGTCCCATAAATGTCAAACATCTATCTCTTATCACCTCTTAGATCTGTGCGTTCATACAGACGATCAGCTATTGCTGATCAAGAATATATATACTTTGTAGGGTCCAAAATGATTCCTTCTCCCTGTTACATACTTATGCACAAACTTAAAATACTTCGAGTGTAATTTTGGTACAGAATATAAAAACTGTTACTTAGAAATGTCAAACTAAAAGTGTGCTATTAACGAAATATAAAAGGGAACTCTCGTACGTATCAATAGAGGTCACGATATAAATAGTAAGGATTTTAAAGAATTATATATTTTGAATTGGAGCTCATGTATAAGATTTAATACATATTTTATTTATGACTTGAAATATAGAAATGGTTCGATAATGAGCTAAACAAATACTTTCATAATTTATGTTAATAATTATGCTTAGTTTTCATTAATTATGTCAAGATATACTACGATTATACACACAAAATATATTGCGCTAAATGCCCTTTAAAGTATGCTATGCTTCTGTTTAGGAATTCTTAATTGAGATTAATATTTATTTAAGGCTTGGCTTAACATAAAATAATGTTGTATGCCCATAACTGGTGCGACAATCTGTGGAGTATGTTTAACACTACCCTAACTGACTATCAATTTCTTAGTTCTATAGAACATACATATTTGTAATCCTTTTTTTTTTCTTTCTAAAAATCCCTTTTAAGGCCACTTTGCATAAAATTCAGAACAAAATGTCTTAAATATGGATATTATTTCTTAACATTAGGGCAATTTCCTTTCTTGACTGAATTTTCTTAATTATGGAAAAATAATTTTTCTTCGTGTAGAAACTCTACGCCCATTTCAACTGCTGAAATTAAACTGTCATTCCCTTGCGACACAAATTCATTTTATTCTCTTCGGTGAAAAACTTTTGCCAACTTTTGCCATTATTTCTGCTGCCTTATCGACTAAAGTCAGCAAACAGATCGGATTTGTATTTAAATTTAGCCTTAAATAGTCAAAAATAAAAAAAAGGTTAAAAGGCGCTAAATGAAAACGAGCCAAACTAAAAAACGCGTAAGGGATTTAGCCCGACAAGGCGAGATGGCGGGTCTTAAAGGCCTTGCGACACTTTGCTGACAGGCATTAGAAATGGAGTCGCCCTTCGCCTGGCAATTTTGTTGCTGACGGTGAAAACTGCAACAAGCAGTTTGGGACAATACCTGGGACTAAGTAGCTGACCGCCATCGCCATGCCGTAGCAGGCGGCGGCGACCATAAATCTTTTGGAAAATCGCGACCGGGCGCAAAGTGCACCACAAAATGGTGAAAATTGCACGCCAAAGGAAGTAGCAAAAAGCGTCAGAGAGGAAGAGAAAGACAAGCATCTAACCGGGGCCAGCTTACATTGTTGTAGTCGGCAACGCTTTAGGTAGTTACGGACACACGGACACATGGCTCGAGCTTTGGTGGGGGGTTGGGGTAAGCGAAGGGTTGGCTAGGGTTCGGTACGGTTGGTTTGGGTTGGTGTTGGCATTGCGTAAATTTAGTGCGCTTGAAATTTAGTTGCACAGTTGCGGTGATTTAGTTCTGCTACTTGTGCCTTGGAGTGGGAACAGTGGGTTGTGAAAGCAGAAATGGAGGTCAAAGAAGTAAACAATAAAGTTGGCTACAGAAAAAAAAAGATACAATTTTCTCGCTGAAATGAAAATGAAAAATATGTTGTTTTTTTTTTTGGCTATTTTGGCACAGTTTTTTGTTAAGTGAATTGAATTAAAGTTTTTAAAACTTTAAGATAACCAGGGTTGCCTTCTGGACCGACTCATCTTAATGGAAATGAAGCCATCTTATGAAAATCCTTACAAAATTATTTGGACACTCCAGCATGTATTTCTCTCCTCATAAAACGGAATGCATGTAGAAAATTATTTTAGTTTCTGCTTCGAAGAGAAGAAGTTTCTTATCCAAAATGATAAATTTGAACAATTTATAAGCGGAGCACCAATTTTCTGACTTAAAATCGAATTTCTTCAAAATTTTTTTTTTTCATTTTCAAACCATTTCTTTCCACTGTGCATTTAAAACGTTCCATATTGTTTGCATTTACTCAACATTGTGCAATACTGAAAAAAGAACTTTTCGTTTTTTGCCTACTGTCCTCTACTGTCTCCCCACCTTACCCACCCTCATCATGATTCTTGGCTCCCCCGCTGAATTTAACATGAAGGAAAGCAGGCAACCCCGCCGCAGCCACAGCCGCTGCCGCAAAAGCAAAGCAGCGCACCGTCACATGTGTGCAAAGAGTTTGTTGGAGGAGGGCAAATGGATGGATAGTCGAGGTTTTTGCTTTAAACAGCGCCATTGTTTATGCACACTGTGAAACAGGAGAACGAAACGGGACAGCAGTGCAAACCAGACTCATTTAAAGAGACCCCGAGACATGAGTTAAGTGCGATGGTAAAATTTATGCGAAGAATGCAACGGCAATATGTGCAGCAGCAGCAGCAGCAGCCACAACAACAACAAAAACAACTCCAACCCAATCCCCGGGCAACCACATGGCTCTCTGTCGGTTTGCAGCACACTATCAAAAAGGACCATCCGAGCGCCAGGACTTAATTTTTTTTCCTTTATTTCTGTTGAAAAATAATGTTGAGGGAAAAAAAAAACAACGCGGGGGCAGAAACAGTCTGTGGTTCCAATGTGTGAATAAGTAAGTTTTATAAGAAGTAATTTTTCTTTTTTCATTTTGCTTGGAATTCTCTTGTCTTGCTTGCGCTGGGTCCATTGTTCCGAAGAGGACTTTGGCTAGGCATTCAAAAACTTAATAAGATTTTAATTGAAGCGCAAGAATTTAATTAATTTAATTATAAATCCATAAGCAGAGTGAGAGACTGATATGTGATGTGTTTGGGGGGAGGTATGTGAATTGGGGTGATCCCTTTTGGGGGCGGTTTGTGTTTGGGAATTCAATAGATTGGAGAAGCGTTTCAGAAATGAGCGAATGGGATAAGTTCAAGTTGAAGGAATTTTAATTATTCAGGCATGTTCTCGATTCCACTTCCACGGCAACTTTTCGAAAGTGGAATTGATTCATGTTCTCGCACCACCAAAATGAAAAAGTTTTTCTTTTTGAAAAGTAATGCTTGTAGTTGACAAATTACGCACATCGATTACTGATGTACATAAAGTGAATGTTCCTTATTTCTGTGATCAATTTAGAAATTGTTAGTGAAATTTAAGTCTTTAATTGATTTACAAGGAATTATTTTTTTGTTGAATGTGTCCAGAATTTGGCATTGCCCAGACAAACCGGAATGTGAAACCTAAAAGACTGCCTCTCTCATCGACTGTTCCATTTTCGATCGTTTCGCTTGGAATTGTGGACTCTGTTCTATGTATCTAGTGCCAACCTCGTTTGGACCAGTGGTTTGCAAAAAGTAAACACAAAAACGAAACCGCAGCGGAATTGCACTCGATTTACTTTTTATAAAGTAGTGGAATTGAGAACATGCCTGATTATCTTTCAGGTTTAGTTGATGACGAATTGTTTGAAGCGAGGCTGCTAACCCCCTAACTAGAAAATTTCTAAGGTACAAGCTGCATGCAAAGGGGATCTCGACAAAAACTATAACCCTCCTAGAAAGTATATATGAAAAAACTGAATCCGCCTTTGGGAGAGGAAGAAATGTTGGACTATTTATAACCGTTACTCGTAGTGTAAAAGGGTATACTAAAGTCGTGCAAATGTATGTAACAGGCAGAAGGTATCATTTCCGACCATATAAAGTATATATATTCTTGATCAGCATCAACAGCCGAGTCGATATAGCCATGTCCGTCTGTTTGTCTGTCCGTCTGTTTGTCTGTCCGTCTGTCTGTATGAACACCTAGATCTCGGAGACTAGAAGAGCTAGAGCAACCAAATTTTAAATCTAGACTCCTATTGTCTGCACGCAGATCAAGTTTATTTCAAATTTTTGCCACGCCCACCCCGCCGCCACAATAAAAAATGTTGAATAACTCCCACAATTTTTGAGATGATCAATCGTAAAATTCTAGAAACTTACATTTATATTCGCAACATCTATAAGCCCTGAAATTTAACGGGTATATCGAAGTCGGTTAGAGCCGACTTTAACTTACGCTCTCGCTTAAGACAGAAGTTGGGGTTCGACTAGAATTCGTATTAATCTCCGATGCTTTTTGCGTTGCAGGATTCGCTTATTTAGCAGTGGAAAAATTGTAACTTTTGAAGAGATATTTGAAAAATTTCAAAGGGAAGCTGAAAGAGAATTGTTGTAGCCTTAAAATGAATCATTGTAGGTCAACAAGCGACTCAGGATCGGCTGCCAAAGTGCAAAGATTAATACACTGCAAAGGCTGTAAGAAATAGGCAAAACATTTAAACTTTTTTGAAAACGATTTATTAATAATTTAGTTGTAAAACTACTTAAATCTATGAAAATTTAATAAAAAGCTAACTTTTAATTAGTAAAAATGTTTATTTTCAAACAAAATAAATATGTATAAATAAGTATAAATTACTAAATATTTTTAGAAATTAAAAATAAACTTACAATGACCTTAAGCTTATTTTAAAGCTACTGAAATTCTCTATCACCTTCCCTTTGGAATTTTTCAAATATCTCTTTCCGATCAAAAGTTACGATTTTCCACTGCTAAATCAGTGATCCCGCCCACTGTGCGACGGCACCGTAGCCTACTCAACTATCATCCATAAGCAAGACGTTGCGTTGAAACCATAGTTAAGAATGTACCCAGTTGCACCGCTGACATCACACAAAATCACCGATTACCGCTCTCCTAACAGTTGTTTCTGCGCACTCCCCTCTCCCATGAAAATCGAAACTGTGAGAGCGTGTTCAACGCTATTTTGTCGAAGTTTGCTTGCTCTTTCCGCACCGATACTTCTCTTTACTCCCCTTGCCTATAAAAACCAAAAATTCAAGAGCGTGATATTAGCACAAATGCTAAAAGGAAGTTATTTAATGCAGTATGCAGAGCGGTTCAATCCTCTGAAGCACAAGTCAATGTAATACCCAAGCAAACGATGAAATATGGCATTTCCCGGGCAGATCCCCCCTTAAAGAACTGAGAATACTTTATTTCAGTTAGCAGCGTCTAACTAGCTAAGAGGTAATCAGCATACTAGATGAAAAAACCCACAAATTGTGGGGGAACTCAATCAACTATCGTAAAATCTCACTGACTCACGAACTAGTTGCATTACACTGAGAAACGATCAAGTATTTGGGGACCTCCTGGGCTGCTTGGCACAGTAGTTCACAGTTGAGACGAATTGTTCATGGCCAACAGATGCATTGAGATGTCCATGTCGGTTGCAGAAAAGTGCGTAGTGTGCATATTATGTCAGTGTTTAACTGCTTATTAACTGATTTGTTATTCATTAAATGAATATAATAATTATTATGTAAAATTTTGAATAACATTCTTAAGATCTGTCGAACATGGTTACTATTTGGGTCTGAAGCCAAACCAATGCTTCTGATGTTGCTATTGCGTTGTCATTAGTAGTAGAAGTATGTTTATCATTATTTATGTACTTCTTAAAGCTAAGTACAAAGTCAAAATTGGTTTAGCCGGCTCAAGGTCAACGGTTAATTATAGTTTAATATTCCACACAAATCAACAGAGATACATTACAACATTTTGGACCTTTGTGCCGGCTAAACAAACTTTGACTAAAATATAAAAAAATGGTCGCTAAACCCCATATACGCTAACTACCAAGTACATCAGCTAAATCATCTCAGATGTATACAAATCAAAGCTACTAAAGCAGTCTGCCTGTTTGATATTTGATGGTACTATGCTGCTGCTGGGTGGTATTTTGGCGTTAAAGGTTCAATCGTAATAAGCTCTCAATTCCGCTGTCATAAAATTTGCCTTCGGTGAGCGCTGTGTCACCGGTCGTCTTTTAAATCTCGCTTGCACTTAAAAACAGATTTTTGCTCATAGCTTTTTCCTTCCTAATCTCCTTCTCAATAATGTTCCTCTTTCCCCCACTCACCTGTGCACTTTGCTTTTTTATGTATGTCAAATTTATGTCTCAACTCTAAGCCTCCGTTTGTACTATCGCGCCTTAATTTTAAAGCCCTCCACACTAAACGCGGCTCTAGCTCTTTGTCAAATCCTCCCAGTCCCAGCTAAAGTTTATGTTCGACATGCTGTAACGACGCCATATGCGCGTTTATCAAAAACCTCCGCCCATCTACCCCACCTAAAAATAGAGCCAGCTACTCGTAGTTTTCCGTTTGCCATATAAATTTGTTTAAGACATATAGCAAGGATCAATAGCTTGGATTTATTGTCTGCCACACATAACTTTGCGTTGGCTTTAAAGTTCCAGACGAAGACGATAACGGCGATGGGGCAGCAGCAGGGCGAGAGGCCAAACACAAGGTCGATGGGCGAAACTTTTTACCTACTTTTCCTTGTCGCCGTTTTTATGGGCGGCGAGCCAAAACAAAAAAAAAATTATGCCAAAAATGGCGACGTCGTCTAGCCCATACCCAAGTCGTCGTCGTCGTCGGCTTGCGGTCGTTTATATGTAAAATATTTGGTTTACTTTATGACTGCTTTGGGTATTACTCTTTACTTTCTTGCCATGCCAATTCACCGACGACTTCTCCCAGCCAGCCAAAGTTTTTGGCAAAAACGGAAAAAAAAAAATAGAAAAGAAAAGAGAACGGTGCTAGGAATTATGCCATAAAAGACATCGTTGTGGTAGTTCCAACTTTGCCAAATTCTTGGTTCATCGCCATCGTCGTCGTCGTCGCCTAGTCTCAATATTCAAGGGACACATAAAGTACTTTCTTGTTGTTATTACTCCACCGCTTCTACGTGGTGAGAGATTACCGCTGAGGGAGTTCAATGTAGGGAAAACCGAATAAGAGACCAACAAATGAGCCTGCTCCCAGGGAGAAGCTCTTTGAGTGGTCAGGTTTTGTAAAATAAAGATGAGAAAATTTAGCTTAAGTAAGTGGAACAAATACAAGGGAAAACCTACTGGAATATATGCCAGAGTAAAGCTTTGCCAGAAACACACTCTACCATGATACAACCATAACAGGTATGGCGGCCGCTTAGTGCGCTCTCTGCTCAGTTCTCAATACGCCGGTGTGCGAAAAGTTGCATGAACGAGCTTTCAGTAAAAGCTCTCAGTTCTCATTTTAGGCTAAGCGCCATATCTTTCTACTTGTATTATACAGTCTTCTTTGCTCTCTGCAAGCAAATGCTGTGCGTAGACTAAGAAATACTCAAGGCGAGAATGTGTGACCATATAAGTTGCTGGGGTATTTTCTACTAAGTCGCCACTTTTGAAGCATTCCTGTGGGTACTGTTTTTCAGGTGAATGAACATGCACGAACTAACTTGACGTAATCGTGCTGAAACATCTGATTTTATGCTTTCGTGTGCGTGTTTGATTTAGACCATTAAAAACACGAACACTGTCCCCCAAGACTAAGCACAATATGATTAAATAAAATTTATTGCTTACAATAATTATATTTCTATGTTTTGTTTTTGTTGCTAAAATATTCTGACCGTATGTTCCCTGGTTGGGATCGACTTTTCTCATGCATATGCATTGGAAGTCTCAAATAATAATAAATACTTTTCTTGTGATCAAAATTTTACATAAAGAATTTGTTATATTTGATATTATTTGAAATTATTTGAAATAATATTTAAGAGGATAGTTAATATGTTTCACCATAACTTAAGAACAGCATGACTTATCCTTAAAAGCTATTAAATGAAGGAAAGGCAGTGTACTGCCTCACACTTTGTAGATTCAGTCAATGGACTGGAATGGGGTGCCGGTAAACTTTTTTTTGCTCATAACTTGTGTATCGTTCATCTGATCTTTATTATTCCTTCAGCAAATCGATAAATAATTTTGATTACTACATCGAACAATCTATCATCAAACTGTGGGAGATATGAGGTTTTTTCCAAACTGTGGGGGAAGGAGAGGGTGGCAAACATTGAAAATAAACTTGATCTGCCTGCAAGTATAACAAATATATGTCCCATGTCAAACCTCTATCTCTTACCCTCTCTGAGATCTCGGAAATGATTCCTTTTCCCTGTTACATACTTTTGCACAAACTTAATATCCTCCATGTACCATTGGTTCAGAGTGCTATAGCTAGTGACCACCCAGCCTTCCTACTCAGTTACCACCTGTGTTTGGAAGTACCTATGTACAAATACCTAGGTACATACCTAGATACATATTTGGTGTACCTTTTGCCTAGCCTATGTATTTTCAAATTCGAGTACCTTTTACCTTACCTAGGTCTTAATTTCCATATACCTTTTCAATAGGTAAGGGACTAGGTACTTTACGTACATAATTTTTTTCGCGCCGATTACATTATAGCCAAGATGTTGCCGCTCTGCCATGTTGGAAAGAAAAGTTTCATGAACCTGTTAGTGGCTTTCGCTGGACGTCCGGTAGACATTCCATGTGCCAAAATTATACGATCTTTGCTAGATAAGAGGAAGGCTGACTATTAGCCGTGCTTCCATTTTCTCTTTCGCAAACATTTTGGGGTTTTTAGACCAATTTTGTACTGATTACCGGAAATTGAAAACGGGAGCATGGAAGTATACAATATCGCCGGTATTTTTCAAAATACTCATTTTATTTGTACGACTGCTGAGATCTGGAGTTGCAATAACAAAAAAGCTAATTTGTTGTAACCGTCCACTATATGGAGCAATCTACATCCTCATTCTCTCGTGCTCGCATATAAGCGTGTGCGATTTTCCCACATGATATTCTTCCTACTATATTAGTTGAAGTTCATAGAAAATACGGACTTAGAAATACCAAAATATGTCAAACAGTTACAGATAACGCATCCAACTTCTGTAAAGCATTTAAAGTGTACAGCTTTAAAGGAATAAGCATGAAGCCTGAGTTTTTAGAATAGACTGATCTAAGGACTTACACAAATCATTCAAACGGTTGTACAATTTTTCCTTAGCGAAAGCTACGGAATTTTGGAATGCTGTTAATATTTCCACAGTAGCAGCAGATGAAGTTAAGATTTGCGCCACAAGAATTGAATAATGTTACTGACACTTTCGCTAAGGCTATTGATCTTCTGCAGGGCGAAAGATTTTGTTGTTATTTAGGATTTTTGCTGCCTACTTTACTTTAAGTAATACATAAACTTCAATGCTTGAATATTTTGAAATACTGTGATCCACTTAAAGATGCTCTTAAAAAATTAGTTTTAAAACGTTTTTTTTTTATTGAAAAACTTGACTTCAAGCGAGACAAAGACTTTGGATTGGTCCACTATGACACTTCGAAAATTTTAATTGGAGTGAATTCCATATTAAAACAATTAATCAACTAACCTATATTAACCAAACTGAAGTAAAGTGCTTTAAAGATTATCTTGTTAAAAAAATTACGGAAAATTTGGAAACTGTTGTCAATGAGAGTTCAAATACAAATGACTCTGAAATGAGAGAATTGTTATGAAAATTCTTATATTGAATTGGAAGCCTTAACTTATCTTGCCGATATTAGCAATTCTTTTGAATCTATGATTAATTATAAAAATATTTGTAATGGTTTTTTATAAAGTATAATACCATTTTTTCTAGCTCTGACCCTATTGAAAGAATTTTTAGCTGAGGAGGCCAAATACTTAAACCAAAAAGAAACAGACTAGGTGACGGAAAAAATTTTAAAGTACCTTTTTTCTACCTTTACCTTTACCTAGGTACTGCAGCCTTACTGGCTTCCCATCACCAGTCTAGCGTCAGCCACACAATGCTTTTGGACGGCTTCAGTGCTTGAACGAGCACATACGCCCTCTTTGCAGTCTATTCGGAAAAAAATCATCACTGCTTCTTTTATGAATAGAGATTCAAAAAACTGAGGCTCAATCTGAATGACAGTCATTCCACATACGCCCTCTTTTACTTACTTAATCAGATCACTTAATGGAGTCCAACGAAATCAGTCTCCTTGGGCATAACACTGGATAGGAGACTTACTTGGACAGATTACATTAAGTGATCTATGGTTGTCCCTTATGCCCAGTCTAAAAGTTCATATATCATTCCGAGCTGCACTACCTGGACCCCTCTATTAAAACGGTCGATGCTTGGTACTCGCTGGCGTAACTCTACCATCCATAGCAGCGATGGCCCCTAGGGGCCAAACACTTTTCGCTATTCGCACCGACATGTGACGAGCACATGCCGAGGCTAGTGCCAAGAGAGCAAACAGCCTGAAGCGATGAAGTAGTCTTTACCTTGGATATAGAGACCGTTTGCTGGCCCACACAGATCGTCTCGCCAATGGACTGGCGACAAAGAAGATACGAAGACGGCTCAAAAGGCAATATTTGTCCGACCCCTGGAGTCACAAAAGGCGACCAACAGAACGACTCCTTGGCTTACCTGAAAAGTCTGTTAAATAACAAGCATCGGCTTAAATTCCGTATATCCACTTGTGATTTAGCAGCAACCTACACTGCTACTATAGAAAGTTATATACTCGCTGTAGATTGGATAAGACATTTTCCTTGAAAATTAATAAATGGTTTTAAACTGAACTCTTTTTGTTCTCATTGTGCTCCATTTAGGGTTCAGTTCCGTGCAGTAAAAAACTTTTGGCCTAGTTCAGGCGCGATTTGAAACTCCTCTTCATGGACCCACAGTTCTCATAGTTTGCGTGTTTCTGTAGATTTCAGTTCCACCACTGTGATTGGTGACTGACCAAAGGGCTGTCCTTACCCAACTTTCCACAGTTTTGTAGTTTCGGTAGCCAATCTTGCATCTCGCTGATTATCAACCTCTTTTCCTGCTGTGGTTCATAAACAAACATTTCCCTATCGTTGGGCAAAACCAGTTCAATTGCGCCAAAATCCAAATCCAATTCAATTGCTTGGCAAACTCAGTCCGTGAAACTTTTGCCGATTACCATTACCGAAAATTGAAGTAACATGTGTGACGACGACGACGACGCGAGCGGCACATTGCAATTGTGCTGCGCCCCCCGGCGGCCACTTCACCCACTCCAGATCCCAAGTCAGACTCATTGTTTCGCTTTTCTATTTCACAGACGACTGGTTGCTGCCGACTTTCACTGGCACACAGCCTTCAGCCTTGGATAAGTGGGTGGTTGGGTGGGTGGAGCAACCCAATTTCGCAGCGTGCGTGAGCTTCTTTCTTGTTTTGTCTCAAATATTTGGACAACAACAAGAAGAAAGCGGGAAAAAAGTTGTATCTTTGCAACTCAAAGTCGTAGCTAAAAACTGAAACTGTAAACTGTGCAAATAGTGTAGTCCCCCTGCGCTTCCCCGCCCTTTCGGCAAGGAAAACTGTGCCAAAAGACGTATGGCACAAAGCAGGATAAATTTGCCAAGTTTATCATAGCAGGATAGATTGTATGCATAGAGCGAGGGGTTGGGGCAGCATTCGTTGGCAAAACATGAGCCAAGGCATTGAGCATAAAATATTGTCAGCGATATTTTAACGCGCGCTCAAGCGAAATTGTCATATAAATAACACAGGGGGTTGGCAGCGGGGATGTTTGGTTGGGGTACATGCTGAGTGGGTTAGCTTTACGATATTGGCTGACGTTATTTTGAAATATTAAAGAAATGCCAGCTCCAAACTGTTTAAAAGTTGTGCAGAGAAATTAAAGTTAGTTCCAAATTTTTTGGCAAATTTTCAAAATGAAAACAAAACAGCGGGTCCACCCCCCCACAAAGTGTGAAGGGGAGCGACAGCCATCGGAAAGCGGAAGTCATAGCGCAAAGCAAAACCAAAGCAACCCGAATCCGGACCCACACACACACAAGACGGAACCAGCTAGAGAGAGAGAATGCCACCAGACAGATACAATATAAAAAAAGAGTTTTTTTTTTGTCGCTTTTTGTGGGCCATGGCCGCAAGGCGGCTGCCCAGTCACAGTCACAGTTAGAGTTCAACTGACAGCCAAACATTTATAACAATGGGCCAGAGTTGCGGCGGTGGCAGCGGCGACGGACACAAGCGGAACTAATAAATGAGTTCAGCAACAGCAGCTACAGTCCAAAAAAGGTTCTTTGTATCACCCTTCCCTTCCCCGCACTCCCACCAAACCAAATAAAAATGTCTGCAAAGAGAAAAAAAAGAAGGAAAACACCAAAATCTCAGCTGTAGCGGCTGGCTATAAAATATTTAGAGCATACTTTTCGGGGAAAAGGTAAAACAGTTGTGTGGGCGACAATTTAAATTACGTCCCCTAAAGAGACCGAATTTAGTTGGAAAACTATAATAGCGGGAGCTGGATATGAGGGGTTTAGGGAGAGCGGGCAGTTAAGGCGAGTTGGACATGGAAAAAGCGGCGAGCAAAGTTCGAGATGGCCAAAATGAAAATTGAAGTTTGAGCTGGGCCTGGAATGTAGGAAAGTATTTAAATTATATCTTTCGTCCGTAAACTGAACCAAAAATTTAAAAATTTCGTATCGGATTACACTGTGAATTGAGATATGATGTACTCGTTGTGGTGATAGCAGAGCTGGAGTTTCATTATTAAATTCCTCTTTTCTCTGTGATGCAGATAATTATTTTTGAATATTTTGAACTAAAACTTCAACGGACAAATAACCTTATTAATTTTGAAAAATTATTTCAATAATTACATGAAAAACTTCTTGCTCCCAAGAAGCACTTAAGCAAAGCGTACAAATGGACCTCCAAATGTGTGAGAGAAATGCTAGCCACACTGATGCAAAAGTCAACGCACACCATGCTGACGAAAGCTCCAAAGCGAATTCCCGGTCCGAAACCCATTTGGCTCCTGGGCGAGATCGCCTAAGGATAGGGCTAATCCATTTCCGGCCTACCTGAAGGCCAGATTCAAGCCACTTTAAACGGCATATTTCAATAGAGGACAGTTGGTCAATAAAGCATTCGATGTGCCTGTTACATATGACCCTCCCAACTGCCCCAAATCTAAAGTTGGGTGAAATAAAATTGTTGTTTCCCCACAGAAACTTGTTGTTCTTACTTTTCCAATCCTACAAAAGGGTCAAAGGCGTACGCTGGATTTGTTCGAGGGGTATTATTTTGTTAAAGTTGCTATCATGGACATCGGTAAGAGTATACTCAGAGAAAAAATTGAGAATTTCACTCTTGAATCAAGAGCATTCGTTCTCAAAAGTACGGTAAGAGTACAAAATCTTGATCCAAGAGCGAAATTCTTGATCCAAGAGTGAATTTTTGATCCCGACATTATTGGGCGTGTTCAGCAGAATAATTGATCCCTGAGCAGGTATCAGAAAAAAATGTTGTATCGAATAGTTTCTGCTGTTGGAGGGAGCAGTATCACTTTAAAGTAGCGTACTATTTCTTTGATACATGCTCCTGTATCATGATACCTCAAATTGGCTATTAAGATGCCGCATCTCTCGAGTTCATTATTAAGATAATTGCAAATTTATACTTGATCAGGGAGCAAGTTGTTCTGCTGAACACGGTCATTGATTCAAGAGTTTCAGTACTTGATGCAAGAACGAATAATTCTCTAAGTAAAAGACTTAACAAATGTGAGTTAGCGACCTCTCAAATTGTAGATGTATGTTTCCGGCTCGAGGTTAGGATGAAAGAAAATTCAACAATTTGTTTTTTTTTTTGCGATTTATTTCGGTTGCTCTTTGACAGTCTTAAGACTCCACGTCACACAGTGAAGACCAGAGAACGGCTTCGTTCGATTGCAAAACGCTCACACATTATTCAACACCCGAATAAACTGACCTCGCGCTCTATTCATCAAACTTCCATACTCAACATGTTCGCAGCAGAGTTTTATTCGAACCAATTGTTGGCACTCTGATTATAATCATGTTCGACTTCATTCCAATCAGTTCGGCTGATTGTTTGTTTGGCTCAACGACGATTGTTTAGACTCAAAAATTTAGAGTGAGCGAAAATCACCTCGTATGAATAAACTACTATAAATATTCGTTTAAAATAAGCAATAAAAATACCATCCACAATAAGCTTTGTTTTTCAGATCCTTGATTCCACATTCAGAAGATGATGAAAGTTATCTCTGCGACTTTGACGATAACCAAAGTGTTTTAAATAATAATAGAGAGCTGACTAAATCAAACATCAAGCAATTTAAATCTATTGTAATAACTGTCTTATCAGTACCAACGAATGAATTCTCAATTGATTGGGCCTTAAAACTAATTTTGACTTATCAAAAGTACAGAAATTCTAAATGTTATTATGAATTTTAGTCACATAAATTGCATTCCTATATTATTTGCGTAAAACTTGAACCGAACCAGAGATCGAACCAAAACCCTCTGCCAAAAAACTTTACCCATAAAATTCCGAACATTAACTATTGGCTAATGTCGGTTCGAGCCCGCGAATCGGAGTTGAAAACAATAATTGGGCTTGCAGTCTTGTTTAAAATAGCATTTAACGTCTTCAGTTGAAATCTGTTAAGCAATTTAACCCTCACCATGTTCAATTGGACCACAGTAGTGACAGAACCCTTTATGGGCCTTAGTACTAGCCCTGTTTTGGAACTATTTATAATGATTCTTCCCTAATTCATCACTGCTTACTTCTGTTGTAGTAACAAAATAGCTAAACATAATTTAAAAATTGGTAGATTTGTCACTTTCAAAATAGCTAGATCTAGCAACTAAATAGCTAAAATGGCAACACTGATCCCGGCTCAAACCAAACCCGACAAGCTTAAAAGACTTAAAAAAAAGATATAAGAGAGGGGGAATGGAAAAGGAGCCACGACCGATACCACACCATTATTCACCCACTTTTTCTAAGCTGGGATTGATTTTGAGATACCATAAAAATGTTTTTTTTTGTACGTACTTTACTGAGACTTGAATTCAGTTCCTCAAAGACCTAACACACGAACGATGTAGTCTTAGCTCACACGACTATGAAGCTCTTGCGAGAGATAGCGGCCAAATCGTGATAAAGAATGTAAGCAGTAGGCACTTAGCTGCTCAGCGAGCAACAAGGGACGTTGTCGAGTGGCAAAACACTCGCTTAGAGGTCGCTTTGAGATCGTGGGTTCAAGTCCCCGTAGAAGCAAAGTTTTTTTTGCTTTGCCGTTTTTTAATGTTTTTTATTTGAGGTGAGTTAACATTGTCTGTATTTTAAACCATGGGTCCTTAAATCAATTTATTTCGTCCATAATATTTGCAAGACCCTTCTTCACACTTCGAGAATTAGTTTAATTTGAAGTCTTATCACTGGATCCTTAACCGATCTAGACTCAGCCACCCTCTAAAAATTCTCTTTAAGTTTTCAGCCTTAAAGTCAGTCCTAACCCCATTCACCCAGCCTCTCTCAGCACAACCCTTTGTGTCAACAACACAAAGTCCCCAAAGTCAAAACACTCACTCCACACAGCCTTCGCCAGATTCCCACAGGATGGAGCCTCACACGGAGGCCTCATAGTTTGGGCACCAAAACTTAAAAAACAACTTGCACTTTGTTTGCTTTGGGGACATTTATCAGTTCGGGACAAATGGCAAACAAAACTTAATTTAGCGACTGAGAAGTTCAAGGATGTTGACCGAAAAAAGGATATCGGTTGCGTTCCTCCCCCAAACGGTCTATAAAATAAATAAAACAAAAGCGAAAAATACTTTTATTTTTGTGCCAGCCCGCACACACGCATTTCATAAAAGAGCACAAAAAGAGGGGATGCTTTTTTTCATATTTTTTGTGGGCGTTGCCGGGATGGGAGTTCGAGGCCCCAAAGGCGCTATGAAAATAATCATAGATGTGGGTCATACTTCACAGGCGGAACATTTTCCTTTGTCCAACAACAGCACAAAAAGGATAACTGCTGCCAGCAAACTCTTGACTCATCTCGACTCTCGTTTTTATTATGTAAATATCACATAAACACCCGGGAGCAACTCAAGCGCAATCATATGAAACAACGCCACAGCAAAGAAGTACAAAAAAATGGCGCCCGTGCAGGGACTTGTAGTCCTCTCCATCATTATCATGCATATGCCATAAAGCAACTTGTTGAAACGAGATTGGGAGATTTTTGGGGTTTTTCCTGGCAGCGAGCCGTTAAAAACACACAACTGACAACATTTTGCGAGAAATAAAAACAAAAATGCCAAAGTTTCTCCTTCGGCGAGGGGCAGCAGCTGCTTAGACAGTCAGTCAACACACAATTTCCGAATGCATATGGGTAGAAAATCAAATTTAAATTGCAAAAATGCTGTTAAATGGCCAAAACAATGCCACGGGCCAGGTTTTTGTAACGACCCTGAGACCGAAGAGTTGAGCCTTGAAAGCTCCAGCTGGTTGTTTGCTTAGGAAGCGGCTAAGAAGTAATACGTTGGGTTAGGGTAAAGAAGTCTGTGGGTTAAATCACCTGAAAGGTTTGGCGGTAAGAGATTTGTGTGTGCTTACTACTTCAGGGACTTGCCTCAAATTAGAAGTGGAAATTAGAGTAAAAACACTTCACCCGGTCGAACGTGAATTTTCTTTAAATTTGGTATGACACAAAAATGGAAGCGTGGGGCCAGTGGAATACTATGTTGTAGTAGAACAGCTCAAAAATGCTTATCCCAATATACTGACATGCCGTTCTTATTCATATTTCAAAACAGAAATGAAACGCTAAATGCGGGCGACTTGACAGCAAGAAAGAGTCTGTTAGGAGATGTGGTTTCTTTAACTCCAAGCGAAGTCGTGTTACGGATTTTTTGCACTTGTGGAAACTTACACAAGGCAACACAGTTTAACTTTTACTTATTGAAGGGAATCTGTTTTGGAAAATTTTGCATCACTTCTGGATTTTTAATAATTTAAGCCTATTTTGACATTTTGGACCTATTTATTAACTTTATACAAATTATCCCAAACAATTCTAAGATTTTCTTACCATTTGGAATATGCGTGTTCGAAATGATAACATTTTGTACCATAAGTGTGCATTACTTTATTAGAATTCAATTCAAATGACTAGCCTTCCGTACTGTTTTGGCATTGCATACATTTAGGCAGTAGACAATTCTGTTATTTCCAACAAATTTATTCAAAATGGTATATCTTTGCTTATAAAATTCATAGAATTGTTTGGGCTGTGTTTTGTCTAAGTAATGGTACAATGATTAAATGAAAGTTTACATCACATATATGAGTTCCCCACAAAACGAGCACTAAAAGCGGAAAAATATGCATTTTAAGCAACTGAAAGCTCAAATAACCAAAAATGCAGATATGATGAACCATTTCCCAAAAACAGATTCGTTTTCAGCACATGAAAATAATCTCGAATCGCTACCACCCCTTCTATAAACTGGACCTTGTTGATTAGTTTTATGCTTCGTAAGCGTCCATGCTATAAAGTATCTGAAATTACCTATGTGATGACCCTGAGGCGAGCCACTTAGAGTCCATAAAACATAGGGATGAAATCTTTGAAAGTTTCAACGGGGATGGCGGTACACATGGAGGGGATGCCTACAATCCTGCGCAAAAAGCCTTTATTACGCATACCTCCACTCTCTTAATTATAGCATTACAGTATTGGGAGGACGCAAGATTGAAAAAGCAGGATTTTAGCCGGTTGAAGAAGTCAGTCCATTTTCCTGAGGCAAAACTAGCAAGCTGAGTCTAGCCCACACTAACATCTATGTTCCAACATGGTCCAACACTCGAGCGGTCTTGGAACTACTGCAACTTGTGGCCAGGTACACAGTGTCCTCCGCACAGGTGGCACATTCAACAAAAAAGACCAACAATTTTTTCGTCTTGTAGTCTATGGCCGGAGGTTTAAATCTTCTACATGGAGCTAAATGTCACATAACCTAGCAACTAACAGAGTAAATTGTAAGTTTATCTGATACATTGCAGCTATCTGGAAGAAGATAAATCAACTCTATGAATAACTGTAGGCAACAAGGTCCAGAATATTGAAGGGTAGGTGGTGATTCTAGATGATTTTCGTATGCTGAACACGAATCTGTTTTCAGAAACGGTCCATCACGTCGACATTTTTAGTAATTTGAGCTTAAAGTCTAATTTGCTTATTTTGACCCTTTTTAGACGCGTTTTTTTGGGAAACTGTAATTCGGATTTGACTCTCTTTGATATTATCGTAAATTACTATTTTGTAACTTTAAAAAAATTATCCCAAAGAATTGTACGATTATTTTTAGCGAAGATATACCATTTTGAATACATAGTCCCAATAATAATAAAATAACAAAATATGTCTACTGTCCAAAGGAATACCTTGCAAAAACAGTACGAGTACAAAATGGGCATTGTTTACAACTTTAAGCTCAACTTACTAAACATTTCTGAAAACAGAATCGAGTTTAGCAAACAAAAATTATCTAGAATCACCACCAACCCTTCAATATACTGGAAAAGTCTCATTTTGTTGCCTTGTGTAATATTACCAAATGTGTTGTTAAGCTTCTTGCTTTTGTGAATCAGTTTAATAATCTTTGAAATCGAAACTATAAGAAACAGAGGCTATTATTAGTGGCTATTTCATTAGAAATTCTGAACGTCATTTTAATTACCTGGCTATTTTAAGACCCTCCAGCACAATATCGACCAGGTAACGAAAAAAATGGATAAGCAGTAAGTTAGATTTTTGACTGTCTACCATTTTTTGTTGAACTGAACCGAATGTTTAGGTTCGGAACTGATTCCGGTTCAGCTATTATTTCAAAAATGGTTCGGTTAAAGGTACGGTTGATAGTATTCCACTAGTATCGATAGTACTATCGAACAAATTTGATTCAAGAAATTGTCCAATGATCCATCTCCGAAGCCCACACCAACAATCTAAGTTTACATGTATTCAAGATATATTAACATGACAAGTTCAATTAACTAAAAATTATCTTTTACCTTGTTACAATATGAAATGCGCAATTTTCTGCTCCGTTACATCGAAAGCGGGTCGCAATAATCGAAGCTAGGCCAAATACACAAACATCGATAGTATCGATAATGCTATCGATGTTTTCACAGCACTACTTCATATACAGACATCAACGATCATCCACATGATTTGGTTCATTCGTAAAATAAGAACAAATTTTTTTGTCAGCTTTCTTCAGGATCTTTTCCACTGAACACGAATAGAATGGCGTTGTATCGCACTATACCATTTCACACGCTTGCTGCCAAACTAGAGCTGAATTGTGCTCACTTTAAGCACTTTTAGAAGAGCTGTAAGCAACATTATTTGGAGTTTATTTTCTACGTAGTTTGTTCTTAAAAATATGGGTAATTTCCAATATTTTTATGGAAATTATTTTCAGAAATCGCCATATGCTTTTCAGAGCTTTTCCTGTGTATAAGAAATTTAAGGCCTTTTTTACTCTGAGAACAATGGTTCGCCCTAGTTTTATGAAAATGATTTAAGAAAGTCTCTTCTTTCATGTGAGTCTTTGAGTGTGTGTACGCCCCATTTCGGCCCTTCTGTTTGTTAGTGGCTGTGTGACTTGGCATTTGCTGCTGATGTCGGATTTTGCTATAAGCCTGCCTTTAGGATTCCCAAGCGGTTATAGCAATGCTGGCTTGAGGTAGCGTCTGCTAATTCACTGAGGTTAGGAAAAGACTGCTGATGATTGAATTGTGGTAATTCATAAAATAGCTATATAGCCAACCAGCCTCCTTTTGTTGTGTTTGTGTGTCTTGATTTGGATAAGTAATGAACAAAAATCATAACTTATTGACCTGGAGCATACTAAAAGTTCTATGATTGATATTCGAAGAGGTCACTTAATGTCACGTAAATGTTCATTTTTAAGCCGCCCCTACTGGGACTTGAACACAGTACCACCTCCGTACTTTTTAGGCGCCACCAGTCTTAGCTGGCAGAAATCTCGACTGCGCCTTAGAAAGAAGAGGTCGTGGTTCGAGTCCCATTAGGGGCGGGTTGCATTGCAACCGAAAATTGTCTTTTTGTTGTTTTTTTTACAAAATAAATCTTTAATTTTCACAAGATTTTTCAACAAAAGCTTTACTATAAATCTTGCTTTTGAGATTTCTAAGTTCACTTCAACGATTTTATATAATTGCAAGACTCTTGGAAAAAATATTATCAATCTAGATTTTAGATATAAATTTTGTTTAGCGTGACTTTTGCACATATTTAAAAAGGGTACAAAATGAAATCCTCCAGTTCGAAATATTTTTATAGTAAATATTTCGAGAAAACAAAGTTTGATTCTAACTTCACTTAACTTAATGCTTTAACTGTCCTGATGCAACTGTTTGCCTACCAGTTTTCCATCTGCTGCTCCCCCATCTCCACCCACTAATTCCATTCCTAATGTCTTTGCCGTGGCCATTTAAATTGTCTTCATTTGTTTACTGCTGAATGCAAAAAGCAGGTCAGGAGAATGGAGAAAGAGCAACATAGGAAAATAATCTACAAGAAAAAAAACTACCGATTAACTCCCGGGGGGCGATGGCTGCAGCTGCCAAATCCAATGAAAATCCAAAAGCCAAGCAATTTTGAACTCTAATGGAAAATCAATTTAAAGCGCACATACTAAAGACCCCCTCCACTCCCCTCTGTTTCATTGCAGGCTAAGCAGCAGCAGACAGCAGCAGAGCTCTACGAATGTCGGACGCTAAATTTGAAAGCCATTGGCAAACTTGGCTGAAACGTATTTAACCCGAAAATAAAAACAGCGGACAGGACCGAGCAACCAACAGGAAAGCGGAGAGAAAAGCGATAGACAGAGACAGAGACAGACAGACACACACACCACAGAGAGGAGACAGGCGCAGGGAAGAGAGCTGCCCATAATGAGCAGACGACGGTCGTCGTCGGCCAGGTCAATTACCATGTCTGTGGGCCTTGGCTGCCTGCTCAGCTTGGCGGTGGTGCTCCTGCTGCCACTGTCGACAAATGGCTTGGCAAATTGTCCAAATGGCTGCGAATGCGATGACGACACACTGATGGTCAACTGCGGTGAGGGCACCCTGGATGTGCTGCCCATAGCCCTCAATCCGGCCATACAGCGGCTGGTCATCAAGAACAATAAACTCAAGACCATTGATTCCTCGATGCAATTCTATGCACAATTGACATTCCTGGACTTATCCTTTAACGACATGGTCACCATACCAGAGCGATCGTTTGCCTACCATGCAAAGTTGCAGGAGCTGCACTTGAATCACAATAAGATTGGACAGGTGTCCAACAAGACCTTCACGGGTCTCTCCACCATCAGTGTGCTCAACTTGAGGGGTAATCTGATAGCCGAGCTGGAGTATCGCACCTTTTCGCCCATGGTCAAGCTGGTGGAATTGAACTTGGGCCAGAATCGCATTAGTCACATCGATCCACATGCCCTGGATGGGCTGGTTAATCTGCGTGTTTTGTATTTGGATGACAATACACTGACCACTGTACCCTCGGAATTGACATTTCAGGCTATGCCCAGCCTGGCCGAGTTGTATCTGGGCACCAATTCGTTCATGACCATACCCCAGAGAGCATTTGAAGATCTGAAGGGTTTGACCCGATTGGACTTGCGTGGCGCGGGCTTGCATAATATATCCAGTGAAGCTTTGAAGGGCTTGGAGGCGGTACGTTACATGGATCTCTCGGACAATCGCTTGTTGAGCATACCCACGGCAGCTCTAATGCATTTGGGACGATTGGAGCAACTGAGTTTGGGACAGAATGATTTTGAAGTCATTGGACCGGGTGCGTTTGCGGGCTTGAGGGAGCTACGTCAACTGGAGATTACAGGAGCTCAGCGTTTGCGCCGTGTGGAGAGTGGAGCCTTCACCGCAAATACCAATCTGGAGCATTTGAATTTGTCCAACAACAAACAACTGAGTGAGCTGCATGCCAATGCCCTGGGTGGTTTACCCCACTTGAATACGGTCATACTCAAGGAGAATCAGCTGAGTACCCTGGCTGAAGGTCTCATACCCTGGTCGGATTTGCAAACCTTGGATTTGTCGGAGAATCCGTTTGTTTGCGACTGTCAGCTGATGTGGCTGCGTAATCTTTTGATAAGCAAGAACTCGAGCAGTCTTTATGCTCCCGTGGTGTGTGCCTATCCCGCTACCCTGAGGGAGATATCACTCACCCAGCTGTCGGAACCCTTGATGGGTTGCACTCATGGAGCAGCCAACAAGCAGGCGATTATCGGAGTTGTTGTGGTGGTGTGTGCGGCCCTGATCACCGCCTTGGCTCTGGTGTTGTACACGTGTCGACGACGCATACGTGAAATGCTGAAGGGTCACTCGGCCCTGGGTCGCAAGGAGCGTGAGTATCAGAAGACCTTCTCCGATGAGGAGTATATGACCCGACCACCGCCCAATTGTGGTGGCATACACCCTGCCTCGGGTTATCCCAGCTATAATCCTCAACACTCGCAATATATGGGCTCCAGGCCCATACCCGTAACCGAACTATAGCTAGAAGCACCACCCCCACCTCAGTTGCGGGGTCGGGGTGGTCCCACAACAACAACAACCACAGCTGCTGGCACAGCAGCCACACAACCAGCCCTACAACAGCTACAAGTGCCCAGCCCCGTGGATCATGCCGCCTTTGCCCAACTTAGTCACATTCACTACATGACCAACAATCAGCACACACCCAGTACTACACCGCGTTCCCATCACCCTCTGCAGGCCAACGGCGGCGGCCAGTCCCTGCCCCGACATCGGGCCCTGCAGGAGAGTACCTTGACTCACTATAGCCAGCCCCTTGCCAATGGTCATGCTGTCGGTGCCAATGGAATTCGTCTTACCCAGGATCATTTCAATCACAATGGTGCCGTCTATGCCAAACCGTGTGATGCCATGAACGATCCCGGCTACATACACAACAATTCACACTATTCTCTGCCCTTGGATCATGATCTACCGCCTAGTCCTACGCCTACCCCACCGCCGCCCGCCTTGCCATTGCGTAATGGCATGGGCATGGCTTTGATACATGGAAATACCACGGGAAGACGTTCCTTTAATGCGAATAACAACAATGTGGCCACACTCTCAAATAACAACCATCATGTTGGTGGAGCAGCAGCTGGCGTGATCTTGGCTAACAGCAACAACAACGGCAGTCTGCGGCGATATCACTGATATTCACTAAAAACGTGCGGCACCTTGGGCCGCACTAAACCGAAAATCAATCCAGATATCGAACTGTATCACTTCTACAAGGGCTAAGATCGAAACAAGGCGACGAAGACGGGTGCTTGAGTGTGTACTTTATCTATTTATCTAGTATCTGTTGTATATTTACGTTACGTGTATTCAGGCGAAAGCATTTCTGTATAAATTAGATTTTAGTTGAAGTTAAAGTGAAAGGGAGGAAGAGGGGGAAGGAAGTGCGCTAAAAAAATATAAAAAAGATGTAAATACAAGGTAAAAGGCGCACAGTCGGACATCGAGGAATAGGGAAAAGAAGGACATTGGGCAAGAGTTCAGTGTGGAAAGCATAAGGGAGTTTATCTCTTAAGAAAACTTGTTTAGCGTCAAATTAGCAGTTGATTAGTACCAGGATGTACCAGGGTTACCATAAACACACCGAAATTCCAAGACGTACCAAATTCAGTTTGAAGTTTCAGGAGTAAATCGGAACCAAATGTTGTGAGATCAAGGGAACGTCTTATTATATTCTTCCCCGACCGTCACTTCTCTTTTATTTCTTGGAGTTACTTACTTGAAAATACTCATTTCTTGAAGTGACCATTCGTAATGGTACTTAGCATAAATCCAGCATCACTAAGGATTTGTAGGTTTGTATCCTAATCTAAAGAAGATAAAGCTATATGTGCAAGGAAACAATTTGAACCGAATCCTTAAACCTATATTATGTAATTTTGGGTGTGGCTTAGACTCGCTTTACTCGGATTACTTCAATTTACATACTCAAAATTGCAGCTGATTGTGCAGCATTTGCAAATTCATAAGATGAGCTAAAAGTGCTGTCAGGTACCACCCATGATACAAAAAATAGAAGGTAATGCAATGCAGCGCTTGTCAAACAAAACATTCCAATGAGACGTCGCAGACTCACAAAGTTAAGCTCATGCGAAATGGCGCAAGTGTTTGCACTATCTTGTATTCATTGTATCATGGGTGCTACCTAATGAAAAAACTAAAAAGGAAGTGAATGAACTCAATTTATTATCTCAATTTGTATGTTAAAAAAGCTCTTAGTGTTCATTGATATTGTTTATGCTGAATTGATTAATACAACCCAAATTCAAAGTCCAAATTATTAACTTTATTTCGATCCCATTTCTTAAAAAACATTTTGCGATATAAGCATAAAAGTAGTCCAGACTTAGACAACTTTGAATTCTACTGGACATTCAAGCCTATTGGTAAAACTTCATGACGTCGTCTTCATCGTGTAAATCCTTCCTTAAAGTGAAACCGATACTAAAACACAGGAACAGTTCATCAAAAATCATTTTGGAATGGGATCTCCTAACTAATCTTCTATTTTTGCTTCTAGCCATCGGCTTCAGACTTTAACCACACCCAGGAGAAATTTAAAATTTTTTATATCAATATATCTGATTTGTCCAATATCAAATTGTTATGTTGAAATGTATCATTCTCAGGGCTGTAAATGGAAATTACCATTACAATTTTTTTGGGTAACTAAAAATTTACTACTTTCATGTAATGAAAAATTGTATCGGAAATTACTTCAATAATTTTAATTGAAGTTTAATTACTTTTGATTAACAATTACTAAATTTTTAGGTAAAATTATTGAAAAAGTTGTAATGGAAATTCAAATTTTTAATTACGATATAATTGTAATTGTCACATAAATTCCCTTCAAAGTATGCTTCGATTATAAACAATAATAATTCCGGAAAATATTTGAATTTTATTTGGCTGAATACTTATTTATTTTTAGCACTTTCAACTGCTTCGTCAATCTGAGTGAATGTTCATTGTGGATTATATATGACGTTGCCATAACTGTCTAGTAGTTCAGCAAAAGCATTTTCTCCCTGATCAAGTATAAATATGCAATAATTTTCCTACTGAACTCGTGTGATGTGGCATCAGAATAGCCAATTTGGGGTATCATGGTACAGGAGCATGAATCTAAGAAATAGTACGTTACTTTAAAGCTATACCGCTCCCTACAACAGCAGAAACTATTCGATTCTTAATTTTTGTCTGATACCTGCTCAGGGATCAAATATTCTGCTGAACACGCCCAGTATTAATTGAAATAAAGTTTGCATACTTCTAAGGGCATTTATCATGATAATTTGTTTGTGTATTAACAAAAAATTGTATTGGTAATTTCGATTTACAGCCCTGATTATACTAAAACTATTTAATATCCATTCATGTAAATGATATTATGTTTCTGACAAATATTATTTGCTTGCCACTTAGTGTGACAAATTTATATTTTTAAATTTTAGCCAGTAAATATCTAAAATAATTCGAATTTGTTTTTCTGTGTATCATATATGTATGGTTTACTAGAAAGTTTTGGCAACTCTCAAAAAAAGGATGTATCATTGAATAACTTGCTTTACGTTATTGTTATCAGCGATGAACCTTCAATTTTTGCCGGCTCTAGGTCTCGTTATGCTGGTACATAACTTTAAAATAGGGACACACCACACCACAAATGTTTACAACGATGTTTACAATATATCACAAACTCATCATCATGAAGACAAAAAAAATTGTAGTTACAGCAGACTTACAGAAGATTTTGAAGCCCACTGCTTAGTATAATAAAGTGAACAGTTGGAGTTTCATGAAAACAAATATATTTGGAATGATTCATGTTATGAAAGCGCGCAAGATTCGAAGTGAATCATATTAACAATTTTTATACAATTACTTAGTAGTTCAATCATTTTCGGACTCACCTGTCTCACTGGAAAGACACAAAGAGTCATTGTTAAAATTGTCATTCCACTTTTAAAAATTAGTCATTGAAAATAAGATGTGTAATAGGCTCTCAGTTTTAGATGTATTGCTGTTTCTTGATAAGTCGAGAGGCATCTTAAATAACTCTATCAATCATTCATGCAAATCTTTGTACATTTTGAGAGAAATTATTGAAATTCATTAAGGTTTAAAACCAACCAAAGTATTTTGTTTTACACAGATTGTGAGAAATTATGATTTCCTATCTTCGGAGCTTAAGAAAAAGTGGATTAAGCTGCATCAAAGTCAAGAAGATCATTCCAATAAGTAATACCATTTCAATTTATATAGAAGAAATTTGTAACGAACTGGCAGAACGAAATAAACAAAATTAAAGAAGAAAGTTGAGCTCATAAATGTTTTTCCAGTCATACTTTATTTTAGATTATTTTTGACATTCACTTTCAACACTGAACTGATTTAGAAAAGAGTTATAATTCCAAATATTCTTAATTCGAACAGTTAAAAAGGAACAGTTAGTACGAAATATTTTTGTCTCCGGCTATATACATATATATGACAAGTAAAACTGTTAAAAAACAGTTTCAAATTGTTAATATTCCAAGCCGGACTGGAGTTTTTTTCAAATGCTTTCCGTTCAAGAGTTCAGTATACTTTGAAAATCTGCATATAACAATATCAGTTTAGAGACTATGATGATGCTTGGGTGTTTCTTAGGCGGGATTTATAAAGCAAAGTACGCTGAAGAAGCTGTACAACATTTTCCTCTAATGAAAAGCTTTTTACATAACCTCATGAATTCGGTTCTCACACTTTGAAAACCATTGTGAGGCTTGAGAGAATCGAAATTTTGAAACAAGCTTGATGTTAAAAATATGTTATAGTATCATTTAACACTCATTCAATAGGAGCTCAACACTAGATAAATATTACAAGGTTTTCCCGTTTCCAAACATTTTTAAGGATTGCTAATCCAAACTGTTCGAAAATTGGTATTACAAATTCTTGCAAAGTTTTCTTAAGAACCATCACAGTCTACTACGAAAAGACATTGTGTTTCTACTGAATCTAACTATGTATAAGCCTAGGAGAAGCTTGTTTTGGTAAAGGTAAAGCAGCAGTATCTAAGATAAAAATGTTTTAAAATCAGTTCATTTCCCAACTGAGCTCTTGTCTGAGCGCCCTTCTTCCCCTCTTGAGAAAATGTCATTTCATTTTGCATCCAGTGATCTTAACTTTTAAGTTTTGCTTAAACCTTTAAATATCTGTACATAATTGAATGCTTCTTAAGCGCAAACAAATTCATAAAAATCTATCGAAAAATCACAAAAAAAGCAACTCGATCTACTAAAATTTCTACAATTAATTTAGGAGTTTAAGCACAAGTCATTAAAAATATGTATGTATCGTATTTAGTATAAAATATGGCTACCATAAAATAAAACACACAAAATAATCCAAATATAAGTAAATCAAGCGCATAAAAAACAAACACACACACACACACCCACAATATTTAAGTAACAGAACAAAAACTCTATTCAGACATTAAAAAAAAACCGAGAAAAACACTTAAATTTCTATAGTTAATAGAGTCCGTAAAAATAACAACAGCAACTTAAATTACTTACTGATATAATAAATGATGTAAAAGAAAAATAGCAACAACAATTTATGCAAAACTTTGCAATATTCAGTATAGTATGAAAAATTACAAAAATATGAATACAAAAGCAATTTATGCCAGATAAACAATTATAAAATATATATAAAATAATCTATGTGTAAATAAAAAAAAAATGGAAAAAAAGATATGCTCGAAAAAATGCAATTTTCTGTTGTTTTTCTTTTTGGTTTTTCTTCTCTTTATCAGTGGCAACAAGTTGGCAGCCCCCCATGGCATAATTTGTACATATTTAAACAATTTAATGGAACAAATTGCAAAACCAATACAAGGGAGTAAAAAATGTAACCTACACAGAAAACCTATATATATATATATATAAATGAAATTGAAAAACTTACACAAACATAAATTCATATTCATATACTTCATAAAAAAAGTAACCAAAACTTTCATACATTAATGAATAAATTACAAATCAATTTCGCAAAAATACCACTTAAGCAAATTACAAGGGACAAGTCTACATAGTTTAAACAAAAGCTTGAAAGACGAAAGAAACAAAACAAAATTATATTAGTAAGAAAATAGTTAACTGCCAGACAAAGACAAAATTCATCATCAACAGCTAATCGTATCACTACTAAATGGAGCAAGACCAGAGCGGAAAAGTCGCAGCAAAAGGAAGAGGAAAGAGCATACAAGGAATTCTCATATACTTAGTTTATATACTAAATGTAAAATTGCAATTAAATACAAAAAAAAAAAAACAAAAAATGAAAAGGGAAATTAAACCATGTTCAAGAACTAGAAGATAAAATCAAATAAACGACAAACTTACCACATTTAATTAAACAATATGTTTTCTTAAGGCAGGGGTGCACATAATGAGCACAAAATATAACTCAAGCAATAACAACAACAAGAAACAGAGAGAGAAACCCGATTTTTGTTTGTGTTTGTCTGTGTGCCGCCGTAAATAGCGAGGCGAGCGCTAACTACGCATAAGCAACGTTGCTGTTGCTTTTTAGTTTGCCAGAGACATAGGAGAGAGAGTCACATATGATGTTGTTGCAGGTCTGCACGCGCCAACAACGAAACCTTTGTTCAGAAAGAAATAGGAGGAGAGTACGCATGTGAATTTGTTGTTGCTTTAAGTAGGCTTGTGGAGCGGGGGTCCCTAAACGCGCTAACTATTCCTTTGCGCAAAACAAAAACGAGTGCGAAAAACTGAAGGATCACAATGGTAAGTAATAGCACGTAATTTCGCAATATTGCTTGAGAATTTCATCTCATTAATATAACACTTTTTCCATTTATTTTTCATTAAAAAATATATTTCATCAGGGGGAAATTGGATAATTCTTATAAAACTCTAAATTATTTATTAAAACTCTTAAGGCCTTGGTTTCTCTTTTGCGTTCGCCCAAATTTTTCGTTTTAGTCTCTAAATGATATCTGAAACCATCGTCATTTTAAGACCAGCAACATTTGAATCTTTGAAATGAAAACAAAATGGAAAACTTCGCCAATGTATCAATGATTTTTATATTCTTCGACATACTTCAAAGAATGTGCATTCTTTCCAATTTACCTCACGGCCTCAGGAAATGATTAACGTTCTCTCCAACTATTGTCAGTTGTGGAATCTGCAAATAAATATAACAATATAGAAAGATCCAGAGGCAGAAAAGTGAAAACGAACTAATATATAAATATTTGGTTGTTACATTAACAGCAAACATTTGGTATACCACACATTTAAATTGTAAACTTAATTACTCAAAAGCGGTGGTTAACTCGACCGGGAAAAGCTTGTTAGGCAAAAACAATGTAAAACCTCTCTGCAAATAAGAAGATTTTCAAGCAATCATGTGCCATGCTGCGGAAGTATGGGAATACAAACGCTTTGAAGATGTTGAGCGCTTGTTAACTTTCTTTGTTAAAACATTGCAATGCACACACCCAATTATGCATAAGTAAACATTGAAACCGGGCTTCCAACACTATTCACATACAGTCTGATGCGGCACTTTATCAGACAGAAAATAGTGTTTTATGGAGTGAATCCCTTGATCAAATATTAAGTATAACCTGGGAACATACAAGGGAGCAGCATTTACAAAAAAAGTCTCAATCTGCTGGTAGGTTAACTTATAATGAAAGAATCTGTCCCGCAATATAAGTAACATATTTAAAGCCAGAACAGAAACACTAAATTTTAACTATACCCTAATGCGTACAGAACTGGAGACGAAGAATTATGCGGCCTATGCAACATGCGCGAAAAAGAAGACATAAGGAACTTTCTCGGAAATTTACATATTTTAAAACAGATACGATTTCTGCACTTCCAACGCAAATCGATCTCAGATTAAGAACTTGTCCGTATTTTTAACGAACTTGAGTGCCGACTTCTTGATGAAAGATCCTTTATCTCGCGACGAGCGCGGAAGGTGGGACTTTTAGTCAAAATGTTAGTATTTCTTGGTTTTTTTTAAGAGTACTGTATACCTTCAGGTAAAATTTTTTAATTAATTTTTTAATTGATTTTTTAACTGCGGGTAGAGATTTTCCCCACCTACATTAAAAGTGCCGATACGGGTCACTCGCACACATACAAAGCTATTTTTCTTCTATGACTTAGCGTTTGGCTACAGCTGGCGGAATTTTTGCTACAAGTCTGACTTGGGATTCCCAAGCGATCTTAGCAGTTCTGGCATGAGGAAGCGTCTGCAAACTCATTTAAGTTGGGCAAAGATCGCTGATGATCAAACTGTGGTAGTTTGTGAAATAGCTAAACGATCAACCAGCCTCCTTTGTGGTGTTGTGCGTGTCTTGTTTTAGAAATGTTATGATGAAAATCATAGCTTATAGACCTAGAGCCTAGAGTAAAAAGCTAAAACAGTAACATTTTGATTTTTTTTTGCTTAAACGTTCAATTATGGTCTTAAAAATAGCCTGTAAAACATTCAACCAGATCCGAGAATATGCTTTACACAAATAAACAAAACAATTTTTTTCCGAGTCTCGTATGTGACAAAAATTTTCATCGACCCTCGTGTTTTCAAAAAAAAAGTTATAAAATTTTCGTAATTTTCCAAAAAGTTTTTTTTTTTTTAAATGTTCCTTGGAAATTTTTTGGTCATCAAATCCATGTTTGAAGTCTATTAAAAGCAGAGACTCAAACCGGAACCGCATACCGAATGGAACCGACGGAAACTCAAAACCCGAACCGGAACTGGAACCGATATTTTTAATTTTACTGGTATCTGAGTACCGATATTTTTGGAACCATAAAGACCGAAAAGAACCTAAAAATTGTACCGATACAGTTTCTGCTCTGAGGGCAACAAATAGACTGTAAAGTTGGCGCTTAATTACCGTATTTGCTTAGATCGTATGCTTTAAAAAACGCATCTTGCTAGGCCAGCCACATTTGTACTATGAAATAAAAAAAACGCGAGAGTCTCTTTGAAAATATTGCATCCTATATTCTTAAACCCACATTATAATGCAGGGTTGTAAACTGATCAGGAATGAGGACTGGTTCGGTTCAGTGGGCGAAATGACCAATTTAGCGAAACGAAATTAATATCTTCTCAAGTAAATGAGATAGTCGCAATCTGTTTGTTTTTTTTAAAGGTAGAAATAAAATCAATAAAAACTTTAAAAAATAAGTTTTTAACACAATTTTTATACTCTGTACCGAAGGTACATAGAGTATATTAAGTTTGTGCAAAAGTTTGTAACAGGGAGAAGGAATCATTTCCGACCCTATAAAGTATATATATTCAGCATCAACAGCCGAGTCGATATAGCCATGTCCGTCTGTCCGTCTGTCTGTCTGTCCGTCTGTCCGTCCGTCCGTATGAACGAAGAGATCTCAGAGATGGTAAGAGATAGAGGTTTGACATGTATGGGACATATATTTCTTATACTTGCAGGCAGATCAAGTTTATTTTCAATTTTTGCCACGCCCCCTCGCGCCCCCGCAATTTGGAAAAAACGTCATATCTCCTACAGTTTTGATGATAGATATCTAGTACTCAAAATTATTTATCGATTTGCTGAAGGAATGATAAAGATCGGATGAACGATACTCAAGTTATGAGCAAAAAACGGTCAGTTAACACCCCCCACCCACCCCACCCATAACCTAAGCATTGCGTTCACCAGAAGCAATCTTAGTGAGAGAGAGAGAGAGAGAGAGAGAGAGAGAGAGAGAGAGAGAGACTTAGAGAGCGCACTGCGTTGTGTGTTAACTGGCCGTTTGACTCGTGACCAAATGCGAGCTGCGACATTAAGGGTGCAGAGTATGTTATAGTCGGGCTTGACCGACTTTCTTTCTTGTTTTTATTTAACAAATGTATATATTTTTTTTTTAAATTTCAAAATGATTGCTTAACTTTTTTAAAGTTGGAATAACAGATATAAAAAAAAAATTTACCAAATAAAAACGCTCGAAATTTCTTTTTTAAACTCCCAGAAAAAGAATTAAAAAAATAGAACAAAATTATTTTTATTTTTTCTTCTTAATAATCGGAATTTTTCGAAGAAATACCTTATTTTAATAAAGAAAATCTATGGATAAACACCGAAATGATATTCGATGATCGCAATACATCATTGCTTGGAAGAATATCGGCGTTTTGAACCATTGGTAAATTCTCGCTATTATTTTTCAGATTTCAAAATGGTCCAGCTTACTTCAAGTTTTTTTTATATAAAACTGTATCAAAAAATAGTTTTCCAAAGCCAAAACATTCGTTGTGGGGATATCTTCGTTGAGCCAAACTAAAAAAGCTTTTGTTTTGATGCTGACATTGCGCCTAAAAAGTCCAACAAATGCAAAATATTAGCACGTGATCTTGGAAAATTTAAAACAAGAAGGACTCACATTGACAAAATGCGTTACTTTCACAACGTCTTACAAGTAATACATATATGGGCGGGTCACTTACATTGATTTTTTACTTAATACATACTTTTATATTTATATGTAACCAAGCTTTTTTGTAAAACAACGCGAACTTTATATTTCACAGCTAAATTAACAAAAACTGTAAAATAGCGGAAATTAATTGAAAAGCACTTACCACATCAAATGTTGTGTAGCTCACAGCTGTTCAGATATGTATATATCGGAATGCTTTGAGATAGACTTTTATAAGCTAATCAAAGTACCGGTAGTCGACAAATAAAAAATATTAACGCTTTTTCAAACTTGAAAAATTGAATTTCGACGCGCTAGATTGGCCTTTTCGCCCACTGTGCACCGGTTCTGTTTATAACATGATTTTTAAATTAAAGCAAACCGCGGTTCACTCTTCGTTTTCGAGCATTAATATTCATGTTCAAAACTATACAGTCGGATATATCGACGCCGTTACAGGACTATCTTGGAGAGCTGGGATGCAGTAGGCCCCTTGAGAACGTACCTGTCTAAAAGTGCAATAAAAGTACGATAGAGAAATACTTTTGTTTTTTTTAATTACTACCAATACCCACCATTCGTGTCTGAACTATGATATTTGGGATCGGTCAATACATAACAGAGCTAGGACCAATGAAAAGAGTAAAAAAGGCGATTTTAGCTATTTTGACTTTAAAACCCTATTACTCTGCTTTTTATTGAACGATCCCAAATATCCTAGTTCGCAAAATAACCACATGAGTTCTTAACAAAACTCCGTTTTCATTTTTCCTTTCAGATAATCCGTTCTGAAAAAATGTTTTCTTATTTTGTAAATTTTTGGGACAACTTTGAACCGGAATACAACTACAACCACAACAACAACAAAATTTCAACATTTAATATAACCGATTACCAATCGATCAAAAAACCGCCTGTTAATAACACCTATGATTTTTGAGTAATTTAATTTATTGTAAGCCTTTAAACAATGGCACTTTTAAACAATGTACCATTACCCTTAATCATAGGTATTTTTAGCTTTTCCTTTTTTTTTGGAATTACCAACAATGGTTTGAGAATTGTTAAATTACTAATAGATTAATTTTATTAAGCGAGCTAATTATTCATTTTGTCATTGAAGTCAAACCTCAAAGAATCTAATTTTGTAATTATTTGTATCCCAAAGATTAATATTCTTGTAGCGTTCCCATTTGTCTATTCATTTTTCCGCTTCATGCAAATGGTAGCGTGGCCGAGCGGTCTAAGGCGCTGGTTTAAGGCACCAGTCTCCTCGGAGGCGTGGGTTCGAATCCCACCGCTGCCAAGTGGCAATGTGCTTTTTTTTTTTTGATTTTTTCATAAATTATAAATTGTATTTGCATTTAATTTGCCCCCTCAAATGTGTCACTTTGTTACATTTGTGCTCTGTGCGGAGCAAGCAATCTGTCCACAAATTTGTCAACTGTTTGTCAACGTCAAATGCAAATAGCTACAAAAACACTTTTCTATGACATTTTAGTTAATACGCCCAGCAACAACAAAGGCAGCAGCAGCAACATCGTTGGCACTCATCTGCATAATTTAATTACATTAAACAATAACAAAAACACACACACACACACACATGCCACATGCAACGTGTAGAACGTGCAACGTTTTGCGCTAATAAGCGACAGCTAGCGGGAGGTGGAGCGGGAGTTGGTGTGCGGGCTGGGGTGGGGCAGGATGCTCATGTACATAAGTTGTCAAGCGATGCGACGAGCTAGAACAAAAATCTCAAGTGGGCAACTAGAGATGGCAAAGTGTTTCTCAAACACACCAATTTCAGTTTATAAAATAAGGCACTTTCTCATCTCTAGGAAAGCCCGGCGAATAAGTAGAGTGGGAGGGGGAGAGCGGGAGGAAGCTTTAGCATAAACAGTTACACATTTGCATGCTCGCTCCCCCTTGGGTGTTGCTGCTGCTGCTGTTTGTGCATATGCGACATTAGCGCACGCAAACAACGTACACACAATTAGAAGAATTAACAGTAGTTAAGGCAGCAACAACAACAGCAGCAACAGCAGCAGCAGCAACTGAACTTGTTGGCAAGATGTGCTGGTGCCGGGGGATTCGGGGTAATATCGCATTGCCAGCGGCTGTTGTTGCTGCTCTGCTGCTGCTGCTGTTGTACTTGTAATTTAGTTTTGCAGCGAGTTGCACTTCCCTGGTGAATTTTATAGGTAACTACAGGGGAAGGGGCTGACTTGGTTAGCTGTTTGTTGCCACAACTTATTGGCCACAACATGCCAACTTATTAGGCAAAAGCGCAAAAGTTATAAATTGTTTTACAAGGCGCACATTGTTGCGGCGAAACATTGCCAAATTATGACCAGCATAAACATTCCGGGTTAAAGGGAAAGCCAACAAAAGTTTCTGATGATCTCAAGGTGAGGAGAGAATTGAAATCGGAGGTAATTGATTAATTGCTAAGTGGTAGTCGAGAAACAAAGTAAGGAAAAAGTGAAAGTACAAATTCACAAATACATTGAATGTTGTTTATACCAATTGGCGCTTAAAGTTTTAAGTATGTTTTTGGAGTTTCTAAGATTTAATAAATATGTATTATTAAGAAGTACGAAATTCAAATATGCTTATGCTTTTACGACCTTTAAGATAATAAAACCGTCACACCACACCACAAAGGAGGCTGGTTGACCGAACAGCTGTTTCATGAGCATCCCTGTCCAATCTTCAGTGATCTTTGCCCGCCTACTGCCAGCCAAAGCAGCTATCACCGCTGCTATAACCGTTTGGGAATTCCAAAGCGACTTCACAGCAACAACCGGCACTAAACACAAAATCCGTGGTTCAGCCCAGACATTAAATATCAAATTAAATTGCGAGACGCTGTATATAAAAGATGGAAACGCTACAAAACGGACTATCTACTTTGGGAGTTTCTGTCTCTACGAACAAAAGTTACAAAAGCCTAGACTAAATTTTGTAATGCGAGAACACCAAATCAGACTTGGAGAGAATTGAAAAGCTTAGGTGTATGGAAGGCAAAGCCTCAATTAAAATCAGACTTGGATGTCGAGGAACTCAATGCAAAATTTGTAAATTTGTATGTACCTGCAGCAACCCAAAACTTGTACCTGAATGCTTTACCCCTATGTGATAGTTGTTTTAGTTTTGAGTGTGAAAATTCATGTGATGTTCTTGAATGTGTCCTATCAATGAATGTGTCAAATCAAATGCGGAAGGCTTAGACAAAGTTAATTCAAAATTCTTGATAATATTACTTGCCATGATTCTTGATCATGTCATTGATCATATATTAAATACGGTTATCACAACCTCTGTATTTCCTGATTTTTGGAAAGTTGCTCAAATTATACCCATTCCAAAAGATAAAAACGAGTTCAGACCAATCTTTATTCTTCCGTTTTTGGCAAAAGTATTTGAACAACTAATGGCCAAACAGATTCAGACATTTCTCTCAACCAATTCTTTGTTAAGCCAACTACAATCTGGGTATCAAAAGTTCAAAAGCAGCACGACAGCTATTTTAAAAATAGTAGAAGATATCCGAAGGCAGACTGACAATAAAAATGTTACATTATTAGCCTTACTGGATTTCAGCAAGGCATTTGATACAGTTGACCACGATATCTTAAGTACCAAGCTTAAAAATCTCTACAATTTTTCCTCAACTGCAACGCGTCTAATTAAGTCCTATTTGCGGGACAGAAACCAAGCAATGGTCTCGGGGTCTTGTATGTCATGTTTCTTACGTCTGACTCGGGGTGTTCCTCGAGGTTCTGTCCTTGCTCTTCTCCGTGTATCTCAACGACCTTCCTGACTGTCTGATAGGCTGTGATGTCCATTTGTATTCCGATGATGTACAACTTTATGTAAGCCGACCGTTACCTGAAATACATGAGTGTGTTAGAATCTGTAACAGGGATCTTGTGGAAATTGGCGAATGGGCTAAAGCGAATGGATTGGGGCTAAATCTAAAATAAAAAAAAGTCGAAATGTTTGGTAATTTTCAAGAAGGCTTTTAATGTTTGTGATCTCCCTAAGCTTACAATAAACAATGTTCCACTGTAATATGCTAAGGATACCACTAACCTGGGAATCCAATTTAATAATACCCTAACGTGGAGCGACCACATTACGAAAGTATCCGGGAAAACATTCGGGTTAGTTAGGCAGCTGTCGCTTACTCAAAAACTCATTCCTCTTCATCTAAGGCTTTTGGTCGCCAAAACATGTCTCATCCCAACTCTATTTTATGGTGTGGAAATATTTGGTATAAGTGACGCAAGCAGTATGCAAAGGCTAAAGGTGACATTTAATTCAATAGTAAGATTGTAAGGGTGCGAATAATTTTCTTGGTCTTAACTTCGATTTTATCAATATGCATGCCATATTGTACCAAAATAAATTAAAGCTAATGTACCGAGAAATGTGGGAACAGATTTTGTAGGTAATCATTGAACCACCCTACTCAGCTTGCACACACGCTTAAGTGTATAGGCATTCAATCAAAGCAACAGACCAATCGTACGATTATGCAGTTATGCTAAAGCAAAAGATCTGCCTAGCTTGTTGTACAGCCGAGTTTGCTTAAGCGCATGCTGTCATATATAAAAGATCATTCGAACCGAAGAGACGTCTGTGATAGTCAAAATCAATTGGGAAAAAAACACGTGTCAAACACAAGCTACCTTGTAGTGCTTATTTTTCCCTAATTACAAGGCGATCGCCTTGCAGACTGCTGTACAATGAGAAATAAAAGTGAAGTGCTAAATTGAATTTAAGGTATGAATTAGTATCAGTGCAGTTTCGATATTTCAAAGAATATCCATTTCAGGCGTGAGCAGGCCTTAGGTTAAGGGCTTAAGCCTCCACCGAGGTAGGCAGGCACCAGAAATTGGACTTTGCCCTTCTAACACCTGCTTCATTAACATCCCCATTAACTGGCTCACCCGCATCTTTGGCATCGTCAGTTGGGGTGTGCCGCACGATCACGTGGCAGGCGGAGAACCTGCCCTACTCATATGGGTCACCGCTCCACCCAAACGGAGATTCCTCTTCCCTGGGAGAAAAGATCTAAGTGCCTATATACATATCATCATATCGAGTCGCAATGAGTACAACCAAAAAAAATCCAATCTGCATACACCTCAGCAAGTGCATTCAATACGACCTTAAAAACTATCATGTCCTAAAGCTAGTGTGAATGATCAGCAGCAAAGAGTTTTCGATTTTGTCTCCCTTGAAAATTTCAAGTTCACGGTCATGATGATGACGTTCTTTTCATAATTATTAAGTTGTTCTTTTGTTTTGGGCTTGGTGCGAACAGATAAGCGCCCAGCTGCTTCGTTTGATTGTGCTTTGCACAAACTTTTACATAAGTAAATGGAATAATTGTTGGAATAAATTGTTGCTGCTGATATACGTTCAAAATACTATTTTCTACCTATTAAGCTAAAGTAAATTAAATTAGAGAAATTCAATATTAATAATTTGCTGTAAAGATGTGTATGTAAGTCGGATATTGAAGTTAAGAAACCCATGCTAGGCATCTCCAAACTTATTATGTTCTTATATTTTTAAACAGCCTCACCGTCTTGTCAACGTCATCTTGGGCCCAATGATAACATCGGCATATTAGTAGGTGAAAATAAAGCTGTGAGTAATTTGGTAATTTTAAGTCTTTACATTCATTCTTTCTTTACATTCATTTTTGTAAGTATGGAGATTTGACCCTGAATTACACACAATTAGTAACATTAAGCAATCTGTAAGGAAAAACCATGAGCAACTAAACTTATACTACTGAATTATATTGAATTTACTATGAAATAATTCCCTTTTTCTTTGGCCACCTAGGGGTCTAGCACAGCAGCTCGTATTGGGTAGGGTCATGTAACCTTTTCTTTGATCCTACAGGTTGGGTGGGTAGAGATGGAGACAATTACCACCATAGTTCTCCTCTTTTGATGATGAAGCCCGTCCGATTCCGTCTGCTTAGTGTTTGATTCGATTGTCCGTTTTGATACCCTATCTCTGTCTACGATTTTATTATTGTAACACTTTGCTGAAGCGGCACAACACCCACGCCACTATCCCTGAGCCAAGCCGACCCTCTTAGTAGACAGAGTGTGTTGCTGAAGCAACGCTTCGTGTGTTCGTTACAAGATATGTATTTAATCTTGGTCGTAGAGACCATATATCGCACTTTGCTAAAAAAATTCTTGGCCTAGATTTAGAGTCGTGGATCAGACTCCGTACTTTTTTACTAGTCCATAAGATTCTAACGACAAAAGAGCCTGATTATTTATTTCAAAATATACAACTTGCCAGCGTGTAAGCCTGGTCAACTCAGAAAAACACTCTTTCATTCAATCTGCCCGCTACTGGAATAACCTGCCGCATAACATTAAAACTATTGGGAACGCAACGCATTTTAAATCTCATTTAATCAATCATCTCAAAAGACAAACATTGATTTTATAAACGTTTTAGAAAAGTTTAGCATTGTATTAGTTTTGTTAGGATAATATTTTAAGTATTTTATATTTCATACTTTTTTTTATATATTTTGTATTCTTATTATCTATTGTGATCTTTCTGTTTTTGTGACCGATGCACTAATTTATAGTACTTATGTACCTTTAGCATTGGGATAATACCGAAATAAAAATTAAATTAAATTAAATTAAATTCGAAAACTTTTAAAGTTAGAATTTTTCCTGTAGAGTAAAAAAGGATATTAGGATCGTACTTAAGTTGTATTTCCGACCTTATAAAGTAACTATATTCTTAAATATATTAAAGAGCTAAATTTCAAATATCGAGTTAGAGACAATAGAAGAATTCTTATCTAGGTTGGTAGATAGCTCCGGCTGGAGCTTGTTTAAAAATCCAAGAGGATCTTTAACGTTTTGGTGATTGCCATTGACACACAGAGACAAAACATAGTAAAGTATGAAGAATGATGTCTTATGCACATGGCACTTAGCCACTCAATTAGCAAGAAGGCCAGTGGTGAAGAGGAAGAGATTATGCCTTAGAACCTGGAGGGTGTTGGGGGGCTCAAATCACGTCAGAAGCATATTTTTTTTTGTTTTTATTCTCTGTACCAAAGGAACACAGAGTTTATTAAGTTTGTGCAAAAGTAATAAGTAATAAGTATTCTTGATCAGCATCAACAGCCGAGGCGATATAGCCATCTCCGTCTGTGGATATGTACGCGTTGTTGTGTTACACATCGTCTGTGTAAGGTGTTCCCTCTACATTGTTTCCATGACAGTTTACCCTCAATAACTACTCCAAGGAAATTGAAGTTGTTTTTGGCGTTAGTGCGGTTCCTTGCGGTTCCGTGTACCTCTTAGTGAATCGCATTAATACAAAGTCTGGCTTCTGAGGCCCACTTTAGAATCTCTTTAAGAGTTAAGTCCATGATTGAGCTGAGAGTCGATGGTCATTTTCCCCATGATAGTCGTAGTGGTCGGCATGTGCGTTTATCTTGGGTGCTTTCCTGCGGAATTTAAGTAGTTCGTTAACTACATGAGGTAACAGTACTCCGCCCTGAGGTGTGCTGCCAAGTGCTTCTTTTGTCATGGTTGTGGTGGTACCCTACTCGGCTTGCACTCTTCTGCAGCTTTGCAGGTTGTATGTCCAGGAGTCCAATGCCTTGTGTATTGCTATTGCTCTTGGACTGTAGACGCAGGGTGAAGTTGTTAAATGCATGTGGAGGAATGCTCCCAGGGCAAACTCCTGCTGGTGCAGTGCTTTCTCGATGGTGGCTTCTAGCGAGTGTAGCGCTGTTTCTACCGATTTCCCTTTCTTGAAGGCGTGTTGATTATTCTCCAAATTCAGTTTCATACCTTCTGTTATATGGAAGTCTGGTAGTTTTCCCATTGTTTTGAAAAGAAATGATGCGAGGCTAAAGGGCCAGTGGTGTTTTGATTATCCGCCTGGGAAGAGCGCATCGAGAAGAGCGCATGCAGCTCTATTCTGTCCAGGAGTTTTCGTTCGTTTTCAGCTGACTCTGTTTGGGTGTCAGCTTTGAAAGCAGTTTTCCGAGTCTAGCTGTTTTCGAGACCTTCTCTATGCTTGAGCAGAATGTTCTCCATGACAGAAACGAAGTCTTATCTGGTATTCCTCCCACATTATCTCCTCATCCGCTTGTTTTGTGAGCTCTTGCATATCTTTCATTTGCTCCTTCAGAGCTGGGGTCTACCAGAGGGGACTGTGTTCTCCTTTTGCTGACTGTGAGTTTGCACGAGGTTTTCTATGCTTCGGTTAGTTTAGAGGACATCTTAATGTCACCAACCGAGCAAATGGTCGGTGGTGTAGGTAGTTTTGACTCTATCGTCTTGAGGTACTTCACCCAGTCGGTGTTCCGGAGCATCCTGTGAACGTTTCTAGTTTGGTTATCGCTAAATTTGACCTTTTGGTCTGAGACACATGCAGCACCTTCCAGTCTCCAGTTGACACTTCAGGATTTTGCCACAACAAATTTTGCTTCAATTCTGTTTGGTTTATTTAATTGAAAATTTATAAGCCCTCTTGTGATTAAACCGCTCTTTGATCCAAGTATGCCTGCCAATAAACTACACTTCTATCGCACTCCATCTTCATCACTTCCTTTCACCCTTTAATTGTTCAACTTATCAACAAACATTTTTCTTCAAAAATAAATAATTGCTTTTAATTTGCCGAAAAATGTTTATACACAATAAGAATTTTGCAAATAATAAATATTGACTTTAGTTGCAAATTACTCATGTGCTCGTAAACTAATCGATTAGCCATGGTCGATTTCATAAACGAATTTGTTCAAGTTGCTCGGTTCTTTTGTAAGTAGCATAAAGTAAATAATGCAATTTGCAACGCAAAATCCAAGCCTGCAACATGAATCGATCGGCTCAAGAAGCCGGAGCCTTTGTCTGACTTTGAATGCAGTTAAAGCAATTATGTGATTTTTAATAGTCGTCCTCGTCGTTACGCAATTTACGAGCTTGCTTGTAAACGTCAAAGTATAATTTATTATTGTCAGATGTGAAGGGCAACCCCTCGCATCTCGATCCCGATGATAGAATGATGAAAAACGATTAAAATACGTCAAAAATGTAATCAAAATGAAGAGCAGCAGTGCCAGCGGAGGAAGCTGCAGCTGTGACACGTGCATCGCTTCAAGGATTTTGCCCCGGTCCTGGCATTTGTGTTAATTGTGGAAACTTTTGCTCGGTGACTTCTGTCAATTGAGGATAGTGCACTAGGTACGTGCCTCCCCTTAACTCTGGAACAAAAGTAAAAAGCAAAACTCGAATAAAATATGGCTTGTATGAACACTTGGGACGACGGATACCGTAAACTGAGCGCAGCAGACTCTAACTCTGTAAACTAGCAGTTGGCAAAAGCACGAGGCGAGAAGCGTTTAGTGGCCAATGGCTCCATAAAATTGTGGATGTAACTGGCTGACCGAATGTGTGCAAAGCAAATAAAAAGCTTGATGAAAGAAAATTGTATTTTAAAGTATTTTATGGATTTCATTTAGGGAATACGAGATAATTTGTAAGTTGACAGATTAAATTCAGAAATATCAGATTAGTATCTTTTAGGGTTCAGTCAATAAGATCTGGTTCAAATCTCGGTAAGGCATTTAAAAAAATATTTCTTTTGTGAAATAAGAACAAATACTAAAATAATCGCACAAAAGTGTATTCACTACAGTTGAAGAATGAATTTATTTTCACAACCGATAACTTGATAACAGTGAACGTTAGACTGGCCCTTAGGAATATTTTCAGAAAGGTCAGAAATGGTTTCTCTTTGGGCCCAAATAAGATCATAAAAAATTTGGGGCCGATCAAATAATGTTTAATGGCCGCCCCATCGACCTAAAGATCCATAAAGTAAAATGTATGAGAAAAAGGGCGGGTAAAATCAGGTTTTTGCTCGAAGAGTTTTATACACTTGTTTTGTCTGCCATATTTTGGTTGATTTTTATTAAAATATATCGAGACAGTAGTTTTGAAAAGAAAATTGGAAAATTCAAGGACAAAAGAACGAATTAAATGATATAACTGAATTAATTGGTTTTTTTTTCACATATTTTTTCAAAAATTCTAATTAAAAATATAACAAAAATCTTTTAAGATTACTTCTTACATAACTGTATACTTTGAGTTCTTAACCTACCCACCTAGCACCCACCTATCATTTGGAAGATCATTTCAACAAGAAACACCTTGATGATTCTTTTTCGAGCCCTTTTGATGTTCAAACAGAGACTTATTTCATGTGCGACTTAAGGAACACTCGAAAATGACTCATGCATTTGCTCATAATGTGATTCATTAAAAAACGACTGGAAAAAGACTCAAAAATTACTCCAAAATGCGTTGAAACTGATCAGAATAGCGGGCTACAAAGGACTTTTTATAAAGAGTCGCTGCTAGGGTTCCATGTTTTCCCGACAAAAGTATAATTTATGATCCGAAAACGAACGCATTTAGGACTATTTAAATCAGATTGAGGATTCAAAAAAGGCTCGTCGTTCATCATCGTCATATCTTCAAGTTGAGGGATCAAGTCTTAAAAAATCGCTTGGCAGGCCAAACGAATCAAAAAATCCTTTGTTCCATAAAATCCAGCTAATAGCAAAATCTGACCCGGTGGGTCTAATTTATTGGGTAATGCCAGCTATGGTCCAACTTACAGCTTAAGTGGTCAGAGTGCTCACTAGCCGTGGAATAAATGTTTTAGTTGAGGAATGACGTTAAGGAGTTCTTAACGTTTAAGATAGAGCTATCTACAGAAAATAGACGATAGTACTCGTTGTAAGCAAGGCACAGGCAACGAAAGGGGTTTCGATGATCATAGTTCGTTAGGCGGGGCGGGTGGAAGATGGTTCTAAGTGGCACTGAGGAATTAATAAGGGATAAAATAGCAATGGAGTCAATCTCACCAGCCAATAGCTTGTGGATGAAAACAACAGCATGACAGATTCTTCGGAATGAATCAGAAGCAGAAACTGCTTCTGAACTGATTCAATTTGATCCTGGTAAGTCAGGTAATGCGGAGACCAGAGGCATGAACAATATTACAGATTTGGTCGCACCAGTGAGGTGTAAAGGAGTTTGGTGGTGTAAGGATCATTAAATTCTTTGGACCATTTTTTGATAAGTCCAAGGACGCTTTTGTGGAAGCTCAGATTCAAATAATATACCCAAATCATCCATCAATTCGCATGGTGTAAAAAAAATTGTAAGACTTGCCGATTTGGCGGCATCTTGGCACTCAATATTTGATGGGTTATACGGCCGACCATATCAACTGTGTGCACGGACAAAAACTTAAAAAGAAAAACCAAAACGTACAGCTATATCATTTTATTTGTTCTTTGAATTGGCCACACACAACAAGTGTATAATGTTCTATGAGCCAAAAACCCGATCTTACCCCCCTTTTCCACTACATTTTACTGAATGAAAGTTTAGGTCGATGGGGCGGCCATCAAACATTACCCGATCGGCCCCAAATTTTTTATGGTTTCATTTGGGCCCGAGGAGAAACCATTTCTGCCCGGCGCTTTAAAATTTATTTTTAAGGACCAGTCTAGTGGACGTGAAAACACTATTTGTATTTGTCTTGTTGTTATATTTTGTATGGCAGCTATACTATATAGTTGACCGATTTTCATCAAACTTGGTGGAATTGTGTAAAAGCATAGAAAACTTATAAATAGGACACGTTTGGTCACGTTCGCGTTGAAGGCAAAAAAGTTTTTTTTCACTAAAACTACTTTTTCGATCGATAGTTCCTATGGCAGCTATATGCTATAGTCATCCGATCCGGCCATCTCCGACAAATGTGCAGCGTGTTCGTACCAAAAGACTTCGTGCAAAGTTTGGTTAAGATAGCTTTAAAACTGACGGAGGATATAGCATAGAAACAGACGGACGGACAGACGCACATGGCTATATGAACTCAGCTCGCCATGCTGATCAAGAATATATATACTTTATGTGGTCGGAGATGCTTCCTTCAATTCGTTACAAGCATCTGGACAATTTTAATATACCCTCTACAAGGCTATAAAAAAACACAAAATTTTTAGGCAATTTGGTCCAGTTTCAGCAACAGTACAAAATTTATATGTTTCTCCAGGTAAATCGCTTTTTACAAACTGTCTATTTTTCCACTATTTTTCAACTTTGATGGAAAACTAAAAATAGTTATTTATTTTTTTTATTTCTGCTATATATGTTCTTTGACTATTCCTTTACCTATTTCAAAAAATTCCATCTGCTTCCAGCTGCTTATTCGACTGCTAGAGGTAAAAAAGTTAAAAAAATCATTTTTTCCAAAAATTGGCGCACATTGGAGCCATTTGAGTTTTTTCGTTGCAAAAAATCAAAACTTTTGAACCAATTGAGATAATTGTTGTTGTTTGTTGATGATTGATCTTCACCATCATTTTGCAAACTTCGCGATTCCTATTTACCCGTCTTCATGACAGTGTTATTATGAAATGATATGAATTTTAAAAATGAACAGTTTTAACAACACTTCTATTTGCCAGTCTTCAGAACGAATTGCCTATACCTTCTATTTTCCCGTCTGCAATTGCTAACTATTAAGTCTTAACGATAATCTAAACTCATTATACAATTTTGCAAATTTCTCAGTTTTCTTGTAACGACCGTCCCACACCTCCTATTTAGACGTCTACAATTTCCATATATCAAATCTTCTTCATAATATAAACTCATATGAAAAATGTTCAAATATTGCAATTTTTTTAACCGTGCGTTTTACACCTCCTATTTACCCGTCTACAATGCCATCCATCAAAATCATTTTATTTATCGTAGCTCATATGAAAAATTTGTAAATTTCTTGAACCGTTTAATCTCACCTCCTATTTACCTGACAATTAACTCATATTTATAACAATTTTAACTCATTGGAAACTCGCGATTTTTTTGACCGTTTGTTTTACACCTCCTATATTTACCCGTCTACTATTGACGTATATGAAATTTTCATAATAATCCTAGGTAAAATTTCGCAATGTTTTAGACCGTTCAATCTACACCTTTCATTTGCCAACGCCTGCGCTTTCATTAATACTCAAATGAAAATTTGGCAATTTTCACGGGTCTTGGACCATTATGAGCTCATAAAAAATTAGCAACTTCAGGAACTTTTTGGACCTCCTTTTTACTCGTCTTCGTTATGATAATCTAAACTGAAATGCGAATTTTTGCAAACTGCCGTATTTTTTCGATCATTAGATCTATTAGACCTTCTATTTACCAATGCCTTCATTGTCATCTAAACTTCAAGCGCTTTCTTAAATACTCTTATAATAATATTCACAGAAAAGCTTTAAAGCCTGTGTTCAATTCCAGGTTATTGACTATGTGTGTGCCAAACTATATCCGAATCAGTTCCGCATTTGCACCGTGATTGAGTAACAAACAAACAAACATATTAAGATACAAAAATACAAACTTTCACATATATAAAATTAGAAAGAAACACCCGACAATCGTTAACGAGAACGGAACAGTTTTCAATGTTTTTTCGAAGTTTCCTCTTACATATGTAACTATCGAAAATGTGTTACGTTTTCGGTCCAATAGAGTATTACCTGTCGCTCAGTATGTGGCAGCAAAACGTAAGTTCTCGACACACGTTTTCAAATTCGTTCCATACAGCGAAAACGGATCGAAAACTGAATCGTTTCCAGAAAGTGTCGAGAACGGATTGGAAAACGTGTTGTAAACGTTTACTTTTACGATAATTTATAAGAATGTTTTGTTTCATTACATTTTGTTTCCCATTTTTGTATCTTTTTTAAAATTGAGCCTACACCTGTAAGCAAAGATTTGTAGAGAATGCTAGCACTCTGGGGCTACCCGTTTGACGTTGATAGTCCTCGAGGTTCCTATTTTGGGAAACTAACTTCAATTCACTTCTTGATATTTAATAGTCTCTTTCAATAGAATTTTGTTTTTTTTTTAACTTACTCCACCTACCTTCTTTTATTTAGCAACTATTTCCACTCCCAAGTAGCTCCATATCCCTTCTTTGTGCTAAAAATATTGCAAAGTATTTAACAAAAAATTGTCTCACATTTCTTGAACGACAAAAATAAACAAAAAACAGCGCATAAAAACTGCTGACACCTTTGAAAAATTTTCACGCTAATAAAACACAAAACATGCCAGCGCAATGGGAAAAGCGTGAAAAACTCCCTTTTGATGGAGGCTGAAGCAGATGAAGATACGGAGGGGGGTGGAAGAGCGATAAAGTCAGAGCTGACAACTTTCAGCGAGGGGCCGGGAGAGTCACAGCCTTCAGCCAACCGCAGGACCCGTACTTGTTTTGTAAACGCAACTCGGAGAGAAGCAGAACAGAAATTTGTTTTAATGCCGCATACTTTTTTATGCCTTTCTTTATAACTTCTTTCAGAATTTCACTGTTTTTTTGTGTCCATGCTACTGTTTTGCAGCGACAGCAGTAAAAAAATGCCCCCTTTCCCACTCCAGCTCATCCTTCTCCCCTCAAGGCAAAACCGCAACTTGTGCAACATCATAAACCCATTTGCGTTTTTAATTAGTAACAACGCGACTTGCGTAAGGGGAACCTACCACAATCTAGATGTCACACAGCGTCCCATTCTAAAGAGTAAATGACCGTGCAAAATTTTCGCAAAGATAGCAAAAGTGGGGAATGACCAAGTGAAGGGTCCTGCGCCACACACCAAACTGGAGCAAATAAGGTAAAAATTTTTAATTGCCGCAGCAAAACATAAAAACGGGAATGCAAAAATTATTAAGTTGCGGTTTTTGTTTCGCAGAAAGAGAGAGAGGATGAGGGAGGGGGCCGAAGTCAGTCAAGTAGCGCTACTTGATGCGCAAACATAACTAGCCATGGAGGAGTTCGCGGAGCAACAAAGTTGGGCTACAAAAAATAAACAGAAAAAAGTTTAAAGTGGAGCTGACTACACCGAAAGGTTTCTGATGGGATGAATGTGTATATGCCTGGGAAATATGGGGCAATGACCGACACTACGCTGGTGATGGTCAGAGCCGTGTGTCCCGATCAGAGCTTTAATATTGAATAATCAATGTTTAAACAAAATCAACTCCCACAAAGTAAAGTTCTGCCAAAACAAAAAATACATAGAATAAAAATCATCATCAGATCATCTCCATAGTTTCCCAACATACTTGACAAATTTCCCACATTTTACATTTTTTGAAATATGCTTCCTTAACACATTTATATTGGCAACATTTAATTAAAGTTTCATTCTGTTGTTGCTGCTGTAAACTGAGTCTAGACCCCAATGTAAAATGCGGTCAACTAAGAAAAATTACAAAATATTTTTAATTGCCACAAAATTTATGCCACCGAAATTGTTTTCAAAAACAAAAGGACTCACCCATTCCCGCCGCTTTTTGTCTATTGTGCTAATTTATATGTTAATTTTTTTATGTTTTCTTCCATATTTCCATACATAGTCGGAATATTATTTTGTGCTGGCGTTGTGCTATTTTATATTTTGTTGATGCGGTCGCTTTATTTTGAATACAAAAACAGGAAAGGATAGAAAAAAAAAAAGAAAAAAGGAGCAAAATGCCACCGCCTATTCAAAAAGGCGTCTCTCCTTCTCGTTTGGGTTTTATTTTGCATGAAATTTTCGCTGAACTCAGACAAAAGCAGAAGCCAACGAAAAAAAAAAACAAGGCTCATAGGCAGCTTTTTAATTTTCGGCATGAATTAGAATAATAGTCAACGGATATTACACAATGGAAGCCTACGCCACGGACGATGACCGAAGGCAGAGTTAGGCGATTTTGTGGCGGCGCGTGTTGTAAGGATTTCCGGTCAGTTCGGTTGGGGCTCTTTGTGGGAAGGCGGGTTGGGGCTAGTTGAAAGGGACACAATTAATAAGAAACTTTTTAATGAAAGTATAAGTAAGCTTAAATAAATTTCATTTTGAGAATAGTCTCATAGTAGAAGTCTCCTTCATAGAAGAAGGAGAAAGCAACTAGACAGTAGTTTTAGGATACAACATAGAAATTTTAGTTGCTTTCTTGATGCCTCAGTGTGACTCAACAAATCCTCTACCGAGTCTGGCTGGTTTACAATTAAACTTTTCAAAGTTGTGTAAGTTCAGTTCAGGAAACTATCACTTATTAGCATAGCTCGTAAATAACTCGCAACCCTATATTCAGTTCGCTCTGCGCAAGTCACTGACCGAAAAACCAAAGAAAAAACGGGCTCGGGCTTCCCTCAATCGAATGTGTTGTGTTATCGCGTTCACTGTTAAGTGGCTGTGGTTGAACAGCAAACGAACTCAGTCAATTGGTCTTAAATTGCGCGCTTCTCGAGACTGTCAAAATGTTATTTGAAAAGGTTGCAGACTCAAGAGTTTGACATAAGCAGGGAGAGAGTTAATGCGGGGGAGAACGAGAGAGCGCATATAGTTCATAGCATACGTTCATATTATAATATTATCCGACCATTACACACCGATACATACATACGAAGAAGACCATTTGAATGCGTGAATTTTGCCAAAAGGTTGCAGGCAGACGTGAGAGGGGAAAAAAAAAAAAATATGTGTTTCTCTCCTCTCACAACCGAAGAGAAGCAGTGACCGCTGTTAAAGGTTGTTTTGGTACCTCTATTCAATGGGCCGGGCGAAAAGTGCTATTTTCTGACAAAGGCAAACGGGGGACCGATTTTTGCGACCTCTGCTTGCGAGTTAAAGATAGCCGCTGCAGCACTTAACACGAACAGTACACTCAAAAAACAACTCACCCTTAAAAAGGCCATTTTTGCCTTAACTTTTAGATATCCGACCTTAAAAAGAGACAAAGCGACTAAGCTTTTTTTAAAGAAAAGCTTTTCTGAAAGTTTTTGAGATTATTTTCTCAAACTAGAGGGAAATGGCTTAAAAAATATAGAAAACGTGTTCTAAATTTTAGGGCAATTTTTCTAAAAACTGAGACTCATTTCATAAATTTACGGTTAAATGACTTAAATAAACAAGTAAGAAAGTCGGTCGAGCCCGACAGTATATATATACTCTGTACCCTGCAGTGCCAGCGCTGCAGCTGCGTAGCGGCAGCGAACTTTCTTTTGGTCATAACTTGACCAATAGATGGCGCCACTACTTGATTTTCAAAACTGACCAGTAGATGGCGCCACTACTGTAACCACTGGAACTAACTTTTGGTCATAGCTTGAGTATCGTTCATCCGATATTTAACAATCCTAGAGCAAATCGATAAATAATCTTAATTACTAGATATCTCTAGAAGGTAAAAACATTACATATACAGAACTGTGGGAGATATAACGTTTTTTCCAAATTGCGGAGGCGGGAGGGGGCGTGGCAAAAATTTAAAATAAACTTGATCTGCATGCAAGTATTAGAAGTATATTTCCCATACATGTCACACCTGTGTACTGTGTACCTTTGGTACAGAGTAAAAAAATAGGAAATACCCTAAAAACTATGTAGAAAGCGCATTCTAAAATAAATGACTATTTTTCTTAAAATATAAAAATCTTTTTTCAAAAATTCAAATAAAATATTTTTATTTACTTTGCCCATTTTTGCACACTAATTTTACAAAGAGCACAAATCTCTGAGTAAATTATAGCATGAGTTGTACAAATCGCTTCCGACCATAAATCAGCCTATTTTTTATTCGATATTTTTTTTTCTTTTGGGCTGTCTGCTAGAGACAGCGATATTATGGACGTATAAACATTGTCCAGATGCAGTATATCGATATTTTTAGTCAGTAGCAGCCTTTAGGACTGCTTGTTCATAGTCACAAATTAAATATTTAATCCAACTATCACGCTATTGTTCGCTACAATAACGAGTAATTTACTCTTGAATGTTTGTTGGACCATTAATTTGTTGGTCATTGACCATTTTTCGATGATGATGTCTTAATTATACTTTTTTGTATTATACAAATAAATTTTTATGTTAAAACCGGTAGAACATGAACCTTGAAAATGACTTGCATGTCAAACACGTGCGCCTTGGGAAAGGCATACGTGAAGCCCTCCTTCGAACGATGTGAATCAGTTCCAAGCTTCCCGAGCGATTGTTTTTATTCGATATAGAACATATGGGTATTCAATTTTAGGGATGAGCTTTATCAGACATTTCGTTCCGATCTCTTTAAGGGATTTTGATCGATATTTACTTATCTAATGGATGAAATTTATACTTTTGAACTAATGAAATATATGGTTTGCTTTGCTAAAAAAGCTTCATTTGACAAAAAAAATTCTCCAACGTGGCTGCAGCTCTAAAAAGACGTCGATAAAAACGCCGACATTGAATCACCCTTTTTAAAAGGCCTTCGTGGTGGTCGATAAAATATACCATAAAATATCAAAAGTTATTTCGGTTCATTCTCAATTAAAGATGCATTTATGAAATCATACTCAAATTTGACATGAAACAGCTTCTACGATGAAAAAAACCCAATTGAAGTTGTAAAATAGTCAATCGAAGATGATTCTAATTTTCCAATATTTTAGACCAAGCACTTTTTGAAGATGAAATAGTTGTCGTGAATGATAATAATGAATCATGACCCGTTGGACGCTTTCTTCTCAACAAAAGTAAGTCACAATGTGTCAATAATTAAAGATTTTAAGAACCAAGATTCCAACTATAACCTTAGGTTCATTAATTACGGGAAACCTTTCTGTAAACCTATTCTCAGACTTTTCAATGGGCTTGAACATCCGGACCAAGCCGTTAGCACCGTTTTAGAGAATTGCAGAATTGCTTAGAATGTTTATTCGACGGGTTAAAGTTTATAATATCTAAAAGGTCTGGAATTGAGTCCACTTTGGTTTTCGTATAATTTCGTTTGAATTGGTCATTTTACTTTTAAAAATTTATTTGGAAGGCAGCATGAAAATCTTTATTTGCTAGATCGAGGCTTTCATTTTTCTACGAATTAAATGCACTTGGCATTGAGCTGTCGGTTTCAACTGCTTCCTATTTTTCTTAAACCAGAGCCTAGATGTGAATGTCACCTTCCATATCAGTTTATACGAAAACCGAAGTGGAACTGAGAACAGGCCTGTATATAATTTATTGTAAATAAAACAAATTCGGGTTAGTTGTAAATGATCTTTGATTTGTTGAAATCGCTTGCGTCCCCAATAGCAGAATAACTATTAAAATATATTTAAATAGTACCAAAAGACCGCAAAGCTTACAAATTTTTCAAGAGTTTATATCATTACGAAGATTTTATAGATAGCAATTGTAGACTGGCAAATGAGAAGTGAAATTCAAACGGTCCAAAGAAATCTCGAAATTTGCTAAATTCATATATGAGTTAGTATGAGTACGACTCTTAAAGAAGATTCTCGGCTTGGGCACCATATTCTCCCGACAAAAGTATCATTTATGACTATTTTAATCAGACAGAGGACTCAAAAAAGAATCAAATGTGATCAGAAATTTTATAAAATGCTGGCTGGGTATGTACGTAGAGGGTGAGGCTTCCAAAATTCAAAGACCAGACACTTTTGAAAGACTTTTTAGAACACCTATGAATGATAACAATAAGGAATGTGGTCCAGTCGACTGGACGACTCATAATCTGGACGCGTTCACCTAATCGAATATATGTCTAAATTTTGACCGAATATTAAGGCAAAAATCGGTCAACTATTTAACAATCTATGAACACAGACTCAAACCAAAACCGTAGATTCGATTAGTACAAGAACCGGTCCGCGAACCGAACCTTATGTACACTTTACCACGGGTTCGAACCTCCGGACCGAACCTTCACTAAAAGGAAAGAATCAATTTCGACCAATCTCAATTTTACCATTTTTGTCAAAAGTAGTAGAACAGTTAATAGCAAATCAAATATGTAAATTTTTAACGTACAACTTAATGTTAACTAATAAACAGTCAGGATATAGAAAGAACAGAAGCTGCACCACGGCAATAATAAACATAACAGAGGATATAAGAAGGCAAATAGACAACGGAAATGTTACACTTTTAACACTACTCGACTTTAGTAAGGCATTTGACACTGTTAACCACGAAATCTTAACAACGAAGCTAGACAGGTTCTATAAACTCGCATGTACTACTTTAAAACTTACTACGGAGTCTGATATATCATCCACTTTGTACCTTAAGCGAGGTGTCCCCCAGAGGTCAGTCCTTGGTCCCCTTATTTTCTCATTATATGTAAATGACCTGCCAGATATGGTTTCTAATTGTAATGTCCACATGTATGCAGATGATGTGCAGATGTATGTTAGCCGTCCGTTAAATAGAATAAATGAGTGCGTCGATATATGTAACAATGATTAGTTGAATGTTTATGAATGGGCTAAACGTAACGGACTATCACTAAATCCAGCAACATGTAAATGCATAGTAATATATAAAAACTCACTAGTACCACAAATCTACCTCGACCAACGGCTCAAGCCGTTAATCTAGGTATAACTTTTAATGACACTCTTAGCTGGAATGAACAAGTGACTAAAGCCGCTGGAAAAACCCACGGAATACTAAGACAGCTTTCGTTGACTAAATGTTATTGGTCGACTAATCTCAGACTCCTTATTGTAAAGACGTACTTGACACCCACTCTTTGTTATGGAATTGAAATATTCGGAAACTGTGACGCTGCTTCTCAGAGACGACTTAATGTAGCGTTTAATAACATTGCTAGGTATGTGTATAATAAGAAAAGAACAGACCACATTACATGCTTTGCTAGACAGATATATGACTTTGATTTTAAGACTTGGACTGATTATAGATCTCTGCTACTATTACATAAGATAATATACACTGGACAACCATCGTATTTATATGACAATATAAGCTTTGCCGTCTCAACGAGAACTTTGAATCTCATCGCAATTCGCCATACACTAGCCAGCTCTGAACGGCATTTTTTTTGTAAACACTGTTCGGTTGTGGAACCAACTCCCACCAAACTTGAAGAGTATTAGTAGTAGTCAAATTACATTCCTATCTACAAAATTAAATTATATAATTAATGTTAATAATAATAATATTAAGTAATACTAAGTAATTGTTCTTTGATTCTTATGTTTTTGCGACTGGTGCAATAATCATTAAGTATACACTTGAAGCACCAGGAATTTTTGTCAAATAAATAAATACATTTCATCCTCCTGAAAATACAGTTTTGAAGCCTTGCGAAAATTACTTAATTTTGGTTGAGGTGAATAGAAAGATGGCGAAGTTTTCTAAATTTTATATTGAGTTAAGATTATCAAGAAGATTTTAAAAACGGCAATTGTAATGTAAGCTTCACTTCTTCTTTTTGTGTTTAATATACGGATGGGTGCGTAGCTACGTGCGCCGGTTCAAATCAATATATTTTCCTATACATACATTTGTGCTATTTCATTGTCAGTGGCTGTACCATCAGGAACATAAAATTAAATAACTTAAGCGGAAGTTGATAATTCTCCAAGAGAAACAACGAAGAAAGTCGGTCAAGTCTATAATATAATATAGTATTCTCAGTACCTCTGCCTATTACACACATTTACGCAAGTGTACCTTTAGCAAAGGGTATAAAATGATCCCCATACATCTAAAGATTAGTTCGTTAACTGTCAATTTAATATTTATTGAATCACTTTGTCACAAAATGTTGACAATAATAATCGCCAACTAAATAAATTAAATTTGTTTATTTTTTTGCCGCTTTCAAATAAAATCTGAACTGCAAATCCCCGAGTCGTGTTTACATGCATGTTAAGCTATACAAAAAATATTAACAAAAAAGGAAACCCACAGCAAACAGATTGTTTCAATTGCTTGTAAAGGCAACGGGGAAAAAAAAGTAAAATACAGTAATAACAACAAACCAGTAGCAACAACAATGACCAACAGTACACAGTATTTTTTACGAGGAGAAGTAGAAACATTTATGCAGCAATTGAACCCCCAAAAGGGACTAAAAGGGTAAATGTGTAACTCCCGATGGGGGTGAGAGGTTGGAGACGGTTGGACGCTAAGGCTAAATGAAATGCGTTTGCGAGTTGGAGTTCAGAGCAGGAGCCAGGGAAAATTGCATTTTATTACACGTTCGATTGATTTTACCAGGCAATCAGCAAACGAGGAAAGGGGCGGCACTCGCCTTTATTAAGTGGAGTGTTTTATGTTTATATTTGCAGCGGCAAGACATACATATGAACTGTGTGTACCCCCAGGGAACTGGCTTCACATTTCGCTTCAAATTGAAATTGTCGATTTAACATTTTGAATTATCGTTTAGCAAATGGTCAATATTTTCCATTCAACCCTCTCCACCCCTCACCACCAGCAGCGCCATCAAATTGTGGCACACATAAATTGTATTGCCATAAACAATCAATTACTTTGTGTGTGTTCGACTCAAGGGACGTCGTCTGTTGGCAATTTTCTGTTCTGTTTATAACAACAACAATAATAACGGCAAAAAAGTTCTTGTTTTGTTTTATAGTTGATATTTGCTGTATGGATTTGAGTTTCAACTTATCGAGAGTTTGTAAACATAAATAAAACTTTAAATGGTCCCTGTTCCTGGGTTAAATGGCAAAAGAAAATTGTAAGAAATTCAAGGGCATTGAAATATTTTAAAATATGTAGCGCTTATAAGAATAAATACGAAATTAAAGAAAAAGAAAAGCCAACTTCGTCTCGACCTAAGCTTATGTACCCATGCAGCCAGCCAAATGCCTGCCAGGTTGTTATATGGCAGTTATACTATTAGGGGACTCACATTGTTGTTCACAAAGGCAGTTGAGCAAAAGTGTGAGCATTTCCAACAACTATTTATTCTGAACAAATTGCGCTTGCTCGACCCAGACCCAGAGGAATTTTATTTTTTTTGTATCTTTTGACAATCAAATTACATTTCAGACAAAAGTTCATTCGCGGTCCTTCGAGGAATATTTTATATGGAATATTCTATACCAAAAAGCAAAAAATTCTAAACAGAGACCTAGAGGACCTAATGGGGCGAAAGTAGTTAGGTAAAGTTGCTGACCGGTTGAACATGGCGTTCAACTAGCGCGATCACTTCTGCTCGTTGGTGACCCCCGGTTACAAAGTGATGCATCCGCAAATTTGCTGGATAACACCACCAAAACAAACTCCGCCGGTGACATCTGCGACCACATTAACTTTAAAAAATCAGAGTTTTTTTTGTATTATTTTGATGGTTAAAAGACACGCTATTGTCAAATCTGGAAAGTGGTCATTTTAAATTTTGAAAACTTTGAACCCCGTTTTAGGACGAATGGAATTAGAGTAAAAACTCCTTAATTTTGTAACGGATTTGTACATTAAGTCTTATTAATTTTCAATTAACAGTTCATTATAAACCGTAATATAAGAGCAGATATCTCGAAATTTAGGTTTTAGCCTTGCAGCCTATTGACCTATACAAAGGACCTATTGACCTGGAAATTGATGTACATACCCTCCAAGATAATAGCTACCATCCCTGATTAAAATATTAAAAAATCTTCTGCGGAAGTTTTTCCAGGCTCATTCGGCTATGCCTTTTATTTTTCGAAATATTGTTCATCGCTAGCCACTATTTTTTCCCATCCTTCTGGCAATTTTCGGATACAATATCGAAGAAATAATCCGTCTTTTGATGCGATCCACTAATCGTTCCAAATTTAGAGTTTTTCAAAAGAGCGAAAGTAGACACAAAGAAATCTGTGGGTAAATATAACCGATATTGTGGATTAGAAAAGCGCCAACCCACAAAGTAGGTAAAATTACCCAATTTTGTACAGTTACTTTCTCGTAAACCTTTACGTAAAGAGAACTATTGCTGTAGTAAATGTAACCAAAAATCTCTTTTAGAAATGTGCCAAACCCACAAAATTAGTAATACTTACCGATGTCTACATTAAGTACTTTTCTTCTTGTGTTCACAGTAATTTTACCATTCACTTAGTAATTTGACAACTGTTACTCAACTGTAGAATAGTAGGATGGGATACTATTTTAGCTGTCACTAGTTGTCAATCTAATTGAGATTATCATCGTCCATCCATCCATCCTATTTTGAGCTTTATTTTAGCTTGCCTTTTTTCTGTGAAAGTAACTATCTTAACTATCTTAAATTTACGTATATTTTAAAAACAAATCCTGCCTCAGAGAAAAGAAGAGAACATAACATGGTCACTATAACTGGAATTGTTTTTGCTTAGCTCCTTGCTTCATAGCTTATTGGATCATTGACAAATGTAGCTTCTATAAGGGATTAGTTTTAGAAATGTTGGGCTTCTTCATATTCTGGACCAAAATTATCGTAATTAAAACAGCTGAAAAGTAATATGACTGCTGCTCAGACTTTGCCGTTCGTATTCGACGTTAGATCAAAACCTTTAGTGCTTAAATTTAAAAATCATACACCTTGAGATTTTGCAGAAGCTCTACTTGGCCCTGAGGGCTGTTAAAGCCATAAGTAAGTAAGGATGCACTCTGAATATTTTCGTTTATATCCCATGTCAGTTGATTTCGCACTAAAATACATTTTATTACGCTGTTATCGCTCTCTCGTTTTAAAGATTGTTATTGCAGAAAATATTTGTGCAAACTGTCAATATAGCAAAAACTTCCGTTGCCGTTCCCATTCCCTAGGCTAGCCTTTCCATCACTCTTAACCTATCCACTTCTGCCGTCGAGTTTTTTCTGTTATTTTTTTTTGCCATTTCAAATTAAACTTAAACTTTTTTCATTTCCATTCACACACACATAGAAAATCCTCCGCTCCGCCCAACCTTAACCCCCTGCCAACAATTTTGCTGCGCACATGCGTTTCAATTCCATTTTTTTGTTCAGTTTGATTCCTGGTACGCCGCGTGCTCAGCGTGTTGTTTGCTTATTTGAAGTTTCCGCAGGGAGTTGAGTCAAAGTCGAGTCAACGAGCGAGCAATATTAAATCGTCTGTATTGTTTACAATCAGAAAGCGTTTTATAGTCTTTATACATATAGGGGGAAGCATACGTACATATTGATTTAAGCTGCTCCTATTCCCTAGAATATGGTTTCTCGTTTCGCATGAATCGTCAACTGCGCGAGTGTGTGCGGGGGGAAGAGAATTTTTTTTTGCCTGGCCAATTTTCATACAAAGTCACGTTTTAATCGCCGCATTTCACAAATCATTAATCAAAATTAAATAATAATTAAGTAGCGCAATCAAAGCTTTAGTCAAGAAGAAAGAAATTGGACTTGGTATTTTGTTAGATTTTTTCGTGGGTTTTTGTGGGTGCGCCTTTGCGTTATTTGAAGGCTATAAAATACAAAAACGTGCTAAACATTTAATTGAGTTTTAATGATCTATAATTATGCTTGGAAATATCTTAACAAAGTTTTGTGATTTTTTTCTTGGTGCTAAGCGTGTGAATATCATTAACAAATTCTGTTAAATAGGTTAAGCATTTAACCAAAATAATTAAGATATCTGGAAGCATTATTTGTGATTGATTTGAACAGGTGAGAGAAGCTTGGGAAATTTCGGAATTGGGAACTAAATATAAAGTTAGAAAACGAATTAAGGAATGTACCGAAAAGAAACTGCAAATTTTGTTTCATATGTAATTCAAAAGTAATTTTGTTCTTTTCACATATTAAGGGTCGATTTCGCATCTTCTAGATAGCTGCTATGTTTCAGATAAGCTTGCAATTTAATCTGTTATTTGTTAGTTCTTGTGACGAATAGAACTATGTAGAAGTTGTGAAATCGGCCCTAAATATACTTTCATTAACTTATAAATAAACAGTAGATTTTGCATATTTTGAACCGCATGTCCGATTTAAGTTCGGATTGCACACATCTTATATTTATTGAAAAATTATCTAAGTCCGTTAAAAATATTTCGGCAAAATAAGCAAAAACTTTTATAAACTTTTATAAGCAAATATTATCCTAGTAGGCCAGGGTTAATGTGTTCTTTTTGTGATTCTGTTCTCACCATTTTCTGATTTTATTGCAAATCCGTTCAACTATACAGTAAATCGACTTCATCAATTCAACTTGAAATTAATTAAAATGCCGAAAACAAGTGATAAAAAACACGTTTGATTGAAAAATGGCTTAAAGATTTGCCATCAAACTGTTTTGAACTTAATATTTACATAGCAGGTACCCGGCGTGCGATGCTACGCCCCCTTTAAAGTTTTAAACACAAAACGAAGAAGAGAAGTTTAATAATCTAAACTCATTAATTTGTTGTTTTTTTTTTCATATTTCTCAATTTCTTGGTCCTTACACATCTCCAATTAAAGATCTTCTTTATAAGATTTTTGCAGGTGTTTGAATTTCTTTAAACCGATTGACCGACACCCCCTATTTACCCATCTTTAATTGCCAACTATTAAATCTTCATGACAATCTGAAGTAATCTTGACCCGTCATCTTACCCGTCTACATTATAGTCACACACACAACAATTTTGAAAATTTCACGACTCTTTGTACCGTAGGATCTAACTATTTACGCGTCTACAACTGCCATCTATCAATTATTAATGATTCCCAAAACTCAAAAAATTTGTCAAATTTCGCGAAAAATCTAAGCTCAAATAATAATTTTGGAAATTTCGCGATTTTTTTGACAGTTTGGTCTACACTTTCTATATTTACCCGTGTTAAAATGTGTATATGAATCAATACCAATGCACGCATGTATAACTATTATGTATGTATTTGTATCCAGCGACTTGCTGAATGTGAAGCAGAGGCGAACGCTAAATGGAAACCGCGTTTGCTCTGCACTCGCGAATAAACTCTCAAACCGAACACACGCATTTTATTATTCTGCTCAGTCCTTTTAGATTACCACTGCCTGACAAAGTTAATCCTGCCTCAACAACCCGTCTACTATTGCCGTCATATAAAATATTGAGAAGTTTCCCAAAATTTTAGACAGTTCAATCTACACCTTTCATTTGCCAATGAGTGTGCTTTTTATACCCTTGCAAAGGGTATTATAATTTTGCCCAGAACTTTGCAACGCATAGAAATATTCATTTGCGACCCCATAAACTATATATATTCTTCATCAGGGCGACGAGCTGAGTCGATTGAGCTTTGTCAGTCTATCAGTTTCTTCGCCAACTAGTCTCTCAGCTTTAAAGCTATAGAGCTACTGCACACTGCTAATATGTCGGAACCGAACGGATCTGATGACATAGGACCGATCGGTCGGAAAATGAGTCTTAGTGAGAAAAACCGTTTTGTTTTCTCAACATTATCGTTCTTTAATTCGGCGATTGTTAATTTGTTTTAATTGGAAAAATATTCTCGAAATTTTTGTCGAAATCAGATGACAATCTGTCGGGAAATGGAATTAGTAAAACAAAGCATTCCTAAACTCTGATATTTAAAAAACAGCATTTGCCAGAGATAAAAACTTCGGTTCCGACGAAGTTAGCTTGGACTTCTCGTTTAAATAATCAAATTAAAATTTGGCATGTTTCGCGGTTCTTGGACCATAATAAGCTTTTATGAAAATGTGTCTAAAACTTATATTTAACCATCTATATTTTCCATCTATTTATACTTTATAATAATCTAAGCTCATTTTACATATTTAATGCATATTTTTGCAAAATTTAAAGTTAAGTAGGCACAAGCATAAATCCTGATTCTCACCTCAATGTACCTTCATTTAAATAAGTGTATAAAATCCGATGTCTATTTCTAAATAAATCCAGCCTCATTTTTTGGGCGAATTTTTTGTTCTTTGCACACCTGCTTTAGTGATTTAACGACTTGCCTTATCCAGATTTTTTTTTCATTTCATCCATGTTTTCGGCAACAGTATCGTAGTTCCTTAAATTTCCTACAACCATGGTCCAATATCGCACTATGAGTCGTAACTCTGGAAAGCAGTGCCTGGGTTACTCTAGCGTAGTGCGCGGATGCAAAATCCGGCCAAAACACACTAGGTACATTATGTTAATTATACAATTGTATAAGGCGTTTTTTCAAGCATTTTCATGTTAATATCAGAATTTAAGGCGCCCTTTGTAAAACAAAGTTTATTTTTGTATGCCTTTAGGTAGTTTCGGATTATGTGCACCTTTTTTCTGCCTGTAATCGGCAAGTCTTTAGTAAACATGTCTCCCTGAACTTAATTACTGAACTGAAATTATTCACAAATTGTCATAATACCAAATTGACAAAAGGCAAAGCTTACTTCGTCTACGACGTTCCAACTGATCTTTCCGATTGGATATATTTGATAGAAATGTCAGATATAGTAACCCGATCCGGGTGGTAACGACATATTAGTAGTATTCAGTCAAAAAATAGTGAAAATTTTTTACTTTAAGAAAAAATTAATTATGTCACAATCCAACGACAAGCGATTAAACCAAGATTGAAAACTAATTGATGCTTATATGCAAATATTTTAAACAGATTCTCAAATTAAATGATTAGATTATCACCATAAGCAGGAAGCGAAACTATAAACCGATCGATTATGCAACTGCACATACAGATTATCAGCGAAGAAAAAAATGTGCAACCGTAAGCGAAGTCGCTGGGTAAGGCTGGCTTTTTACTAAAATCCACAATTATGGAATTGTTGCTGTCTTCCCAATTCCCAATACTTGATAATATTCCATTATGTCATATTTTTGATTTACATTCTTCTAATGATGCACACACAACAATCAAATGCAATTGGACACTAAAAGAAAAAAAAATTGAACAATTGAACAATTTTATTCACTGCCAATTCGTGGCTCAAGTCTCTCTCTCTCTCTCTCTCTCTTTGATTACAAAAACTGAAGAAAACCGAATCGGCATTCAATGCTCTTCTTGGCACTATAAATTATGCTTGGACAAGAAATCGAAATCATGACTAAAGGCCCCCCTCCTGCCCACTTCTCTTGGAGATTATGAGACTTAAATTGACTGCGAGTAGAGAGCGATCGCGTTTCGAGTCATAAATAATCATAGTTGTGCCATTTATTATGACAAAATATCATTTGGACATTTGTTTGCAGCTTCTTTTGCCGTTTTGCTGGTCCTGCACCCAGCGGTCTGAGGGTTCCTTTATCTCAATTGTGAGATCTCTGGCATCTCGTTTTCTGAATTGTTTGCACAATTTTCATTGCAATGTCTTTTTGCTGGGTTTTAATATAAATTATTTTTAACAATTTGCTGTGGCTGTGGCTGCTGCTTCTTCCTCGATTCCTTAGTTGCCTTTTTTTTTGGTTTTGTTTTTGTTTTGGATTCTCATTGCGCAATCCCAGAGAATGAGACTTGGCTCGACGACAATGCAAACACGAAAAAAATGCAGTAAGTTCTGGGTTAAGTTAAGTGAAGTTTAGATACTCTTTTTAATATTTTTATTAAATGTATATGGGGTTTAGTGACCTGTTTTTGATTTTAGTCAAAGTTACATCTGGCTAGCTCGAGGTCAATGGTTGAGTATAATTCTTTATAACCAATAGAAATCAACAGATATTAATTACAATCCTGGGCGGATTTTCCGAAATCGGGAAAACACGTGTCAAATTATTTAGAGTACTATGCTTACACGCCAAATTTCACGTCAATCGGATGAAAAAAAAAATTTTCCCATACAAACTTTTCCGACTTTTCCGGTTGGAATTTTCCAAACCCCGTCTTAGTAAGCACTTTCAACACTAAAGCAAACTCCTGTCCAAATTTCAGCCTTCAATCTCTTACCGTTTGCGCTCTGCGTTGATTGCCAATCAGTCAGTCAGTCAGTGAATCAGTCAGTCAGTCAGGACAAACTGTTTTAGAAGTAGATTCTAAGTCGGTAATTGCATTAATGACTACTTGCACAATTTTTGAAAATTTGAAATGGGTTCTCTTAAGAATGTTTCTTTTGTTTCTACCCTTGTAGAGGGTATATTAAAATTGTCCAGATGTTTGTAGCGCAGAAAAGAAAGCATCTCCGACCACTTAAAGTATATTAATTCTTGATCAGCATGACGAGCTGAGTTCATATAGGCATGTCCGTCAGTTCGTCCGTCTGTCGGATGACTATAGCATATAGCTGCCATAGGAACGATCGGTCAAAAAACTAGTTTAAGTGAGAAAAACTTTTTTGTTTTCAATGCAAACGCCCCCAAACCTTGTATTTATCAGCTTGCTATGATTTTACATAATTCCACCAAGTTTGATGAAAATCGAACAACTATATAGTATAGCTGCCATACAAAAGTTAGTTCAGAGAAAAAGTCTTAGTAGGATAAACTTTTTTGTTTTCACTGCTATCGCTCTCAAACTTGTTACTGATCAATACTCTATGATACCACACAATTCTGCCAAGTTTGATTCAAATCGGACGACTATAGCATATAGCTGCCATAGGAACGATCGGTGAAAAAAGTAGTTCTAGTGAGAAAAACTTTTTTGTTTTCAATGGTAGCGTCATTAAGCTTTCCAGTTATGAATATTATTGGTTTAAGCACAATTTTGACGAGTTTGATCCAAATCTGATGAATATATCGTATAGCTGCCATATAACAAACTGGCATGCAAATGGTCAAAGTAGTGGCGCCATCTATTAATGAGTTTGGAAAATAACTCAGCTAAGAATGTTCGACGAAAATCATTTAAAACCTTAATTTAAATAAATTAAACAAGCTACAAGGGTATATAAACTTCGGTCGAGCCGAAGTTAGCTTTCCACTATTTTTAGTTATAACTTTAAGCATAAACTCGCTAGTTTGAAAATAAAAATGGAGTCAAAAACAAATATCTAAGTGTGCAATTTGGAAATAATTGTCCCTTTATGAGAAATCACTTTAAGATGGAATAATCTTTATTGCAAATATTTAGTTATTATTTGAAGCTTTTTCAAGTAAAATTATCAGTGCATTTTTCTGCATATTGTATTGTATAAGCCAGCGATGGGCACACAGTGGCCCGTTGCGCCCTTGCAGGCCATTATTCCGCTCAAATCTTAATTTTTTTACCTTTTTTTTTTGATCGGTCGAAAACTTTAAACCTTTAGCCTGGGCATAAAAAAGTCTGCAAGTTAGTCAGATGGTCTTGAAGATTTTGTATAACCTTTAACTAAACCCCAAACTAAACTTCTTGATAAAACTGAAAAACCTCTTCTTAAGTGTATAGCAAGTACTTTAGCTGCCCCACAGACGAGACCAAACCTCAGGCCCTTTGGCCGCCTTGGCGGCTGCAACCAAAGGCGCATTAATCTCGCCAACGAATGTCAAGAATTGTGGCTATGCCGAGAACCGGCTAAGGCGGAGAGGGTGGGGAGCGGGGAAGTCAGAGATGGAGATGGAGAGTTTGCAACTTTGCTTTGTTGAAAAGTGTAAGTTTCATTTTGTTTCGTTTATTGCTCTGCACTCTCAACAATTTTTACCTAGCATTCTCCATTCTTAAGCGGCCGCGGAGCAATGCAATTTTTGATAAGCCAAACCAAAAGGTTCTACCACAATTCCAATGTCAACAAACTGCGGCAGAAGAAAAAACAAAGGCCGCCAGAAGAAGCCTCCAAGAAATGCCAGATTCATGCGGCTGGCTTGGCATCAAATCGAGCCGACGCGATGGAGTCGTTTTGTGCGAAAAGTTCACATTGCCTTGGGCTAAATATTGTCATGATTATTATTTATGGCCGTCAAGAGTTGAAGACGGCAGAGACGGCTTAGTAGGAAATGTAACTGAACTGCGAATAGATAACCAGGAAGTTAAAAAACAGGTTGACCAATGAATTTGATAAGGTTTGCGGATATGTTAAGCTGACTCTGGAGGAAGGTGAGAAACTTTTTAATTTCGTTAATTGCCGTTTCAATCAGGACTCCCTTTAATTTCTACTTGACATTTCATGCCATCTTATTCTTTAGAAATTTTGACTTGAATACTTGAATTCATTATTCAAAATAAACTTCAGCTCACGAAATTCCAAGGGCATTGCATTTTGCCTTAGTTTTAGTTGTCGGTCTGTTGCTTGAACATTCTGTCTGTTCTGTTTGCCTTTTTGGAAAATCACTTCTAATTAAAATTTACAACATTTCAATAGCACATTGCCGGGAGCAGAAGCAGATGCACAACTCCTGCTGTTCGCCCTTCCCCGTGTAGTTTTCCTGCCTCAACAGGGTGTTTGATCTCTTAATGCTGTTGTAGTTTTAATTTATGTTGCCGACGCATCTTGCCGAGCCCCTCTGTTTATTTTTAATTTTGTATGCATTGCTGCACGCGTTTCTTTTCAATGTCAGGGTTCTCCACTCCAACTCCACCTCCATTTGCATCTGCCTTATGTAATAGTCAGTCGAGTGGAGTTGTGTTTTCGGTTGCGCTTCGTCACCTTATTATTTCGCTGGCGTTATTTTTGTAGCACTTGAAATACGCTTAATTGGTTCCCCAAACTCCTGGCGCCCCTTCCTCCCCTCTGTTGCTGTTTATTAATATTTACGGCCTGGCCAAGTAATTTACAACAGTTATGAGCCCTTCCGTTCCTTTGCCTTTTGCCACTTAGCAAAGCGATAATAAATATTTGAAATTCCTTTTGAAGTGGTCGAAGTGTTGAGGGGCGAACGAGTTGCGAGAGGGTCGATAGTACCATATTAATATGCATTTATTTTTGGTTTTTATGGATTTTCAATCGATTTGTTTTGGAGATAGAAATGAGAATGCCAGCCAACTGGAAATATGAATATAAGCTAAAATTTACGTTTAAAACGGTTCAACCCGAAAGCGACAGAACTATAAATTAACCCTCAGTATAAGCAAGGGGAACTCGTTGATTTAAAAGTAAAAATTTCAGTCTTTTTTAAATTGACGGCCAACGAAGCTGTAAACTATTCAAATCTCTAAAACAGCACGGTAAAACAAGATGGTTCTCAGTTTCAAACTTTCTTGTTAATATTTTGGATTCGTTTTCTGAAGCTGTGACTCTTTTAATGACAAAAAATGATCCGAACTTAGAGTAGATTTTCGTGTAAGCGTTTGTATTTTGCATTCAAATTTGATAACGTTGTATAGAAGGTGACAAATATACTAGGGCAAATATAAAAAAACTCGGAATTGTTTGAGCTGCTGAAACCGCTTGCTCATTGCCAAGTGAATTCAATTCGATAGAAAAGGACGACGTGCGCTAGAAATCAGAGATGTTCTTATCACTAACATACAAATTTATACTACATGAATTTAAAATACAAAATCATCAATCAACTTACAATGTGTAAATACGCTTTGCGGTAAAGAAACGTTTGTCAGAATATATTGAAGATTATTTAGATAAAGAAGATGGCATTTCGGTAATCGTTTACTTTAAGGTAAGTAACCCCGAAAATTCGGGAATTATTTTTAATTTCTTTTCCGCGTCTAATAATAGGACATTAATATGATTTGCGACAATTTATCTAGTAGACAGTTTCGAGTTCACAGCTGTTAAAAATAATTAAAAATTTTGCATTTCACAGCAGCATCATGCAATGGGTATAAAGCTTTAAAAGAGTATATCTCTGGAGCGGTGAAGGCAAATTAAAATGTTTTTTCCTTAATTAATTTTAAAATTTACCCATCTTTTAAACTGCATCACTAGTTTTATTGATTTTCATAGAAATTTTAGGAGTTATAATGCGTTATTTACCAAATTTACGATAAAATGTAATATATGGTACCTTAATGAGCAAAAGCATAGCCAAAACTTATCGTATATGCTCATAAAAGTAAAAAGTTTGACATATTTCTTTAAAAATGCTGGTTTGAAAACTAAGAAAATCGTGATTATTGACAAAGTTATAAGTAAAAAATTCTTACCCCTACACGCTTTCAGAAAATGCCTGAGCAAAAACAAAATTTTTTTTTTTGGTACACCCTAATCAGCACTGCTTGTCCATAATTGTCTTAGTCTTTCCCGATATTTAAAGCCACAATATTTTTTGATAAAATTTCGGCATCCATAGAAAAAATAGGTCTCAAAAAAAGGATTGAAATTACATATAAGTCCAGTCTCGTTGAACCAATGAATATGAACTAAAGATCAAAACAAACAATAGAGGAAAGCTAACTTCGGCTCGACCGAAGTTTATATACCCTTGCAGCTTGCATAATTTATATAATTTAAGGTTTTAAATGATTTTCGTCGAACATTCTTAGCTGAGTTATTTCCCAAACTCATCAATAGATCTCGCCAGTACTTTGACCATTTGCTTGCCGGTTTGTTATACTGCAGCTTTACGATATATTCAGTGGATTTTGATCAAATTCCCCAAAATAGTGTGGTTACCGATCAAATTCATTACTAGAAAGTATAAAGACGATACCATTGAAAACTAACAAGTTTTTCACACTAGAACTACTTTTTCGACAAATCGTTCCTAAGGCAGCTATATGCTATAGTACTCCGATTCGGATCAAACTTGACAAAATTCTATGGTAGCATATAATATTGATCATAAACAAGTTTGGGAGCGATAGCATTGAAAACAAAAAAGTTTTTCCTACAAAAACTTTTTTTCTGACCTATCTTTTGTATGGCAACTATACTGTATAGTTGACCGATTTTCATCCAACTTAGTGGAACTATGTAGAAGCATAGAAAACTAATAAATACGAGGTTTGGGGACGTTTGCGTTGAAGACAAAAAAGTTTTTTTTACTAAAACTACTTTTTCGACCGATGGTTCCAATGGCAGCTAAATGCTATAGTCATCCGATCCGGCCGAATGCGTCAAATGTGCAGCGTATTTGTAAAAAAAAGATATCTTAAAGAGTTTGCGGAGGAGATACCATAGAAACATACGGACGGACAGGCGTACAGATTGACATGGTTATATCAACTCAGCTAGTCATGCTGATCAAGAATATATATACTTTATGTGGAAGGAGATTCTTCCTTCAATACGTTTCAAATATCTGGACATTGATATATATATATATAACTCACTGTTAAGTCACTGTTGAGTCACTGTAAAGTGTAGGTCCCTTTCTCTTGTTCGAAAAACTATAAGCACACACGCCAAGAGATTGAGAGAAGCTTGGCCTGGCAATCTTTGGTGCTGTTGTGCCAATTTTAAATTTTTAACTGTGAAGTCACTGTTAAGTGACTGCTAAGTGACTGCTAAGTGACTTTTAAGTCACTGCTAATTGTTAAGCCAGTGTTCCCCTTTCGTCCCCCTCTTTACCACCCCTTACCCCTCACTGTTAGTTTTCTTTTTCTGACAAATTCCGATTACTCATTTATGGACCCCACACAAACTTAATTTTTTTAGCATTTTCACCCACTTCGCGGTCAAATTTTCCAAATATTGATAATCAGTCAGTCAGTTAGTCAGTCGGGCGTAGAGATTTATATGTATAGTTAAGTCATAGATTTTAAATTTGCCTTGATTAGGTGTAACTAAAAGAATCATCTTAACATCAATTTTAGTTCAATGCTAAATCGCTAAAAATATCTCATAAAATATATATCGTTAGTAACTAATCGTATTTTAACCAAAAACATCGTTATTTCCATATATCGATATTACTTCCGGAATATTCTAGTTATTTTAAGGCTAACTAAAAAAGCAGTCTAAAAATAAAAGGTTTCACCTGATTTGTGGATACTTAAATAGTGTGAAAATAAACTTCCATTTAATTTTTCATCCGTTTTTAGAGATTTGTGTAGTAAACTGTTTAGTTCGGGGTGCTCATAATTCTTTAAATTTCCAAGAACTGAAAGATATTTCGTTATTTGGTTAATTTGAAACTTTTATACCGATCCAATTTGGCTCTGCATGAACAAAATTTTACTCTATAATTTTATATATCAGCTTTCTCAGTAGTCTGTTGAGCCTTGCGCTGGAAAGACGTTTTTATTTCTTTCTTAATTATTTATAGCTTAATAGCTAAATAAAGCGGATATTTTAATAAACCATATAGAAAAAGGTAAAAGCCGATCTAGAAAGTACCTGCTAAAGATAAAATTTACAAATTCCACTATTTACTCATTTTGAAGATGGCTGCTATTTTTCAAATAGCTCTATGTAGAAGATGTGAAATCGCCCCATTGTTGAAAGATATTTGAACAGTGCATTGTGAGTACAGGTACTTCCGTTTGGGATCCTAGACTATACAACCCTAAAAAATGGACAGATCTGATATCAATAAATTAGAAAACTCAAGCAGCGAAATACGTTGCGTAGGTTAAACCAAAAATGTATACAAAGAGACCAAAAACCAAATAAAGATTTATTTAGCCACAATCTAAATTTTTTACTGTTTTGGAGATCCGATTTTTGGAATTTGTGACCATTCACAAAATCACATGTGACATTATACACACGTCAAGAAAAATATTTTCGAAATATGTTCGCATCTTCTCAGGTTTAATTAAAATATAATTTGGTCTGCTGCTCTGCTCATCATAACGGTAACTGCCTAACTTATTGCCTAATACCTCGCGAACTTCTATCTCTCCCTTCATTTGTCGTGCCTGCTTGCCATGATCATCATCATCATCATCATCATCAACATCTGCAGTCTACGTGGTCTCTAATCGCTCATTAAATGGCCACAATTTGCCTGCACCGCATTGCATTTAAATTACTTTCCCATTGGCTTTGGCACAAAATTTGTTTATGAGGCCCAAGCCGGAAAACCTTTTAACTTAAACTAAAGCTCATAACTTTGGTCGCTGGCCGGTCGCGTGAATTCCAGCAATCAGGCGAGAGGCACCAGAGAGTCCCACAGGCTGGGGACTGGCACGGGAACCGTCCGTCGCATTCATCAAAAAATGCTAAAGTCGTGCACTTTGGTTTCCCCCAAATTCGGAGCCCCACCCGCGCTGTCCAATGCAATTGGCTTGCCATGCTTAAGTTTTCCTTCCATTTCTTTTCTTATTTCTTTTAGAATTTTAAGGGGCAGAGACTGACCAAGTCAAGACGTGATTCTTAAGTTTTTCTTCTGGGTGCAGTTTGAGGAATTGTGGTTGAGTTCTTAAGCTTTTGTCACCTTTATCGCAATTACTCTGTGGTTTCATTTACCGTTAGCTGATTGTTACGCCCACACACGCATTGATACACACACACACACACATGGAAGGAGCCTGCAATCAAGCGCATAGCTCAATTTTCCTCTTCAAGTGCAGACGCCAGGCTAAATTACAAGTCGAAGACAAGAGACAACGTGGCGCAGTTTTTTAAATTAAAAACTAAAATCGATTGACATTCAATTTGAGCAGCAGCTTCAGAGCTCCACTCCTTGCCTCCCCTCCCCACGGTCCTCTGTCCTCTCGTTGTCGTATCTCAAGTCAACATTTGTCGCTATAAATTTGCCAGTGCACAACTTTTTGCACATTTCCTTGACTTTGCCTTCGGATGCTGGCGAATGCGTGTGCGTGCGTAAGTTTCTGAGTAGATTGGAAGGGGGGGAGCGGGGCGGAAGATGCGAGAGCCGGCGAGATGGAAACTTTTGGGTGCAGGAGCAGCTTCTGCTTTAGCTGCTGTTTCCTTCCTAACGACAACCTTGGCAGTCTAAGCAGCAACCAGCGACAACGACGACATTCAATACATGCTGACATGTGCTGTGCCAGTCAGAGATGCTGATGATGGTGAGAATAACCTGCTACTTGACGTTCAAAAGAGGAAAGATACTCGTTTAAATTCTAGCATAACCCCGCGACTTGGTTTTTGCGGTTTCCAGTCAAGTGCGAGATCGGCTTACACACTCTGACAAAAATAATGACTGACGAAATTTTAGTATGTCTTGGGACCGATTTCACATCTTCTGCATAGATCTATCAGACACATAAACAAATAACAGTATTTTGTAAGTTTATCTGATTTATAGCAGCATTTTGGAAGAAGAGAAATTGGGGCTTAGATCGTTTTGTTCTCAATATTATTATATATTCTTTTTCTTCCATTTTGTTTGAACTATATATGAATCAGACTTAATTTTGAAGTGAAGTTACAAGTAAAGAAGAAAAATAGAAAAAAATCTACTTCATTAATGGAACTTCAAAAAACGAAACTTTAAGAAACAATGCAGTTATTAGATTGTATGATGCTTTGATTAAAAAATGTCCTTGGGAAGGGGCCGGCTAAATTCATAATTCATTGTCCCAAATTTTGGTTAATGATCGCAGGGACTTATAAAAATTAAATCTTTCCTTACCGATTAAAAGTATAATGTCGGTTGTGGTGCAGGGAGTACTGGGCTCGCTCCCATCTCGAAACATCTAATTAAAAAGTTTTATTTAAAAGCTTTAACACAATCGTTCAGCCTTATCAGCTATTGGCGCCAACTGTGAACAAAGTTATCATGACAAAGCTTATCACACTTTGCCTTATGAATTTGGAATTAAGCTTTAAAACCCACTTCCTTGTGCGAAAATTAGAAGCACACAATCCAAGAGATTCAGAGAATGTCGGCTTTGTCCCTGTCGGTTTTGACATCCGAAACGTTCATACCAAATATTTAGAAGTTAGTCTCATGATAATAAGACTGTAAACAGCAGTGTAGGAAACTAGTCTACTTTGTGATGTCCCTGCATATATATACTTTATGGGGTCGGAGAAGCTTTCTACTGGCTACATACATTTGCACAACTTCATGATCACCTTTTTCCATTTTAAATGGGAATACCCTGTAAAAATACTGAAGTAATAATGAAAACTGCCAAGGTGCTGTCAAGAGGAAAGTCATGCCAGTATAAGAATATAAGCGCTATTTAAAGCTAAGGGATCTCCATATTAATAAAACCGCTATAAACTTAAGAAACTGCTTTAAGACCACAAACGACCACTTGCAACCTTGACTAAGAAAATACTGGAGCGCGATAAATTACCGTGGATGATCAATATTAAAGAAGCATAAAGAATGTTTCAAACCACTTTCCGTGACTTAAAAATCAGTCAGCACTCGGGTATCAGTCGAATGAGCATTTAGTTTCTTATCAGAAACTATTTACAAAACTACACTCAGATAAAAATCGCATAGTAAAAACTATAGCAATGATTTGATTTGACTATGACATTTTTGTATTAATATCACTTAAAATGCAATTTGATTTGCCTTAAAACATATTTAAACACCAAATTTCAGTTGCCCCTTTTATATTCATGCACGAAATTCCAACTTAGGAATTGCTAGTGGTCTCATGTTTTTAGGCAGATGGTAGGTTCAGTTCAATACAAGTAATATCTTAGACGTTTTGCCATCAGCGAGAAATAGTGCAACGCTATGAGAAGGCATTCCAATCGTGTTTAGTCCAAGGGCCCCGAGTTCGAATCCCCCCAGAGCACAGTAGTGGCTGCCATCACTCTAAATTTTTAAACCATAACTGCTTTAATTAACTGCTTTTTGATCAAACTTAACAATGCCATACTTGTTTTGCTTTGATTCTAATGGTGCTTTCTAAAAATACCTTTGAAAGTGTGACCACTTGTTCATTTGCCCGCTGCAGCATGTTAATTTTGTTAAATTAAATTTTTGTATACAAGTTTTATTAAATCAAGTTGAGTAAAATGAATATTGTACATGGGTCATTCTTTTTGAAACCGAACGATTTTAAAATTTAGCATTTTTGACTTAAACAAAAAAAAATCTGCAATTAGATCTCGAAACTCCCACCAAAACGTGATTTTCGATTTTGAAAATATAATAAAAATTTTAATTTTATAAACAATTTCAAAAATCGCCAAAAACGAAACAATGGAAAAAAGGGTTTTTTAAAAACCGGATATCTCAGGTTTGGTTTATTGGACAGGTCTCGTGTTCATATTGCAGAAGAGTATTTTGCAGTATCTATTAAAATCCAAATTAAACAACTTTTCAAACTGTTTAATAATATTAAGTAATTATTGCTAAAGTTTATATATAATTTTTTCTCAGTGTTAACCACCATGATATGGGCTCTAATAATATACATTTCATTGCTCTAAACATAACTTAAATTACGGTGCTTTCAAAAAGATGGAGACTTTTATAGTTTAAAAGATATTAATTTTTGAAGTTATAAACAAATAAAAATATGCCCTTTAATAAAACTTTGCCACAATGTTAGTTTCAAAGCTATGTGACTGAAACTTGGCCATTTTGCTTTATATTTATCAAGCTTTAAAAAAATGTTAGCTTCAGGCAGATCGGACGTCTATATCATATAGCTGCCATACGAATGCTATAATTAATTGAATTTTGTTGTGGTGTAGTGTAAGCATAGTGTGCAAACTAAATTATAACACCACCAAATTCATCATTCCTTTTTATGTATTTCATGTATAAAGGTATTGGCCGTGTTCAGCAGAACAACTTGATCCCTGATCAAGAACTCGAACTCGAGTGTTGCGGTGTCATGATGGCCAATTTGAGGTATCATGATAGAGGAGGAAGTATCAAAGAAATAGTACGCTAGTTTAAAGTGATAACCGCAGCCTCCAATAGCAGAAACTATTCGATGCATAATTTTTTTCTGATATCAGCTTATTGATCAGTTATTCTGCTGAACAATGCCATTGACTTTATGTCTACAATTAAACTTAAAGATATTACGTGTTTAATGTTGTGTAAATCGACGTTTTAAATAAGTAAGTTTTTATACTTTGTACCAAAGGTACACAGAGTATATTAAGTTTTTGCAAAAGTATGTAACAGGGAGAAGGAATCGTTTCTGACCCTATAAAGTATATATATTCTTGATCAGCATCAACAGCCGATTCGATATAGCCATGTCCGTCTGTCTGTCTGTCCGTCCGTCCGTATGAACGAAGAGATCTCAGAGATGGTAAGAGATAGAGGTTTGACATGTATGGGGCATATATTTCTTATACTTGCAGGCAGATCAAGTTTATTTTCAATTTTTGCCACGCCCCTCCCGCCTCCGGAATTTGGAAAGAACGTCACATCTTCTACAGTTTTGAAGTTAGATCGTTCGTACCTTCTAGAGATACCTTGTAAGCAAAATTATTTATCGATTTGCTGAAGGAATGATAAAGATCGGATGAACGATACTCAAGTTATGATCAAAAAACGGCCAGTAAATCGATTGTCTAAAGAATATTGAGCAGTACTGCTTTGGGGGTAAAGCCGAGCAGGTCTCAATTTTAATTGATATGCAGAAATTGATCGAAAACAGAGGAAAAAGGGTTTGAAAAATCTAAAGAGTATGAAGCACGGTTCTAACCAAAACCTTCACCTATTAAAGGTTAATATACCGACGCACCTAAAAGCGCTGACTGCAGTTCCAAAAAAAAAGAGCTAAAGTCGTCCCTCAAAACTCCATACCGAATATTTATGCAGCTATTAGCAGATAGCTGTTTGCGGGTTCCATGCCTGGAGTGAACTATTCCCTATACTTAGAAGGTTTGCAATCCTGATTTAAATTAGGCATTCTTACCGTTACCCTATCTCTAGGTTGTCTTAAATTAGTTGAATATTAATGTCCAAATCATAATGACTTGAGCTTGTACTAGAATTTTTGGTTAGTGGAGTCCACTCTCTGAGTAACTGTAAAATTATTCAATTTAATCACAAAGCGTGATTTGGTTTTTTGCATCTCTCGTTGTCAGTTCTGGGCCTTCGGTTCAACTTGAGCTCAGCTCCTGTAGCCTGCATATCCCGTATACTTACACATGTGTATACTGTGTATCTCCTGCCATGTGGCTTTCCGCGTTCGCGTGCAAATTTTGTGACACTTCACCCACGGGAGCGCTTTTTGCACTCCTCTAACTCTGTCGTTCTATTAATCCTTGCTGACGCTGACAAACCGTAAGCTGTGAAAACATGGAGAAAGATGTAGATGGAGACTCGCATCAATTTTGTATCTTTAAGTTGCCACAGGAAATTGCTGATTAAATTTCCAACAGCAAGCGGCTAGTCAACCCTTCATTAAGTGCTGGATCCCCTCTCCACTCCCCCCAGTGCGGAGGCGTCGATGGCGTGTGCATAATTTCGCAGCACAAACGAAAAGAGTTGATGCAACAAGTTGCAGTCGCTTTTAATTGATATTAATTTAATTGACACTCGAGCTGAGTTGTGAACTCTCTCAAACTGAGTGGAGTTGGGCTTAGGCAGTGCCTGTTATTTTTTCCTCTTTAATTCGCTTTGACTAATCGCGTGGGTTCAAAGCCATGCAACAGCAGCAGCAGCAGCAGCAGCTGCTGTCAGTTGTCAGTGGTAAGTGGCAGCTTCAATGAGCTTTGCATGTAAACAGTTTACATACGCCTCAAGTGCATTTTATGAGTTTCCGTTTAAGTTTAAATAGGTTTTCTTTTGGTTCTGTTAGCTTTTGATAAGGATGATTAGCATAATGATCAAGTGGCGTGAAACAAGTGCCAATGGAAAAAGGGTTCCGACAAGGGGTAAAAAATTGTTTTTTTTTAAAAGTTGTGTGAAATTTTAAGAATAGTTTAATGGGTAAGCAGAAGTTGAGATTTGTTTTTTTTGAATACGCATATTTGTGTTTTAGTTAATTATTGTTCGTAAGAAATATATAATTTAAATAATTTATGTTGAAAGTAAAAGATCGTTACTTCACCATTTGTTCTCTCTCTCGCAGCAAGAGTTCAGTTCTCTCTTAGGTTTTAAGTTCTTATGTATCCTCCGCCTTATTCAGTTCTCTGTCACCCTTTCACCATACAACATTGCGCTATTAAATATTATATAATCAACAATTTAATAAATGAATTTCGCCTGATGAAGACTGTAAGCACTACCCCAAGCAAGTTGTCACTGGGTATAAGAAATGTCATTCAAGTACAAATAAAACTAGTCTCCCGAACCTTGACCCGTACCAGACCCCCTCTGCTTGAAAAAATGATGGGTTCAAAAAACTCTGGTCAGTTGTTTTTAGAGCTTATGTAGTTACAACATATTGAACGGATACAATTAGCTTTATAGAGCTTTCAAAATCATATTCAAACTCGGCATATTACGAATTACGAATTACGAATGAATTTTTTAAAAATGCCTCCCCAACCTTTATTGAGCAACTGACACTCGCCTACGACCATATTTTCAGCACAGGTGCGATTCCAACTTCATTTAAAAAGAGCTTGATATTCCCAATTTACAAATAAAGGAACACAAACGGAAGCCAGCAATTATCGAAGTATCTCGTTTCTGAACACCATTATGAAAATTTTTGCAGGAATACTACTGGAGAGAATCACGACTTGGGTTAATCGCAACGATATCTTGAGCGGATTCCAGTGCGGATTCAGGGAAGGCTACTCGATAGCATATTTTTACTCACCACAATAGCGAAGTCTTACATCCAGAATTAAAGAAAAATGTTCATATGCCTTATGGACTTTAAGGCTGCTTTTGATACGGTCAATAAACGAAGCCTCTTCTACAAACTGAGCAACCTAGGTATATCCTTCAAAATTCTCAATCTATATGCCGACAACATTGCAACCGTGTGGGATGGATCAAAATTATCGGACTGGTTTGAAACGAATACTGGAGTTAAGCAAGGCTGTTTTATAAGTCCACTTCTTTTCTCGCTATATATCGATGATATTGCAGAAATCCCACCAGGCGGTGTTACCTTTGGCGGCCAAACCGTCAGAACGTTGATGTACGCTGACGATATGTGCATCCTAGCGGATGGCTCGCAAATGCTGCAAAATATGCAAAATCATCAAGGAAGCTATTGTGAGCAGTGGGGTCTGCAAATAAATACTGAAAAATCGAAGGTTATATCCATTGGAGCACGAAGAAGCAGGCTAAGAGATGAGGAGTGTCTGCAAATAAATGGAAGAACGCTAGACAAAGTGCGGTCCCACAAATATTTAGGCGTCACAGGTGTCCGATAATATGAATTACTCAGATCATATAAAAGGGAAACTTGGAGAAGCAAAAATTGCTATAAACGCTACATGGAGGACATTGCTGAGTAGAGACAAATATAAGGTGTTCCAGGCAACTGTAAAAAGCATCATAATGCTGCTGAAATTTGGGGACTTCTTAGATTGTCGAACGATGTTGAACGCTTGTTGACGTTTTTCATCAAAAAAGTTTTCAAGTTACCATAGAATACGCCAAATTTCGCGATTTATACAGAAACTGGCCTTCCAACTCTGTATAAGGTCATGAACATGCCGGAGAAAAGACTGCCTAAGCAAATAATGAGTCAACTGCATCTTGGGAAAACTCAGTTTTTTGACGACTGGTCCACTATTCAAACAACTGCGGGCTAAACTTTGATTGGGACAATGTACAAACTTGTCATACACAAGCTGAAGTCATAAGAATGCTTTGTGAAGAAGAGCGTCAAATCTTTATAAACTGAAAGGTCCACTTATAAAAAGCTGACTCACAACCTGGGTCAATCAAACTATTTTCAAGATAGCCTAGGAACAAACTGCATTAGCAATATTTTTAAGGCGAGCTGCGAAATGATTGCATTAAACTTTAGGCCACACAGAAGGGACTTGGATGAAACCAGCAGCCTTTGTAATATGCGTGAGACGGAAAATGTGGAACACTTTAACGACACTTGTCCCATCCTTAGAGAGGTGCGATATCGCCAGTCAGCAGGCCGCGTGTGAGCGCGTGTGTGTCTGTGTGTCCGCACGCGTTTGTGTGTGTGTGTGCGTTTGTGTATGCGAGTGTGTTTGTATGTGTTTCTCGATTGAACAGGGTATTTTGTAGCCGGGAAACTCGACTACAGCGCTCTTACTTGTTATTATTGTAAAGCCAGCTATCATCTGTAATCACTAAGTTGTCAATATTTTTTCTTTACACAATAAAAACAACATACTACTACATAAAAGGAGAGCCATGCTCTTTATTTTAAAGTCCAGATACTTTTGTAAGCCGTGGTAGAGAACGTATGAATGATAACTATAATAAATGAGCAGTGTAAGGAAGTACCTTGGTGCATACCTAGATACATATTTTGTGTACCTTTTAAATTACCTCTGTATTTTTGAATTACAGTACCTTTTACCTTACCTAGGTCCAAATTTTCATTTACCTTGTCAAAAAGTAAGGTATAAGGTACTTTAATAAGAATGAGAATTCAATTTCAAATGATAATCTGATTGGGAACAATCTAATTTATTCATTCTATCAATTTGATTATCGATGTGACTATTAAAATAACATAGTCTTGAGCTAATTACTGTGTTGATCCTTAAGACGCTTTAAGTCAAAAAAAAAGGAAGGTGTCGCACAAGTAGCATGGAAATAAGGTACATGGACTATCTTTTGAATGGTTTCAAAATTTGATTGCTATTCTGAGTTGATTATAAATGACAGCATTTTGCTTAACACACAACAAACCAAATTGTATTCTAGGACCAGTAGACTTTGCTGTCAGCTTAAATAATTAGGTCGCTAATTTTACTATTTAAGAAGTTTTATAAGCTTGTCCATATCGCTATACTTCCTATGTATCTAGACCAAGACCAAGACAAAATACGTAGACCAAGATGATGACGCGAATGTGGAAGTTAATGATTAATGTTAATTTTTAAAAATATATATTGTAAACTATGTCGAAAATTCAAAAAATAGGAGTTCTAGCCTAAATAGTCGAAAAGAAAAAATAAAAAAATATATTTTTCTGACTGTAAACTAAAACAAGAAAGAAAGTCGGTCAAGCCCGACTATAACATACTCTGCACCCTTAATGTCGCAGCTCCGCATTTGGTCACGAGTCAAACGGCCAGTTAACACACAACGCACAACGCAGTGCGCTCTCTAAGTCTGCAACTCTCTCCTCTCTCTCTCTCTCTCTCACTAAGATTGCTTCTGCTGAACGCAATGCTTAGGTTATGTGTGAGGTGGGTGGGGTTTGTTAACTGACCGTTTTTTGCTCATAACTTGAGTATCGTTCATCCGATCTTTATCATTCCTTCAAGTCGATAAAAGTCAAATCGATAAATAATTTAGAGTACTAGATATCTCTAGAACGTACGAACCATCTATCATCAAAACTATAGGAGATTTGACGTTTTTTCCAAATTGCGGGGGCGCGAGGGGGCGTGGCAAACATTGAAAATAAACACAGGATAGCTATTAAACATTTCTATGCATGAGTAACGGGTATATCGAAGTCGGTTAGAGCCGACTTTAACTTACGCTCTCGTTCAAAGAAGAAATGTTCATCCAACTAGTTGCTTTTTACAAATAGTTTTGTGTTTTTCTGAAAATAACATTATTTATGGAGTACAATCAGAAATCCATACCTTTGCAAACAAAGAACTTTTCCCCAAAAGACTTTTTCTATAAGAACAATCGGGTCCATGGTAGCTTCTTCAAAAAAAATCGTGGAATGCGAAAAATATAAACGTATGCTATAGAGGAAAATACCAAAGGCAACTGTGCAAAGATTCAGCTTTTTACCATTTAAGCCTTGACCATGCACCCAAAAAATTAGTAGTTAGTTTTTTGAAACAAACACAGCAGCTGTTTTTGTCAACGTGTCAAAATGATGTCGATTTGCCAATTGAAACGGCAAAATTTTAAGAAATGAAAATGATAAGAAATAATTCCAGTGAAAATGGGCTATTAGATATAAACCTAGAAAGGATTAAGTTGATATTTTGTGTTTTAATTTGATGCTTAGAATATTAATTTGAAACGCTAAAGTGTTAATTTGAAACTAAGAAATTTCAATTTCCAAAAAATTGGTTTTAATTGTCTTTAAAACTATATATACTGCAATATCTTTGCAATTTGGTGATATCACTTGAATCTCGTCAGACTAATAAAACGTTTGAAGATAATTTATAGTCAGATTGGAAGCAGTCCATTATCCGAAATATTAAAAGCAACCGTTACACAGTAGCTCAGGCGCTATTATGGCTATCACGTCCTTGGGCAACTAACCCTATTATGTGTTTAATGCAACGTAACTCGTAAACTGATGTAAAGGGGCATAACCTGAGGGTTGTGCAAATCGTATGTAACTGAGGCTATGAAGGAATCATTTCCTGGACCATATAAAGTAAATAATACTCTGTGATAGCAGCATCAACAGCATGAGTGTGACATATTATAGCAATTTTCGTCTGAATGCAGTCCGTAAACTGTAAGTCGAACACTGTAGATATCATATGCATCCTAGATGAGCTAGAGCTCATTTTACTAAAAATTCTAAATGTTATCTCTTATTGTCAGCACGCAGAGCAAGTTTCTTTCAATAAAATATGTTGAGTATCTCCCACGATTTCGAAGATATTGATCTGAAATTGAAAACTCATATTTATATACCCGATATCTCTGAAGTTTTCATAAAGATCGGTTAATAAATAGCAGAGTTTTAAGAATATCACCGTTGGTGGTGTATTTGAGCTTAGCACGCGGTATTTGTAACAAGGCTGCAAAGTGGTCGGTGTTTTTAGGGTTCGCGAACCGGACCATGAACCAGGCGCTCTAATATTTTTGACTCCTCGAACCTGAACCCGAACCGGACCACTATATCGAAAAATGAGGTTCGGTTCACCAATTTAAATAATTTACTCAACGATACATCCAGGGAAATATTGGAAATCTCTGGAGATTTTACTATAAACGATAGCATTTCAAACTAAGCGTGAATGATTTTTGATGTAAAGGGACAAGATAAAGTATGATGATGATGATAGAGTATACGGAAAGAAACCGTTTGAGCATATGCTGAATGAACCTGGCTTTGAACGGACGGTATAGATCACAGTTACTACCAAGTGATTTATATTACGCTTGGTTTTCACGCCGCGCAATCCTTTTCAAATCTTCAGCAAATCATTGATTATTACTATCTAATTGTCCCGAAAAACATTCTACTACTATGGGTTCAGTATCAGTATTGGCTGCAGTGTTCTCAGACCCGAGATTTCATATTTTGCGTACAAAAAACAGTGACTCAATTTACTCAACGTCTAATTGTAAAGAAGAGAATCTTATGAAAGCAATAGAAAGGTATAAACAAATATCAAATATAAAAGCTATGAATGATGTTATAGATTTCTTTGGAAATTGTCAAACAACACATACATTACATACATCGACAAATGTTTTAAAATTTTGTAATTTTAGTCATAAAAACGAACACTTATAAAATATAGCCTTTACTATCCAGCAACTCAGGTATCAGTTGAACGAGCATTTTCAAGACTTAAGTTTGTTCTTTCTGACTTAAGAGCTAGTATAGATGAATAGCTCCAGAAAGATATAATGCTTAAACTTAGCAGTTCCTAAAAATTGTTAATGTCATGATGGATTTGATAATTACAATAACTTAAGTATTGAACATAATGATTAAGTATATGAATAGAGAGGTATATAAATTTCATTATCTACGTAGAATTAATAAATCGAAAGTCAAACTATTCTTTATTGTTCAAGCGGGCCTTACATTGGGCTTTACAATGGGTTCGAACTCCCGGACCGAACCTTCTGCAGAATTTGAGAGGTTTGCAGCCTTTATTTGTAATAGAAAATAGAGGCCTACTTTTCGGTGTTTCAGTAAGGAACACGACTTTTGTCATTTATTTGAGGTTAGCATGCGCAGTCTGCTAAAATAATGTGAACATGTTAAAATTAATGTTATTTCTCTGCTTATTATCTTCAGAAAAGGCTGCTTATCATTTTTTCCTTTGAGTTAATAAAAGTAAAAACAAAATGTAGCAAAAATATTTCAGAGAAATGCTTAGGCTGGGATGACACGTTCAATTTCTAGACACAACTTATTGTTGAGCGAAACCGACGAATTCGGCGCATACTTTAAAAAGATATCAAAGAAAGTCGCCAAAACGCGAAAAAAATTTACAAATCTAGTATTTTGGATATTTTTTTTGGTATTTTGAAATGCCAGGGTCACACTCAATGTACGTAACAGCTAGTTTTAATTGCTTTTTCGACACTGTCAGAAACTGTTGCTTTGTCCGGGACTCATCATCAGTTGATTATAAGAATAATCTACAGATATATGTTTTCTGAACTTCCGCTGCAGACAACATCAAATCTGAATATGTGCATTCTGCATTCTTCATTGGCCGAATTTTGAAATGTTTGCCTAATACTAATTGTGAACATAATATTAATTTTCTCAATCAACTTTCTTTTGTTGTACCATCAACTGCGCCAATACAACTTGCGAGTCTGAAAATAATCTGAATCTGAATACTGAAAAAATCGCTTGCTATGCTCTCCCGGTCTTGGGCATTATATAGTGCTAGAGATCTTTAACTGCTGGACCCTAATATGTAACTGCAAACTGTATTGAGATTCACCTAATATGAGTGAGACAGTCATCCATACCTGTGGATAGGTACCGTAGGCGTGATCCGGACTCATTCTTTAGGATGTTTGCGGCTGAATTCTTCCGGATAATTTTTCTGTCACCAAAATGAAATATGCCTTGTATACTTAATTCAAATATTCCGTCTACTTCTCTTTGAAGAAAACTTATTTTTTTCTTCTTTCGCGATTTCATTTAGAGCAATGAAATAATTATAATATTTAATAACAATATGGAAATCTCCCAGATTTACCAAATCCATTAAATGTCAACCGAGTTGTTACAAATATTGAATCTAGTAGAATCAATTCTGCCTACTGCGCTGCCGGCAGCAATGCCTCTGTCGAGCTCATTAACAATATATGTTTTGAGGCGAATTCAATAATACTTTGTCTGCGCTCACACTCAAGCGACGTTTCCCCATTATCACAAAAATTGTGACAATAATTGTTTGTAAAATTTGAATGGGTCATCCCAGCCTTACGAATATAAATTAACCATATATTACTTTGTCAAGTTAAATACGAATCTCTTTTCAGAAATGGTCCATAACGTGGAGATTTTTAGTAATTGGAGCTTAAAGTTGCAAGAAGTTGCCTATTTGAACCATTTTCAGAACACGAAAATCTTCTAGAATCACCACCAACCCTTCAATATACTGGACCTGCCAAGTGCCAAGTGTAATCATATCTTCGGCTATTCTAAACTTTTTTTAAGCTGTTTGAATTGTGTATGACATATTATGCTTCTATATCCAAGTTGCTCTTTGTGAACAATTAAAGGACTCCTTCAAAAGTCTTACAAAAGGGAATAACTTCATAACTACATTGCTAGAGGAGAACCCCACATGACTCCTCCGCTATTTTCAAAAATATTTTGATAATGGAATGGATAGTCTTGAAGCTTGAAAGAAACAACTAAAATAAGTAGATCTGCTGAAAATTTTGCACCCTACATTAATTTTTGTGGATTTCCGGTGCAGTATAGGTACAAGCAGGTGTGGCTCACAGTCGCTTGACAGCTAACATTAGTTACGAAATTTTGACTATTACTCCGGAACCAATTATTTAATTCTAACTACCTTTTTTTAATTTGATGATCCATGGTAATGGAAATTGTAATGGTAATTTAAATTTTAATAACCCAAAAAATGGTAATGGTAATTTTGATTTACAGCTCTGCTATAAACCAACTTCTCATGTTAACGTTCCGTTAAACTTTTTATTGATCCCGGTCGTTTGATAACTGACAAATCTGTCAGTTTATTAAATTTAAAAGCAAAAAATGTTAAAACCATAAACAATAAGCTAGTTTTTACGTAGGAATAAGACAACGGGCCATACTTTATAAGGCCTTTGAATTCTTAGAAATGATTACTCAGGATATCTCTTATGTCCTTAGGATTTACTTAATTCTACGTACTTTGTGTAATTAGGTGTTGTTTGCAAAAGGGGATATTACATAACAATCGAATACATTGTGCGATAAATTTGTAAACTCTGTAAATTTTAATTTGTTTGTTGCACTAACCAAATCTAAACAATTCCACGATCTTCAAGTGGCCAACGATTTAATTTTATCACACAGGCCCCGCAGCAACAGCAACTGCAACAGCTACAATGTCAGCGATTTATTGCATCAGCAGCAGCAACAACAACCAACACTCAGTTACGTTGTAATCATCCAAAAGATACCCAAACAAGCAACCTCAGCAGCCAGCCAGCCAGCCAGCCAACTAACCACGAAACCTCAGTCCTCTGGTCCAGTCTCAGGGTCTTCTCTCTGGCATTTCGGCAGCCTCATCAACGCGCTAATCTTGTTGTTGCTTTAGTTGTGGCTGCTGTTGTTGTTGTCAACTTCGCCTTCATCCTCTCATCCTCATCAACAAGCAAAGTCTCAGTCTCAGGCTGTTAAGAGTTCAACTCGTGATGTTTAGTGGTTCAAGCCAAGGCAACGATTTCCTCATCGCTTTTTGGTCTACAATTCTGTAGATCAGCTTTGTTGCTGTTGCTGTTGCCGTTGTATGGCGACATTCTGTCATGCCACGATCACGAACCATTCGTAACACATTTGTTGCAATTTTCGTCGCTATTTGTTAAGGTTCAACCAGAGGTTGAGACCAACATCAGAGGAAGAGACGTAGTTCCAACTGAGAATTGCCGCTGTGGCGGAAATTAGCAACGTGTAAAATATGCACTAGCTGGCCATAAAGTTTATGGTAAAGAAAAGAATTTACTGTTGGTGCAATGTAACAAGGTTCCAGTGTATCTTAAGATGTTACAAACCACATAAATTGGATTTGAACGGAGACAAAAGAGTTGCAGCTATTTGGAGTGTAGATAATGATTGTTCGATCAAAGTTAAGGGGGACAATGGACAGCAAGATACTCACCACTCAGACAATATATGTATGTTTAAGTTGTTTTAATTAGTTGCTCTCATTTTGATGCTAGTTTTATGGTTGACTGCACATTTAAGGGAATTTTCTTTATTTTTTCGATTACTTTCATTTTTACGTTTAAATTTTGGGTTTATAAGGTAATTTTCCTTATGTTTAAAACTTTTATTAGGGTATTAATTTTAGCATATGCACACAGAAAAAAAAGATCACGATATTTAGTATCATTCGGGGATATCGAATCGACCTTAATCTGAAAATAATATCAAGATGATATAATATTATCGCGTCCATATGCTTAGGTGGAAATAGAATCCCATTGATATGAAAAATTGTTATTATTTTGATATTATTAAAGATAGGGCTGATATTTGATCTTCTTTTTTTCTGTGCACATAAATTTGGCTTCAGCTTTGGAAAATTGTTTCCATAAATTTTAATTTAGATTTATTTAATAGTACTTTAGCTCTCTGCCTGCATTTGATTTCGTTTCATCATTCAAAAGGCCCTGCATTTGCCTAGGCCAGAACTCAGGTACATTTTAGTATCAATATTTACACCCTCTGTGCCGGCGTCCTCTTTATATGCCTATTCAAATAATAGTCCACTAATTGTTTAATTGAAGCCCAGGCACATGCATTCAACCACATCTCGCTTCGTCTCGGTCTCAGCAATTTGTGCAAATTGCACGCACAGCGATGCCATTCCCTGTCCCATTCCTGATCCCTCGCCCAAAAGCCCACTCAGGCAGTCTATAAACATATCAACACCTGTTATGGCTCCATGTATGCATGTTGAATGTTGGTAACCTGCTGCAAATATTGAAAATCACTGACATCATTGTGTGCAGCCGTTTCCCCGCGCCCCCTCCTGCACCCCACAATTTAACCTAAATAAATTTTATTTGCTTGATTTTCGCATCAGCGTTGCACAAAAAAATATACATACGACGAGTTTGTACATATATTGCAGACTGAGTGACGTGTGTTCCTAGTCAATCAATGGACATGACAAGAGAGGCAGATGGGGAGAACAGGACATGGGTTGGAGTGGACTCTGAGCTGGCAGACTGTCAGGTGTGCATGGCTGTTAATCCCGCACGTTGGCCGTTTGACGCGTGCAAAAATATTTCTGCTGCACTGAGAGAATTGATCAGTTCTCAAACTAATGAAATTAATTTGGTGTTAACTGCGAAGATCATTTTTGGTTCTGCACAATGATGTGAGCACATTCTAAGCCAATGGTTTTTGTAAATCGTCGAGACTTACAGAGAAGGAACAAATTTGTTCAGAAAATAAGTTGCCCTCAACTCGAAATACGAAAAAAACTTTCATAGAACTTTTTAGCGGGCTCTAGGTCAATAAGTTATGATTTTGTTTATAGCTTTTTTAAAACAAGACACGCACAACAACATAAAGGATTCTGGTTTGATTCATGAACTTCCACAATTCAATCATCAGCGATCTTTCCATATCTTCAATTTGCTGGCAGAGGATACCTTATGACACAATTGCTATGACCGCTTGGGAAACCCAAAGGCAGGCTGTTAGCAAAAACTTTCTCAAAAATGTTAAGCACAAATGTTCTAAAAGTGCTTAAAATTAGCACTTTTTAACTTAGCTCAACCACCACACAGATAAGTATTAGCAGCCCTCTAGAAGCGAAGCGATAGCTCAATGCGCTAGCACGCCATTTCATAAATGCAGAAGGTACCGGGTTCGACTCCCAGTCAAGCCTGATATGGTTTGTTCTTTTTATATATATATCCATATCCAGCGCTTGTAAATAATAGTTGACTCCTTTTCCTTCCAATCTAAACAGATATGTCCCGTTCCCTATTCCGAAGCCCCAAAATGTGAGGATTTGCTTATAACCTTATCCCAATATCAATCAATGCTTCTTCCAAATGAGTTTAAAATGTTCCTGAAACCCGAACAAACAAATGTTCTCCAAAAATTTCACTTGAAGTAACTTCAAATGAGATAAAAGTTTATGCAGTGATTTTGATGTTGTGCTCATCTTGAGTCCAATATTTTTTCCCTCTGTGTATGTGTGTGTGTTCGGGTGTCTGATGCACACGAGATCATTTGCAGCCAACAACAAAATCTATGCTGAAGACCACTCAATCATAATTGTTGTTGCGTTGTATTTTGCAAGAGCCATATGCGAGAAAGAGAAGTGAGAAAACATACGAAGTTTTTGTTGCAATATACCAGGGTTCCCCAAGAAGAGAGGAAAATGTGACTGTCTCTCTCTGACACTCAGTGATTCATGACTTCGGCTAGCATTCAATGTAAATTGCCAAGTGTGTTCGGCCCCCAGGGGCTATGGTTGGTTCTGGGTCAATGCCTTGAAATTAAGGTTCATGAAAATTAAAAATACAATTATGCCTGATATATTTAGACCTGTTCACAGATGACTTAAATATTATTTTAGTTACACTACTTGGTAATAGTAAGAAAGTTTTTCAAAAGCACTCAACCTACAAATCTGTTCAAAAGTGTTTCAATTCATAATTATTATTTGTGTTTTATTTTTAGTTGATCTGAGAGTTCGACTTAAGGGTTTCATTTAGGTTTCCATGTCGTCAAGGCTTTAGGTCCCAAAAAGATAAATTGATGTTCAACTTTTTTAGTTCAAGACTAGAATGTCAAAACCCGACCGACATTTTCTATGGCAACTAGTTTGCATTGTGACATAGGTGTTTGAAAGCATACCATTTTCATAATTGCTGAGTTTATGAACGCTTATTGTGAAAGCCAAAAAGTTGGTCACTCTAAAAGCGAGTTCCCCAGACAAAGCCCAAGGGGCCGAACACACTCGGCAGTGCACACCGAATGCATGTCTAAGTCATGCATCACTGTATGTCAGAGAGAGAAAACACACATTTTCCGTTCTCTTTTCTTCGTGAACCCTGCTCTAAAACTCATTAACCAAAAGATCTTCCATATGGGAGCCATACGATTTATATCCGGGCAACGTGCAGTAACAGGAACACTATGTGCTAAGTTTTAGCTCTATAGCTTTCAAATTGTAAGACTTGACTTCGTTGGTTTAGACCAGGGGTGCCCAGAATATGCACACCGCCGCGTGGAGCAACAACAACCACAAGAAAATGAAAGAGAAACCCGATTTTGCCTTGTGTGTGTGTGTCGGCTTGACAAGCAAAAAGCCACTGCGAGCGAGGCGATCGAGGCCAATCGCTAACCTACGCTCACTACGCATAAGCAACATTGTTGTTGCGTTCGAGTTTACCAGAGACATAGAGAGAGAGAGAAGAGAGGCACATATGAAGTTGTTGTTGCAGGCTTGCACGCGCCAAAAACAAAACCTTCGCCCGGAAAGAAAGAGGAGAGAACGCATTTGAATGTGTGGCTGCTTTACGCAGCCCATAAGTCATACCATTGCGTAAAACAACAACGAATGCGGGACTTGCGGAATGGGCTTGGGCAACCCTGGCTTAGACAAAGTATCGCATATCAACTTAGCCTAATATCATCCATTATTTAAACCCCTAATATTCATAGTCCATTTGACTATCACCAAGGCCAATTCAAAGAACCATTTTCAACTGTTTAAGAATTGCGTGGAAATTTTCAAAACAATTAATATTTAGAATTTGATTTAATTTGCAAGTGCTAAAAAGCGGTTAGACTCTGTTCAGAATGTGTTTTCTAGCTATTTTTCAGTAGCTTATACTTTTGTTGAAATTTTTAGAGCTCTAGAATTTATTGTACATTTTTGTCTAGTCTATCAGCATCTATCATCTTTTATATGTCACATAAACTAACAAATGGAAGAGAACTTCTAAGAAGATGCGAAATCGGCCCTTATTTAAACTCTTTTGCTGTTTGAAATTACGACAGCTTTCACCTCAGTTTCGAAATAACACTGGAGTATAGAAAGGATACCTTCTTGTACCAATATGTCGAGGACGTTACACCCTACTCTTCTGGACTCGTTAACTTTAATGGCACCACCACCAAGACATTAATGTACGCAAATGATATGGCGCTACTAGCTGAGTCCCCCAAGATGCTTTAAGCCATGATTGATAAGCTCTCTGAATATTGCATAAAACGACGAAAGTCTCGATTGTGAAAAATTGAAGAGGGCGTAGTGCAACTGTCGACAGATGGGTCTTAAATGGCATTGAACAGGAAACCTGAAGCTGGTCAATTTTGAGCAAAAACTGCAAGACTCTAATACGCTGTTCACACTGCGGACCTTTTTTGGTATTTTTTGCCTGAGACTGGTTGTCCGGCCATACAAAAATATGGCAACCCGAAACTTTTCTTTAAATGAAAAATACAATGGATTAGCTTAGGATTCATTCAAATGGAAATTGTTGTTGTTACATGCATCCACAAAGCTCTTAGAACTGGTTCTGATTATTAATATGCTAATTGGTAGTCACATAGCTGGTGGCTAATGTGATACAGTCCCAGATTTCGGTTTGTCACCCTGGGTACTTGTCGTAGCCGTGGCCGTGACCGCCATTGACTTAATCTCCGCGGATTTGGCTGTGGGCAGTACTGGCTCATGCAGAGGCGTCAACAGCTGGTGTAGATATCACAGGTCTCAATCACATAGCGATTAAACTACATCTAGCTTATAGGCATAAACATGATGGCCAACACCTGTAACGATTTTATTGTCCACCATTTGGCTGCCCCGTTAGAATTTAATCATCTCGTCCGAAAAAGCTAGAGAGCTAGAAGAGCTAGAGCCATATATGTAAAGTGATTGGTCTATCTCTACGCACATCTTTGTTGCGATTGATCATAGGGTAGCTTGGTCCAGCAGAATGATTGTATCAAGGTGTGGAGTGCGGATTCGCCGGTGGGGTGCTGTGAATAGCGTTGATGGGCAGCAGATTGATGTCCCCCTCAACGGTACTGTAGAATTCACGCATTTTGGCTCTAATAAGATTGCAGTTTGCCATTGTTCCCATTCCCTTTAAGTGACGATTACAAAAGTTTTCCAAAAGAATTTCATTCTCACTAGCCACGTTTTCAAATATATCCACAACCATCTATATCACCGTTATCCAGTACAGCAGTGTTATTTTCCATTTTGTAGACAATTGTTTCAAATTTAACACCGAAACTCTAGTTTAGGTCAAAGCAATCCAAATACAGCTGATTGACGTTTGACGTCACTATCTGCGACTGTTCGCACAGGGCAGTCATTTATCAGGTCCATTGTTATTCAACCTAGGGTTCATTAACGACATTCCGCATAGTTCTTTCCTATTCAACTGCCCTTATGTACGCTGATGATCTCAAGCTTTGCGCGTCATTTGACGATGACCAGTTTCTCCACTTCTGACTAAAAAGTGACTTAAATGCTCTGAGTGCAAATTGGTGCCACCTGAATCGTCTTCCCCTTAATCAATTGCAAAGTGCCAATGGGATGACCTTTCAATCAGAACTAAGCCGTATCTCACCATTAATGGTTGAACCACTAGTTCGCATATACAAGGTCAATGATATTGGGTATATTTGCTCGAACCCAATCTAAGTTTTAACAGTCATATTTACCGTGATTTGCAACAAGTGCGAAGAAAGCGTACCTTGGATTGTATTAAGAGATGGTCAAAAGAATTTAATCATCCCTACGACCACCAAACTCCTTTAGCTCATCACTGGTCAGACATCAAATGCATGCGAATATTGATCATGCTCGTCTGGTCACCGCATTACCTGACTTACCTAGATCAAATCGAATCAGTTCAGAAACAGTTTCTGCTTTTTGCCCTTCGTGGCCTTAACTGGGACACTACCATCCATCTACCCCCTATGAACAGAGATTGCGCCTAATTGACCTCCCGTACACTTAAATCCAGAAGAATCTGTCATTCTGTTATTTTCATCCACAAGCTTTTGGCTGGCGAGATTGACTCCATTGCTCTTTTATCTCTTATTAATTTGTCAGTGCCACTTAGAGCATCTCGACACTATACACATATCTACCTTCCGCCCCGCCTGACGAACTATGCTCATCGAGACCCCTTCCGTTGCCTGTGCCTTGCTTACAACGAGTACTATCACCTATTTTCTATAGATGGCTCTATTATAGACGTTAAGAACTCCTTAATGTCATTCCTCAACTAAAACATTCATTCCACGGTTAGTGCGCACTCTGACCACTTATGCTGTGAGTTGGACCATAGCTGGCATTGGCCAATAAATTAGTCGCCACCGGGTCAGAGTTTGCTTTTAGCTGGATTTTAATTGGATTAATATTTAATTAGTGTTTAACTGAACATTGTTACAACTTACCTCTGAATAAATAAATATGAAGTCAAGACTCTTTGCGACTGGTCGCTCAATGCAAACACCTAAAAGGTCGTAGACCCAGAAAAAGTCGTACAACCGCAGTGTAAATTCGGTATAAAAAAGGAATTTAATAGCACTTTGGAAAAACTTTTTCGAAAAACGACACATTTTGCCGAGCTCTAAATTTCGAATGTTTGAAACTGCCGATATGAGGTGGAGCGATTGCAAAGACTATTTATTAAACGCATATTTAACCTTCCCCTCAATAATCCAAACTATGCGCTCCACCACTGCCTTCGCTTATTCTTGTACTGTCTGTAAAACCACTTCACATGCATAAAGAATAGTTATAAATAGGCCAAATTGTAGACTAGTCAAAACAGTAACTGCTATGATGCTGTCAGGCAAAATGTGATCCGTAACTCATACACGCTCAATTTTTTACATGACCGCACCCTGCAAACATATTGTCTGGTTCCTTATTTCTATCGTCAAAAAGAGAATTTGGCGATAGTTTGAGGGGAGAGTTTTCTGTAGTTTGGCAATTTACACAAACAAAATACATAGGATATCGCCTTCTTAACATACAAGGGATAAATAAGCGATATGTAGTATCGCTTTTTTTTCGTCCAATCGGTAAATGGGCGATATATCGCTAAAATAACGCCTTGAAGATATGAATGCGATTCTCGTCGCAAACGTATTTTAGTTCAACGGCTCCGAGTTCGAATCCCACAGAATAACTAAAAATTTGTAATAAAAAATATAAGTTTGTTTAATTTGTTTTTTTTCGGAATAAAAAAAATAAAAAATCTTATTCTCCCACATAAGAGACTCATTAACTCATTCATATCTTCAGAAAGAAACGATTTATTTACTATCTCCAGAATATACATTTTTTTATCGCCAGGAAGAATCGCTTTCTTGTCTCCAGGAAGAATCGCTTTCTTGGCATCACTTCTTCCCGAAGGGAGATAGGAATGCGATAACTATGCGATATCGCCAGAGTTAAGCGATTCCTACTGGAAGAATCGCCTTCTTATCTTTCGCGATAAAATATGTTTGCTGAGCAATGTCACTCAAGCCATATCTCTTATCTGTCGGGCTCGCTGTGAGATGCTTAGCCTCAACTACAGACCACGTTGGAGCTCTGTTAACACAGATTGTAGTCTCTGTATTTTGCAAGCAACTGAAGACGTCATATATCTGCTTGGGGAATGCCCAACTTTCGTCTGAGATTAGAAGCCCATGTGGGAAACCGTTTCCTATCGGAAGAAGTCGCCATAGATTGGCCAAATGGCAAGAACTGGACAACGTTATCCTCTTTTCTACAACAGTCGCTAAAATATAGAGCCGCAATTATAAATGAATATTTGTAACTTTTCTGTATATTGATTTATGTATCTCTTCTCCTTATTTTGTCTTGGTCATTGCTATAATCGTATACTATGTTTCTTTGTCATAAATTTTTGTTTATTTTGTATCGTAAACAATGTACAAAACTTAAATGTTATGGCTGACAGTTAAAAACCAAGCCACAATTTATATAAATAAATACCTACTACCTACTACTACTAGAACTTTGGTCCTTGCGTTTTAAAAAATATTGCAATTTAATTTTCCATTTAGTTTACCTAAGTGTAAGTTGCACTGCTCTTCTTTCCCCCACAACTCTTGCACTCTCCCGCTGCCAATGTCAATTTCACACGCGGCTAGGTCTGGGCACTGTCCAGTTCGTCCTCATCCTGCTGTCTGCTGCTGTCGCCTTGTTCATTGTATATTTTGTTATTGCTAACCATTCGTGGCACGTTCAATTGATTGAATTGAAGTCGCGTTCCAATTTGTTATTGTTATTGTTGCCTAGGCTTGTTAGGCCGCCCGTCCTGTTATTGTTGTTGTCTGCGATCATAGAGAGCAGATGCTGCCAGCATCCTGCATTGTCCTGCCATGTAACAATTATTCAATTTGATTTGCCTGCCATCTCCTCCGCCACCTCCTTCCTGTGTCGCCCAGCTTCTCGGCATGCCCAGTTCTCGTTTGTTGTTGTCACACTTGAATAGCTGCCAAATGTGTCGCCCATTGGCGGCGTCACAGTTTACACCTGTTTTGCCAGAGAGAGGTGTGGATGTGTGTGTGAATCCACAACGGAAGCGACCACATACTCCCTAGTCCCCAACTCCCCAACGAACGGAAGTGAATTTAATGCGAGTGCAATTTGCAAACCCGTTTTAGTAAGCACATTAACACCCGGGGACCCAATAGATTATAGATTAATGATGCTCACTTGAGTTGAGCGTAACAGCTCAATTTCCCATTGTTGGTTTTCAATCAATTGTGATAATTGTAAGGTTTGTTTAATTCTTAGTTGAATTATAATTGAAGTCTTTAGATTTTATGCCACGATTTGTCACTTCCATTGAAACATTGAAAGGCAGACAGGCTATTGTTTACATAATCTAAAGTAAATTATGTGGATTTAAGTCGTGAAATGTTTTGTTCCTCTTCACTATTCGCCATTTTCTAAAAGTCGCATAAGAACTGTTATTTTGCCAGAAACTCTTCAGGCTAAGCATGAAAGTAGACTGAAATTGGGCATTAGTAGAAATATTTTGTATATCCATAAAATTTTGATTTTTTTTAACTATTAAGTTAGAAATATATAAGTCATCCTTCGTTCCATATTCCCTGTCCCTTTCTCTGCCTTATCAATTTCATATTGCCAACTCAAGAAAAAAAAACGAGCAGAAATAAAAACTTTTTGCCACACACAAAACTCAACTTAACTCAACTCGTTGCGTATCTGCGCGCTAGCGCTGGCTGTGAAACTTCCTCTAACCGCTTGGAATTTTTGAAAATCCCCAAAAGCGTTGCGTTCTAAAAACTTTTGCGCTACTTTTTCCTGCTGCCAAAGCTAAAGTCATTATCATTAAAGCCATACTTTTTGGCCAAGGCGAAGGCAAAACTTTCACTTGTGTGTGCGCAAAATATTGTAAATTGTATCTAACAGATACTTTATCGAGCCGAAACAGAAACTTTTGCCATTGTCCGCGAGCGACAAACTGACACACGCACACACAGACACACACACACACACTCCCATGGCAAAGAAAAGGAGAACCAGAAACTGAGAACTCCTCATGAGAGTTAAGAATTACATGCCACGATAATGAGACACAGGGGCGTGTGTAATTGGGCGTGGCATAAACTTTAGTGGAAATTCTCCAGGCATATAATGAGTAGAGCGAGAGCGGGAGTGTGTGTGGCATAACTTAGTTGGTCAGTCAGTATTAGGGAAGGGGAAAATATTTGTAATTTATAAATATTTCTAAAGTTTTTTTTTTTAATTTGTGGCAAATTATCATTTAAAATGTGATTCTTGCTACTTTGTAGATTAAGGCAGCGCATGGCAGCTGGTGGCCTGTTGTTTGTGCCTTAAGAGCAATGCTCGACGGTCTCGGCGATCCCACAACAAAATACAAGCAGAAGACTCTGCAGCGCAATTAAATTTGTATTTCCCAATAACAGCTGCATACAATTTATGTACTCTGTACCAAAGGCATATTAAGTTTGCCAGAAGAAATCATGTCTGACCATAAAAAAAATATATATTCTTGATCAGTATCAACAGCCGAGTCGATATAGCCAAGTCCGCGTGGCTGTCTGTAAGAAATTGAGGTTGTTTGGTTTCTAACTTAATTTGATCATCAGATACTTACAAACTTTGAGTCTACAGAGTATATTATAGTTGAGCTTGACCGACTTTATTACTAGTTTTTGTTTTTCTGGATTGAAAAATGAGAACAAAAAACAAGAAGCAAACAAAGGCGTTGTAAGGATAGTTTTCAACAATAATTTGACATGTGACTTTCGACTGTCCAAAAATGTGGCATACAGTCATATTTTTAATGGTTTTATAACTCAGAATCGCATTGATTTTATAGTTGTACATTCGCGGGATAAGAAATATCTGTATTGAAAAAAATTTTAAAGCAGTCGCGACGGTTAAATTTTGGCTCCCAGTTAAAGTCAACTGATTAAGAGCAGTCCCAAATTATCGAAAATCGGTGGCAAATATTGATAGACTTTTCCACGTGTGCTGTGGCTAATCCATTAAAGAGAGAATAAATTTGAAATATTGAAAATGTTTGTACTTGAATGCCAAATATATGTTTATACCCTTGCAAAGGGTATTATAATTTTGCCCAGAAGTTTGCAACGCATAGAAATATTCATTTCCGACCCTATAAACTGTATATATTCTTGATCAGGGCAACGAGCGGAGTCGATTGAGCTTTGTCCGTCCGTTTGTCTGTCTGTCCGTCTGTTTCTACGCAAACTAGCCTCTCAGTTTGAAGGCTATCGAGCTGAAATTTGGCACAGAGTCTTCTTTTTACTGCACGCTGCTAGTATGTCGGAACCGACCGGATCAAATGACTATATCTTATAGCTGCCATAGAAACCATCAGTCAAAAAATGGGTCTTAGTGAAAAAAACTTTTTTGTTTTCACTGTTAGCGTCCTCAAGCTCGGCCATTATTAATATTATATGCAGACAGATTTGCAAGCTTTGGTCAAAATCGGATGACTATATCTTATAGCTGCCATAGGACTGATCTGTCGGAAAATGGGTCTTAGTGAAAAAAAACTTTTTTGTTTTCAAGTAAATCGTTCTTAAGGTCGGTGGTTCTTCATATTAAACGCTTTCAAACTAATTTGCTAAAGTGGATCGACATCGGGTGACTATATCTTATGGTTGCGATAGGACCAATCCGTCGAAAATGGTTTTTGGTAAGAAGTTTTTTTGCTTTTAATGTTAGCGTCCTTAAACTCACTGATTACTAATTTTATATACTTTCAAATATATTCGCAAAATTCGGTCGAAATCAGATGACTATAGCTTAAGGCTTGCATAAGACCAATGGGTCGGAAAGTGAGTCTTAGTGAGAAAAACTTTTTGTTTTAAATTTTAAACTTTCTTAAACTCGGCGATTGTTAATTTGATATGTTTTCAAAAAGATTCGCGAAACTTGGTCGAAATCAGATGTTTATCTGTAGCAAAATGGGTTTAAGTTACAAAAATTTTGGATTTTTATGTAAGTGTGCATTTTCAAGGGTATAAAAACTTCGGCACAGACGAAGTTCGCTTGGCCTTCTCGTTTATATCCCGATTTACTGATATTGTGTTTTTTATTGTGTCTGCCCAATTGTTGTTGGTGTATTTTAATAGAGAAAATCTACCAAGTATAATCTATAACTTTTTTGCTGCATACTGCTGCACGCAACTAAAATTGACAAGCTGTTCACAAAATTGTATAGATTAATGTGTAAGATGAGGAAACGGTACAACATCTTCTCTGCCACTGCCCCGCTTTAAGCAGAAGAATACTTAGGACACTTGGTAAACCTCTTCTACTCAAACTCTCGGTGTTGTCCTAGCTAGAGATCTTAGCTCTTCTAAAATTTATTCTGTCCACACAATGGTTCAGTACCGAGGACGCCCCTCAGTCTTAAAAGGGGTTAACAGGGAATAAACCTGGCATCGCAATGTGTGAGAGCGACTTGTCGTTCTCAGCCATCGCAACTTAACCTAATGACTTTTGCCCGTTTTTGCCCTATGCGAAAACTTTAACTATTTTAGTGCCATAGAGCTTTGGCATACTACCCTGACCGAGTTCTGAGACTACAACAGGCGCAATTGTTCTGCATTAACGGAGTAGATACTCGAAAAAATTAATAAAAAATTACCTCAACAGTTCGCAAATTGATCAAAGTAAAAAAAAATATTACGAATTTTACTTTACATATAATATAAAGCGATACTCATGAGCGAGTCACATGAGTCACTTTGAGTCACACTCAAAGTGACTTTCTGAGGGGTGATGCATTTCCTAGAAGAATATTATTCAAGTACAAGTCCATCTCCTTCTAAAATGGGTAGACCATTTATTTTATACAATTGGCCATAATATTTCATACAATTATTATATGTTTTTAATCAATATTTCATTATTTTCACATTTTCATTATATTTAAATTCATGTCCCTGGTATCCAATGTCACCGTCGCGACGGTCAACAAAATTCTAATTCATGGCTGGCAGTTAATGAAGTCCTCCGTAGTTCCGGTAGGATGTCTATTAGAGAATGCTTCAAAGAGCAGGAAACAAGTACATACTACAGGGACGATAGAAGATCACTTGCCCTAAAGAAAAGCAGACTGAACAACGTGTCCGATGTTTTTCATAGGGCAATGGATTTTTCCGATCCATTAATACCAAGTCTGTGTTTGAGTGGGAGGCAAATGCAAACCAAAAAGAAATCTCTTCCATCGATTCCTAAAAAGCCAACCTAGCATTTCTCAGATTCATATTCCGATGATGAAGAAAACGCTTTTGATCTTAAAACTTTATGAATTTTTTATTTTTTTTAGGGGTGGGCGTGGTCCGATCGGTCTTATTTTCAAAATTATGACTTAGTCTAAGCATTACCTGTGCCAAATTCTAATCCGATATCTCAATATTTGGACTTTATGCCACATTTTCGGGCATTCTGACCACTGTGCAATGTTGGAAATTCCGACCGGAAGAAAAATTACCGCAAAATGTTCTATGAAAAATTATATTTTTCATCCGGTTGACGCACACAGAGAAAATCCAAGCCGATCGTGCTTAATATCAAGCAGTTTTGATGTCAAAAGTACGATAAGCTGGAATATTCTTAGATCTAAGCCGAAAATACTGATATCAAGCATGAGTTTTTGAGATTGAAATTCTTGGGTTTGAATTAAGTCAGTTTCATATCAATCATAGATATTTTTGGTTGTAAAAATATCGATTTCAAGCATACCTCTTGTTGGATTTAAATAGAATATCCTGATATGGAAAAAAGGAGCGAGCTGTAACTAATTTCAAGATACCATTAAAGCATTTTTTTACTTACTTTAATGGGATCTTGTATTTGGGATCTCGATTTCGATTGGATCAATCTAAAAATATCTTTCAAAAAGATGAATGCGTCAGGTTATATGCTAGTCTTTTTAAAAGCATGATAAAAAAACGACGTTGGTTATAGCGACGACTCAAATATCTTCGTATGATTCGGACAGATGGACTTGGCTGTTGTCACGACAGATGTTGTGCCTTCCATCACAGCTGGCTGTCCCTAACCGATTTGACCTGTGGCTTTGGTGTTCGCGGAGTGCAACCCAATACCTTGCACCTCTTGGGTGGTGCTTTTTGTCCGCATTGATGCTGAAACCGACTAGTTCCAGCTTGTCACCCTCCGAAAGCGCTTCCAGTAGGTGCATGATCTGCGAAACTATGTGAGCGTGATGATTTTTACCCCTATCAGCCATAGTGACTGCACTTGTGGACCATCTTCTTAGCGTTTTACAGCGCTCTCCGTTGAGACTCGGATTTGTTTTCTAAACAGGCCGACAATATCGGTAAGTGTTCAGTTTGAGGATTTAAGTCAGTCAGACTCGTCTATTATTGCTGATCAAGAAAGTAAAGATTAATCATGAACAGCTGTCCTCCTGTTGTCGAAAACCTTTTAGTTCGGTTAGATAAAGCTTAAAATTAAATTGTTTTTATTGCTTCGGACATTCAAACCTTTAAATACCTCATTGATGCAGGGATTTATACCTTACCCAAGCTGGCAGTAAACGCTCAGATAATGTTCAATTCTGACGTCCCCCCAACGTTCAATTGCATTCACAATTTAACCCATTGCTCGGAGGCAACAAATCCCAGCTCTATAACCATAATATGTCTTCATTGCTCAGAAACTGACAGGTCAGCCTGCCTTCCCTGCTCCACCACTGCCATCACTAAAAACGCAACGCATCATACAAACTGCAAGTACTCATAACCCCTTCAGGCCATGGAAATCAACGTTGCATTGTGCTTGCCATTAAATTGTAGCAAACTTCGATGGCTGAAAGAGTGAAAGGCAGGCTTGCAGAAGGAGAACAAAACTAAACTAAACTGCTGCTGCAGCTGGTCGAGATCTTGGTAACCTGATTCAATGAGCTTGGAAATCTATCACCGACATGCGGGGCCTTTCTTTTTGCCACATTGCAACAAAATGTACTAAAACTTGATTGTCCAGCAGAAGTTGTTTTTACCCAGCATATACACATACACTTACGTACATAATCGCACACTCTGGACCCTGATACTTTCTAAAGCAAAAGCCCCGAGCTTCGCCCGCAGTTGTTTTATTACAAATTGGAAAATGGTCTTAAGTGTGACACAGAGATTTGCATAAGGCAAAATGGAACAGCACAGCCACATTTTAATCAGCCATCACTAATTCTCGTTGCAACTATTAATATTTCCGGTTTCAAATGCCAAATCTTATTTCCCAGACATGTCGAATGAGTTGAGTGTTACTGCACTACCCCATATTAGTCAGTTTTCTTTCATATTCTAAGGAAAATTCAATTCACAAAATCAAATTAGGCTTAGGAAAATCCATTTTCTGTCGTTTGAATGGCCATCGCGAAGACAGATCACATCCCAAATTATTCACCTACAAGCACAATGAATCATTTTCCAACTCTGATTTGAACTATTAATATCTTATCAATAAGTTCAATCTGTAAGGAACATCTCGTGAAAATTTCAGCTTTCAAAAAGTGAGATTTCAGGTCCACAGTGAAAAGGAAAGAGCAACATAAAAATAATATTTGATTAAAGTGTTTATCCTTAATTTTTGAAGAGTAGAATAGCAGCAGTTTTAAGTTGGTTTCCAGAGACACCTCCAAAAAGAGTCTCTTCTCGTTGTATTCATCTAAAATCAAAAACCAAAATTATATCTACACAGAGAAAAAAACATCAAATTCATTTTGACCTGATTAAAATTATCTTTTCAAAACTATCAATATTTTCATTTCATTTGGCAAGAAAATGATATCACTCTGATCCAAAATTATATCATTCACTTAAATTGATATTAAATAGTTTCAGAACGATACGAAAAATGTAATTATAATGTGTTAAAAAATATCGATTTGAAATTTTTAACATATCAATTTGATATGTTTTTATATCTGAGTTAAATTGATAGGAAAAACATTATTTTTTTTTCTCGGTGTGTTTGTAGATGAGCATAAGGCCACTTTTTTTAAAACAAAAATAGACACTTGACAATAACACTATAGACAATAAAATTTCAAACCAAAAAAAATGAATTTAAGTTTCAACGGGCACGACGAGGTCACAAAGCTTAAACTAACAATTACCCATTTTCCTTAAGCTACATAAAAATTTTAACAATGAAATCTGTGCAGCATGCGTTGGGCTGACAATTTTTAAATATTTTTCATATTATTGCAACTTTGATCAAAATATTTCCCAAATTTAACGAAAATGAAACCTCATCAAAACCTTTGGAGCCTTTTTGCGGCCATTAAAACATATCTTTTCAAAATATTTAAACTTTCGAATCAAAGAGCGCCCATATGACCTTACATTTTTTTATAAAAAAAAAAGTCGGTCAAGCCCGACTGTAATATACTCTGTACCTGCAGTAGCAGCTGAAAGCAGCGCTGCTGCAGCGAACATTCTTTTGGTCATAGCTTGAGGATCGCTCATCCGATCTTTATAATTTTTATCGCAAATCAATAAATAATCTTGTTTACTAAATATCTCTAGAATGCACGAACCACCTATTTATAAAACTGTCGGAGATATTACGCTTTTTCCAAATTGAGGAGGCGGGAGGGGGCGTGGCAGAAATATTAAATAAGCTTGAGCAAGAACATATAAGAAGTATATGTCCCATACATGTCAAACTTCTATCTCTCACTTCTCTCTCTGAAATTAGTGCGTTCATACAGACCGACGGATAGACGGACATTAGAGCTGGCAAAAACATCGATAAATCGATTCACGAATCGATTCTATCCATGTTGGCGATACATAGATATAGTTTTTGGAAATCGATTAAAATCGGTAAAAAATTCCACCACTAATAAGACAAGCGACGCCGGCGAAACTCGTGCTAAGGGTAAGAACAAATTAATTCAAATTTACAAAAATGGGTAATATTCATTTTCTATTCTGTTTTAGGATAACTAATATTGGTGTTGCTAGAGTGTGAGAGGGAAGCGGATGGAAAAACATTCTGGTAAGTAATTCGTATATTGATATATAAATTCATATGTATGCACTGTACACACTTATACATACACATTGCACATAATGCGTTTTTGGTTACTTATAATTCTTTTTTATATTTTTAATAGGTTTGGGACATACCGCAGCTTATATGAATGACACGATTGTCGAGACCGAGGAGGAACAGTTACCAACTAGGTCAAGAAAAGCAAGGAAAAGTCAAGTGTCTGGGATTTTTTTCATCGTTTACAGCAAAGTGCCAAAAATGTGGAAATATTATATAAGACCTGTGTAAATACTACAAATTTACTCAATCATTTAAAAAGGGCATACACGCTTATCCAAAACAAGGTTTCTAAAGCAATTCTCACCATAGAATTCTTTTTTGGTTTTCTAAAAACAATGAAAATGTACAGCAATGAAAACAAAAATTGCCCAAGCTTTGATCAGAATGATTGCTTGACAGACATTCAACCTTTTCGTATAGTCGAGGACCCCGGACTTAGAAACTTTGTTTACAGTCTCGACCACAAAGTATATTTTGCGAAGCAGCAACACATTTAAAAAAATAGAGGAAAGCTAACTTCGGCTCGACCGAAGTTTTTATACCCTTGTAGCTTGTATGATTTATATAAATTAGTAGCCTGATTCCACTGACACAAATATGTACATTCGGCCAAATGTACACATTTTTGACAAGGCCTCCTATATACATTTTCTGCACCCAATTTCTATGCCAGCTATACTACTATATACTATATAGTTGTCCTATTAAACTTGGTGGAATTATGTGAAAGCTTAGAAAACTTATAAATACGAGGTTTGGGGACGTTTGCGTTGAAGACAAACAAGTTTTTATCAGTAAAACAACATTTTCGACCCATGGTTCCTATGGCAGCTATATACTATAGTCATCCGATCTGACCGGTTCGGACAAATGTGCTGCGTATTTGATATGAAATGGCCCACTGCGCTTTGCATTATTTATGCATCCCAGTTTGCTCCACGGAGTGGGTGCGTATGTTCAGAAAAGTTGGAAACATAATCTCGGACAGGCGCGCATCTTTGAAACCAAGTATAGTAGATTTGCTGTTACTAACTAACAGAATCCAATGGCTCTCGAAGTAATTTTATTATACTATGATTTGTTTCAAAAGTCAAATGTGAAAAGAATCTCATCATTACAAGTATTACATGAAGTGATATTATTTAAGTCGAGCAACGTTAAAAAGAAAATAAATTTGATTTATATTGTTACAAATATTTATATTCTTATTCCTTAAAGGACCGACTTATCATCTTACAGAGAGCTCTTATGTAACAGAAAAACTAACAATTTACACTGTTATTTATTATGCCCGAAGTATTTTTTCCAGACAAAATTAAAAAGTCGATTTTTTCCTAAAAATGTTGGAAAAAAATCAATGCCATGAACTTCGATTTTTTCCAGCTCTAACGGATATGGCTATATCGACTCGTCTGTTGATGATGCTTAATAATACAAATACTTTATAGAGTCGGATATGATTCCTTCTCCCTGTTACATAATTTTTCACAAACTTAATTTACTCGGTGTGACTTTGTTACAGAGTATAAAAATAACCATATTTTCCATACTAAAATTAAAAAATTGGTTTCTTATCAACAAAATTAAAACTTTAAGGGTTTTCACGAAAACTTGTTTCAAGTTATCTGTGTTAAAATTTTAATGTCTATGTATCAATTCGGGATTAATTTGTGTTTGCATTTTGGTGGGACGGAATGGAATTCAACGTGTACAATGGGATCCTATATTTTTTTACCACGTGTACCCACTGTTTTTACCACTTGAAATCCTCTCCAAGTTTTTTCTATTTTTGTAGCGCAAGCAATAAGAGACTATGCAAAAGAATTCACTTTAATTAATCAGATCCGGAGAGTAAGGAGAAGTAAGGAGATTACTCCTTCCTTAAGAATTGTATTTTTGAAAAGAGGTTTGATTTGCCATGCAGAGCAAGAAGAGTTGTGCATACAAGTCAATGTCACACCAACAAATGTAGTGTTTAATTAATTTTGTCGATACTTGGAGAGAATATTGTTGTATCTTTTTGAAACTGAACTCTATGAACTGCACGCATCCTCCCAAAGCCAAGTGCAATTCAAGTGCTTAATAATCTATCCAATTTTATAGATGTTATGCTGTACGTTGGAACTATTAACCTTTCCGGTATAAAATACCATATCTAATATATACCAACCATATCGAATTAGTCTAGCTCCACTGCATTACCCCATGCAATATATAAGGCGGCTTTGAGCCATGAAATTTTCATTGTAAGAAAAATGCAGTTCACAAAATCTATTTTGGTTGCAGTTTTGTCCGTTGTTTTCATGGCTATGGCCATGGCCAGACCGATGCAAGATTCTGCAGACCCGCCCGGTACTCCAAGTGAGTACATAGAAAGAAAATAATTACTTGAAAAGTGTGGAAGGGATCTAATTCTAATTACTTTCCTTTTTATTAAAATTTAGGTCCAGAATGGTGTAAATTAAATTTGGGTCCTGCCTGGGGTGGATATATTTGCCGCCCTTAATAGGCTCCAGCTTGTTATCACTTGAACATACTGCAATGTGAATAGAGTGTCAATATTGTTGTTTTTCTTGTCAATAAAAAACCAATTGAAATGTTCAAAATTATCATTATTATTAGAAATATTTGGATGCATCCATGTGAATGCTTTAAGTTTAAACTTTCTGTCACTATGAAAAACAAGTCCGAAATACGGTCAAGCTCCATAGTTCCATACACTACATACGTCGGTACACACAAAAAAAAATTGTGGGTAAATTTAACCGGTAAAATTAACCAAACTTTTTTTTGTATTACAAATAGTATCAATTATTTTGAGCTCATCATCAACCCAGATTACCCCCTCTCCCTGGTAAATCCATCACAGATCGGAAATACACATACAACTCCTGGAGAAGACCCATTACCAAACCAACATTCACCATCTTTTTGTTGATTATAAATTCGTTTTCGACACACCAATAAATTCAAAGTTCTTTGAAGCCTTGTCCACTTTTGGTATACCAACAAAGTAAGGGAGAAATGATAACCAGCGACAACATCAGTCTGGAAATCCGAAAAAGAATTATTCTTGCAAATCGATGTTACTACGGGCTCAGTAGGAAGTTCAAGATCAGAGCCCTCTGTCGAAAATCGAAATTAGCACTATACAAGTCGATTTTTATCCCAGTCCTGCAATACGACGCAGAAGCATGGACATTTAAAGCAGACGATGAGGCGGCAATTGGCGGGTTCAAAAGATAAGTCCTTCGGAGCATTTATGGACCTTTGAATTTCTAATGAACTTCGCATTGAATCACGAATGAAAAGGGGCTGCTCTGGATAGGAGATGTTACCCGATGGATGAAAAAGCTCGGCGAAAGACTGTGGAAAAAAGTCATTAAGGGACGACCAAAACTGAGATGGGACGATTGATTGTACAATCAATCAATTGTGATATATACAATAAATATATTTTATTAGGCCAAATAGAGTGGACAGAAAAATATGGTTTTAATGGTGAGTACGAATGACTTCATACACTCAGAAAAAAATGGCGTTCTAAAAGGTCGTTCTTAATTTTCCATTCTGAAAACAGGACCACTTTCTCTAAAATATACTATACGTTCTAAATTGACGACAAAACTAAGAAAACTAGTTCTTAAATTGTGTTTTCAAAATTTGAATGCTAATGCCAATGTCAGAGTGACTTGAAGGAAAATACAAAAAAAAAGCAACAAAATATGCTTTTCGCACTGAATATGCAAGTAGTGGTTAGAGATGGCAGCGTGACCTGATGGCATAGTTAAAGCGTTAAAAATATCATAAATATTGAAAGGTCTGAACTTACATTTTACGTAGATTTTTGTTTTAGCTTTATTGTTAAATGTATTTAGAGCAAACTTTCAGTATAGCGCTCCAAAATGAATATGCCATTTGCCAAAAATATTGTATGAGAAAACACTTGGAGATAAAGGATGATCCATTAAGAAGTTTTTTTTTTAAATTATAGCTATAGCCCATTTCCACTGGTATCATTTCTTATCATTTTCATTTCTTAAAATTTTGCCTTTTCCATTGACAAATCGTCATCTTTTTGACATTCACAATACCACGTTGACAAAAACTGCTGAATGGTTTGATTTGAATAACAGGCGACTCTTAAAAGCTCATGTGGACTTTTTGGAATACTTAGCAATTACGCGGGGCGAACGCATTGTTATCGGCCGTGAATTATCAGCAGAAAGCAAAATAGACAACTTTTTTTGACTAGTTTATATTTTAAATAAATAAAATTGCGCCTACCTTTTAAATTCAAATCAACAGTTTATTAGTGATGACACTTTCTGTTTCCAGAGAGTAGCGAGTACTTTGTTAAAAAATACCAAATTCCATCGTGGGGAAAGCCATCATTTTAAAGAAATTACAGAAATGATGGGCAAAATGAAAAGTCAAATCGTATGGAAAATTTTTTATATCATTTCTTGTCAATTCAAGAAATTAAGCTTCATTTCTCTGGTGGAAATAGTGTTTTACAAATAAAATACAAAAAATGGAATTGGATAGTGAAATCCTTATTATGGGCTGAAAGAACTATCTCTGACATTTACTTTTCAAAGACAATTTCATTCAAATGGTGACCGCAACAACGGCGTAAATGGTCCATTCGGATGGTCTAATTTTGGATCACTCTTTCCAGGAATTACGCGAGTAATGTTGACCTTGAAGTCTTGAATCGTAGCTGGCTTATCGACGAAGACTTTTGATTTGACATAGCTCCATAGAAAAAAGTCCAGTGGTGTGATACCACATGATCTAGGCGGCCAGGCAGGTCCGAAGCGCAAAATAAGCTGCTCATCGAAATGATTTCTCAATAAAGCCATTGTTTCGCGCGATGTGTGTGCCGTAGCCGTAGTGCCGTAGCTGCTGAAACCAAATGCCGCTGACATCAAGTGCTTTCATTTCAGGTAACAAAAAGTCATTTATCATGCTGTGGTTGCGCTCGCCATGTACGGTTATGTTCTGTCCGGCCTCATTTTTAAAGAATTACGGACCGAGTATTCCAGCAGCCCATTAACCACACCAAACTGCGGATTTTTATGGATGTAACGGTAGTTCGAGAGTCTCTTCTGGTTGCTCATCAGCCCAAGTGCGACAATTTTGTTTGTTGACGTTTCCATTTAGCCAGAAATGCGCCTCGTCACTGAACGAAATATTGCGCGAAAACAGAGGATCTTTATTGAGCTGCTGCAGAGCCCATTGACTGAAATTCAAGCGCCAATTCAAGTCTGGCGGCTTCAATTCTTGAACGAGTTGGATTTTGTAATCCTTTAAAACAAGATCCTTGCGTAAAATTTGCCAAGTTGTCGAACACGATAAACACTGATGTTTAGATCGGCGTCGAATCGATAGGTCACGGTCTGCAGCCACACTCTCCGCTGCAATCGCAATATTCTCCTCACTACGAGCGGAATGTATTCTATTTGGTCGCGTATTATCTAATAACGTACACTGAGTCTCAAATTTGTGGATGGTTTTGCGAATAGTGATCCCGGAAGGTAGATGATGTAGCTGTAGATGTACACCATATGTAGCTCGAAGTGCACGAAAAATTTTTTCACATTTCATAACAAAAATAAGATGTTTGAATGACACCAGTCACGCGTGATCAGTGATTGGAAAGGTATTCAATTTTCTTACCTTGGTAAGGTACAAGGTAAATGTCAAAAAATATACCTAGGTAAGGTAAAAGGTATACTGAATTTCCAGTACCTAGGTAAAGGTAAAGGTACAAAAAAGGTACTTTTAAATTTAAAAGAATGGTTTAAAGATGTAATATTGTGCTTATTATCTAACATGCTATCTTGATTTTTTAACGTAACATCAGCTTCAAAAATTTCGTCACCTTGTCTGTTTCGTTTTTATGTATAATATTTGGCCTCCACAGCAAAAAATTCTTTCAAAAGAACATTTCAAATATTTTTATACTTAAGTAAAGATTCAACAGATTAACTATAATCGGCAATATAAGTTAAGGATTCCATTTCAATATTGGAATTTTCATCAGAATTCTCAGTTTCATCCAATCTTCCATAACTAACTTCCGTATCTTAAAAGACTTCAGAATCCTTTACATTTCAACTCGCATGTACAATAGTTTCCAAATTTTCCGTAATTTCTTCAACAAGCCAATCTTTAAAACACTTCACATATGGTGATATGGAATTCACGTCAATTTAAATTTTGGAAGTATCATTGTGGACAAAACCAAAGTCTAAGGAAGAATTCTAGAGCCTGTTCAGCATCTTTCGTGACAACTTAGTTAAAAGTGTGTGATGCGCATGTAAAGTACCTTGGCAAAATAATTTCAGCAACAGCTGAACTATCCAGGTCTATTACTTTTAATGTTTTACAGAAGTTGGATGAATTATCTGTAACTGTTCCACATATATTGGTATTTCTAAGTCCGTATTTGCTATGAACTTCAGCTAATATAGTAACAACTATTTCATGATTGTGGGAAAATCGTACACGTTTATATGCGACCACCCTGCAAACATTTTTTATCGCGAAAGATAAGAATGCGATTCTTCCAGTAGGTATCGCTTAACTCTGGCGATATCGCATAGTTATCGCATTCTTATCTCCCTTCGTTAAAAAGTGTGCCAAGAAAGCGATTCTTCCTGGAGATAAGAAAGCGATTCTTCCTGGCGATAAGAAAGCGATTCTTCCTGGCGATAGGAAAGCGATTCTTCCTGGAGATAAGAAAGCGATTCTTCCTGGCGATAAAAAAAAAGTATATTCTAGAGATAGTAAATCGTTTCTTCCTGAACGACGCCTTAGACGGCTGCGCCACGCCGCTCGTGAATATCAACGCATCTAATGTGTTACTTGTATTGAATAAGAAGTACTTGTATTGAAAACATAAAGCAATTTTTGCTTTCTTGTAATTCTCAAGAATGAATTCCCTCTCAGCCCATATAAATAGTGAAATTGAAATTTGCGACGAGAATCGCATTCATATCTTCGAGGCGATATTTTCGCGATATAACGATAACGATTGGACGAAAAAAAAACGATACCACATATAGCTTATTTATCACTTGAATGTTAAGAATTCGATATCCTATGTATTTTGTTTTTGTAAATCGCCAAACATCAGAAAACTCTCCCCTCAAACTATCGCCAAACTCTCTTTTTGAAGATAGAGATAAGGAACCCGACAAAATGTTTGCAGGGCACGAGAGAATGAGCGCGTTCACCAGCACACACCAATCATCTAACATAAATCATCAATCAACAAAAAAGTGTTTGGCTGCTGGTGAACGAGTTTAATAGAATTTTAAGGCAACAGAGTCATCGATATATTTTTGTTGGCGGAAGTTTTGAATTTTTGGCAACTAATAGCTAAATAAAATTTAGAACAGACTTAAATTTATATGACCGTCGTCAATAGCAGCAACTGCTCCTAGAATCCCCTTGAATTTTCCTCAAAACTTTGTTAGCCATTTAATATTTGTTGCAATCCCGGCGAGAATGTACACAACAAACTCGAATATCTGATTGCCAGATCTTTTTCCTATTTCAAAACGGTCATTTAGCAATATGAAGAACTCCTTTTTTTTTGCCAGCAGCCAAATTACATAACGCTGGGTTTTATTACGAGTTACTTTTTTTATTAGTTCATCCAGGGCAACGCAAAGAAGGGTCTGCAAATGTTCATTTTAATAAAGTATTTAATGGCAAAAAGCTGAGTCCTTAACGATGCACGGGACATCATGAAATAATCCTTGAATTTGTCCATTCTGTAATTTTGTACTGTCACTTCAAAGAACAACTGGGAGCGCACGCGAGTCTGCTTCGTTTTGAATAGGCGGCTGTTCAAGCTTTTCTCCTCCTCCTCAACAACCAGTAGAGCCTTCAGAGCCTTGCACGAGTTTCCGTGAGCGACTTGCGAAACCATGTCCTCTGCCAATTCATTAATTAAAAACAAAGCAGTTTCCACATTTTTTTTTTGTTTTTGCCTTCATTAAATTTCTTGTTTGTTTTCAACTGACAGCTGTGTGCTATCGATAACAAATCACAATCAAGCAATTCTAACAAACTATTTCTTTGATGTATTCACATCTAACACAATCACGAAAATTAGCAATCATGTTTGCACATCATGCAACAAAAATAGTCCATTTTTTGTCATCGATTTATGCTGGTGAACGCGCTCAATTAATATGTAGATTGCTATCTATATAGTGGCCAGTCACACCAAAGTAGCTTTTGTTATTGCAACTCCAGATATCGGCAGTCGTACAAATAAAATGAGTATTTTGAAAAATACCAGCGATATTTTTCTTATACTATTCTATTTTCACTTTCGTAAAAATTTCTCAATTTAAAACCGGATTTCAGTACAAAATTTGTGTTAAACTCGCCAAATTTTTGGGAAAGTGAAAATGGGAGCTAGGATCGTATAGTTTTTGAACAGGGAATGTTTACTGGACGTCCAGTGATAGCCACAAACAGGCCACTGAAACTTTTTTCTTCAACATGGCAGAGCGGCAACATCTTGGCTATAATGTAATCGACGCGAAAAAATCTCGTTAGAAAAGTACCTAGTACCTTACCTATTGACAAGGTAAATTAAAATAAAGGCCACTGCGCGTGATATCTGAGACAGAATAATGAAAAATAAACCTCTTAATGAATCACCCTTTATAAAAACAAGTTTTCCCGGCATATTTTTCGAAATTCAAGTAATATTTTGTGTTTATTAGAAAATTTTTCAATATATAAGGTGAGTTTCATATATAAAACGCAATTAAAATTTTGTATAACTCCTTTAATTTAACCAAGGCTGCAAACCGGTCCTGAACCGAAACCCAATGAACCGATTCGGTTCGGGTTTTCCGGGTTCCTCGAACCGGACCATGAACCGAACCGTTCAAATAATTGATCCCCGAACCTGAACCCGAAACGAGCCCCTGTATACAAAAACAAGTTTCGGTTCAAACAATCATTTATGTAAATTTCTTAAGATATTTTCTAGTTTTCTCAATATTATGACTGAAAAAAAATATTTTATAGTAGAGTACAGAATCGCTTGAGTTGGTAATTAAAAATGCTTTATAGATATCCAATCCATATTGCGATTTCGAGAAAAAAGAAAACCATAAGTTTAGTCGCAAAATCGGAATGCAAATGCATTTGGAAGATCATTTTTAAGCTCTTTTGAAGATTTGAGAGATTAAATTTATATCCGATTTAAAGAAGACTCGGAAATGACTCATGTATATTCTCGAAACGTGATTCATTGAAATGACGACTAGAAAAAGACTCGCCAATGATTGGGAATATGACTCGAAATTGAGTGAAAACTGATGAGAAAATTGGGCTAAACCGACTCTTTAAGAAGATTCTCGGCTTGGGCTCCATATTCTCACGACAAAAGTATCATTTATTAATAAATTATTACTATTTTAATCAGACAGAGATTAAAAAAAGACTCAAATGTGATTAGAAATTTCATAAAATGCTGGCTAGATATATACATAGACGGTGAGGCTTCCAAAATTCAAAGACCAGGCTCTTTTCAAAGACTTGTTAGAACACCTATGAATGATAACAATAAGGAATGTGGTCCAGTCGACTTGACGACTCACGTACATTGCATGGTAATCTGGACGCGTTCTCCTGATCAAACTTTTCAAATTTCTAAAGTTTGACCGAAAATTGAGTCAAAAATCGGTCAACTATTTAGCAATCTATGAACCCAAACTCGAACCAAAACCTTGAGTTCGATTAGTATAGGAACCGGTAAGCGAACCGAACCTTAGACTTTACCACCAAAACTTTCCAGGTTTGCAGCCTTGAATTTAACAAATGTCAGATATTGCCACCATAAACATTTCCGGTTTTAAATACCATATCTTATGTTTACCACCTTTATCGAAATATCCCCAGCATATCAAATAAGTTCAGTTCCACTGCATTACCGATGCAATATAAAAGGCAGCTTAGAGCCATGGACCATTTATTGTAAGCAAAATGCAGTTCACAGAATCTATTCTGGTTGTAGTTTTATCCGTTGTTTTCATGGCCATAGCCATGGCCGATCCGATGCAAAAACCTACCCCAAGTGAGTACATAGAAAAAAAAAATTACTTGAAAAGTATGAAAAGGAACTAATTCTTATTAATTTCCTTTCTAATGAAATTCAGATCCAGAATGGTGCAAATTAAATTTGGGTGCTGCCTGGGGTGGATATATTTGCCGCCCGTAACCGCCTCCAGCTTGGTGTCACTTTGGCAATTGGAACGTCAACGTCCAAAGTATAAGTTATCTGAAAAGAGTGTCAATATTTGTAGCGGCGCCTGAAGCTTTTCTTTTGCGTTAAATAAAACATTCATATTGGTTTTGGATGTAAAAGTATGCAAACGGTTTTGGTAAGGCAAATTAAAGGGTCATCCTAAAAGCAGGCAATACTATTTTTGTCTTTGCGTGAGACTGGCTTAAAAGCTAAAACAGCTGATAGCATGTTGATATAGATCAGAGTCCGGCTCGTCCCTATCTGAAGTGTATACGACTTCGCTCTGCGGCAGCGACCTCGACACACCGACAGTACACGTGCTTATACTGCTCTCTTTTGCAAAGCGCGCTCTCGCGTTGTTAAACACACACAACCAACAACGCCAAAATGAGCATGTGTGTTTTGCCGGCATCTGATATAGATAATTATCGTCATCAAATGTAATTAAAAGCTCTTGCCGGCTCGTCGCCCAATACCAGATCGTTCGTTCTCCACAACACAGTTGGCTAGACTCACTTTACAATTATAAGTTTAATGTTAATTGACATATTATATATAAATAATTTAGTGACATCAAGATTACACACACATTAGCTAATACTGACATTTATACAATAAGCTCGTTTATAATTAATTTTCTGTAATTTATGGCCTTTTCTATATACTCCGCAAGCATGATCCAATTGAAGGGATCTTCAACGTTTAATACGCATATTATCACCTGCTCCGTAAGTTCCGTTCTTCCAAGGGATCTGCAACGAAACTCTCAGAGAACGGGACATCTGCCTAGGAAGTGTGTTACATCTTCGACGTTATCAAGGTTGCACAGAGTGCACTCTTTATTTCCGGTTTAGCCACAGAGTATCCAACTAGTTGTTGATACATTATGTTGTACCTATCATGTAGTCAAGATACTTATAAAAGCGAGATGTTGCACTCTGGGTGTGGGATATGTGGTCTTTTTTTCTTAGCGCCATGAGGAGTTTAATACTTATATTGCACCAGTGTTCTTTTGTAATATCCGTCATATTTATAATTTCTTGAGAAAGGTCGCAGCTTTGTTATTGATTTTGTTTTTCGTCAAACCAAAAAACTTGTTTTCGTATTACGTATTTGGTTAATATCTGGAGTAGTCGGCAAGCGTCGTATTCAAACAATACCCTGTGAATGTTCTTTAGGTGCCAATTTAGACCGTACAAATATCCTTCTTCTGCTCCCGTTTCCATACAAAGTGCATAATTGGGCGTAGTCTCTGCTATCTTTAGGATTCTTTTGATGAAATGCCGCTGAAGTGCATTTATTTCGCCAAATCAGCCGAATCCACAAACTTGTGCTGCATACGACTGTATACCTCTAGCTGTTGCCTGGAATTGGTTCCACTTGCTTCTCAATGAAAAATCCGGCTTATTCATAATGGTTCTCCAAGTTGAATTCAATGCCCCTTTTGCCCCTGATGTCCTTCGTCGAATGTGAGTTTCAAACGACGAGTTAAAGTTACGCCAAGATGTTTAAACTCCGCCACTGTTCTTATCGCCTCAGATCTATACCCCTTTTTCCGTCATTATTTCTGATTTTGCCAGGTTGACTTCCATTGCCCACTTATCGCAATATACTTCCAAGTTATGTATTTGTGCAATGTGTTTCGTCGGATAGTATCACAATATCATCGGCATAAAGAAGAAGAAAACTATATTCCATATGGATCTTAATAGATCTTTTTTTCGGTGTAAGATAAGTTTTATCCGAATGAAGGTTAAGTTAAGTTGCGCTGACGGACCCTCTACAAGGGAGATTACACTTAGACCGAATTAATCCTTAGCGATGCCGGATCTATGTAGCTTTTAAGGATGACTTGTCAACCATTTTAATACATGTGATCCCGTACATCTCCTGCTCAATTTGTTTACGGACCACGTAATATACCTTTCATCAGACTGAATTTCTTCCTTGAGAGTATCCCATTTCCTCAACGGCACGATATTCTCCATATAGGGCGGTTAGTACTTAAAATAGTCTGCTAAGCCGCTGCTATTAACACGATAACACACTTTTTTCTATCGATAAATATCAAAGAAACCTTGGGCTTATTATTGCGCTGTTAAATGAGCCCATGAAGTTACACACAACAGCACCTCATATAACATATTTTGTGTGCTATTTTAATAAATTATTATTATTAATTGAAATGAATAACACATTAATTAATCTTATCAGTATGCCTTTTTACAATCTGTAGCATGAGCCCCTTCTACCTCCAATTGAACGTCGGTAATTACCTCTTTCGACATTTTCGGTGTGACTCTTGTGCGGACTGCTGCTGATGCCTCCGTCCAAGCAGCGGCGTATATAGGGCCGCAGAACTCGAAAATTGGAATTGGCAGCGGTCCATGGGTGACCACATAACGCTTGGACACGTAGTCGTTGGACACATTTACCAAGTTGAAGTTTGTTTCGCATATTTATACTCTGTACCGAAGGTACATAGAGTATATTAAGTTTGTGCAAAAGTATGTAACAGGGAGAAGGAATCGTTTCCGACCCTATAAAGTATATATATTCTTGATCAGCATCAACAACCGAGTCGATATAGCCATGTCCGTCTGTCCGTTCGTATGAACGAAGAGATCTCAGAGATGGTAAGAGATAGAGGTTTGACATGTATGGGACATATATTTCTTATACTTGCAGGCAGATCAAGTTTATTTCCAATTTTCCACGCCCCCTCGTGCCCCCGCAATTTTGAAAAAACGTCATATCTCATACAGTTTTGGAGATAGATCGTTCGTTCCTTCTATAGATACCTTGTAAACAAAATTATTTATCGATTTGCTGAAGGAATGATAAAGATCGGATGAACGATACTCAAGTTATGGGCAAAAAACGGCCACTTAACCCCACCCACCCCCCCCCCACCAATAACCACAGCAACATACCCTAACCGTTCAACACAGGCAATCTTAGTGCGAGAGAGAGAGAAACTTAGAGAGCGCACCGCGTTGTGCGCGGGGTGTTTACTGGCCGTTTGACTCCTGAGCAAATGCGAGTGTAAGGGTACAGAGTATGTTATAGTCGGGCTTGACCGAATTTCTTTCTTGTTTTTACCTGGAAATAATTGGCATTGATGTAGGGCACATCCTCGTTGCCCGATTCGCTTTTCCTCTTGGTCTGGTAGCTGTGATTGAAGACACAAATCGAACTGATTGAGGGGACTAGAGGCGCTTAGAAGTGTTTGAATGCTGGCCAAATAGATTTTAAACTCCTCGCTTGTGGTGACAGGGTATGTCACATAATGTTGCGCACACCGCCACCAATTCCCCCACACAGGTACAGACCCGACCGTGCTCCGGTCCGCCGTTGTTCTCTGGCGGGTTTCCGAGTGTTTCCTATCCGCCAAGTACCACACCTCGGTCTTCACTTTCACTTCGCCTATTAAATTCAGCTAGCCAGACTTTTTACCAAAATATGATATTTCTGCCTAATTTTACACTACACGAAAGCGAAACCACAATTTGATTTGATTTAAAAACCATGGAAACCACTAAACCGAACTAGTCTTAGCTCCCGCTGGGATTTCATGCCTGGTTACTTACACTTGCGGTGAACCACTACAGCTGCAGCTGTCTTGTGCAAAGCATTTATCTCTTCCTTTATATTTTAATGTTTGTCATTGCATACTCTTAGGATGCGGGTAAGCGAAGTTCAAATGCAGCCGAAAAGTAGGCAGTGAAAGCCGTAATATTTCTTCACGGCCTTATGAGCGATTCCATTTGTATAATTGAATATTTTTAGAGAGTTACTACTGTCTTAAATTTCGCTGAGTTTAATGTCCTGCCATGTGCCACATTTGCAATTGCCTTTCCATATGTAAGTATACCATGTCTCTAGGTTTGTTTGATTGTGGAAATGATGATGACGATGATTATGAAACCGCCACCCATTGTCTATGACTATTGTGGTGGCGGCTTTTGTTTTTTGTGTGTCCGTGTGGGTGTGTGTGTGTGTGAGCGCGAGTGCCGCCTCGCGTTGTCTAATAAAAGAGCATCACAATGTGGGTCATTGTACCATGCGAAGGCAGTCAACATCATATGGCTTTGCATTTGTCAGCAGCAACAGAAACACCAACAAATGAAGCGCCTCTGCTGCTAATTGCAAACACACAAGTCGCCGGTGCTTGTCATGTGCTTTGTGGAGTCGCCCCACAAGTCAGCAGCAGCACTAAAAAGGAGGAGGAGTGGCAGAATAGGGCGTAGGCGGAATAAGAACTTCTCTGAGAAAAACAAATCGATAGGAATTTAGCATAATTAGTTGTTGATTAATTAAGAGTATATTTAATGGAATATGGGAGAATTCCTCAGTAATGAAAGTCAGTTTTTTTATAATCTAGTAAAGACCACTGAAGAGATTTGTTTGGGTTATTTAAATTCCCTTTTTAGTAAGTGTGTAGACCCGAGGGCCTTTGAGAAAATTGTGCAAAACAAGGAAACAATTAGGTAATTCGATTTCAAACTTCAAATATCTATTAACTTTTTATATCAACGGACTTAAAAGCCAACAAAATACACAAATCGCACCCAAAAAAAATGAGAAACCTAGAATTAAAGTGAAGCAGTTCCTAAAAAAAAATTGCCTAAAAATCAAAGGTCATTTTGTTACTAGCCGGCTAGAATGTGACCTTAAAGCCAAATTTTCAGGCAGTTTTGTTAAGGAAATATGTCGCCTAAAAGTTAAGGTTACTTTTCCTAAGCATTCTAAATCACAGTTTTCGATAGTTCAATAACAAAAATACACTCAAGAACTTTATCGGAACTTTTGGCATTTCTGTACACACACACATAATTGAGAGGTGCGCGTCCCGATTGTTGTGATTCTTCGAATTAAATAAAAAAATTAAGTTATTGGTATTTCATACACAACTTGAAATATATTTCTTACTGCAAATAAAGCCGTGAACGGACCTCAAGTAAAAAACAATGTGAAAAAACAATGTGAATATGTATGCACAATGTCCGTTATCGCTTTCTTGTGTTGATTGTGATAATTTATTACAAATACATTTAAGACATGGAGATCTTTCTACGAGAATTAAAGTGCGAGAAGCTGTTAGAATGCTTCCAAGGTAATAAACCAGCTGTGAATTGGTAATATGAACAAATATTAAACTAAATTTTTGTTATGTTTTTGAAGAGCACGGAATTGATGCAGACAGCGTTTGCCTACCTACGCCGGAGAAGCTTAACTTCATTGTACCGAAACAATTATTCGGAATTTGTGTCATTTACGAGCACAAGCTAAAAAGTTGAAATAAATCGGTAAGTTGAGTGGATATATGTTGGAGGAACACAAGCGAACACGCTCATTCTCACTCCAAGAGATAGTCTTCGAGTGTGTGTGAGCGAGAGAGCGGTAAAGAGGACATGCGAGCGAAAAACCAGTCATGATTTGGCTTCACCGTGTAAATCCCGACTTAGTTGTATCATGTACCTGACTATAGCGCCCTCGTAGAACACTGCCTGTCACAAATATTTTTCGCGCTATTAATGTATTTTTCCACATAAATTTATTTATTACATGGTTTTTGGACATAAACTGGTAATATTCCGTATTAAGAATGTGAAATAATTATTAATAATGTCTCTACTATCATTTAACAGATAAAAATCGATTTTCAACGTACATTCCCTAATAGCGAAACAGATTTGGGAGCCAACTGTAAAGACAAATTCGTTATTTTAGTGGGATGCAGAGTCAAAGAAGCTTATATCTTACAACTTCTTAAAAAGTTATATGATACTTGCAGTTCTGAAGGTAGTAATATTTATACTAAAAACCAATTTTATATATTTAATCATTGTTTTTCCCAATTGCAGATAAAAAGAATATCGCGATATTTCTAATTCTCCATGCTATTTTGGTGCCTACGTAAATCTGTTCTGCAGGAAAATAATAAGAAATTGATTTTAAAAGTAACCAATGCAGATTCAAGGAAGGAAGGATTATAGAAAAAGTAATTTTACTTTTAGTGCTACAAAATGCCGGTTTGATCATTCCATAAATTTTGACTTATTTAATGAAAACTATCCTGAACAAGATTTCTCAACAGCAATAAGCTACTAATATATAAAAAAAAAAGTTTGAATATTGCTGGAAACAAAAATATATTATTTTTGAAGATAAAATTAATTTTTATTTTATAAAGGAAATATTGTTGTACTATGGAAAAATTGTTATTTTCTGCCAGGAACTGAATACAAAATTCAGCAAACATTATTCCTTTTATGAAATCAGAGTATTCGGATTATTTGAATTATTCAATATCAATGAAATTGTCAACTTTCTGGGGAATATTTGACCTCACATTTGGGAAAATAAATTCCATAAATTTATGAAATTTTTTGCCTTATAGCAAGGTTAAAATTACCTAAAAGCTTAAGGTCATAAGCAACCTTAAAATAAGGATGACATGTCATTGGCGCCACTTTGAGGTCAAAATGCCATTATTTTTAGGTCATTTTCGGTGTATTAGGCAATTTTTTTTTGGGTGCGGGTAAATATTTTTTCGAAATTAAGCAACTTTAATTTTTAAGAAATTTTATATGGAAATAGTGTGACTAAAATTAACGTTAATTTTATAAAAATCAATCGTATTATATATCAATGACAACCTCATGCATGCGATTATTTTTCCACTTGGGGTCTCTGCTCCTTGCAGAGCTTTACAATCCAGATACATGTGAATAATTATTCGTTTATTATCGGACCACCAATTCGAACCGGAGTCACACAATGCAAGGACGAAAATGGAAATCTAGTCACAGATCCGCAAGTGGCGCTAGACAAATGGAGAAGCTATTTCGCCAACCTGCTGGGAGGCGACAACGAACACAAAAAGGCTTAAGAACAACAAATCAGTAGGTGCAGATGACCTGCCAGCTGAACTGTTTAAGGCTGGAGGCGAGGAGTTGTCAGCAGAATATGGTCCGACGAGAGCATGCCCGAAGATTGGAGTCTAAGTGTAATTTGCCCACTTTTTAAAAAAGGAGACCCTGCAGTTTGCGCCAACTACCGTGGGATCAGTCTCCTCCCCATCGCATATAAGATTCTGTCGTGCATTATTTGTGAACGTCTAAAACCGCTTATTAGCACACTGATCGGACCTTATCAGTGTGGCTTCAGACCTGGTAAATCCACCACAGACCAGATATTCACATTACGACAAACCCTGGAGAAGACCTATGAGAGAAATATCAAAACCAACCATCTTATTGTTGATTATAAATCAGCCTTTGACACACCGATAAGGTCAAGGTTCTTTGAAGCCCTGTCTACCTTTGGTATACCAGCAAAGTACGTTCGACTTTGCATGATGACGTTGAGAAGCACTCGAAGCTCCGTCAAAATAGGAAAGAACCTCTCCGAACCATTTGATACCAAGAGAGGTTTTAGGCAGGGTGACACCCTATCGTGTGACTTCTTTAATCTACTGATGGAGTATATACTGCGCCAGTGCCCAAATGCCAACAGATCGGGCTCATTTCTTTATAAAGATCTAATGCTACTCGCATACGCCGATGATATTGACATTATCGGCAAAAACGAAAGGGCGGTAAGCAGGGCGTTTTCAGAGATTGAGAAGCAGTCTAAACTTATGGGCTTAGCGGTAAACTAGGACAAGACAAAGTACCTAGTATCCACGGACAAGAAGTCTACGCGTCTTGGACAATTTATTACTATGGGGGAGTACAACTTTGAGGTTGTAGAGGAATTTGTCTACCTCGGGACGATGATTACCGGCGACAACAACATCAGCCTGGAGATCCGAAGAAGAATTACTCTTGGAAACCGATGCTACTACGGGCTCAGTAGGGAGTTCAAGAGCAGAGCCTTTTCTCGAAGAACAAAAATAGCGCTATACAAGTCGCTTATCATCCCAGTCCTGCAATACGGCGCAGAAGCATGGACAATGACAGCAGCGGATGAGGAGGCGATTGGCGTTTTCGAGCGAAAAATCCTTCGGAGGATATATGGACCTTTAAAAGTTGGCGATGGATACCGCATTCGAATGAATCACGAACTGTATGAGCTCTATAAGGACATCAGTCTCGTCAAGTTAGGTCATGTAATCCGGATGGATGAAGAAGCTCCAGTAAAAAAGACGTACAAAGCGAAGGCGGCTGACTTTGGAGGACAAGGCAGGAGGGGTCGCCCACCACTAAGATGGGATGATCAAGTGCGGAAAGACATTTCCAACCTTGGTGTGAACAACTGGTGCCAGCTCGCAATATGCAGAAGCGAATGCAGGGCATTCATTACATAGGCCAAGACCGTCAAGCGGTTGTGATGCAACATCGGGCCAATAAAGAAGAAGAAAGAATTCGAATAATGCGCCTAATACACCACCCAAATTTTTGTGCAAATTCACACGCATTTAGCCCACACACTAGAGCAGGGAAACATCGATGTTCGCAACCATCGATGTGTCCGATGTCTGACAAACATTGATGTGTTCGATGTTTTGAAAAAAATTCGATCTAAAACATCGATGTTTCTGATGGTAATACTACATATAAGTTTAAAAATTGTCAAAATGTGTCAAACTAAGTAATAAAGTGGCTCAACATAAAAAATACGTGATACGCGGAAAAGAGCGAAAGTCCAATAAATTACATACACATGGGCAAATCATGTGCATGTAAGAGTTTTTGTGTGCTCCAAAACTTACTATTAAGATATTTGTCCATATTTTCGATCCTGCGACACCACCACAAGCTCTCCTATTTACTTATATTTAATTGAGAAATAGTTATTTAAAACATTTATATTATATATTACATATTTTAATAAGTTCTCGCTTCCTCTGCCGACTCCTTAAGAGATTGTAGAAAAGTAAAAACAACGATGTCAAAAAAAAACATCGATGTTTGCCACTTCTCCCAAACATCGATACATCGCTTAAAAAATCGATGTTTTCCGCTGCTCTACCACACACCACACCAACATTTGAGCAACATTTCAGTTGAAAGCAAGCGCTCGGCAAGTAAAGATGGAAGAAAACGCAGCTATTGCTGTTGCTTTGGCAGTGAAAAGGAAATTAAAAAAAGAAAAGAAAAAGAAGCCGTGGCTAGTTCAACGTCCAATTTTTTCACATGAGCATCTACTGAACGAATTGGGCAGTACATCGCCAAAGGACTTCGGATGAATCAACAAGTTTTTGATGGGTTGCTGGAATTGGTGACTTTTTTAATTCAAAAACAAGATACCATTTTGGGAGAAGCTATTTCTCTTAAAATTTGATATTGGAAGTTCTTTATGTCTCTGTTGGCGTACTCCTTCGCTTTTATGTTCCACAGAGAAGGTAAAGAACGATACACTTCTATGAATTCCAAAATAAAATTCAGCTCCGCTTCTTTTTCCATGATTGCAAGTAGCCGACGACTTGCTACGAACTGAGCACAATTTGCGCAAAATGCACACTCATCACACAAACACTCCTAAATATTTGAGCTAAAAACCCAAATAAACAAAACACTTTTGATTTTGGTCTCGATTTGCACAAATGCCTAGGTGTGACGCATACACCCATATTTCACTAACACACATTAACGTTTTGCCCAAAAATTTGTGTGGTGTATGGGGCGCTTATGGGATGTCGGAATATCGATATCGAATAATTTTTGAATATATTTTTGGTGGATATTACTGTTAGTTTCGGTCACAAAAAGGAAGTTTTACTGAGGGCACTCTCTTAGATATTATTAATTTTAGTAATAGTCACGTAATAGTCACGTCCGAAGTCACGTTTTATGATGCGCGACAAGATGTCCTTGTTGATATTCATCTCAAGAGACATGATTTTCTGCTTGCACAGTGGATTTCGATTAATTCGATCTTTTACGGTCTTTTATTCCATCAGTATCCTCAAATAACTTCACGGTACGATACACAAGGTTTTGGGGTGATTACCTGTGGGCGCAACATCCGAAAGATTTCACGTTTTTCGTAGCCGCATTAATGCAGGCCAATTACGACAACACGATTTTCGACCATGATTCCAAACAACTGACGCCAAAAACTTTTGATGCTGTAGTACAGCATAAATGTCACTTGTGAAATAGCCGTCAAAGTGGAGTGGATGAGTTCAATGATTTTCGAGAGCGAGTGTGTTTATTACGTGTACCAAAACAATTGCCACCTCTAATTTTTTTTTTAGGAATCAAAGTAGCTTTGAATTTTTCAACATAGCATATAGTCGGAATTCTACACTTTTTATTTAGTTTAATTTGTTCATCAGAACAACACACACCAGTTTTTTTTTGACTAATAACTACTTCTAAAAACAAAGAAAATTTTAAACTTATTTTTTCATTTATTCCAGATTCTATACCTTGGTTACCTTCGGCGTATTATGGGGTGCAGCTGCAGTTCACCTGTGCGAAACTCGGGCCACATATTTGATTATTTAATGGCATATTTTTCTTTGCCTGGCTGCTGACACCATGTTAATTATGTTTCCAGTTTGGGTAAGTCTTAAGGGGGTTGTGGGCGATGCCACTGATTGGCTTGGAAAATGTGGCGAAAAAGTGAATGTAAGTCTTAAAGCTGCCTTTACACTTATCATATATCTCTAAATAGTCGGTTGTCAAAATTCTCTAAAGAGAAACTCTTATCAAATTGAACCTGTCAAATTGCATCAAAAAAAGGCTAAATTTTAAACAAAATTTAGTTATTTGCTTTGCTATTTCACTATCGTCGGAGAGACTTTTTAGAGTTATATGATAAGTGTAAAGGCAGCTTTAACAAATTTTCCCCGTTTCAATTTCTAATTTCATTTCCAAACCCATTAAGGAGTAACAGAAATTCCCTGCACTAAGGCCAATATCATTTGCCTTTATAATTGCATTTCTGATTAGATGAGAGAGAGAACCTTCCTTCTACCACCTACTACTAAGTCCAACCAATGAGGTAGTTAGTCAGTTCCAGTTAGCCACAACAACAATCATCATCTGGGAGGTGCCATCCTCCTCCTTCACGCCGCAGACGTTAACAACGAGCGACACACACACATGCAACAAAATGGGCCAGTTTACACCTGCAGTTAGTGGAGTTGGCCTGTGGCCAGAGGTTGGCGGTGGAGGAACCAGGTCATGTAGTTTCAACTGTGGCATGGCCTTTTCCATGTAATTATTTGTAATTTGTTTGCCCAAGTGCGCTGGCAAAGTTGTTACCATTGTCCTAGTTTGTCCCCTCGTCCTGTTTCGTGTTAATTCGGAAGTGCTTGGTTATGAAGGGAGGCAGAGATTGTAAGTTGTTCTAAATCGAATATGCCAACAGCTACTTAAAAGCCTTTGCCATTTGAGATATTAGACAATAGTCTTTTATACTTAAATATAGATTGATGATGGCGTCGACATTCAGTTGACATCGTCATGGACAACGGAAACGGAAATGTTTTCGCTGGCAGGCGACATTAAGAAATAATTAGCCCCGAAAAGAGCGCTGAGAGCTTAAGCTAAAAGCTTATGGCGTAATTGTCTAATGGAGTCGAACTATAGAGAAGAAAAGGGGGCTGGCTCAGAGGAAGTGCGAGGCCATTTTGGGGCTCATGGCTCATAAATTATAAACAATGTGCAGTTAAGTCTAAGATGAAGTCTTTAAATGTGGGCATTGGCATTTCTTTGTGGGATTTGTATGGTAATTTTGTTGTTTTGAGAGTGATTAAGGGGGAGAAATAAAGAAAATTTGTTTAATTTAACAAAAACATGTTACAAAGTTTTAAATTAACAGAAATTTGTACAAAATTTTTTATATCAACCAATACAAACGAATATTATTATATTCATGGCTAAGCAGTTATGCGTGTTTATTTGTTGTCTTATCTTAAGTATTTAGCCGTCTTAATGCCATGGAAATCCCTTAGCAGCAAATTGCGTATATTAACTTGTTTTAAAACGACATAACTCCGCGAGTAGATATGACGCTTTCAAACGTCTTGGCTTCGCCATTGATCACAGCGGAGATATGACGTTTAGAAAAAAAAAATTGTTTCGATCTGAAAAGTCGTTTATGAGTTATTGACCCTAGCCGGTACTGACTTTGACTGACAATCTAACTGCATTCATTGTTTCTTACATCTGTTTTTCCTGCTCTTTAGATTCATTACTTAATAGGCTAATTACACTGAACACATCTAACATCTTACATCCCACATCGTGAGTCAAATGCATTTGCCGTGTCAAAATTGCTCATCATGTTTGCATTGCAAATAGTTATTAAGTATTTTAACTCATGATGTGGGATGTTAGATGTGCTCAGTGTAAATAGCCTATAAAACAAAACAAAAAAAAAAATTTAATGAATTAAGAAAAGAATTTATTTTTATATATCAATTTACCTTCAGTGCTTCTAAAGCAGAGATGGGCGCGTCGCGACGTTCCAATGCACACGAGGCAGCGTGTGCATAGGACCTCTGCCGCTGCCGACTGCACAAAATCACACGTACGCTATAAGCATTGAAAGCTATTTATAGAACACGAATGCGGCGCACGCAAATTGTGCTTGTATCCGTGTGAAAAGTGTCGCGATATGTGTGCATGCCCATCTCTGTTCTAAAGGTATGCTACACATTTTAACCCATATGAACCGTTTAAAAATAGTTAAGCTCAGAAAACTCTCGGGCAAAAAAACAAAAGCATACTCTTCGGCTAATTGTATAATAGAATGATGCTCTATTTCAAATGGGAATACAATTTTAAAAGCGATTTAATGAAAACCAAGGCAAAACCGCGCAAACGCATACCTCCAGCTATAGTGCAATATTCAAAGAGAATATTCAGCCATGTTGACAGGGAATCGCGACGGGTACTTTTGAGCACTCTCAGCGCAAAGGCGCCAAATGCAAACACTTTCGAATGGAAGCTTCTTCATATTTTATTATTGATATCTGGTCCATAGGCAAAAATTTAAAAATCCAACTCCGGCAACTGTCCTAGTTTTGACTATTAATTTTTTATTTTTTGCATCAATTTAATGAAAATCAACTTTAAACGGCTACCATTCAGAAATCATTTTGTGAAAAGGTTCCAAATTTTTCCATAAAATATCTATATGTATTCCAAATCATTTCCGACAATCGTTTTATCCAGTTTTCCAAACAACAAATTGGGACTTTTGGCCAAAATTTCTCCAATCGGAGCTATGTCGTTTCGAAATGACATAGCTCCGCGACGGGTGTAGCGCACCAGTAGTATGTGTGGCTTCTGGTGCGGGAGGTTGTGAGTTCGATCAGGCCTTGGACCATCTAATAGAAAAAGTTTTTCCTTCTTTAAAATAAAGCTTTTACACACCCGGTCACCTTCACCAGCTACTGGCGCCAGATGTGAAGTAATAACTAGCCATGAAAAGCAAAATTTCTCGAACTATTGCCGTTCTGATTCGGCGTTAAACTGTACTGGGTCCCATTCTCTTGTGCGAAAAATTATAATTAGCTTGGCCCTAGCCCTCCTTTGGAGGTGTTGCTTGAGCCAATTTTACATTTTACAGTTTTTGGTCAGTGGAATGAAAAGTTATTGCCAAATTAGGCACTCGTATTGTTGCTAGATATACATAAAGCGAATTGTTCTTTATTTTTTGATCAATTTAGAAATTGTTGAGGAGTTTAATTTGCATTTAAGTCTTTGATTGATTTATAAAGAATTTTTTTGTTAAATGTGACCACAATTTAGCTAAAACGAAAAAGTCCGTCTCTTTCATCTTCTACTGTTTCATTTCCGATCGTTTCGCTTGGAATTGTGGTTTCTGCCTTATGTATGGAATTGCGATCGGCTTACTTTTCAGAAAGTAGTGGAATTGAGAACATGACATTCGCTGGTTAAATGAACGTTTGTTAATGTCATATTTTTCATATCAATTTGGGGGGAAAATGATATGACTTTCATAACAATTAGAATTCGAAATTCGAAAAACGGAAGACGGAATACAAATGAGCAGCATGGAATGCAAAGCCCTTATGCAGACGATATGGTGATTATGGCAGAGAGCGCTGATAAAATTCAACGAATGATTGAGCAGACGGAGCAGTATTGTCGCAAATCCCATGAGCAACAGGTATACCTTAACATTAAAGGCAAGGGAGACAGCCGACAGGCTCGCTAGATTTGGCACTACCGCCCAGCTCCTAACGGATAGGAGCACAATAGGGGTGCCTTTTGCGACTTGTAAATTAAAAATAAGGGAAACTAACTACCAGATGGCCAATCAATTCACACGAGTGAAATCTCTAGGCTAACTTTACCCACTCTTAACTTCAAAAAAACGCTGCTGCGTCTAGGCAGGCAGAACGCCTCCCTAATCGTAGGAATTCTCACAGGACATTGTCTTATCGGCAGGCATGCCGCGAGACTTAATATCAACCATAACTACTATTGTAGAAGAAGAAGAAAGCGCTCAGCATCTTCTCTGCCATTGTCCAGCGCTCAGTAGAAGACGATTCGCCATCCTTGTTCAGCTTTTTCTACCTAACATTTCAGCCGTCTCTGATATGGAGATGGCTTAGCTACTCAAGTTTTTGCTACTTTCTAAGTGGTTCATGAGGGAAGACCCACCCTTTAATTTTCTTAAAGTAAAAGTTTAGGGGTTATACGGTATCACAACGGGCCTTTTTTTCTTTCTCTTTTCTACCATAGCAACCCAACTGACATAATATTAAGGCAAAGGATTCACTAAAAAATTTTATCCAAAACAAGATTTTGTTGCATTCCATTTTATTTTAGGAAATTATTGCCTGAATATCACATTTTAGGTAATAAAATCCATTTTTCTAAAATTTAAGGAACATTTTTTTTCTGGGTGAATCCGATTTCTCATCCTCTAGATAGCAGATAGACATAGTCAGATTTTACTCATGTTTTTACGTTTATGTGACAGATGTCCTTATGTTGAAGATGAGAAATCGAACCCTTTGTCAAATTCTAGAAAATATTTTGAAGTTGCTACGAAAATTCTTGTTATTAGAGTAAATAGGGATTGGCTATAAATCTTGTATATAAATCATTTACGGAAGATCCGGATTTCCGAAATATACTAAATGTCCTGTTCTCTTTTCCGCAATTGATTGATCAGAATTGGTAAAAGTAAATTTTGTCCATTAGGGGGTCGAATGAAGAGCCGTCGGTTTTGGATTTCCATTATTCCGATTTGATCGAAATCGAAATAGGGAACAGGCCTGAAAGTATTTCGGAATTTACAAAATACTATATAATTATCTTCAATATTACTCGCTTTCTTTCGCGCGTTAGTTTCCATAGTGACAGCATGAAATGTAACTTAAATTGTTTGTCCTTATCTTTAATTGGATTTTCCAAAACTAAATTTGTTTAATTGCCCAAAAATTTGCCCCCTCTCAACTTTGTCACCCGCACAGCGTGAACGTGCGAACAAACCGGATATCCGTTTATAGAGCGGATGTTGCCTGATTTCCTGTGGGTTGACAGACCAACAACAATTGTTGTAATAATTTATCTTCATTCTTGCATGCACGAAAAATTGTCCATTGTTGCGCACTTGCCCATAAATCAAAGGTCAAGTTTTGGAAAAATTGGGTTAAGCTGAAATTAGTTGCTTAGTGGAAAATTTTGATTTAGCTTTCGATTGGGTCGCTCTCTGTACAATTGTAGTTCCTAAACTTTTATACGACAACAACTGGCACAAACAATATTTCACATGGGAAGGAGGCGAGGCAAACTCTGGCTCTGGCAACGGAACATGAACAGTAAATTTTCATTTGCAAGACAGTTCCCAGTGCTAGCTGAGGGCGTGGCAAGCGCCTAGATAGGGAGAAAGGGCAGAGATATGCATTTAAATACGTGTTGAATTATTGTCCTGCAGCTGTTGAGGCTGCCTAGTGCTATAGCCAGTGCCCAGTGCCCTACCCCCGGCCCATCCTTTGTATCTATTAAATTAAATTGCTTAATTTTCTGCAACTGCACACTGAGAGAGTGAGTTTTTGCAGTTTCGGTACATGGGGAACATCAAACATTACAAAACTTTCATCATTGTGTGACATGAAATTATTTGTTTGCTGTTTCTCGTTCTGCCTTTCCTGCTGTATGCTTGCTGCTGCCAGGCAACATTCATTTCAGTTGTTTAGATTTTATGCTTTGGAATTTTATTTATTGTAGATTGTAGTTTCTGGTCTTCCCCCTCCGCTCTCGTTATTTACGTGTGCATGTCGTTTTTGTTCTCAGTTGTTCCTCATTGTTCCAGGGCAAAGCTGAGCAGGGCAATAATGGCAAATAATAATCAGAATAAATGGAGTGTTATTTTGTGACATGTTGTGAGTGTTAAACTAAATATTAAGTGATTATGAAAGATAGTGAAATAAAAATTGGCATTTTGTAAGAAGCGAGGGCACTAAAAGCTCGGTTACTATATTTATTGGGAGTCAGATCGAGCAATGAAATTAAATGCGATATTACATTTAATTCAGGCCAAGTTAAGAAAAATAAAACGCTGATCTAGGGCAAGTAACATGAAAACTTGAGAACAGCAATAAGGGATCATTATTCTTTTATCACCGCTTTTTGAAACGATGCAGTCAGACCAATTTCTTTGCTTATAAAGTAAGATTTTCTGAGTTACTAAACAGAAATAAGTGATACTAAATAGGTAACATCCCGAACGACTTATAAACAGAATATTTAATAAGCAAGGCTGAGAAACCTGGGTATGAGGCGATTAGGTTTGGATTAAAAAAATTGTATGTTTTTAGTTCGCCTTGACTTTCTGATTTGATCTATCTAAAAGCTTCTACGCATAGCTCACAAATTATAGATTAATTGAATTATATCTCATGACATGAGGCATGATCGATATAATCTGTTCGATATGATTTAGTTCAGATTTGCTCATCAAAGCAATAACCTAAATGCCTAAATGTCAGAAACATGTGGCAGTGGAAAATGGTCGAAGGTTTTAAATGATTGCAGATTCGGTGAAGTTTGTACCATGATACAGCTTCTTGCCAAGTTAGATATAGCCTCACAATAGATGCGTGGACAAACAAAGTTTTGAAATATATTTTTGTGCAGGAAAACTTATAAACCACCTCTTGATCAAATCTCCATGAAATAGAAATAGCCGACTGGTAGTAATTTATTAAGAATGATGAAATTTTAGTTATTATACAATTGACTATTGAGCAGGTGCAAACTCAATATCGACATTAGAAAGCTGCTAAGAAGATGTAGAAATAGTTACTGGCCAGAAGAACTATTATTTTTGGATCAAGAATGAGCTACCTTGATCGATTTGTTATAAAATAGTCGGACAACGGATTTATTACTTAAAAAATGGTGGCAAATACAAACTGTCTGATCGAATTCAGAGGTGGGGAACCTATAAAGACCCATTTCTTCTTCTATGGCCCTATATTAATATCTCCACTGCTTAACGGAACTCGTCTTGGCGTTGCCGCAACCTGCCGCCTTATCTCAGTTTCGTTCGTTCACTCCAACCGGCTTTCTTAACGTCTATCGATTTCCGATTGTTTCACTAGAGAATTTTTAGGCCGACTCCTTTTCGGACTTGATTTAAGGAGCCACATGAGCTTGATCTTTTTGAAGCATGATCCATTTGAAGCTTGAACTAACTCGTATCAAAACAATTTCAGGCTTGATTAACTTTTTAAAACATTATTTTTTTTAAATTGAGCAAAAGTCGCTATGAATCCATTCATGCAGGGCGCTTATTACTATTCAGGCAAACAAAATGACCACTTTTGTTAGGTCATCAAATCATAGTAGTCACAAGGGGCTATCTCCGAAGATTATGGTGAGTGCGGAACTCATTTGGACCATTCGTAGCCCGATTCATAAAATTTTGATGTCATTTTCGCGAGGGTGTTTGATATTAAGCAAATTTGAATTTGGGGGAAATTGTTTGAATCTAGTACTGCCTGAATGATATTGTTCATTTGCTTGACAATGAATGTAAGGTCTATGTTAGATCACGTAGTCTTTTAATATTTCCTATACATATTATATTTTATGTACCAATCTAGTTGTCCTGCCATATATTTTAATTCATTTTTTCGGGATTAACCGCTGATTTAAGGGGATAACATTATTTTACCAGTTTCCATCAGTTTGCACAAAAAAAGTGGCGGCGGGAGTATTAGATGGTTCACAAATTCGAAAATTTATTAAAGACGTGGAATTTGTTAAATCAATGAACACTCTCAAAGAAAGAGCTTGTTATTTGTGGTTGTAGCTAACAATTTTTTGGGCAATTTTAAGCACAAAAATTTCGAAGCACTCGTTAACGACATGCTCCTTATTTTAAAAATTTAGGAGATCTAATTGAGGAAGGCGGAAAACGTTTTTACCAGGATTTGCGAACTCTAGTCATATGCTTGCTGATTACTGCTGGTCTACACAGAGGGACGGTGAGAACTCAACATACAACATTCGTTTCACATACTACGTTTATACACACAATTGTGATTAAAGCCCTTTAAAGTATGCAATTCTTTTAATAAGGAAATGATTCAGAATTATTATACCCTTGCAAAGGGTATTATAATTTTGCCCAGAAGTTTGCAACGCATAGAAATATTCATTTCCGACCCCATAAACTATATATATTCTTGATCAGGGGGACGAGCTGAGTTCATTGAGCTTTGTCCGTCCGTCTGTCTGTCTGTCTGTCTGTCTGTCTGTCCGTCTGTCTGTCCGTCTGTCTGTCTGTCTGTCTGTCTGTCCGTCTGTTTCTACGCAAACTAGTCTCTCAGTTTTAAAGCTATCGAGCTGAAATTTTGCACAGAGTCTTCTTTTTACTGCACGCTGCTAATATGTCGGAACCGACCGGATCGGATCACTATATCTTATAGCTGCCATAGGAACCATCGGTCGAAAAATGGGTTTTAGTGAGAAAAACATTTTTGTTTCCAATGTTAACGTGATTAAACTCGGTCATTAATAATATTATATGCTTTAAACAGGTTTGCAAATTTTGGTCAAAATCGGATGACTATATCTTATAGCTGCCATAGGACCGATCGGTCGGAAAATGGGTCTTAGTGAAAAAAAACTTTTTTGTTTTAAGTAAATCGTTCCTAAGGTCGGTGATTATTAATATTAAACGCTTTCAAACTAATTTGAAAAAGTTGATCGACATCGGGTGACTATATCTTATGGTTGCCATAGGACCGATCGGTCGAACATGAGTCTTGGTAAAAAAAATTTTTTTTTAGTTTTGTTAGACTCGCTGAAGGTTTATTTTATATGCTTTCAAATAGATTCGCAAAATTGGGCCGAAATCGGATGACTATATCTTAAGGCTGCCATAGGGCCGATCGGTCGGAAATTGAGTCTTAGTGAGAAAAACTTTTTTCAGACGTTTATCTGTCGAAAAATAGGTTTTAGTTACAAAATTTTTTGATTTTTATGTGAGCTTTCTTAAACTGTAACATTTGCATTTGCAAGGGTATAAAAACTTCGGCACAGACGAAGTTAGCTTGGCCTTCTCGTTATATATTTTATATTTGGCACAACACAAAATGATATTGTAATCCCATTAATGGTCCGACAATCTGGATGAATATACAGTACAGTACAGAGTTTATAGCTGCCATAACTGGCTATCAGTGTTTTCGTTCTAGTAGAACATTTTATAGGGAAATAAAGTTTGCATACTTTGAAGGGCATTAATCATGATAAATTTTGTTTGTATAAACGTAGTAACAGACTCTTAACTGAAATTTCTTTCTGCCAGCCATTTGTTTAAATTTGGAAAATCATAATAGTCACAAGGGGCTGAGTGCGGAACTCATTTGGTCCATTCGTAGCCCAATTCATAAAATCTTGAAGTCATTTTCGAGAGGTATTTTGATATTAACCAAATTTGAATTTGGGGGAAATTGTTTGAATCTAGTACTGCCTGAATGATATTGTACATTTGCTTGAGAATTAATGTGAGGTCTATGTTAGATCACGTAGTCTTTTAATATTTCCTATACACATTTTATGTATCAATCTAGTTGGCCTGCCATAAATTTTTATTAATTTTTTCGGGATTAACCGGCTGTAACTTTGTCCATCCAGCTGATTTAAATGCAACAAAATTCGTGAAAGTAGAAGGCCCTTAGGCTACATGCTAAAGTAGTTATTAAAATCCAACCACCGCAATGGCTTGTACACAATGATTAAGTTTGAAAAATTGGCCATAGTTTGATGAAAATTACTTTTCAATGACCTATTTCGACGATTTTAGGTTTGCTGATGCTGCTCCTATGAATTTTTAGACTGCATTATTTGTATACTGTCGCATGGTGCTTTTGGATTGCCATCAAGCAGTTTCATGGTCTTTTTTTCTTTCATTAGTCCAATTACAATATAGCAGTGCTACCATATAGTCGAAAACAGCAAAATCAGTGAATAGAGTGGCAATGCTTAGCACACTATTTGCAAATAGTCTACTCATCAGTAATTGTTTTCGTGGCTTAGCTATTTGCAAATTACGAATTAACTCAGCGTTTATACGCAATAATTTGTCACTCACAATATTGTTATTTGCAAATAAGACGTACGTATAAACGTAGTAATAGTAAGTGATTAAAAGGGTACCCAATTTTCTTACCTATGTAAGGTACAAGGTAAATGTCAAAAAATATACCTAGGTAAGGTAAAAAATATCCGGAATTTCTAGTACCTAGGTAAAGGTAAATGTACTAAAAAGGTACTTTTAAATTAAAAAGCATTCAAAGTGTACCGTTACTTTCGCTAAGGAAGAATTCTACAACCGCTTGAATAATGTGTTTGGTAGAGCCTGTTCAGCATCTTTCGTAAAAACTAAGTTCAAAGTGTGAGCCTTGGAAAAATAATTTCAGCATCAGCTGAACTATTACGCTCCATTACATTTATGTCACTCTCTTCTAAAAACTCAGGCTTCACGTGTTTCCTTCACTTTAAATGTTTTTCAGAAGTTGGATACATTTTCTGTAACTGTTTAACATTTGAATATCTCCAAGTCGGTAAGGTAAAAGGTATACTGAATTTCCAGTACCTAGGTAAAGGTAAAGGTACAAAAAAGGTACTTTTAAATTTAAAAGAATGGTTTAAAGATGTAATATTGTGTTTATCTAATATGCTATTTTGATTTTTTAACGTAACATCAGCTTCAAAAATTTCGTCACCTTGTCTGTTTCGTTTTTGTGTATTTGGCCTCCACAGCGAAAAAATCTTTCAAAAGAACATTTCAAATATTTTTATACTTAAGTAAAGATTCAACAGATTTGCTATAATCGGCAATATAAGTTAAGGCTTCCATTTCAATGTTGGAATTTTCATGACAATTCTCAGTTTCATCCAATCTTCCATAACTGGTATCTTAAAAGACTTCAGAATCCTTTATATTTGAACTCTCATATACAATAGTTTCCAAATTTTCCGTAATTTCTTCAACAAGCCAATCTTTAAAACACTTCACATATGGTGATATGGAATTCACGTCAATTTAAATTTTGGAAGTATCATTGGGGACAAAACCAAAGTCTAAGGAAGAATTCTAGAGCCTGTTCAGCATCTTTCGTGACAACTTAGTTAAAAGTGTGTGATGCGCAGCTAAAGTAAGTGCCTTGGCAAAATAATTTCAGCAACAGCTGAACTATCCAGGTCTATTACTTTTAATGTCTTACAGAAGTTTGATGAGTTATCTGTACACTCAGAGAAAAAATAGAGAATTTCGCTCTTGAATCAAGAGCATTCGTTCTCAAAAGTACGGTGAGAGTGAAAATTCTTGATCCAAGAGCGAAATTCTTGATTCAAGAGTGAATTTTTGATCCCGACATTCCTGATTCAAGAGTTTCAGCTCTTGATCCAAGTATGAATAATTATTGATTCAAGAGTTTCAGTACTTGATCCAAGAACGAATAATTCTCAAAATAAAAAAATTAAAAAGAATATTTGGGGTGGGGGGTGGGGTGGGAGAGACACGACCGACCCGACCTGACCGACGTGGTGGTGGTCCGCGTCTCGTCCCCCTTCCCCCGGTCCCACGCACCATTATCAAATCAACCACACCCCAACACCCCAACCACCACCACACCCACCCACCAAAACTTTGTTTTAAACAGTGATTGATTTTGAGATAACCACAGAAATTTTTTTTTTTTTTTTACTCTTCTGGGATTTGAACACGGTACCTCGAAAGACTGAAACACACACAGGCGACGGGCAGCTTAACGAGGTCAGCTGACTTCCTTAAGCCAGAAGACGCGACGAAATCACACTTATAAATAAACGCTTTCGTACGCATCGCACAACAACAAACTGCGCATGCGCTCTCATTCTCTCAACCAAGGCGTATTTAATAAGGTGGCAGAAGCGTCGACGTCGCCCTCTTTGCTGTTGCCTTACGGTTTCGAAAAATTCATATGTACATGTGTATGCGAGAACAAATTTCTTTGAGTTTATTACTCTCATGCTCTCGCTCTCTTTCTCTCATTTTTCGTAAGGCAACTCGACGTCGACGCTGCTGCCACCTTATTAAATACGCCTTGCTCTCAACGACCAACTGCGCATGCGCCCTCACTCTCTGCGAGAGCGACTCCAACGCTTCTCTCTCAAAGTTAAGTTGCCCTCACCCCCCTTGCCTATAAAAACCCAAATTGAGAACGTTTAGAACGAATTTATCTCGATTCCAAGAGCGAAATTCTTGAAAATTCAAGAGCGACTAATTTTTTTTTCAAGAGCGTTCGTACTCAAATTATTCGTTCTAGTTTTTTCTTAGTGTAACTGTTCCACATATATTGGTATTTCTAAGTCGTTATTTGCTATAAACTTCAACTAATATAGCAATTATTTCATGTGTGTGGAAAAATCGCACACGCTTATATGCGAGCACAAGCGAATGACGATGTGGATTGCAATCTACACGAATGTAATTTTTGTTATTGAAACTCCAGATATCGGCAGTCGTACTTGAAAAATGAGTATTTTTAAAAATACCGGCGATATTTTTCTTATGCAACCGTGCTCCTATTTTCATCGGACGTCCAGCTTAAGCGAAAAACAGGTCCCTGATACTTTTCTTTTCAATATGGTAGAGCGCGGCCATAATGTGATCGGAGCGAAAAAAATAACGTACGAAAGTACCTAGTAACTTACCCGTTGAAAAGGTAAATGAAAATCGATACCCCTAGGTAAGGTAAAAGGTGCTCGAATTTGAAAATACCGAGTTAAGTTAAAATGTACACAAAATATGTATGTGTAGGTATGTAACTAGGTATTTGTACCTAGGTACTTCCAAACACTGCTTATTATCATCGTATTCTGAATGTTTAGTTTTAGTAAATTTAGTAGTAGCATTTAACGTGATTGAATAATATAATTTTAATTTAGTCAGAGCAGAAAATGTTTTTTTTTCTGAGCTTCTAATGTAAGCCCAATACATTGGTATCTTTTCAGTTAAAATATATATTTGTCCTAATCATAAATCAGTAAGATAAACAGTAAAACCCGAAACAGTTTCGGTTTGGTAAATGTAAGAATTATACAGTTAATGAGCACGGTTGTAGTTTTTGATATGTACTGACTCGCTTCCAAATTTCTCATCCATTGTAACGGCTACATAGTTAGTTGTTGTTTAAAATCTTCTTCTTCAACTAAACCTTTACCCTGACAACAGTATCCGGGGTAACGAAAACAGCTGACGGGACTCAGCTAGCAAAAGCAGTCGGCTGGGGGGGGTTTTTTGCTGCCATCGTTATCCTCCTGCTTGTCGTACATAATAAAATAAAGTCCCATGCCTTTAAAATCTCAAAACCCAAAACTAATAAAAATATCTAAGAGAATCATCACATGTTGTCATCTCCAGCTGCTCTGTTGTTTTAGCAGCCGTGCATCTAAACCCACCCTACCTATGAACAGGCTTGTTGTAAGTTATAATATAGCCCTTCTACCCCTAACTCATTATACTTTCAGGAAAAATCTTAATATTTTTAGCAATCCATTATTTTCAACATTTATTCTTAAAATTCATACCAAAAACTTCAGACATTTCTAGTAGCGTAAGTGCCATCTTAATCAATACGATTTTTAATTGATTTTAAAGGAACATAATTATAAAGTTTACTTCAGTGAAACATTCTTCATAATATTAAGTGCATTTTATCGGTATCGGTTTTACGATAATAACTTTAAATGTGTACGATTGAATCAAAAATTAAAAAACATAACAAGCAACCCTCTGATTACTAAATTCAAAATGACCTAAAGAAGCAGAATTAACAGTTTTGTAACGTTTTCACAAAAGTTATTCACAGCTGAAATTCAGAAAATATAAAAATATATATACACTCAAAGTGGTATGCAAAAGATTGATCTAGATATATATTATATACACAGATAAAGTTCCAAAGCACAATGAATTTTAAAACTGTATAATTATACCCTTGCAAAGGGTATTATAATTTTGCCCAGAAGTTTGCAACGCATAGAAATATTCATTTCCGACCCCATAAACTATATATATTCTTGATCAGGGCGACGAGCTGAGTCGATTGAGCTTTGTCCGTCCGTCTGTCTGTCTGTCTGTCCGTCTGTCTGTCTGTCCGTCTGTCTGTCCGTCTGTTTCTACGCAAACTAGTCTCTCAGTTTTAAAGCTACCGAGCTAAAATTTTGCACAGAGTCTTCTTTTTACTGCACGCTGCTAATATGTCGGAACCGACCGGATCGGATGACTATATCTTATAGCTGCCATAGGAACCATCGGTCAAAAAATGGGTCTTAGTGAGAAAAACTTTTTTGTTTGTTAATGTTAGCTTTCCCAAACACGGTCATTATTAATATTTTATGCTTTCAAATAGATTTGCAAACTTTGGTCAAAAAAGTTTGCAACGCATAGAAATATTCATTTTTCGACATTATAAACTGTATGTATTATTGATCAGGGCGACGAGCTGAGTCGATTGAGCTTTGTCCGTCCGTCTGTCTGTCTGTACGTCTGTCTAGTCTCTCAGTTTTAAAGCTATTGAGCTGAAATTTTGCACAGAGTCTTCTTTTTACTGCACGCTGCTAGTATGTCGGAACCGACCGGATCAAATGACTATATCTTATAGCTGCCATAGGAACCATCAGTCAAAAAATGGGTCTTAGTGAAAAAAACTTTTTTGTTTTCACTGTTAGCGTCCTCAAGCTCGGCCATTATTAATATTATATGCAGACAGATTTGCAAGTTTTGGTCAAAATCGGATGACTATATCTTATAGCTGCCATAGGACCGATCGGTCGGAAAATGGGTCTTAGTGAAAAAAAATATTTCTTTTCAAGTTAATCGTTCTTTAAGGTCGGTGATTATTAATATTAAACGCTTTCAAACTAATTTGAAAAATTTGGTCGAAATCAGATGACTATATCTTCAGGCTGCCATAGGACTTATCGGTCGAAAAATGAGTCTGAGTGAGAAAAACTTTTTTGTTTTCAATTTTATCGTTCTTAAACTTGGCGATTGTTAATTTGATATGTTTTCAAAAAGATTCGCGAAATTTGGTCGAAATCAGATGTTCATCTGACGGAAAATGGATTTTAGTTACAAAAGTTTTATATTTTTATCTAAGCGTTCTTAAACTCTGTCATTTCAAAACAGCTTTTGCAAGGGTATAAAAACTTCGGCACAGACGAAGTTAGCTTGGCCCTCTCGTTTTGGAGTAATTTTGCTTCTGTTGATTTCTTTTGCTTTTACTTTACTTCTATTTTTATACCCTTGCAAAGGGTATTATAATTTTGCCCAGAAGTTTGCAACGCATAGAAATATTCATTTCCGACCCCATAAACTATATATATTCTTGATCAGGGCGACGAGCTGAGTCGATTGAGCTTTGTCCGTCCGTCTGTCTGTCTGTCCGTCTGTCTGTCTGTCCGTCTGTTTCTACGCAAACTAGTCTCTCAGTTTTAAAGCTATCGAGCTGAAATTTTTCACAGAGTCCTCTTTTTACTGCACGCTGCTAATATGTCGGAACCGACCGGATCGGATGACTATCTTATAGCTGCCATAGGAACCATCTGTCGAAAAATGGGTTTGTGGGAAAACTTTTTTGTTTTCAATGTTAACGTGATTAAACTCGGTCATTAATGATATTATATGCTATTTGCAGATTTGCAAACTTTGGTCAAAATCGGATGACCATATCTTATAGCTGCCATAGGACCGATCGGTCAAAAAATGGGTCTTACTGAGAAAAACTTTTTTGTTCTTAATGTTAGCGTTCCCAAACACGGTCATTATTAATATTATATGCTTTCAAAGAGATTTGCAAACTTTGGTCAAAATCGGATGACCATATCTTATAGCTGTCATAGGACCGATCGGTCGGAAAATGGGTCTTAGTGAAAAAAACTTTTTTTTGTTTTCAAGTAAATCGTTCTTAAAGTCGGTGATTCTTAATATTAAACGCTTTCAAACTAATTTGAAAAATTTGGTCGAAGTCAGACGACTATATCTTCAGGCTGCCATAGGACTTATCGGTCGGAAAATGAGTCTTAGTGAGAAAAACTTTGTTTTAAATTTGATCGTTCTTAAACTTGGCGATTGTTAATTTGATATGTTTTCAAAAAGATTTGCGAAATTTGGTCGAAATCAGACGTTCATCGGACGGAAAATGGATTTTAGTTACAAAAGTTCTTGATTTTTATCTAAGCGTTCTAAACTCTGTCATTTCAAAAACAGCTTTTGCAAGGGTATAAAAACTTCGGCACAGACGAAGTTAGCTTGGCCTTCTCGTTTTATATGGTTTTAAACAAGCAGCAAATCAATTTTTATTTCTTTTTATTTTAATCAAAAGCTGTGAACAACTCAGTTGAAAGCATTTTGTAACTTAGGGATGGTGCAAAGCTTTTTATTTTTCTTTCTTCGTTTTTACTCGATCAGCTGAGTTGTTTCCAACCCAATTTTAAAATCATAAGCAAAACAAAAAAGTAACCTACTTATGCCTGGAAAGAACTAATACCATTTTTTCATCTCTTTTGCCTTGAGACCGTAGTAAGCTTTGGCACAGATACGGTGCTTAAGACTCACTATGATCTCGCGATCCTAAGCTTCGTATGTTCTCCAGCCACAGTAGACACCTGTTTTACACTCACCAATAATCAATGAAGGCCTTTTTGATGTAGGATGTTGTCGATTTCGTTTTTTGTATTGTTGGAAAAAAATATTTTTTTTTTTTGTATTTTTGTATTTTAGTTGCTATGCACCACTTATTTGCTTGATTGTGTATTTGAGATAAATTTTATGGTATTATTTTGTTTTCGATTCTTAAATGTGTTGCTGTTTTGCAATCGATTGTGTTCACTGTACTTCGTTTTCTATGTGCGTTTGCTTGTTTTAATCTTTTATTAATTGCACTTTACACTGGTCCATGCTGTGGATAACTTGTGAGAGCGGTGGGACTTTTTTAGCACTTATTACACTTTTCCCCTTCAAACTGATAGACTCAAAAAAAAATATTTAAGAAAAATTAGCCATGCTTTGCAGATCACAATTTGGAGGTAGTTCTCTGCCACCTAAGGGCCACGCGCACTTTCTTTGACTGCTCTCCGATTATTTTTTCGGCGATACTCCTACTTCTTGTGGAGGTTAAGCTTTTTCCTCTCCTCCCGCTCTGGATAATGATTGATACAGCTCAGCTGTAGAGAGCAAAGATTCCCTGGACTGGAATTAAATTTGAAGGGGAACCAAAATCTGTAAGGCATTGGAAATATTTGATGGCTTTAGCGATCTGGATTAGCTTTTCTTGCCAGGAACGTATGGGAACGATTCAGTAAGCCAGCTTTGCTGGAATACCACAGCCTGGATAACCAATCTCGACTTCGCAAGACCAATTGAATTTTTTTTTTTGGATGACTTTCTTGTTGCCAGTTGGTTGGTGGAGCCGCGAATAGGTCAAGAATTAAGCTAGAAAAACTTTTTCAACCTGGGGCTGCACACAGCAGAATTGTTCTATGTGGAAAGTTAAACATGTCACCATTTTAAAGGCAAAATTAATTATTCCACAAAATTTCTCCAATAGTTACCTTAGCAGGTCGCCAATGTTGCATTTAGAAATAAGATGCCAAACTTTTGGGAATAAACTTTATGATGGCTGAATTTCATCCAGATTAAGAAAACGTAGGCAAACGTGTTTAATTCAGATATGTTTTCTGGTTGGGATTTTCACGTCCGACTCTGACCAATGCTCAAACAGGAAAGAACGCTGGTTTCCTAACCAAGCTGGCCGACACCTACGCTTGCGAACATTTTTTGACATTTCTTCCGTCAGTTTGCAGTGCAGCTTATCTCTAGCGTGTCTCCACTAAACATCGCTCAGAGAATTGCCCGCCAAATTACCATTTGAACCTGCCTAGTTTAAATTCAGTTTAGTAACGTATGTTTCCTAATTAAACTTCATTCGATTTTATCCATTGTACTTTTATCTATTTTGTTTGTTCTATTTTACGTTATCTGCTTCATTTTAATATAATTTTCATTTTATTTTGTTTATTCTTATTATTTAAGCTTTCTTTAAGCCTATTTTACTTTATTTACTAAGTATAGCTTTACCTATAAACATTTTGCTCCCAATGTACAACACACCCTTATCTTCTAACTTAACTAACACATGTTTGAAAGGCATATGCGTATGTATAAATGATCTGCGTTTCATCACAAGTGTTTTCCACCTGATAACCTCTTCAAGTGGTGTCTCGGCTGGGCTGATTTTTGTCACTGCAGCTATTAATATTTAGTGCTATTACAAAAGGCGGCATGTCTATGATATAGGCGACATAGGCTAAATATTTAAATATGAGATTTACACTACGTGTGGGCCGAGTTGAATATCATGTTCAAGCTTGAACAGTAAAGGTTTCTGTGGGTAACAGTCAAAATAATATTAAATATCGGTCACAGTAATTTTATTTGAAATGAATGGATGAATGTTTTACTCCCCAAATTAAACACAATATTTTAGCATCTAGTTCTGCAGAGTGAACACTATTATGCATTTTTTTTTAGAGTGAGAGCGCAATATAGATTTCTTAAAGATAGATATCAAATTAATGAACACTTCTGACCAACTACTGGTTACCATTTCTTGTCCCGATATATTACAATTGTCCAGATGTTTGTAACGCGTAGAAGGAAGCATCTCCGACGACAAAAAGTATATATATGTATTTGATCAGCATGACGAGCCGACTTGAAATAGTCATGTCCGTCTTTCCGTCCGTCAGTCGGTCTGTTTTCCTGCTGTCTCCTCCGTCAGTTTTAAAGCCATCTTAACCAAACTTTGCAAGGAACCTTTTGGTACAAATATGCTCATATGTCGGTCGAAAATGTTATTTTACACTAAGAAAAAACTAGAACGAATAATTTGAGTACGAACGCTCTTGAAAAAAATATTAGTCGCTCTTGAATTTTCAAGAATTTCGCTCTTGGAATCGAGATAAATTCGTTCTAAACGTTCTTAATTTGGTTTTTAATGGGCAAGGGGGGTGAGGGCAACTTAACTTTGAGAGAGTAGCGTTGGAGTCGCTCTCGCAGAGAGTGAGGGCGCATGCGCAGTTGTTCGTTATGAGAATGAGAGCGCATGCGCAGTTTGTTGTTGTGTTATAAAGGCAACTGCGTTTATTTATAAGTGTGATTTCGTCGCGTCTTTTACCTTACGAAGGTTAGCTGAGCTCGTTAAACTGCCCGTCGCCAGTGTGTGTTCCAGTCTTTCGAGGTACCGAGTTCAAGTCCCAGAAAAGTAAGTAAAAAAATATCTATGTGGTTATCTCAAAATCAATCACAACTTAAAACAAAGTTTGGTGGGTGGGTGGTGGTGTTGGGGTTGGTGTGGTTGATAATGGTGAGTGGGACGGGGGAGGTAGACGAGACGGACCACCACGTCGGTCGGGTCGGGTCAGTCGGGTCGGGTCGGTCGTGTCTCTACCACCCCCCACCCACCCCAAATATTCTTTTTTATTTTTTTATTTTGAGAATTATTCGTTCTTGGATCAAGTGCTGAAACTCTTGAATCAATAATTATTCATACTTGGATCAAGAGCTGAAACTCTTGAATCAGGAATGTCGGGATAAAAAATTCACTCTTGAATCAAGAATTTCGCTCTTGGATCAAGAATTTTCACTCTCACCGTACTTTTGAGAACGAATGCTCTTGATTCAAGAGCGAAATTCTCTATTTTTTCTGAGTGTAGTGAGAAAAACTTGTTTGTCTTCAATGGTAGCGTTATAGGTTCTCGGATACCGGTATACAAAAAATTTCAAATATCGGTTCCGGTTCTGGTTCCGGGTTTAAATCGGTTCTTTTCGGTATACGGTTCCGGTTCTGGTTCCGGTTTGATTCCCTTATCTTAACCAAACCTTGCACGAAAGCTTTTGGTACAAATACGCTGCACATTTGTCGGAACCGGCCGGATCGGATGACTAGCATATAGCTGCCGTAGGAACGATCGGTCGAAACAGTAGTTCTAGTGAGAAAAACTTTTTTGTTTTCAGCGCAAACGTCCCCAAACGTTTATAAGTTTTAAGTAAGTATTTATAAGTTTTCTATGTTTTCACATAGTTCCTCCAAGTTTTATGAAATGGTCGGTCGAGCCGAAGTTAGTTTTTCTCATTTTTATACTCTGTACCAAAAGTACATAGAGTATATTAAGTTTGTGCAAAAGAATGTAACAGGGAGAAGGAATCGTTTCCGACCCTATAAAGTATATATATTCTTGATCCGCATCAACAGCCGAGTCGATATAGCCATGTCCGTCTGTCCGTCTGTCTGTCCGTCTGTCCGTATGAACGAAGAGATCTCAGAGATGGTAAGAGAAAGAGGTTTGACATGTATGGGACATATATTTCTTATACTTGCAGGCAGATCAAGTTTATTTTCAATGTTTGCCACGCCCCCTCCCGCCCCCGCAATTTGGAAAAAACTTCATATCTCCTACAGTTTTGGAGATAGATCGTTCGTTCCTTTTAGAGATACCTTGTAAACAAAATTATTTATCGATTTGCTGAAGCAATGATAAAGATCGGATGAACGATACTCGAGTTATGAGCAAAAAACGGTCAGTTAACACCTACCACCCCCCCACCCATAACCACAGCAACATACCATAACCGTTCAACACAGGCAATCTTAGTATGAGAGAGAGAGAAACTCAATAGTAACATTACATTCAAGGTATTCAATGCACTTGTCGGAGTTTGAAAAGTGGTTGGCTTTTAAAATTAACTGCACCACGGTGCTGGTTCTGTTCACGTGCTTCACGCGATCTCGTTCGCGAACTTCAGAATTTTCTACTTTTACGATACTTATATAATATGCTCCCAAACACTAAGAAACGTTGCGAATCAAACTAGCGGCGTTTGCATTGGTTTTGGCATTTCAATTAATTATGTAACGAAGCATGCTTTAAGAAAACTGATTCTAAAATTGGACTGCATTGTCAACTACATTCAATTGCATAGGGTTTCGCACCCTTATTCGCCAAATATGCTACGACTTATACTCGCCAATTTACCTTACAGTGCATATATTTCGGTTAATTCGTATTTTCCTTTGCTTCTTTTTCCCCCTCTTGTTGTGTATAAATCGAATTATGCGCGGAATTTAAGTGAAATTTTCTTGAAGACATTGCGCAAGTTGTGCGAAAATTTGCATTTCTGGCTGTTGGTGAATGTGGTGGGTGTTTTCTGGCCCATTATTGAGTTAATAAATCACATGCCAGCTACAATTACCGCGACATTGGTTACCTCAAAAATTCCATTCCATTCGACTGAATGACTGACAAGCTGCTTCTTTTCACATTGGAATTCTTCAGGAACGGAGCGACAAAATGTCATTACCAGCCACTTGAAATATATTCGATTTTCTATTCAAATGCTAAATTTGTGTAATAATTCAACAGAGAGAAAAAGGAAAAGAGGGGGAAAAGTGGAGGTAGTCTGTGTGTTTGTCTGTCTTGCAGATTTTTTTCTCAATTCAACTTGCGCTTGTTTGCCATTTTCGAGAAAAATTGAAGTGTTGAGAATTGGGCGTATCTTTGACTGATGAACGAAGCATTGAATGAGTGAGTGAATGTCTCAAGTGTGGCTACGAAATTGAATTAAATAATTGACGAAATTGAAGTTCAAATCTGGGCTAGGATATGATTTTTTCAAGATATAACGATTTAAAGGAATAATAATAATACAGAGCTTATTTATTAAAAGAACGAGAAGTAAACATGATGAAGCCAAGTGATCTCGCTCCAAAAAATTATATCCATTGAACAAAAACTGGCACAATCTAACGAGTATTACAAGAATGTTCACTAAAGCCCTTTACGCAGTTGTGAAGTAACGAGAAGTAAAGTAAAAAGTCATACAAAAATTTTACGTCTGCTCTCCTGTTAAAATTTTGATATGAAAATATAACAACTGTGAAAAGCCCACGCTTTCTTGCAAAGGAAACGACTGACGAGTAGTAACTTGGCCCTAAATAAGACTTCTTAAAACAAATTATCAAGCCAAATTTATACTATAAAGTACCTACACTCAAAAAGAAATCAGTCCATACGGGATCAAATCATTCCCAATCGGTAATGAAAACAACGTAATCCCGAATATGCTTGACCCGATCCGAAAAAAGATTGAGTTGGTCTGCCTTACATATATACCGGGGTAATCTTAAATAAGATTGAATTAAGCAAAAAATTCGAGAACAATTTAATCTTAATAAAAAGATAGCTCTCTTCTTCCTATCCTCCTCCATATTCCATAGGACATCCCCCTTATACACTTCAAGACCCACACCAGTTTTGGTTTTTTTAAAACTTCTGAAAAACAAAGAAATATAAAAATTTATTGGGCTTAACTGAGAATAGAACCCACTACCATACAAACTGAACACGAATGGAATGGCATTTCATCGCTCACGACGTTCGTTTGTTGCCGCATGTCAAAAATGCTACTTAAACTTTGTCGCTCTCGCTCTCAAATCAAAAATGCTATTTAAATTTTGTCGCTCTCTCTCTCTTAATTATGAACATGTGATCAGGGCTTAATCCCGAAACGAAGTTCTATTTCGGTTTTCAATTAATTTCGGTTTTCGGTTTCGATACGGTACCCAGATTTTTGTTTCGGTATACCGCTACGTACCGGTACGTCCACGTCTTATGTAACTAATATAGCATTCTTCTAGGATCGCGGAAACATAACTGCATTCAAAGAGGTTGAGTCCAAACAACTTCTAAGCGGATTCATTATAAATTTACGACTTTTGGAATCTCACACAATTCTGGGAACTTTGTGGACGATTCTGACCACCAGTTAAGAATGTTTTCATTGTTTCAAACACGCTCAAGTGCGAGAAAAGTCTTAATGGAATCCAGTAACTGTTTTGCTAGAGATCCAGTGTATCCAAATGAAATAAAAATCACCCAAGACAAGATTTTCGGTTGAAGTTTAGTTGTGGCCACCTCCGCTGGGTCTAATATGCGTACAATTTCGAGAACTGAGTCCCACACTTTCCGGTGCAGAAGAAAGTCGTTATCTGCAGCCGCAAAACTGGAGCAAATGTTGAAAATGTCTTCCGCTGCAAATATTTCAGCATCCTGTAGGTTGAGCTACAACTCGTCACAAAATCTACGATGCACAAAGGTAAAAACACGGAAACTGTACCGGTACCATCGTTTCGGTTTCGTTCCGGTGCTATCGGTTCCATTAATAACGGCCGCAAAACTAGAGCAAATGGTAAAGATGTCTTCCGCCAGCAAATATTTAAGCATTTTGTATGTAGAGCTCCAACTCGTGACCAAATCTACGATGCGCTCTGCAAAGATAAAAAACCGTAACTGTACCGGTACCAACGTTTCGGTTTCGTTCCGGTGCTATCGGTTCCTTTAATAACGGTCAACGGTTTTCGGTTCTCAAGAAAAAAATTGTATAGGTTACGGTTCCGGTTCCGGTACTTGATTTGAAACGATTTATTTCGGTTAGCGGTTCCGGTACCGGTTCCGGTATTAAGCCCTACATGTTTAGCTGAGCTGTCGTCGCGTACGGTTGTCTTTTTCTTTGCTCCGCTTACAAACTACAGGGGCATTGCGAAACTCTCCGCAATACCTAAACTCTTTGAACAAATTATAACATCTCAGTTACAGCACTCATGTTCTCCTTTTATATCGCCGAACCAGCACGGATTTGTTAAAAACAGATCCATTACTACATACTTACTGGAATTTACTTCTTCAGTGATTCATGGTTTCACTCAAGGTATACAAACAGATGTTATCTTTACTGATTTTAGTAAGGCTTTCGACAGTGTCTTCTGATTTTGAAATTGCGTCCGCTGGGATTTCGCACTGGGGCTTCTTAATTGGATAAAATCTTATCTCCAGTCTAGAACTCAGAAAGCTAGTCTTTAATAGTAGCACTTCTTATCCGGTATTTGTGACCTCTGGAGTTCCCCAGGGCAGCCATCTTGGACCTCTTCTCTTCGTGTTATTTATTAATGACCTGCCTAATGTGATGAAGCATTCTCGTGCGCTGATGTACGCAGATCACTTAAAGATATTCCTGAGCCACATACTCGCACAACGATTCTGCTTTCCTTCAGGTTGATTTGAATTCCATATTATTGTGGTGCTCTTACAATTTGTTGCATTTGAACAGGAACAAGTGTAAATCTATGACTTTTTATCGTAGAACCCCTCTTCTGATTAACTATTTATTGGATTCTTATCAACTTGAACAAGTTGAATCTTTCCATGATCTGGGTATTACCTTCGATCATAAACTTTCTTTTGGCACTTACATTGAACTTTCTGTGAATAAAGCCGTGGGTTTGTTAGGTTTCATTAAACGTTGGTCTTAGGAGTTAAATTACCCCTACACGACCAAGCTTTTGTTTATATCCCTAGTGAGGCCTATTTTGGAGTTTGGTTCGTGTATTTGGAACCCTCAATCACTTACTCTGTGTAAACGTATCGAATCTGTCCAGAAGCAGTTCCTTTTGTTTGCCCTTCTGCAACCTGGGTTGGGACCCACAGTTGAGACTTTCTCCCTATATTTCCAGACTTAAGCTTTTAGAATTACCTTCACTTGAGCATAGACGTACTATGTTGGGTATAATGTTTCTAAACAAGATTATAAAGGGTAATATTGACGCTGAGTACCTTAATGTCCCTTCAAGACAAACACGAAACTATATTCCCTTGAGGCTTCCTGTTGCTTCTACTTTATATGCCTCTAATTGTCCTTTTCGCATTCTGTGTAGGGATTACACTAATATCTTTCCTCTTCTCAGTGATAACCTTTCCGACGAAGGCCTGCGGTCTTTTATTCTTCACAATCTTGCACTTGCATAGTTTCTAGTTTTTCTAGGAAATTCCTTCCGATCACCAACGCTGCGAGCAGGGGCGTAGCAAAGCTTCTAATTTAAAAAATTTTCCATTTCTTACAACAAATGACTTGTTTTGACAATAAAATAGGGCTGATAGCTGATAGGGGCAGTAGCTGATAAGGGCAGTAGGCAGCACTGCTGCTCATGCTAATTACAAACTATCTTTAGAAGGTTCGAAAGTGGGAGATATGACGTTATAATATGTTTAGAGGTTTAGATAGTTTCTAAGAGTTGGGACTCTGTTTGTTCATCATTATTTTTGATGCGGAATGTTACAAAGTAACAGACATTACCAAAGTTTTATAAGAAGGTTGTTGTTCTTGTCAACTATGTCGTTGATGGCCTGAGACTGTACTCACTGGTTATAGAAAACAGAAGGCTCTATGAAATCAGTTGAGGGTTTAACAGCAGAAACAAAACATGGCATTACTGCAATTTTCTTCAAAATGACATTCGGCAGCGGCTGCGGATCTACTAAATTCGGTAATCTAACAGACATGAAAAACTGCAGATCTGCCCTCTGTATGTTTAGAAAAGTTAAAGCTCTAGAAAAGGGCGTCAAAAGGCGTGGAATTCGTCAGTTTGTTGTGATTTTCCTTCATCCAAAGGGGCAAAGCCTAGTAGGCCATACACAATCCCCATATTCAATTTCATTTCATTTTTCGAACCCTCAGTAGGCTTTGAAGTTTCAACTTGGTATAGCATTTTGTTAAATATTTCATTCTTATTTGTTTGGTTGAAGCAAACAGACTTGTTTTTTTTCTTTTTGTGGTCCTCATTTATATTTTCTATTTTCTTTCTATATTATCTTTTTTTGTTATATGCTGGAAAAGTCCAGTCTCAAGATATGACCATCTAACAGTCTTATATTTTTTTTTTTTTTGTCCTCAGTAGATCCAAAAATGGCTTGAGCATTTTGTACTTCTCAATAACTTCTTCGATTTGCTGGGACATAACTGCCTGTTATTGTGGTATTGGTCACTGTCCAGTCAGCCTCTTGCCTGACAATAACCTTTTTTTTAGCACTTGGCAAATCGGTTGGAATAGTCCAGTCTCAAGGACAGCCTGGATGTGCTCACCGTCCAAGCCGCCACCCTGACAATGAAGAGGGAGAGCGAATTTGAATTGAATATTAATTGAAGAGTGGCTGCCATGAGACCCACTCTTTTTTTTTTGATTTGATCTTTAGTTCGTATTCCTTGGTTGAACGGGACTTGACTTATTTGTAGTTCCGAATCTTTTTATTGTATCCCTATTTTTTTATGGAATAATATTGTCTATTTAAATATCGGGCAAGACTTAGGCTGGGATGACACATTCAATTTCTAGACGACTTATTGTTGAGCGAAACCAATGAATTCCGAAAGTTATCAAAATAAAACCCCAAAACGCGAAAAAATGTTACTAATCTTTATATAAAATATTGGATTCTTATCTTTCCATGATCTGGGTATTACCCAGGTACTGAACTGCTTTACGGATTTTCATAAAATTCATTGTACTTCTACTTTGTATGCCTCTAATTGTCCTTTTCGCATTCTGTGTAGGGCTTACTGGCTTGTGCCATTCCCTGGAGGCTTGAATTGTGTCGAATATCCTGTAAATCGAGATTGAATTTTCAAGCTCATGCCTGATTAAAAAGATTGAAAATATCCTGCCGTTTTTTTTTTCTGTGTACAAATAGACCAATATACTAACTTACTTTAACTGTCTGAAAACTAATATTTTTTAAGCGACATTGCAAAGTAAATCATGACTTTCATGTGAAGCTGATATAAACTTTAAGCTCTTACCTTCACTTCCTGAAACTATTCAACTAATGTATCCAAATCACCGTAATCATTCGAATCAGCAGCATACCACAGCATCCACACTAATCTGCCTTTAACCTGTGGAACCAGCCTAAACAGGGACAAACAAAAGCAAAAAAAACTTCATTTCAACAAACTGGCAAAAGTAGTCGAGACAACAGACGACGATGAGACGAAAGCAAGCGAGCCAAGGCTCATAATTCATTAAGACTTTTTGAGTTATGCACAAGTTTTCCACTTTTCCCACTTTTCTTCTTTACTTCTTTTTTTTGTTTTTCGTATAAAATGGCTGTCTGCCGCCTGAAGACAAAAAAAAACCCCCCCCCCGATAAGAGCTGAGAGCAAGGTGAGGAGTAGCTTCTGTTTGCTAGATGATAACTTGCAACTGTTAATTTTTTTCCTCTGTTCCCGGAATAGGCTGCTGATAAAAGGAAACTTGCAGTTCTTTAAGGTGTAAATTCTGGGAAGACATAAACAAAAGGCAGCTTTTGTTGCTGCTTTCCTCATTTTTCTTTTCAGCAGCTGCTGCTGCAATAGCGCTTTTGTTTGTGCGCCTTGAAATCGGCTGCATTATATGGAGAAGTCAGCACGGCCACAGGTACAGTGGGTAACTGAGTTGGGTCAAATACAATATAAGATCGTATATAATATGAAAAAAGAGAAATTAAAGTTATCCACTTAGCTTGATATTTTCAATTCTGAGAACAAAATTCATTCTTCAACTTTTTATACTCCAAAAGTACACAGAGTAAAGTAAGTTTTTGCAAAATGATGTAACAGGGAGAAGGAATCATTTCCGACCCTATAAAGCATGTATATTCTTAAACAGCCGAGTCGATATTGGTCTGTCCGTCTGTATGAACGCACATATCTCAGAGATGGTAGGATATAAAGGTTATTTATTTATTTGGTATGACTAGCTTAAAGTTATAAACTTAGTAGCTTGTTAGGAAAAGCATGGCTGATAGGGCCTTCAGCTTATTACATTGTGCTTGGATACATCACACTGAGGGAAAAATGCACTGAAATTTCAATATTTACACTTTGACTTCAACATTTTCACCATTGATTCAGCGTTATATATGGAATTCGTATATAAAAAGTGTGTACACTTTAATTTAAACTATGAAATTATTAAAATTTGTTTTTTTTTATATTAAGACTTGTTAGTCCAATTAGTTGACTCTGAAAAACACCGAATTATATTAAATTGTATTTAAAAGTGTTTACTTAATCTGCGGGGGGATTCGAACTCGGGACCCTTGGTCTGAACACAATTGGAACGTCCTCTAAGCCGTCTAATATACTACTTGTATTGAATTGAATCTACCATCTGCCTAAGAACATCAGACCACTTGTAATTCTCAAGTCCGAATTCCCCGAATAGTTCGTATAAATGGCGCAAAGAAAATTAGTTGATTAAATATGATTCTAGTTGAATCAAAGTGCATATTAATTGAATTTAGTACAAAAATTGCATAGTAACATCAAATATGATTGTTATAGTTTTTACTATGCCATTTTTCCCCTGAGTGTACATATATTACATAATATAACATTTATTGTTATATTCTTGTGTGTATACTGTGTTTTTGCATTTATTAATAAGTATTAGGATTAAGATTAAGTTGTTTTATGGCTATACGTGTACACTGTACAGCTAATTGAGCATGCGTTAAAGATTGTGGAAAATACGATTTTTTTTAAGAAAGTTTAGCAGATGGTATAGTTTGTCTATTGATGTGTTTACTAGGGCGTCTAGTGGGCTGGTGCTTGGAAAGTATTGGATTCTATCTATCGCTAGTCTAGTGAGGGGCATTCGGATATGATGTGTTCTATATTTATTAGGGTGTTATTTTGGCAGATGGGGCAGTATTTGGAGTTGGACTTGTCAATATAGTGTTGATTTATTATTTTGGTGTGGCCGAGTCTAAGTCTTTTTAACTTGATTTGGTCTAGCCCAGACATTTCTTCTTGTTTTATAAATTTAATGATATGTAAAAAAATCATGTGATTGGGATTTATGATTGTCTACCAATTTGAGCATGCTTGATGATGTTGTTCCTGTTGCTTTTTGAAGTGTTTGTTGATATCTGTTATGTTTATTTTATTTGTCGTAATTAAGTCGTTACCTTTAATGTTGATGTGGTTTGGGATCCAATTAATTTTGTTTGGATGCCTTGTGAGTATTGTTCGAATATTTTCGGCGTAGTAGGTAGTATAAGTAGTAGTAGTAGTAGTAGTAGTGTGCTTTATTTAAATTTATAAACAGATAGTACATATTTTTATTTATTTGAAAAGTTGACTTATGCTTACAAAGTCTAAGCCAACAGTTTGAAGCCGTGGCTACCGAGGCCTTCGGCTAGTATATTTAAGCTTTTCGTTATTGCATTTTGTCTTGTCTATTGTTAAAGTAATTAGATCAAATGTAACATTTTTCATAGGTTATAAAATAAGTTAAGAACTACAATATTAAGCAGAATATAATTATATATATAGCAATTCATCATGTAAACCTTAATTTAATTGGTATCATTAGCACATAGATAGCTAAGAATGTAATGATACCAATTAAATTAAGGTTTACATGATGAATTGTTATATATATAATTATATTCTGCTTAATATTGTAGTTCTTAACTTATTTTATAACCTATGAAAAATGTTACATTCTTTGAGATATTTTATAATTGCTATTATGTTATCTGAGGTTGGGTTGGTTATAAGTGGTATTGCTGACGATTGGGAGAGATATTGTAATCTGTTTTGGCTTAAAGTTGGACAAAAAGTAAGCAGATGATCGAGAGTAATATTATTGTTTGTGTTACAGAAAGAACATAGGGCAGAAGTATTTTTATCCATATAGTGTGCATGTCCCAGACGGAGACGTATAATCTTAATTTCATCTTTACGAGAGATCATTAATTTATTCTTGTGGTTCAGATAGTTTTTTTATATTAATTTTATCTAAATTGATTGATACCAGTTGGATGTATCTGCGAACTTATTTAGTTGGTATTTATAATAGCATTTTTTAATTAAATTTTTATACTCTGTACCGAAGGTACATAGAGTATATTAAGTTTGTGCAAAAGTATGTAACAGGGAGAACGTAATCGTTTCCGACCCTATAAAGTATATATATTCTTGATCAGCATCAACAGCCGAGTCGATATAGCCATGTCCGTCTGTCCGTCTGTCCGTCTGTCCGTCCGTCCGTCCGTCCGTCTGTCCGTACGTCCGTATGAACGAAGAGATCTCAGAGATGGTAAGAGATAGAGGTTTGACATGTATGGGGCATATATTTCTTATACTTGCAGGCAGATCAAGTTTATTTTCAATTTTTGCCACGCCCCCTCCCGCCCCCGCAATTTGGAAAAAACGTCATATCTCCTACAGTTTTGAAGATAGATCGTTCGTACCTTCAAGAGATACCTTGTAAACAATAAAAATTATTTATCGATTTGCTGAAGGAATGATAAAGATCGGATGAACGATACTCAAGTTATGAGCAAAAAACGGCCAGTAAACACCCACCACCACCCCACAAATCACCATGGCATTCTATTGAACGGCAATCTTAGTGAGAGAGAGAGAAAGAGAGAAAGAGAGTGAAACTTAGAGATGAGCGAGTATAACTCGTGAGCAAATGCGAGGTGCGACGCTATAGGGTACAGAGTATGTTATAGTCGGGCTTGACCGACTTTCTTTCTTGTTTATGTCTGCATTGTTGGTGTTTGGGGTATATGCTAGTGGAAAGTGTGCTAAGAGTCCTTTGCTGATTTATCACCGAGCTCAGAAGGGTAAATTTTGGATATAGTCTTATTAATAGGTTTCTGTATTTCGACTACATAATAAGAGTGGTCCGAAAAAATTATATATTTTCCTCGTCCTGTTTTTAAGAGTAAAATTGCTTCGTTGTATGGCTATTAATTCTGAAGAAAACACCGTTAAGTACGTAGGAAGAAGTTCCATTTTTAAAACGTCAGTATCTGTGGTTATCGCATAACCTGTGCATTTGATTTGAGAACCATCTGTATATATGAAAACTGTTCTGATTTAAACTGAAGAAATTGTTTTCGATAGACTTCTGGAGGCGTTGTGCTCTTATTGAAATTACTAAATGTAGTGTTTATGGCCCAGGGTGGGTCGATTGTTTTATTCAATGTAAGCAACATTATCTAGGACAGAATGTTTTTTTCCTGATTTGGGAGGTTTGTAATTTTTTAATATATTATGAAGAGGGGAGTCGGAACTGCTCAGTGTGCGGTGGAAGAGATTAGTAGTAAGAAGATCCTTTCTGAGATCAAGGGGTGCGACATTTGCTTCAAATAGTAGGTTGGGCGTTGGCGTCGTTCGAAATGCTCCCAGTGATATCCCGACTGCAGAATTTAAGATCGTTTTGGTTTTTTTGAGACAGATTGGAGCGGCTGTTCCATACATTGGCAAAGCATAGTCTAATTTTGAAATAACAAGAGATTTAACAAGTGATACTAATGTAATTGTGCTGCATCCGAACTTTGGGGTTGAAAGACATTTAATGATATCGAGGCGTTTGGAAAGGGATCTAGTAAGGTCGTCAATATGTGAGATCCATTTATGTTTCTTGTTAAATGTAACGCCCCAGAAGTTTTAATGAATCAACATTATGAATTTGAAAATTGCTGGTGGACACTATACATGAGCAATTGTGTTTGTTGCAGATGTGCATATGCTTACATTTGGCTGGAACAAGGCTGCCACCAGAGTAAAGGCACCAATCGAATACATTGCTAAATAAAGAGTCTAGATTTATTGTTACATTTTTGGTTTGATCCAATGTAATCAAAAAATTAAAATCATCGGCGTATGCACTTGTGTGTATTTCTTTGTGTAGGTCAATAATTTCTGTAAGTTTTTGATACGCAATGACTAAACAGACAGACGGAGAGAGGTGACCCTTGCGGGATACCATTATCCAATGGAAGTGATTTTGAGTAAAATTTGCACACGTTAACTATTATTTTTCTGTTTGTCAAAGTTCTTGACGTAATTAAGTACATTTGCGCCCACTTTCCATTCAATAAGCTGATCTATTACAGCATGGATGCCGATCTTATCGAATGCCTTGGCAAAGTCCAGGGGTACTATTGAAATATGGTTTTTTTCTGGTCAAAGTTTTGGTTACAAGATGGTCTATAAAAAGTAGACAATCCATAACAGACTTTAATTTTCTAAATCCAACTTGACTATTGTGTAGAAGTTTATTCGAAGTTACAAACCACCATAGTCTTTTTGCTACCATTTTGTCGAAGCTTTGCCAAGCATGAGTTGAGGGGAAATAGGTCGATAGGACGATATAATTGTTTTTTCAGTATTTGGTTTCAATGTCGGTATAATGAGGCTAAGCTTGTATTGTTGTGGTATGACATCACCCAGTAATGCGTTGTTTTTGATTTCCCTAGGAAGAGCTTTAATCATTGAGTAATTTATCCGATCCAACCCTGGAGTGTTTCCTTTTAGGGAGTCAAGGGCAGAAAGAAATTCAATTAAGTTAATTTCATGCTCTATTGGTAAAGCATTTCTTCCCGGAGCATACAATAAGTCATCCGCCAATATTCTACTTTTGTTAGTCGTAAATAAGCTGGAAAAATTGGAGTTGTTTGATTCTGTAAGACCAGTTACTTCAGAAAAGATATGCAATATCTTGAGGCTGCGTAGTGTTGCTGGTTGAGTTTGTGTTTTGAATGCAGTGTATGCCTTTTGGTGGATATTGTTCCAAATTTTTGGTACTGGGGTAAGTGGATTGCTTCCTTCAGTGGATTTGGATATGGATTCTTTTTTGGCTTCCTTGAGTGTATGCCTAAATAGGGCGTTCTTTCTCCTATAGTCAATTATATTTACTGTGGAGATATTTCTCTTAAGTGTTTGCCAAGCCGTGTTCTTGCTTTTACGAAGTTTCTCGAGTTCCTTGTTCCACCAAGGAACAGTGTGCGATGTTTTTGGCGAGGACTTTGGTATACTTTGATGGGCGCTTCTAAGAATAATTTTGCTAAGGTTGGCTGCTTCTTGAATAAAGGCCTATGTGATGGTCTCTGAGTTTGAACTCTAGTAAATATATTGCTTAAAATGGGCAAATGGTCACTACCGAAGAAATCCGTTTCTATTGTCCATTCTGTTTCTAATGCAATATCGGGAGTACATATGCTGAGATGTATGTGAGCTAAAGTATTATGCGTGCTCAAGTGTGTAGGGCTACCATCGTTGAGAATGATTAGGTTGGACTGGGTAATGAACTTGTCTAATGTAACTCCTCTCCTGTTATTAGCCGGAGAGCCCCATCTTCTATGCCAGTCGGGAGATTATTATAAATACTAAGAACTGAGTGTAAGTTGTTCAGGGTGAAGTTTGCTTTTGGTTGGATGTACGTGGATATGATTTGTAGCTTTGTTTTAGAACAGATTTCAACGCAGATGGCATCGAAGTCGGATCTAAGGATTCTTTCTTGATATTCTATGGATTTGTGAATGAGAATCGCCACTTCACCATAAGATGGAGTGGAGTTAAAAGTGATCATTATGCAGTTGATTGAAATGTGAGTGTACCTTGTGGAGTTATGAATGTGTGGTCTATTTCTTGCTATTAGGGCTTGAAGTTCACTGTAGTTGTTGTTGAATCCATTAATATTCCAGTTTTGGTAGGCCAGGAGTATTATGGAAATATCAGAGATAGATCTAAATTTAGCTGCGACTGTTCGAAATCACAAACTACAGTGGAAACTGCTGTAGGCTCGCTATCCCCCCCTCGCCCCACCAATCCCTCCAAATTTAGGGGAGCGATTGGTGGAGCGGCGGGGAGGACAGCTCGGGCCGGTTACAGCATTAGCTATTCATTTTCGTATTCCAAATTAGAGAAATCCATTTGCTCATCTGAAGATGAGGAACTGGTATTATTAATGAATTTGTGGTAGTTTTTGCTTGTCTTTTATCTTTTGCTTTAAGTTGTGACTTTAGTCGACTTGACTAATATTTTTTGGAAGGATTTTAACTTTAGGTATTAGGTTGGTGGAAAGTGTGTTTGTGGAACGTATTAGGACTTTGCTTAAAGAGGTGGGTTCCTCTTTATTTTCTACTAAGTCATCGTATCTTACCTGTTATCGTTGAGTGGTTAGGCACAGAGGGGGTGGTTCCGTTCTGGATAATGCTTGTGGAAGTATGTATGGTTGTTTTAAGTTGGGGATGATTGTTATTACCAATGGAATGGGTTTTTGCCACGCTGATCCATCATGTCTGGAAATATAAATGGAGATGGCCTTTTTGATGTCAACTTTTTCGGGGGTCTTTATGGCTTGTATTTCCTGTTGTTTGACGAAGATGGGACATCTTCTAAAAACTGATGAGTGGTTGGTATCTGGGAGATTCTTATCCTGGGAGTTCTTTGGAGTCGGGGTCCATTTGGAATTCCTTGGCACAATTAATGCAAGATTTTTTGTTGCGACAGAGCTTAGTGATGTGGCCAAACCGAAAGCAATTGTTGCAGCGGAGTGGAGCAGGTATATAAGTGCGAACCTTGATTAATTCGTAATATTCTCGGGTGTAATGTGTGAGCCAAATGTAAGTATTACCAATCCAGTTTCTTCCAATTCGTTGTTTACTTTTCTCAATATTTTCATCTTCGGCAAGGCAGCGCAGATCATTGGAGTATATAACTCCTTTCGAGGTATTGAGGGTGGAATGTTCAAGAACCTCAATTGGGAATGGTACCATAAGTTTTAGTTTCATCAAATTATGAGCTTGTAATAAATTTTTGGTTTTGATCAGCAAATTTCCGTCTCGGGTATTCTTGGCCATTAAGACTTCGCCGCTGCATGTGAAATCAATCGATTTCTTTAGAAAAATGGAGAGATGTTTGCCATTGAACTGTCATCAGTCCGTTTCATGATCAAAAACTTGGGTTCAGACATTGATTTTATCTTATCAAGGGGATCGTCGGTCCCCATTGTAACGGGGATTCGTTATCTTTTTTTTTTGTTTTGCTTTCCAGAATACTAATAAGTTTGGTCGAAATGCCCAAATTGCTCAGTTTGAACATTAGCGCCTTTCGGTCGATCGAGTCGAATGCTGCACTGAAGTCAACGAAAAAAGCATACAGCTTACGTCCGCTATCAATATATTTTCTGGAGATACTGGTGACGCTGAATATATTGTCGATCGTGGAGTATCCTTTTCGGAACGCTGCTTGGAACTCTGTTAGCTGGTCGGTTTCATCCACCCATCTGTTTAGCCTCTCAAGTAGAGAGGCAGAGAAACGATTGTGGGAATATAATTGCTTTTTCAAACCACTCCGGAACACTTCTCTGTAAGCATTTCTAGGAACAGCGGTGTGGCAAATTTAAAAAATTCTGCAGGGATTCTGTCGATCGCATAGTAGATATGATTTTGTATATTTCTGATTGATTTCAGAGAAAAAAGTGAGTCCGAGTGAGCCAAATTTGCCAAATTGGATTGCTTCTGGAATAGCTCTTAATTCGACTGTGTTGATGGAGGAGTAGTTAGTATATCAATTTTATAGACTGTTTTCGATTGTGATGGCATAAGAAGTTGAATCTGGGGATTTTTAGCCGTCTGTATAAATGAATTTGTATTGGGTGCGGTTATTTTTAAGTGTACGAATTTGTGTTGGAATAGCGATGAGCATGCTGAGTTTTTAGTATGCTGATGTAGGTGTATCTTAATTGATTGTAGATTAAAGTGCCAGAACGGTTTATTGGACTTTTTTTGCGGTTTGAATGGAGTGTTTTAGACATATTTGTATGATTTTAGGTATTGATTCTATTTATTGAATTTGGTGATGTTGGGCTTTTTAGTATTTTGTGTAATGGGGAGTGGTGTGAGAAGATGTTTTTGGCTGCTTAGCTAGTTAGTCTGTTATGTGTGTAATGTTGGATTCAGCTAGTAGGTTATTAACTGGGGTTGTCTTATATACTCCTAGAGATATTGTAATTCAGCTAAATTATTGCTTGTATTTTTTTAAGTTGGGTATTTAGTGCGTAACCATAGAGAGGAAGCCAATAGTCGGTTTTCGATATAAGTATGGCTTTTAGGATACAGATAAGTGTAGCCGTATTGCAGTTGAACTTGCGGATCCGAAACATTTTAGAACGTCTAGTCTTTTGTAATGTGGTGGGATTATGTTTTTGATATGGGAGTTCCATCTGTAATTTTGGTTATTAGTGAGACCCAGGATTTTTAATTTGTTTACTTTGGGTATTGTGTAAGCGTGTGTTGATATTTGCGTATTGCAGCTGTGCTTTCTGCATATGTGGATACATTTGTATTTGTTTGGTGACAGAATGGATCCCAATTGAAGACACCAGCTGTCTTTGTTAGAGAAAAGTGTGTTCATGTTAATTTGGGAGTATTTACACTATTTGTGGTTGACAAGACTTTGGAAAAAAAGACATGACCGGACTCAACGGTTTCCTCCTATTTCGGGTCCCAGGAATCGAACAGTATCATTACTTTTTTGAGTTATCACTAGGCCTTCAGACGCTTTTTTTTTTTAAATTTTTTTTATCAACTTTCATCCATTTTTAAGGGAATAAAACAGTGTCTTACTTGAACAGTGTTAGTTTTTTTGTTAAATTTTCTGCAGCAAAGTTTCTTGGAATGTTCCAGGCTACAAGTTTTGGAAACACTTCAATCCCCGATATTGGGGTTTTGGGGGTCTTTCCAGTCGATATGACGGAAAAATCGACGAATCAATTTTATTATATGCTATTATGATTAATCGGATCACCGAGATGTACCTTCTAGAGATATTTAGTTGACAAGATTATTTATCGATTTGCCAAAGGAATAATAATGATCGGATGAACTATACTCAAGTTACTGACCAAAAGTCAGTTCCCATCAAAGATCTGATTTGATTTGGTTACAGTAGTGCCGCCTTCGTTTGGTCAGTTTTGAAAATCAAGTAGTGACGCCATCTATTAGTCAAGTTATGACCAAAAGAAAGTTCGCTGCCGCGGCACAGCAGCAGCACTGCTACTGCAGGTACAGAGTGTATTACAGAAGGGCTTGACCGACTTTCTTATTTGTTTTAACAATAATTAATATTATTTCTATTGCAGTCATATGGAAATGAGCAATCCTTTTGGATTCAGTTATTCAACTCAACTTAATTGATTGGATATATTACGTAAAATTACTTTAAAATTAATATTGCTCGATTTAATTAGTTTTCCCTAATTGACTTTTTCTTTTGTATTTTTAGTTCCCTAAACCACAGTGTCTCGTCTCTATTCCTCACTCTTTCCCCAAGTTTAGGTGGGGGCGCGTCTTCGTCATTCCCAGCAAAGTTAGTTCCCCATGCCGGCTGCTGCACAAAATGAAATTGTTTTGCTATGCTCGTCGTCTTTTTAGTATGCCAAACAGCAGTAGCAGCTGCTCTTGCCCCGTTTTTTCTGTTTTTTTCGTTTTGGTCACATGGGTCTCCTGGTCCCTGGTCTCGGCTCCCCAGCCCTGGCTTTGTGTGCTCCGCGTTGCACAGAATTTGTAATTGCAATGTCGGTTAATTAAATACAGTTTTACTTTATGCGCTTTCGCGTGTTGTGTTGTTTATCTTTTGTTGTATACGCCATCTTTCTCTATTTTTCACTTAGAGCCTTGTTACTGCGCCTATGTAGTTGCTGTTTTCTCAGAAATTTATTGCCTTGGCAATGCACAAGAAGTATGAACAGCAAAATAAAAAGACCAACTTACAAACGGATTATGAGTTGGACCACAAAACCTCAGAGATGTAGCAGGAGATAAATTGTTGACCAGCCGGAAGTTCATTGCCAAGAGCAGTCAAAAGGATATTATAAGACAAAGGGGACATAAATTTGGATAAAAGGACTTTCTATTTATTTTGAAACTGTTGCGGAAATGGAAATATGAAAGATATGGTCAATAGAAATTTATACATAAAGGAAATATGCGAAATGAATTATTTTACGCAGAGAGTTACACTCAACGTGTGCAAATAGCAAGGAAAAATTCATCATGAAAAAAGGGGAATTATCTGTTATTCTATTAGATTGCTGAAAATTATTATTTCGTTTAATTGGCCATTGACAACGTAATAACTTGAAAATGGTCTATAAAAATGTGGATATATTTCAACGAATACCTATGTTCCACTGGCAAACATTCAACAATATTCTCGATATGTGGCCTGGTTCACCAGCATACATCAAACATCCATAAAAAAAAGTTGATTTGCTTATGCTAAATGGCTTTGATTGAATTTTTAGGAAAAAACAGTATGCGCGAAAGTTATCGCTATTATTTTCAACGACAGCTTGAATTTTTCTGTTTTTTTTCACCCATCACAATCACAAAAACTGTTTTGTCGATTTTTTGTTATCGATTTGTGCTGGCGAACACGGCCAATGTTTCCTTTTTTCACTGACGAATGTTGATTACTTAACTTAAACAAAGAACAGCTGAATCTAAATTCTCCTTTCAAATGGTGTTAGCTTTTCGCTCTGTTCCATAACGCCTCGACTTGTGCAATGCCCTTAACACAATCAGCTTCTTTTATTGCTTACACTTAGCTATTCGATACTATATCGATATAAAATCTATTGCTTACACTTGGCTTCTTGATAAAATATCTAAAGTAATTCTAACTTTTTAGAGGAAACAAATTTAAAGCTGTTAGAGTGAGTTGATCATTCGTTATGGATGAAAAAATGTTAGCATGCAAAACATTAAGAGAATGTACTCGAGAATATGCCAGTGGAACAAGGCTATATAGCAGTATAAAGTACCCCAACATGCAAAAAAAAAAATTTTGTAAAAGATATATTAAAAAATACATTAAATTTAATACGAAAGAAAATATCTACCATAAATCAATATATACATTTTATGCAAGAAAGCCACAAGTAAAATGCACTAACGATTGGAATATATAAAGAGGAAATAAAGGTAACATTGAAATAATAAGCGACTGGAGAACAGAAACTTCAAAAATATATATTTATTATAATAACTAAATTTTAAAATGAGTTGGACTGACAGATAAAATATTAAATTTATGGATTTCATTTTTTAAGGAAGTATCACATCATAAATGGGTGAAAATCTTTCAAACAAAATATTAATGAATATGAATAAGCGATGTAACTGGTTATGTCAATGTTAACATATGTATAAAATATCACAAATAATTTCTTGAAATGAATATGATATAGAAATGAATTGAATATTATTGTAAAAATACTAACAATACTTCCAATCCTTTCCGAATCGATTGATGGGAGTTTTGATTGGATTTTCTAATATTATTCTTAGCTACTTGTGCGGCAATAATAACCACATAAATTGATCTACCAGTTAAAATATAAAAATTGATTGTTTATAAAAACCAACATCCATTTATAAAGAAATTTTTATTATATATGTATATCGGACAAAATACGGATAACAAACCATATTCATATCTATATCAAATTTCTGTCGAATCGCATATTTTTAAGTCGAGAATGACTTATTCAGAAAATAAGATGGCTTGTAAAACAATAAATCACAGATCAACAACAGCTATAATATCATATATTGATCATAGTACCTTTATATCTACCGAATAGATATTCTCCGCTATTTTGCAATGACATTTTTATATAAAATCAAACATATTTAAGCTGGCCCAACAGAAAAATAATTGAAAAGAATTGAATTCTTTTGTATTCCAAAATTTAAAGCAACTGCTATCAGTTTTTTGTAAAATGGGCCGCGGAAAACCTTTAACCGATTTTGAAAAAGGTCAAATATAAGGCTATATTGATTCTGGCTTAAAATACTACGAAATAGCCAAGAAAATCGGTCGAAGTCAAATTGTTGAGTAATTTTCTCTGTAATGAAGCAGTATATGAAAGAAAAATGAATGGGGGGAGAAAAAAATGCAACAACAGCATCGGATTGGCGACTTATCCTACGAACTGCCTCAAATTCCCTCCTTTCTGCTCGTAGAAGCATCTCCGACCCTCTACGTATTGCACAGTTCGACAAAATTTAACTTTTTTTAAAAACACGGCATAAGACCCTAAAATTATGATAAAAAGGACCTCTGTAAGCATCACCGCATTCCCAGTTTTCCATTAATAGGCCTCGGTTCGCGTTTTATGGGTACTTTTGTAGTTGCAACTCACAGCGACAACAATTTAAACTTAGTTTTGAATGGCTTAAGATATAAATCTGCAAAATTCAGCAAATGCGGACAGAGTCATTCGAAACGCAATATAAAAAATTCACTTCAATCGTACCATTGGTTAAGGTAGGAGTTAAACCTTAATTCTTGAATATCTTTAAAAGCGCACGGTAGATTTTTATTAATATCGATTTTTATGATGGTATAATGGACTATTGCATATCCCTAAGAGATGGTACTCGACAACCAAAAAACCGCGAATTGGAGTATCAATTTTATATTCATAAACAAACCAATTCATTTAGGCCATAAACCAGACCTAAAATACGCAGAACTGCGTTTTCAGTTATACAGTGCCGATCAACTGAATAGGTTTGACTTCTTATTTTATTTTTGAAACGTTGTATCTCTGTAACAAGCACTCCGATTTAAGCGAAATAAATTTTGTTGTATAAAGAAATCAGTCATTTATAAAATAGCAAAGTTTCAGTTCTGTTAGTTTTGTTTTTATATCATTTTTATTATTTTTTCAAAAACAGCAAAAAATCACACTTTTTTTTTAGCTCAACTGAATAGGTTTGACTACTAATAATAATGAATGGAGGAAAGAAATGTGCAACAGCATCGGAGAGGCGATTTATCCTACGAACTGCCTCAAATTCCCACCTTTCTGCTGGTAAAATTAGGGAAGAATGCGGAGTAAATGCTAGTGCGGTAAAACGAATTATTCAAAGCGCCAAACACTTGAAGAGATTGAAAATAAAAAAAAACACCTTTCAATGATGCTCGTAAGGAAGCGATTTGCTCGAGAACACATGAGATGGAACAAGTTGTGGAAGACGGTGAACTTCTCCGACGAAAAGAAGTTCAACCTCGATGAACCAGATTTTGTCAGTTTGAAGACGAACGCAAAAGTGTACAAGACTGTGCTCCAAAAGGAGTTCCCAGTTTTCGGAAATTTATGGTCATATACCATAGCAACGCTCCCATCCATACCGCTCGGGTTGTAAAACAGTGGATTAAAAACCAAAACATCAAATTGCTCGAGTGGCCGCCTTACTCCCCTGACATTAACATTATCGAGAACATTTGGGGACTTTTATCCAGGAGAGTATACGAAGGAGAAAGACAATTTAGTGACTCTGGGACCCTAGTTGAAGCAATTAAAAAAGCCTGGTCAACAATTTCACTAAATGAAATTGAAAAATATTATGATTCCTTACCAAACCGTATGTTTCAAATAATTAAGAACAAGGGTGGGCATACCAAATACTAAATAATGCTAAAACTGTGCCCAAATATTTTTTAAATTACCCAGTGCCTTGAAATTTTGCTTTATATACTTTTGTTTAATAGTTTTAGTGGTCAAACCTATTCAGTTGAGCCAAAAAATATGGAGATTTTTTGTTGTTTTCAAAAATATAATAAAAATGATATAAAAACAAAACTAACAGAACAGAAACTTTGCTATTTCACAGATTTCTTTATACAACAAAATTTATTTCGCTTAAATCGGGGTGCTTGTTACAGAGATACGATTCAAACCTAAAAAAAAAGTCAAACCTATTCAGTTAAGCGGCACTGTACATCAACAAATTATTTATTTACCAAAGAGGCAGGGGCCAAAAGGCAGGACGCAAAGACCAAAATAAAATAATGCCAAAAGTATTATTTGTTAAAGAATCATTAATTATATTATCTTATTGTTGCCAAATTACAGCTCGGTCGGGAAATGTGTCCCTTTTTGGGACCTACAGGGAATGGATTGCATTTTAAAGCAATTCACCCTTTTTGGTTTACACTTGTGGTAGTCAACTTTGAAGGTTGCAAATGTAAATGAAATTTGTGGAGACCTAGTAGGCGTGGGAACTTTTCTAGTAAAATAATTGTATGATATGTGGCATTCGAGTTTGAGCCACGAGACTTAAAGGAACTTACTTTTTTATTTATTTGTTTATCTGCTTAAAAGCAACATTATTTTATTTATTTATTTATTTTATGTTAAAACGCAACATTAAGAATCATTTTAGAAATGTAGAAAAATTTACATTTGTAAAGACATTATATTTTATTCTGATTCATTTTTTTATAATCTAGTTTATAAATATTTTTGTTTTTTAATTAACCAACAAAGCTTTTTTTTGAATAAAACGAAAACATACCATACACTGATGAAGTGGAAACCAAAAGTCTAATTTCATACATTTATTCAACTTAATATTAAATATAAATAAAGTCAATTTTTAAAGTCTTGCTTCGACTCGATTTGTGGATATTTTAAACGACTTTCTAAAGTTACTGACATAACGTCATCTACATTGTGCGGCATTACGCGTCGTGCGACATGTGTCAACAATTGCACATCGTTCGGTTCCCTGAATGTGGGATGGAATTTCTGGATCTGCCAGAGGTATTTCCTCAGAATTTAAATACTCCAATAAGTGTTCATGTGGAATGTTAAAAGTTAACGGAGGTTCAAATAAGATGTCGTCGTTATCTAAGTCAACTAAATTCATATAATCTGTGCAGTCGAAATTAATTATATTCTTTTTATAAGTCCGGAGCTTAGACGTATCTTGTAATTTTTCGCGATAGTAAATAATTTTGTTAATAGCATTTTCTCGAATAGATTTTCTTTCATCGAAAAGCATTGCTAACAAAGTATTTTCTGTATGGGCAAAAAATGAATTGTTTTGTATTGCTTTGTACACAATTTCTTGAAGATTTTTCGGCAAGAACTGTGCTGACCGAATAAAATTAAATAAAAGTTTACTGCCGTATACCACAGAGTTATAAAATTTGACATTAAAATACATTGGTATGTAAACTTTCATAATGAAATTAGTCAAAATTTTTAAATTGTTTGATGGTAAACTACTAGCGACATAAAGGCGTAAAATTCTGCTTGCTTTTGTCAACCAGCGCGAATGAACAATTTTTCCCGGTTTCATGTTGGCGACATCCTCTGAACACAAACCTTCCGATACAGCTCTTAATGTCAACTTAATATTAAGTTGAATAAATGTATGATATTAGTGAAAATTAAACAATTACATAAGCATTGTGTATTGTGACTTAACATTGTTTTCATTAAATTGGTAAATTTTTAGATATAAAGAAAAACGGCATCTAATGTATTTTTCGCCCCCTTTCGTGCCACGCCCACTTTTTTTTTAACACCTTAAATTTACAAATTATATTGAATATATATTTTAAATTGCAAACCTATATCTTTTATTGGTTTCCACTTCATCAATGTATGGCGTGTTTTCGTTATTTTTATTTAAAAAAAATTTATTTAAAAAAAATTTGTTGGTTAATTTAAAAACAAAAATCTTTATAAGTTATATTATAAAAAAATGAATCAGAATAAAATATAATATCTTTACAAAATGCATTATTTTTTTTTAAAAAAAACCGTACAAACCTCAATATACCAAAATATACTGCAACCATAAATTTTCATGCTTCGCAGTGGGGGCTAGGAATTCATTTTAGACATGGGTTTCTTCGTAAAATTTTCTTAGAATTCATCGCAGATTCCGAATCTGCTATACGCTTATCGCATAAAAAAACAGACCCGCCCTAATATGTATACTTATGTTCAGAGCTGGAAATGCTGATTACAATTTTTTTCCATTCAATTATTTGCACATTTATTTTTTTGTAAAAATCGGCTCACAAAGTAACATACAATCATTTGACGAAATATACTTAATTATGAACTTTTATATAAAATAAACCTTGAATTTCAAAGCTTATATTTCTAAGAGAATAAGAGCTGTTTGCTTTTATATTTTATATGAACAAATTGACATATTTAATTTAAATCACGAATAATATAAAAAGAATATATGACAATGATTAAAAAAACTAATCAGCATTCCCAGCACTGCTTATATTGAATTGCACATTTATTTTTTTGTATGAACTTTTATATAAAATAAACCTTGAATTTCAAAGCTTATATTTCTAAGAGAATAAGAGCTGTTTGCTTTTATATTTTATATGAACAAATTGACATATTTAATTTAAATCACGAATAATATAAAAAGAATATATGGCAATGGATGATTTAATTCGGTTGCTCTTTGTCAACCGTCTTCAGAGCAAAACTACAAAAAAGATACACCAATATTTAACATACAATCATTTAACAAAATTCACAAAAACAGTTTACGTACAATTTTTACATGTCTGCACTGTGTGACGTGGAGTCTTAAACTAATTATTCAGTTCGCGAGTAGGTGTCTGTAAAAGAGAGCGCAGTTCTCAGTGTCCGTTTTGTAGCTGCCCATGGGATCCCCAGCCTCACCCATTATAGCCGACATAATTATGGAGGAACTTTTAGAGAGCACAGTCGGGAAATTAAAGCATCAACCCTGAGTACTCACAAAATACGTTGATGATTTGTTTGCTATAGTGAAGGAGGACGAAGTGCAAACTAATCTGGAGACGCTGAATAACTATCACATAAACATTAAATTCACATTGGAACTTGAAAAAGACGGGAAAATTACCTTATTTAGACACCACAATAAATAGCAACAAACGGCAACATTTTAAATACAAAATGGTACATGAAACCAACAGCCTCAGGACGGATCATCAACTTTAACTCAAAACATCCAAGAAGCATGATAATGAATACGGCACTTGAGTACATTCAAAGATTGACTAATATCAGCGACACAACATATCAGACAGCCATAGAAACTGAAATAAATTTGATCAAATAATGATTTCACAATGTGGGTAATAAATTCATTGTTGAAAAGACACAAAAAGAAATACCGATCACTCACATACGTACCCAAACTATCAAGCCGATTCGCATGATCAAATTGCTACTACAAACAAAACATACAAATTGCACATAAACATACAAATACGATGAAAGGATTTTATAACAGGACCAAATCAAAAATAGACAAAGCGGATGTCAAGAATGTCATTTACAAGATACCATGCGATGGATATAAAGACGATAGTTGCAACAAAATCTACATAGGAACGACAAAATTCAAATTGCGAAAACGGCCACTCACCAAATTTTGAGGCAGCGACAATACTACAACAAGAGCAGCATTTCAACAAGCGCTTCACATTTGAAATGTTACACATCATAAACACATCAACAGACTGGAGACTCAACTACAAAACTGACACTGAGGACTGCTCTCACTTATACAGACACCTACTCGCGAACTGAATAATTAGTTTATCAGCCATGCTCCCATTTTCGCTTTCGTACAAAATTTGGTACAAAAACCGGTTTGAAATCGTAAAAGTTTTGCGAAAGCGAAAATGGGAGCATGGCTGTATGACTTCACGTCACACAATGCAGACGTGCTAAAATTGTACGTAAACTGTTTTTGTGAATTTTGTTAAATGATTGTATGTTGAATATTGGTGTATATTTTTTGTAGTTTTGCCCTGAAGACGGTTGCCGAAGAGCAACCCCGAACTATATCGGAAAAAAGAAACATAAAATTGTTTTTATCTATCATCCTGACCTCCAGCCGGAGAACTTAAATCTACAATTAGAAAGGTCGCCAAATCACAATTGTAAAACGAATAGTTATATGAACAAATTGAACCAGACTTTAATTTACCAACAATGTACATAAAATTCGTAAAAGAAGAAAGATTTTCTTTGCAATGGAACTTCAATACAACATGAAAAAAATGGACACAAAACAAATGATTTGCAAGTGATAATACGGAAATATATATATTTAAATAATATTAATTTAATATAAAAGGAATTTATAAACAATGAAGTAAGAATGAAAAAATACACCAAAGGAATCATATTTCGATCCACTGAAATAATATTGTACCTTCCTGTGAAATCTGAAGTAATAATGCTCTTAAGCCTAATTTCAATTTACGACCCGGCTTTTATAACTAATCAACGAATATGATGCAGTCAAATGTATTATAAAAATTTAAGTTGGAAAGATACTTATAAGGATAATAATAGGAAAAGAAATATATAATATTTATTATAATTATCCATAGAACTTTTAGCAGGCTCCAGGTCAATAAATTATGATTTATGTTTACAACTTTTCCAAAACGAGATATATGTTATATAATAATAATTTTTATAGCAGTTATAAACAGGATCAAAGTTTCAAGCAAGAATGATTATGAATAATTTCCTTATTGAGAAAGTCCATATTGGCTTAGGACATTTCAAAACAGATCCATATTTTTGGTTCCTATACCGGAGCAGCAACAGTGAGTTTTATCCATTTATAAGACTGCAACAAATTGTATGGTATAGGTCGCAATAATTATGCGCCGGTTGCACTTACTTTCTAACCAAAACTTGGGCCAATGCTGAATGATACCGGCCATCACACAGAAGACATAGTAGCAAGTAGAACAACATACCAACTCCAGAACCATTTACCGAATTTTAGAATATTGCAGACTTCATATTAAAATAAAAAACAAAACAATGAGAACTAGCACATTAATTGATTGGATCGGGAAACTTTACAATTACTCAGAAGAAATGTGGTATTTAAAATACGAAACAAGCACGATTGAAGATAACAAATATCGGTAATGACTTGAAATATTATAACGTGGGCTGAAATAGCCAAGAAGCAAACCAATAAATACATATTCTTATTCCACTCAAGATTGTATAAAAGTTAATCAACCCCACTTATATTAAAAAGAATGTAGTCAGCGAGTAAATGTTATTGTATATTATTTCACCCATAACTTTTATCAACGAATATATGTTTTTTACGAGTTTATGTGTTCAAATGTGTTAACCGGAACATATACCATAAGTAAGGGGAAATATACCTACCTTAAGTCAATACTTCCAAAAAGTTTTATTATTCTTCTTGAAGTAAATATATTAAACGACTAAATGTATTCAATGAGGCAATGTGTAACGATAAATCTTAAAACGAGTAAAAGTTTTTATTAAAAGCTGAACGTAAGAACGGTAATCAACAAAAGCAATGCTTTAAAAATGAAGATTTGTATCGGAGAAAGGAAACGAGCTGTCACGAGTAAGCAAATGCAGTGCAAGTAAACTCAACGCTCGTAGCCCGCTGAGCTCGTTCAAAAAGTATACACAAAAGAAAAAATGCAAAAGCACTCGTGTATTTGCGATTCATTGTATGGTACTCTCACGTGCCTGCCGTAAAGCACACTGGAACACGTATAGGCTACAGCTTTAACAAGCTTGCTCCATCATTACTCGTGTGAAAAATGAGCTTGCTTGCGATCATTTAGTGTGTGTCAAAACAAAGTGGCGGCCACAACCAAGCCGAGTATATGCGCGATTGTACTTGAAAACTAAGTGCTTATTGCAGGGCCATGGTATGTTCGCAATTCCAATGAGTAATCTTAACAACACTTATTTATGAACATGACGATAAGATACGATGCTTTATTTCAAGACGAAGAAAGCAGAAATGAACTGCGAATTATCGCAAATAACTGTTTTAAACGAGAAAATGTAATAAACATGTATTTATAACAAACAAATTTATTCAACTTGAAAACATATTCAACGAGTTAAAGCTTTCAAAAAGTATATTATTCAAGGAATTAATCTACTTAACGACTATAAATGTAGTCAAAGAATATTTTTCAACGAAATGTTATTCAACAACTGAATGTATATAGCGAGTTAATCTATTCAACAAGTAAATGTATCCGAGTAATCAATGTTAACAATAATCATAAAAATAAATATGAATATGTGATGGCAATCACAACCATTAAGAAAATAATAAGCATAAAAATATGACCGCAAGATAGTAAATTTTAAACACGACGATATGCATATTGATGGCGTAGAATTGAAAAGAAAAAAGCTACGAATAAAAATTCAAGAAATAGCAAGTATATATGTAACATAATGTTTGAGAAATCAATTGGAGGTATATGGATACATTAAGTGAACGAAAAACAAATTTTACAAGTATTAGAACAACTTTTTAGAACTGAGTATGGAGGAGCTAATATAATCTGAGAGTTGCACTATCGTAAGTAAAACCAATCACTGAATAAGTGTATCAAACACACCCAGCTAAAGACTTTGTAATGTTTTCCTTTGGAGCGTTTGCTATTCTTTCATTCCTTTCTTTCCCTCGTGATCTCTGTGGCCCTTAGCTAAAACTGTGGCACCAATTACTTGAACATATGTCCAACAATTAAAAAATGTTGCACATACGCACTATGTGTAGCATTTTTCTTCGCCCAGCTATTATTTTTCTCTGGGCAAATTTGTCAACGTTGGTTGCCTCTGTGTCGTGCGGTCTGTGTCCGTTGAATGTTTTCTTTTCTTCGCTTGAATTGTTTTTCTCGCTTGGTTTTTTCCCCCTTTTGCTTCTCATTTGTTTTTGCACTCTTTTTGCTGTTATATTACCCGGCATTTCAAGCCATTGTTTAAAAGAGAAAAATTGAATGAGTTGGTTTAAGATTGATGCGTGGTGACTTGAAAATTGAATTGGTCCTTTAAGATAAAATGTTGGTGTGGGTTGCTGGAGAAGTTAGTATCATAGCTTTGATTGGATTGCGTTTACTTAAAACAAAGAAATACATTGTAATTCTAAACAGCGAAGGAAAGCATATTTCAACTGGCTAAATTATATTTAAGGCATTGTCGCACAGTGGTCAGAAAGTCAAGGAAGCTTGCCAAAATTAGGAAGGAACAGCTATTCTTGCTACTCTCGAGATAAGACCGCTTTCATCTATTTATAATTCTTAATTTTGCTTCTGAATGAATGAATGAATTTTTTGCTCGCATTGCATCGCTCCGGAATCATTTTTCAAAAGTAGATCGGTCTTCCATATATAATCCTTTGTTGAAGTTTCGAATACCTGAAATCGGCGTCCTCTCCTACTTATAGATCCTGCTAAAATATTTATATTTCATATTTTGCCTATTTTTTTCCGAATTTCCGACCATTGTTAGTCGCCAACCGGAGAGAGGGGCGGGTCCCCACTTGGCAATCAAATATTATTTATTTGCTATTTACACATATAACATTTCCGCCTTCTGCCCTTGTCTTGCCTCTGCAAATTTATGTAAATTGTGCGTTTCTTGCGTACATGGCGCATAAATTGGCTTATTACGCTATAAATTGTATTTATTTTGATGAAATTTACAGAAGGCAGCTACGAAGCATCTCACATTTATATGGAAAATGTGGCTCAGTATTTTTCTTAAAGCTTTTAAATCATGGAGAGGTCTTGCATTTTTGGTTGCTTTTTATAATGAACCGCAAATATCGATGCGTTGATAAGAAATTAAATTTAAATAATATGCGTGCGAAAAATTTATAAAAATTTTTTGTTGGCTGCTGCGAGAGCGGAAATAAGATCCAAGATTTTTCAAACTTCAGCTGAAAGTACACATAGCGAAATAATAAAGGACTTGAGATAAAATTTAAAAAAAGAAATTTTAACCAAACAAGTGAGAAAGTAGGTCAAGCCCGACTGTAACATACTCTGTAGCTGTGAGAGTGTGTGCTCTATGAATTTTTGTGTGACTGTTACCTACAACTGTTAACTCCAAACTTAATATTCTGTGTTAAATTTTGACATAGTCTTTTAATGCCATATTCACTAGACACATCCTAGCCCATAATAGCATTATAGATAATTAGAATTGTATGAAGGGATCCATACGGTGGGAACCACTTGAGATGTACCAACCTCAATTTATACCAACGCAGATCATTCATACAAACGTTGTGCCTTACAAACACAGCGTAAGCTCAGGGCGCTCGCACACATGCGGCTGAAAGATGACGGCTTATCATGATATCTTAGTTCTGTAGTCCAAACTTAATATTCTGTGTTAAATTTTGACATAGTCTTTTAATGCCATATTCACTAGACACATCCTAGCCCATAATAGCATTATAGATAATTAGAATTGTATGAAGGGATCCATACGGTGGGAACCACTTGAGATGTACCAACCTCAATTTATACCAACGCAGATCATTCATACAAACGTTGTGCCTTACAAACACAGCGTAAGCTCAGGGCGCTCGCACACATGCGGCTGAAAGATGACGGCTTATCATGATATCTTAGTTCTGTAGTCCGCAAACCTGTGCTTGTGGTGCACCCTAGCATGCACGGAGCGTGATTAATTGTCCAAATCAGCCTTAAGTTCTACCCTCAGTTCATCTTTCAGCCGTATGTGTGCGCGCGCCCTAAGGGATGAAATATTATATTTAGAATAAAAGCAAGATCGGTCGAAAGAGTAATTTAGTACATATTCAAAGCTACAACCGTGCTGATTGAATATGTATAATTCTATGCACTCTGTGTACCTTTGGTACAGAGTAAAAAAATTTAACCAGTTTTATTAGTTTAACAAATGCAGTTTTTATACTCTGTACCGAAGGTACATAGAGTATATTAAGTTTGTGCAAAAGTATGTAACAGGGAGAAGGAATCGTTTCCGACCCTATAAAGTATATATATTCTTGATCAGCATCAACAGCCGAGTCGATATAGCCATGTCCGTCTGTCCGTCCGTCCGTCCGTCCGTCCGTCCGTCCGTATGAACGAAGAGATCTCAGAGATGGTAAGAGATAGAGTTTTGACATGTATGGGACATATATTTCTTATACTTGCAGGCAGATCAAGTTTATTTTCAATTTTTGCCACGCCCCCTCGCGCCCCCGCAATTTGGAAAAAACTTCATATCTCCTACAGTTTTGGAGATAGATCGTTCGTTCCTTCTAGAGATACCTTGTAAACAAAATTATTTATCGATTTGCTGAAGGAATGATAAAGATCGGATGAACGATACTCAAGTTATGGGCAAAAAACGGCCACTTAACACCCCCCACCAATAACCACAGCAACATACCCTAACCATTCAACACAGGCAATCTTAGTGCGAGAGAGAAAGAGAGAGAAAGAGAGAAACTTAGAGAGCGCACCGCGTTGTGCGCGGGGTGTTAACTGGCCGTTTGACTCCTGAGCAAATGCGAGTGTAAGGGTACAGAGTATGTTATAGTCGGGCTTGACCGACTTTCTTTCTTGTTTTGTTTGTGTTTCAAGTTTTATCTCAGTGTATTTATTTCGCTGCTTAGCGACATTGATGTTTATGGATTTTGATTGCTCCCCATCCCCTGCCAGCCTGCCACATGTTCTCCATTCGCAGACCTTCCCACAGCCTAAGCTTGATGTCAGGATAAGCACGCTTCCTTGCACAGAGGCCACATAATTTTTGCTGTGCTCCTCCTTCTCCGGCATCGGAACATTTAATGAATATCGAAATTGGCAATTTCAATATTAAAGCGATTTTCCAAAGCTATATGAGCTGTGCTATGCCCGATAAGATTAACCAAAGATGAGCGACCCTGCCCTGCCCTACCCTGCTCGGTCCTTGCCCTCCATATGTGTGTGTGTGTGCTTAGTTGATTTCAAAGTCATTGGCGTGTAAATTATGCCAGTCATGTTGATACCACGATTTGATGATGCGTAAAAATAAAACCACAAAAATTGCCATTATCCCAGACTTGATATGCAAATGACCAAGCAATTTTGGGGTGACCCCGACGTGAGCCACAATTAAAATTGTCTAACTGCTCCTTCTCCACCTCTGGAAAGTTTTCAATATAATTGACTGTGCTCGGGGACTCACACTCATCCATTACTATTCTGTGCTTTGTTGCTTTAGTGTTATTGCTGTCATTTCTAGTTGAGCCAAAAACTCATAAAATCAACTCAAGAGGAGTTGTTGTTACTGTAGAATTTTGGGGTTTTTCAAATGAACTTGTGAGAGGGTTGTTCCCTGGCTTGTTGGTGGGGCGATGGAGTGGGAGTGCAAGTCTTGCTAATGAAATTTGCAACCACCAAAAAAGTGTAACAAAATGTACATAAATGGGAATTAATTTCTAACAAAATGACAAAGCAAATGGTCGGAACAACAAATGGGTGGGCCCCCATTCAAAACGGTCCATTGAAAAATGAAATAAGGCTGAAAAAAGTAAGGGGATTTTGAGGCATGCAATAAAATGGAAATGTCTAAAACGTACAGCCCCATTTAATCTTTCGCTTTTGTAGGATCAAATAATTATACCCAAATATGTCAAAATGAAGCTTGCTCAAATATCTGTAACTAAAAAAAGTCACATTTTTTTTTCAGAGATCAATAACTCATTTATTTTTAAGGCCTATTCTGATGATGAGATAAAATTTTAGTTCGTTTTTCAACTTGACTAATGCATTATTTCCTTCTTGGAATCGCAATATGCCGAATTTTAACTTGATTTCTAGAACGCATGTTAATTTTTCTCCCAGTCCTAATATTATTAGATTGTTTTTGGGGAATAGCGCACTGCGACCAATACTGATCTATTGTGCCCCCATACCCAGTCCTAATATTGAGGAAGTTAAAAGGTTCTTGAGGTTACAAACTTGAAAGGTCCGGTTCGAGGGACCCAAAATGGCAAATCGCAACCGATCGGTCCTAAAAAAGCTACATGCTAAAGTCATCCGACATCCGATTAGTCAGAGTTGTGTGGTAGCGTATAATATTGATCAGTCACAAGTTTGGGAGCAATAGCATTGAAAATAAAGTTTTCTTCAGTTGAAAAGATTTTTATGCTAAGACTTTTTCCCGATCGATCTCTTTTGTATGGCAGTTATACTATATAGTTGTCCGATTTTCATGAAACTTAGTGGAGTTATGTGAAAGCATAGAAAACTTATAAATACGAGGATTGGGGACGTTTGCGTTGAAGACAAAAAAGTTTGGCTCAAGCTAGCAAGTTTTAGCCGACTCGAGGTTATGTTATGTGTTTTCACATAGCCTTAAAAAAGAAGAATTTGGCGTCTTCTGTCAAATTGGAGTTGTCTTTTGCTGTCAGTTTTTGCATTTATCCTGACTTCGAATTCCCAAACAAATTCCCAGGAAAAAAAACAACACCAAAACGGAGGAATTACAGGTCGACTCTACAGTTGTTTCAAGATCCTACCGGTTCTATCTTCAGTAGTATTTGCCCATCGACTGTAAATCAGCAGACAGCATTGCTATGACTGCTTGGGAATTCCTTAATAATATTACCTCGAGCTAGCCAAGACTTGCTGGTTCAAAATACATTTTATTTTTGTTAAACTTATAAAAATTCATTCAGGTCTTTTACAAAAACTAACAAATAACAGTAAGGGGCGATTTCTCTTCTTTCAGATAGCTGCTATGGCTCACAATCCACTCAGCAATTTGTAAGTTTATATGACATGTAGCTCTATGTGGAAGTTGAGAAATAGGCCCTTAGTTGGTAATTTATTTGACTCATAGCAGCTATCTGGAAGAAGAGAATTCGTTACTAAATCTTAATTTTGTTCAGTATTTTGGAGCTCCGATCTCTAGATTTTGAACGCAGAATGTAGTTCTTAAGAATAGTCAAATTACACCATAATTACCTGAATACTCCTGCTTATTGTAAAAATGTGTATTTTCAAGGCTGCAAACCTAAAAAACTTTGCAGAAGGTTCGGTCCGGGGGTTCGAACCCACTGTAAAGTCCAAGGTTCAGTTTGCGGACCAGTTCCTGGAACCCCTGGACCCAAGGTTTTGGTTCGAACCTTGGTTCGCTCGAACAAAAAAGAATGGTTTGACATTCGATATGTTAATTCTACGTTGATAATTAAATTTATATACCTCTTTATTCAATATACTTAATCATAATATTCACTACTTAAGTTATTGTAATTATCAAATCCATTAGCTGACATTAACAATTTTTAGGAACTGCTTAGTCTAAGCATTATATCTTCCAGAAGATATTCATCTATACTAGCTCTTAAATCAGAAAGAACAAACTTAAGTATTGAAAATGTTCGTTCAACTGATACCTGAGTTGCTGGATGGTAAAGGCAATATTTTTTAAATGTTCGTTTTTATGACTAAAATTTCAAAATTTTAAACCATTTGTCGATGTATGTAATGTATGTGCTGTTTGACAATTTCCAAAGAAATCTAAAACATCATTTATAGCTTTTATATCTGATATTTGTTTATATCTTTCTATTGCTTTCATAAGCTTCTCTTCTTTACAATCAGACGTTAAGTCAGTCGAGTCACTGTTTTTTGTACGCAAAATATGAAATCTGGGGTCTGAGAATATTGCAGCCAATTCTGGTACTGAACTCATAGTAGAAGAATGTTTGTCGGGGCACTTAGATAGAAATAAACAACATATGGGCATTTACACCAAATGGTCCACCAAGACCAAAAAGACTCTGTTTTATCCAAGTGTTTCAAGGGGAAACAATTAAATTTAACTAACGTAAGCCAATCTTACATTTAATCATAACCCACTTCGAAATATTCGGTTTCACGGCTGCGCTAGCGCGAATTTTCTAATTTGGACATAAATATTCCACAGCGCTGCCTGCGCAGGCCGCGTGTGAGCGCGCGTGTGTGTGCGCTCGTATTTTTTTTTTTTTTTTTTCTATTATAGGCGCTGCCTGCGCAGGCCGCGTGTGAGCGCGCGTGTGTGTGCGCTCGTATTTTTTTTTTTTTTTCTATTATAGGGGGGAAAGCATTGAAAGCTTTAAAGTGTGGGACTTGGAGTTCCTCACCCACTAAAACCACCCCTACTCTCGGTTTCCCTTTTTCGGAACCACCGCTAAGTATTACTTCACAAGGGGGAGATGGCACGAAAGCCGCCACAAGATTCCTATCTAAGGGTTGAAGTCGAATTGCGCTATCGTTCAGCGCGACGCTAGTATTTTAGAACCTCTGCAGCCATGGTGCATATAGCATTCCAATTGTTTTGCGAGCTAAGTAGGATATCCATCACTGTGAACGGCCTCACAATTCCTAGGCATAGCTCTTCCCGTTCGGCATCTTTTATGGTCGGCGTACAGTGTGTACAAATCGGATCTGTCTCATACTTAAATCTATAGAAATAATCCATGACCGGCCAGTAGCTGTGATAAGTAAAAGTCGGTTTGTCCGTGCTGTCTACCCAACCCACGGCTTTATGTCCGCAATTAGTCTTCTTGTCAAGCTGCCGTTGGTGGTAGTACTCCACCTCGCCTGCCATTGCTGCCATGTTGGCAGTTTCCACACGTTTCCTGCTGCTAATAAGAACCGCTTCGGTTTTATGGGGAGCCAGGCTCAACCCGTTGTCCTGTAGCCAATCGGTCACCCGCACGATCACGTCGTTGGTTCTTTGGTCCGTCGGGCCACTCGACTGCAGACTTACTTGTTGTGCTTACTTGTTTTACTTTAGGTTTCCTCGTTCGGTACATCTTGTGCAAGTGTGGAATATTCATATGTAATACATCTACAGAAAACAGCTTTAAAAGCTTCTATTTTACGATAGGTTTTTTTTCCTCCCAGGCCGCTGGCGCAGTAAGGAAACGCAGAAAATATAGAGCTTCTTTATGTCATACCTTTTTTTTCTTTTGGAGTGATCGAGTATCGTCTGTTTTCACAGACATGTGGACTAGGCCTTCTGGGGAAACCACATAAAAAAAAACGCGCCTTGAACTATACCTCAAATTGGTGGTGTGGAAAATAGTTCAGAGAAGTTTCATCCAGGGCTTAATACCGGAACGTTAACCGAAATAAACCGTTTTAAATCAAGTAAAGGAACCGGAACCGTAACCTATACAAATATTTATTTGAGAACCGAAAACCGTTTACCGTTATTAATGGAACCGATAGCACCGGAACGAAACCGAAACGTTGGCACCGGTACAGTTTCGGTGTTTTTACCTTTGCGGAGCGCATCGTAGATTTTGTCACGAGTTGTAGCTCAACCTACAGGATGCTGAAATATTTGCAGCGGAAGACATTTTCAACATTTGCTCCAGTTTTGCGGCTGTAGATAACGACTTTCTTTTGCACCGGAAAGTGTGGGACTCGGTTCGCGAAATGGTAAGCATATTAGAAACGCCGGAGGTGGCCACAACTAAGCTTCAAGCCGAAAATTTTGTTTTGGGCGATTTTAATTCCATTTGGATAGACTGCAAATTGAAAATATTTAAAAATTCGTCGTCTATAGCAAAAGAGCTACTGGATTCCATTAAGACTCTTCTCGCCCTATAACATGTTCGAAACTATGAAAACATTCTTAACTGGTGTTCAGATTCCTCCACAAAGTTCCCAGAATTGTATGAGATTTCAAAAGTCATGCTTTCTGTTCCACCTACGCAGGTTAGCGTGGAACGCCCATTCTCTGGCGGAAAATTTATAATGAATTTGGAAATTTAGAATGAATATAATGAATGTATGGTCTCAACCACATTGAATGCAATTATTTTACTGCAAGCAAATCACAAATATGCTATATTAGTTAAATAAGACGGACGTAAAATTCGAAAACTAAAAATATATAATATAATCATAATTTCTAACATGTTAACTGCGAAATATGAAATTAATTTTGTGTTGAATTTTGATTCGATTTATTACACAGGAATAAAATTATTTTGATTTATCTCAGAATTTCATTTTTGTTTACTTATACCGGTACCTACCGGTATACCGAAATAAAAATCCGGGTACCGTATCGGAACCGAAAACCGAAATTAATTGAAACCGAAATAGAACCTTTAACCGAAACATTTCGGGACGTACCGGAACCGAAATTCGTCTCGGGATTAAGCCCTGGTTTCATCTATTGTCGAAGTGAATAAAAAGAGCGTATATATTAAACTTGTAGAAAATTTGAACAAAATTTATTTTAAGTCAAACACAATTCGAAAAGCACATGCGATTACACATTTTTTGTATGGACAAAAATGCAAACTTTGAAATTCAACCGCCATTTCTGCACGTAAATTCTTCATGATTCGCGGTACATACGAGGACATTTTTTTCAAAATTTTGGGCCGCAATGGACCTATACTGAACATGCAGTGAAACTGCACCGAAGGATCGACTTGTGAGAGGGTCAAAGCATATATGTATTAATATCATATTTATTACATAAAGACGGTTTTTTTACAAAAAAAAACTACAACCGGTCACCGGCTGTTTAGTAAGTAGACACAAAAATGCCAGATGTTGGCATAACTAAATCTTATCTTAAATTTATTTTTGAACCAACCACCATCACAAAAGTTGAAACATAGGCTTACATAGGCTATCTTGTTATCTTGGAACAACGTTTTATACAATTGTTGCTATTTTTTGTTCACGTGGCTATTTAAATTCTCGAACTCTGACCCCCCAAGCTCAAAAAAATCAATCAACTTTCAATCGCTTTTTAGCTCTGCTGAGCAATCAACATCCGTTACATTAATTTGATGTTGCTCCTTCGCCTAACAATATTAAAATCTTTATCAAATCGAAATTAAAAACCAGTTTGAATTGCTTCCTTTTGGCTTTCTCCCCCCAATACACACCCCTCAGCCTCGCACAAACTACACTTCACCCTCTGCCCCATAAAACTTTAAATAAATATGCAGCGTGTGCTGCTGCTGCTGCTGCTCCTGGCCCAAGAGTCGGTGTCTGCCTGTAACCGATAACATCATTATTGATGAAGCTTCGGGAGCAAAGTCAACGAGGCGGAGGAGTAGGTACAAAAGTCACAAGCCAGCACGAACAGATTGCAGGAATGTGGCTCAGCGCAGCTGCTGAGGAGAAGGAAAGGGAAGGCTCGCACTTCCGTCTGGGGAACTGTTACTCGATGCCCACTTGGGTGTGGCGTTAGATGGGAAAGGGGCGGTGCAGCTGGTGTTGCAAAAGGATGGCGGAATTGGTGGGGCGCTCGTTTAGAGATTGGAAATCGTAGACATCTTCGTCGCAGTCGTTGTCGTAATAACTGTAATTGATTTTTGATTTGTGATTTAATTTAACACAGTTAAATGAATTGAAGTGGATTGAAAGGGGAGATTAGAATGCGAGAAAGAGATGGGTGGGTAAAGAAAGATCCATAGAATTAGGAGCTTTGAAAAGGTGGGAGAATTGACTCTTTTCTTCCACGTTTGACCAAAGTGTCCCATCTCTAACTATTGAAAAGAAAAGTCACGCCCCATTGTATTGGGGTAGACCTTTCTGAGCTTAAAAACAAACAACATTTCTGAGATATTCCATATACTCGCAGAATTTAAATTGAAAACTGATCCCAAGTTCTTGGGGGCCGTCGTTTTGTACCAGATTACTTACCTTAGCGAAGATTAGGAACACTGTGTGAAAGATTTTTGAATTCTTCCAATTTAATTATTTATGATTAACATTTGTTAAGAACATGTTACGACTTTTAATCCAAACTATTTATATAATTAGAATATCTATCTTCTATCAATGACTCGATGCATTCCATTAGATTCCAAGAGAACTCAACTCCTTGCAGTCTTGGTGCTTTGTTAATCATTTACACCTTAATTGCTCCAAGTGCATGTTAATGACTTTCCATGGTTGCGAACCTTTGCTGGTTACCTATACAATTGGCAATGAACGATTGGAACGAATATCTACAGTAGTTGATCTTGGAACTCTTTTAGACCCCAAATCAATTTTCAACCCTCATATCAGCTCAATCGTTAATAGGGCGACTGGTGTACTTGGATTCATTAAACGTTGGTCGAAGGAATTTAATGATCCATACACCACAAAGATTCTGTAAACTGCTTTAGTCCGTTCTGTTCTTGAATACAACTCGTCCGTCTGGTGTCCCCAGTTTAAAAAGCATTTAGATTGCATTGAATCAGTTGAAGTAATTCTTGCTTTTGGTTCTTCTTGGACCAAATTGGGACCCACGCCTTCGTCTGCCATAGGCTCTTGCTTATTGACTTTCCGTCGTTAGCTAATCGTAGAACAGTCTGTAGAGTCATAGGCATAGCTTATCCGGACTGGCTGCAAAACCTTCCCCCACCGGGTTAGATATTTTTACGAATCGCAATTTAATTTTAATTTTTACGTATATCACTTATTATATGCTTGCTAAAGGGTATTATACATTTTGACCAGACGACCTGAGTCGATTGAGCTTTGTCCATCCATCTGTCTGTCTGTCCGTCTGTCTGTCTGTCCGTCTGTCAATGATCTGTCTGTCCGTCTGTCTGTCTGTCTGATCTCGTCTCGTCCGTCTGTCTATTTCTACGCAAACTAGTCTCTCAGTATTAAGAATCTATCGAGCTGAAATTTTGCTCACAGTCTTCTTTTTACTGCTCGCTGCTGAATATGATCGGAACCAACCGGATCGGATGACTATATCTTATAGCTGCCATAGGACCGATCGGTCGGAAAATGGGTCTTGGAGAAAAAAAATTAATTTTAAGTTTTCAATTTTATCGTTCTTTTGCCGAGATTGTTAATTTATTATATGTATTGAATATTCGGATGTTTATCTGTCAGATAAATGGATTTTAGTTAGAAATATTTTTGATTTTTATGAATTGCGTTCTATATTAGCTCATGACGATTTCAAAAACAGCATTTGCCAAGGGTATTGAACATTCGGCACAGTACGAAGTTAGCTTCGCTATCGTTTTGTGTTTAAAGTATTAACAGGGGGTCAGCTGGTTTATGTATATACATTTAATCCTGTTGTTCTACCATTTTAGTTAGTTCTGATTTTTATATATTTATAATAATTTTAAGTCATTATATTTTTCTAGTCCTAACCATTGACTTATTTATTTTATTAGCAAGGAAATCATCGTCATGTGAAAAATTTCGACTGAAATCTGATAAGCAATCCCTAAAACTATAGAAGAATTGGATGGAACAAATAACAAACCCGAAAGGGCTCTATGGTCCAAAAGCTGTATTTTTAATCCAAAAACTTTGAAAAAGTCCGTGCTTTATACTAATATTATGTCCTTCCGTTTTGCAGAGGTTGAACAAAACTTAATATTTTTAGTTCGCTTTAATTGACGCAATTTTGCCTGTAGCTAAAATTTCTAATATGTACTTAAAATTTATTATATTTCCCAATTAACCTTTGATTTTCTCTTTTATCAGGGTAATTATCGTGAGCAAGAGAAACATGAATTATGATAAAAATGGCTGTTAAAGTGGGCTTTGCCTTTGCTCGTACTACAGAGATTAACAACGCTAGATATAAAGCAATAGAACTACATATAGGGAATTGACGCATGGTCTACATATGCTCATTTTTCAAAATCATTTCATGAAATGCGTCCGAAAGTGCGTGCATAAACACTACTTACACACGAAAGTTGACTATGAATTCGCCATCAATACATGAAATGCAGAGGCTCAGCAAAATTAACGTTACGTTGGTGTTGACCGATCTTTTGTTTTCTCATATGTGCGCTGGTCATTGTGTGGATTTATAAAAGCTGCATAAACAGGAAAAAATTTGATTTTGCAAATTGAAGAAATCGTGAATTTCATAGCATAAACGTAGTAACACTAACACTTCATCTCAAATACCTGTCAAGAATATTATTTGAGTATGAAGATTCTAGACTCCCGCATATGCGTCGTTCTTTTTGAAACCGAACGGTTTTAAAATTCACCATTTTTGATTTCAATAAAAAAAAATCCAAAACTAGATCTCTTCACTCCCACCAACACGTGATTTTCGGTTTTGCAAAATAAATTTTTTGTTAATTTTATAAACAATTTCAAAAATCGTCAAAAACGGAAAAATGGAAAAAAAGGGTTTTTTCACTTTTGGTTTATCGGACAGGTCTGGGGTTGATATTGCTGAAAAGTATTCTTTGTATCTAATTAAATCATAGTTTAATACATTTTTAAATTATTTAATAATATTAAGTAATTGTTGCTAAATTTTATGTATAATTTTCCCTCAGTGTTAAGCCCACCATGTTATAGCTTTTAAGGATATACAAATTATTGCCCTATACATAACTTAATTTTCGGTGCTTTCAAAAAAATGGAGACAGTTTAAAATATATTTATTTTTGAAGTTATAATCAAATAAAAATTTGACCTTAATTAAAGCCCTTGGCAATTAGCTTTATATTTATCAAGCTTTTCATAAATGTCCACGAAGATCGGACGTCTATTTATTTATTTTTATTTATTTATTACAAAGGCTGTCAAAAGCATAAGTACGTTACAAAAACATTGTATGAGCTAAGGAAGCCTATCAAAGAAAATCTAATAAAATTTCAAAATAAACTAATAACGACTCCGACACGGTGGGGGAATTTTATTTGCCCGTCCGGCCAGCTATGCCCCTATTCACAGCCAATTGTAGTCAGAGACGTTATTAGAGCTAACAAAAACGTTAATAATATAGAGATCGAGAAGAGGGAGAGAGAGAAAAAACCAAAACCTATAGTTATGTAGGAACAAAGGAAAAAACTAAGGTAATATAATAAATTAAAATAAAGCAGAGATAGAGAGAAAGAGAGAAAACTATCTAAAAGTAAACTTTAAAAATATAAAATGTATACATAAAACTAAATAACCGGAAAATCTCTGACCCGGTGGGGGAGGATTTTTTAGCCAGTCCGGCAAGCTGGGAGTGGTCAGAGATTTCCCCGGAGATAATTATAGAGAGAAGTTTTTAGAGAGAAGGGAGAGAGATCTGTTGAAAGCAGGTGATAGAGATCATTGTAATTTTGACATAGGACCCGAAAACGATTGTGCTGGGCATAATCAGTTGTACATCTGGGCAAGATTAAAGGTAAATAGTTTCTAGTTGGCCTAGAAGGAAAGTAAAAGATAAGGCGACCTAAAAGTTTGGTAGAGTCTACATCACTAATGATTAGCTTATGAAGAAAAGAAACGCCTAGGACTGTTCTACGATTAGCTAACGAAGGAAGGTTAATAAGCAAGAGTCTGCTGGAGTACGATAGCAGATGAAGGTGTGTGTCCTAATTTAGTCCACGAAGAGCAAAAAGCAAGAATTGCTTTTGTACTGATTCAATACGATCGACGAGCAGTATTCAAGTACAGGACGGACTAGATCAGTGTACAGGAGCTTTGTGGTGTAAGGATCATTAAATTCCTTCGACCAACGTTTAATGAATCCAAGTACACCATTCGCCCTATTAACAATAGAGGAGATATGAGGATTGAAACTCAATTTGGGGTCAAAAAGAATTCCAAGATCAACGACTGTAGATATTCGTTGCAGGGGTTCATTGCCAATCGTAAAAATAGCCAGCGAAGGTTTGCAACAATGGAAAGACATAAACATGCATTTTTTTTTTTTATTATTTATTTTGTTTCTAAATTTTCTGTCATCTTGTGTAAATTTGGCAGCTTAATTTAGATTGCACTTGGAGCAATTAAGGTGTAAATGATTAACCAATCACCAAGACTGCAAGGAGTTTAAATCATCTTGCAATAAAATGGAATGCGTCGGGTCATTGAAAGATAAAATAAGTTTAACGTCATCGGCATACATAAGTATCCGAGAATAAGATAGTATTGTGGGTAGGTCATAATAAAAAGAGTAAAAAACAAAGGACCAAGGTGGCTACCTTGCGGTACACCAGAAATTACAGAGACGGGCTTTGAAGTGTCTGAACGAAATATATCTTTTTGGGTTCTTTTTTTTAAATAGGACTAAATCCAGAGCAGAAAAGAGGCTGGAAATCCTAACCGATCAAGCTTATTGAGGAGAAGATCATGGTTTACAGATTCAAAAGCCTTACTAAAGTCGGTGTAAATGACATCGGTTTGCTTTTTTTTAAGGAACCCATCATTAACCAATGAAGTAAATTCAAGCAAATTCGTCATAGTTGACCGACGCTTAATAAACCCATGCTGGAAAGGTGATAAAATCGATTTGCAATAATGCTGCAAGGTGGAGGTTATAATCTCTTCAAATAATTTAGGAATAGCGGAGAGCTTAGCTATGCCTCTGTAATTGGATATATCAGATTTTCCACCTTTTTTATGAAGGGGAATAATATAGGACTCTTTCCAAAGAGTTGTAAAGACTGAAGAATCGAGTGATAGATTGAAAATTTTAAGCAAAGGTTTGCATAAGGAACTACAGCACTCTTTGAGAACACAACCAGGAATGTTGTCAGGGCCAGGGGAGTATGACGATTTTAGAGATTTCAAATGCGAAAGTAGGGAGCTTTCACTAATTGAGGGAGCACAAATCGAGTTAGAAGAAGAAATGTTATACGGATAAGAAGTGTTAGTTAAGTGGATAGAGGAATAGGTTGATTGAAAAAAGTCTGCGAATAGGTCGACGGCAGCGGAATCATTGCTAGCCTTTTGGTCACCTAGAAAAAAAGAACAAGGTAATGATGAAGATCTACGCTTAGACTTCACAAAGCTATAGAATTGTTTTGGGTCCTCTGCAAATTGAATTTTGCACCGGGCAAGATAATTCTTATAGCACTCAGAATTGAAAAGTGTAAAGTGTAAAGTTGGATTTTGCTATTGAATGAACAAGGCGTCTGTAATTGCATGAAAAGTATATAAAGACCTTAATTTTGCAATACGGCCCACATACTGCAAATAGTCTTTCAAGCAAAGCGAGATAACTTGGATAATGAAGGCCAGAAAAGTTGTGAATTGGTATATGCTCACTATGCAATATGAAAGTGCAGGAGGACATGCAGAAATTTGTTGGACGATGTCCAAAATTTTGGGAAATTAGTTGGCGATATTTACCGAAGAAGAGATGCTTATGGCCCTTAGCTGGGGGATGGGATGGAATAATCTAGCGAATTACTTAGAGTTGGCTACTTATTATAGAAGAAATGTAATAAATGAAAATTTTTAAATATTGTGCAGAATACGAATGTTAATTATTGTAAAATGAGTATATGCTTAAATATGGAAATGTTGTTTGTATGTTATACAACAGTAGGAAGGCTGACGGTTTTAAACCAAGACTTAAATGTTTGTTTATTATAAGTTAATGTAAAGCTGCAAGCCATGTTAATTATCAAATGATAAAATAAACATTCATGTAAATATCTAAATAAATCGGTCAATATCGCATTTGAGTCCGCAGAGCGTATTAAGAACTCAACCGAGAAATCGGACTGCGAAGATGAACTAGAATCCGATGTAGCTAGCTGTAGTAAATAAATATAATTCAAGTTGTAACGAAATATTTGAGTTAAAATAAACCAACTGACCTGTGTTAAGTAATACTAAACCTAAGGCCAGGGTAGCAGCAAGTGAAATGCAAAATTCGAACTGTTTATTTTTATACTCTGCACTCGTATAGTAAAAATTGTATTTTAAATGTGTGCAAATGTATGAAACAGCCAGAAAGAAGCTACCGATCCTTAAGCAATGTCTTGTGCTTAGCAGAGAGCGACTTGCAGTTTTGGGTCGTCCTTTCCTACAAGATCTCTCGGACATCCCTGAAAACTATGTTGCCTCTCTGCTGAAATTCGTACTAATTTCTAAATGATTTACCAGGAACGAATTTTCTTTACGTTCAAAGCGTAAAAGGATTTATATGGGTGACACAATGGATAATCATTGGCCGATATAAAGAAGTGAGACTCCTCCTCTCATTTCACACACTTTAAAAACATAACGCAAGAAATTTGCCAGATATTCCTTTCGTGGATCGTAAAATGCAGTGTGACCAGACTACCTTGAAAAAATCCCAAAAATGAGCGCAAAGTGAGGTGCTGAGTGCTTTTCCGCTTTGCCGCGCTTACAATAGGGAAATTAAATTCGGACAAAAATCACAAAAGTATTTCTCATCTGCCTTTTTAAACTGGTTTAATTTAATTAAAGTTGAATTGAGATTCTGCACAGGAAAAATCTTGATCAAAAAGCTAAAATCAAGTTTAAAAAAATTGATTTGATCTCGGATTGAAATTGCGAGTACGAGTCGTACTTAATTCTACTTAAATCTGGTACGAAAGGATTGGAACAATCCTAAAAGGCTTTTATCAATCCGAAAATGCTCATTTCAAGTACGGATCCTACTTGAAAATCAAGTGATCCTGACTCGAAATTGAAGTACGTACGGAATTTCAATGTCAAAGCGAAAGATCGAAAGGAAACCGAGAGCAAGTTCGAAACTGAAAGAGAAAAGCTTTCTCAGGCTAAATGGGTACACACACAAACAAATTTTTATGACAGCTTAGGAGTTATGGGTGGCGTGTGTTTTTTGCTCTTACCGTTGCCTTGGAATTCCCTACCAGCTATAGCACTTCCAGCATGAGAAGGTAGCTGCTGAATTACAGTCGATGAGTCAAGTCTATTGAAAAGTCTTCAATAGCGAACAGTTTCCAGGCTATGCCCAAAGGCTAGGAGTGGTCCATGCGGACTAGTTAAAGGCATAGGCCTGGACTGGTTTTCAGAACTGCAGGGTCCATTGTAATGTTGCTTGTGACTAATGGCCTCTAGCCGGATAGGACTTGCTGGTTTGATAATCAAAAAGGTCGTTAGAAAAATAGTATGGAGTTCTTATGAGATGCTTTTAGTGGGGTCAAAATGAGTTTTAACATCGAGCTAAAGTCAACTTGTCATTTTTGATGCAATCCTTCTCGGGTAATCTTGCACCAAGCAGACTTCGAGATCAAATCAAGTACGAATATCGAGCTTAAATCAATATCGGACCTTTTAATTGGATCCGACTGAGGGATCGAATCGAGCTCGAACAACAAGATAAAATCAATCCCGTGTTTTTGAATTAAGCCTATATCGAGCTAAAGTCAAGCTCTCCCGAGCTTAATTCGGGATCAAGATAAGAATCCCGGTATTGAAAATTCCTTACTCAAATCAATCCTTCTCGTACTTGGTTTGAGAAAATCCGAGCTTTAGCGACTTCTGACATCGTTTGGGATTGATTTTAACCTGGAGAGTTCGGATTTTTTTCTGTGCCACTTATAGAAAAAATGCATGTACCCCGGCGAGGGCATTACGATAATTTTCAACAGCTGGCTCCATCAAGAATGACTCGTTCCTTTGCCCATTCTGGGCTGAGCATTTAATTAATTGTCTTGCCACACACTCCACTCCACGAGTGGAAGAGCAGGAATGCCGCAACACACTGAAAGTCGCTGCCTGGCCGATGCCAGGGCATTAACTTTGGCGTTGATGATGAGCCAAGATGCTTGCAAGTGCTTTCTCAGTTGGCCACTGCAGTGCGACTGCAGTTGTTGGTAAGCCGTAAAAAGGACAACGCTTTGATTGCCCAGGAGGAGATAAAGAGGAGCCATAGTGGGCAGAGAGAAAGAGAGGGAAAGGCCAACGCCAGACGTTGTTAATGTCTGGTCATGAGTTAAACACTTCAATGAAACGAGTGAACACGAGAATGCGTGTGTCGGTGTGTTGGCCAGGACTATAAAGCAATTGTCTGTCGCTTAGTCCTTCTACATATATGCAATTACATGGCACATAAGCCACGTTGTGAATGGCGCGAACATTGTCGAAATTTTCGAGTGTCTGCCTGATGCTAATAAAAAGAATTTAAACCAATTTACGATGCAGAAAGGGAGATTTGAGCTGATAAGTATGTAAAAAGTACGAAGAGTTCACAATTTAATTTACTTTTTCTGCACAAGAAACCACCCATACATATTTGCCTCTCTTGAACCTTTGACAAATGATATGTGATTAAGCTACAATTTCCTTTCTCTTGGTTTTCCTTTTGGCTTTAACCTATTTTGCCTTTTTTCTCATTCCAACTTCTGGCAATGCAATGCAATCAATTTGAGCAGCAACAAATTTTTTTGTCATTTGTTAAATTGGAAATTGCTAGCTGCAGGTCATCATCGTCGTCCTCATCATGCCAGTTGGCTTGGACACAAGGAAAGAGAGGGAGAACGAATTCCTTTGGACATTTTCAAAATGCTCTTTGTCCTGGCTGGGCCTACGAAATTCGTACTTGTCCTGTGCACGATATTTGTTCGACTCTTGAGAGGCCTTTGGCTAAACTCGATTGTTGTTGATTTTTAATTGTGCCGCCTTTGAAATAATTTATTACCAACTGGCCGCAGACGAGCCACAAAGTGCAGCCTTTAGTTCATTTTGTATGCATTGACAAATAAAATATAATTTAAGCAAAAGCCGTTAGGCATCTTTGTTTATTTCATTGTTGTCTTTTGTCTGCCAAAGACATGAGCATGTGGAGCTTGCCTCCACCAATAACCAAAGGCAAGCTCTTAACTGGAAAATGCTCGTAAATGAGATGGCTAAATTCATTACGAGAACCATGAGAACTGACAGCGAAATGCAAAATATAAAGAAACAAATTTCCAAAAGCTAATTTCCAAAACTGGAAGAGAGCAATGAATGATATTATTTTTGAGGGAGACTGCTTGAAAAGCTAGCATTGCCACTTTTCAAGATGACTGACTAAAATTATAACTATATACCTCCCAAAAACGGAAGCTCTATTACCTATACAAAAAAGTTTTAAAGGATTTGTTTTTCAAGTTTGACACTTTATTGTGAAAAATTTGTTACAAGTTCATTTTTCAAAGTATTGTACATCGCTAACCACTACGTTTTCTCATCTTTTTGGCAATTTTCGAATACCATCTCGAAAAATAATGCGTATTTCGATGCGATCCACTAATCGATCCAATTCTGGAGCTTTCTAAAATATGAAAAGTTCTTCATGGGAATGCGTCATTAACGAAAACAAATAGTAGTCGGAAAGAAGAGCGGTACCTAGAAAGAGTAGAAAATTTTTTGATTTGAATTTACAAGAAATTGTCAAAATGTCTGCGCCTAAGTAAAATAAACTGCTTTTTGAAAGCAAGGAAAGATGGTTTGATGCCAAATGCTTCTGGGCACGTAAGAGCTCGTTAAAATACTTAAATAGGTTTAGGAGATCCAATGATAATTACGCTCGATTGCTCCATATTGAAAAACAAAAAGAATATCGCTCAATATGCGAAAGAAAAAATGCAACATATTGGCATGAGCTTGGCATTAAAATAGACCAATTAAAATGTAGTAAGGATTGGTGGAAGCTGGCAAGGAAGATAAATAATACTCATTTTCAAACCGGTACTAATATTGCAGCCTCAGAATTTTAAAACTACCTTTAAAACCTTTTAAATCCAGTACAGACATCACCCGATGTCTTATTTGTTAGAAAAAATATTGAAGTTGGCACATTGGATGAAGTACATAGTAACCAGCGCAGAGGTTCTTCAAGTGCTAGGACGCAATAGAAAACATATAAGGCGATGACAGAATACCAAATGAATTTTATAAAAAGGCACCAACTAGATATATAAATGCTATAGCCACTGTGTACAATAGCATTCTGGAAAGAGGGCAGATCGAGGAGTGACAAGCGTCATTTCCCAATCCACAAGAAAGGAGATTTAAATCAACCGCAAATTTATCGCGGCATTTCATTTATAAACTACATTGCTAAAATTTTTATTTTAAATCACCGCTTAACAAAATGGGTAAAGCTAAATAATAAACTAAATGAATATCAGTCTGGGTTTAGAGAGCAATATTCAACAGTAGACAACATATACAATCTCACAGCGATTGTGCATCTAAAAATGGAGGCGAAAAAAAAGTGTATGCATTCTTTGATGACTTTTGCGCTGCCTTCGACAAAATACTCAGTAGGTTGCTTATTTACAAACTCTATACGCTAGGTTTATCAAATAAATTTTTAAACATATTGGAAAATCTTTACGCTTATGCGTAAGTTACTGTCTGGACAGGCGATGAAATGACGAATTATTTTAAAACTAACATTGGAGTCCGCCAAGGGTGCTTGCTATCTCCACTTTTATTCGCGTTATATTTGGATGATCTTCACGATTTCCTTGGTGGTGGTCTAAGTGTCTGCAACAAAAACATAAGACTGCTGCTATATGCTGATGATATAGTGATGATGGCTGACGATGTTACTGTACTGCAACAAATGATACACAAATTGGAGCAATACTGCGTGACCTAGAACATGGAAGTAAATACCTCAAAGTCGAAAAGTACGGTTTTTAGAAAAGGAGGTCCTGGTCTTGTGCTAACCCCAAAGTTGTCTTTTAAGAAACACATTGAGAAACGAAACTCAGCTGCGAAAAATAGTATAAGCTGTACTTGGAGGAACAAGTTGTCAAAAAACAATATTTCATTTGCCATAAAGCTCAAGATTTTTGGGGCAGTGTGCAGATCTATCCAGGCATATGGCGCGCAAGTTTGGGGCTACACTCTTCCAGAAGATGTAGATAGTTTAAATATCGCAGACTGAAAAATAGTTACTTACAATGGAAGCGACCATGAATATATCGCTTAAGTTCTGAAATTTCTTTCTTTCACATGGCAAGCTACGGCAAAGGTGATCCCACCACCCCATCTGCTTATTGACCACTATGTTTGCTAAATACAACGGGAAAGTTATTGGAAAAGCTGATAAAGCCCCGATAAGCAGCTGCAGTCGAAAGCGCTGGTGACCTTTCCCCGAGGCAGTACGGCTTTAGACCAGGCAGTTCTACAAGCAATACAAGAGGTCGTTCAGTCGGCCCAGGCAGGTCAGCAGGGAAATCATTTCTCGCGACCCATTGTATTGCTTGCAACGCTAGATGTGAAAATCGCATTCAAAAGCGTCAAATAGGAGCATATGATGATAGCACTTAAGGAGCGATTTAGAATCCCCGAATACCTAATGCGGATAATAAGCAGCTATCTCGAACACCGAAAATTGTTTTACCAAACTAAAGTAGGATAAAAATGTATGCAAATAACCGCAGGAGCGGCACAGATGTCCATCCTAGGCCCGGAACTGAGGAACATTAGCTACGACGAAATTCTCTGCCTGGAAATGCCTGAGGACACTTTCCTAGTTGGATATGCAGATACTGAGATCGCAAACTAACGCAGGTGATGGTACGAGTTAAGAACTGGCTGGACTCGCACGGATTACAGCTGGCGACAGAAAAAACAGAATTACTGTTGGTCACCAGAAAACAGATCCCGCTAGAACGGGACTACTCAGAGAGTAATTAAGTACCTGCGAATCCGGCTTGATTTAAAGTTGACTTTTTAGACCGATATTGGGCAGATACAGCATGCTAAGTCCAGGGCCGCTGGGACAGCAAAGCCTCTTAGCAGACTAATGGCAAATACTGGTGGACCAATTCAATCCAGGCGGAAACTAATGATGGAGGTTAATAATGCCATCATGCTGTATGGAAGCGAGGTCTGGGTAGACGGGATTCAATGCTTGCAATCCAAAGGACAACTGCGCTGATGATAATTAGTGCGTACCGAACGGTATCAGGCTCAGCTCATTGCAGGAGTGATTCCAATCGACCTACTATCCAGAGAACGCAATAAAATCTATACGGAGGTGGACAGCCAGGCTTTTGCCCGACGTTAAAAAATGGGTCCAAAGTAAGCACGGAGATGTGGATTACTACGTTACACAAATGCTAACGGGACACGGATACTATAGCACCTATGTATCTGCATAAGATGGGGAAAAGCACGGAGCCTAGCTGCGTATATGGCGACGCCGAGATAGACAACGTAGAGCACACAATCTTCCACTGTGAACGCTTTGCCTTTAAACGTCATAGACTATGGCAAGTTACTGGATACATTACACCAGAGAACGTTGTTGCTAAAATGACTAGTAGAGAAGAGATCTGGACAGAAGTAGCAAACTTCGTTGCCTAAATCTTGCGACCGAAGAAAAAAGCCTTGGATAAAAGGATGCAGTAGGGGGGTCTGGACGCAGACGAAAGATTGGAGCGCATTGCGCGTGTATGGGCCCACTTTGAAGTAATGCGAAAGCTTCTCCGAAGTGGATTAAGGCTCGACATGAGGGGGGGTTTTAGTGGGCGGGAGTCCCAAATACCCTACTGCGACGGCAGACTAGGAAATGCATAATGCGTCTTCCCCCCCTCACCACAAAAACATAAAAAAAATTATTATTATAATTATTAATAGTAGTAGAAGTCGGAAGGGGCAATATCTGGGCTACAGGGCGAGTAGGGTAGGACTTCCCAATGCAGTGTTTCAAGGTAGGATACGCAGGCGGTCAGCGCAACATGCGGCCGAGCGTTCACATGTTGCAAAATTCCCTTGTAGTGCCTTTGCTCGTATTCTGGCCGTTTTTGCTTCCATGCTCGGCTCAAACGCTTCCAATGAGCTCGGTAGGGTTGCCCTGTGATGGTTTATCCCGGTTGTATCAGCTCTTTGAACACCACGCCCATTTGGTCCCACCAAATACAGAGCATACTTTATGGTATAAAAATGGTACTTTATAAATACTTTATGATACACTTGACCTTTGATTTTGAAGGTTGAATTAAATTGCTGACCATTGCCGCTGTATTGTGCATTATTTCTGTTGGAGCGTCATTTGAAAGCATAAATTTAATCTACGAATGGACTTCAGAAACAGGTTTGAATCTGGATCCGTGCCGATGAGCAAGCCGATCCATGGCTCTGGTGGCGTCTCAATTTCCGGTAGTTGCACTTTTCCTGCTGCGCAACACATGCCGGCGGACTTATTATACTCTGTACCGAAGGTACATAGTGTATATTAAGTTTGTGCAAAAGTATGTAACAGGGAGAAGGAATCGTTTCCGACCCTATAAAGTATATATATTCTTGATCAGCATCAACAGCCGAGTCGATATAGCCATGTCCGTCCGTCCGTCCGTCCGTCCGTCCGTCCGTCCGTCCGTCCGTCCGTATGAACGAAGAGATCTCAGAGATGGTAAGAGATAGAGGTTTGACATGTATGGGGCATATATTTCTTATACTTGCAGGCAGATCAAGTTTATTTTCAATTTTTGCCACGCCCCCTCCCGCCCCCGCAATTTGGAAAAAACGTCATATCTCCTACAGTTTTAAAGATAGATCGTTCGTTTCTTCTAGAGATACCTTGTAAACAAAATTATTTATCGATTTGCTGAAGGAATGATAAAGATCAGATGAATGATAATCAAGTTATGTGCAAAAAACGGTCAGTTAACACCCAACACCATCCCACCCACCACCGCAGCATTCTATTGAACGGCAATCTTAGTGAGAGAGAGAGAGAGCGAGAGAGAGAGAGAGAAGGAGAGAGAGAGAGAGTGAAACTTAGAGATGAGCGCGTATAACTCGTGAGCAAGTGCGAGCTGCGACGTTAAGGGTACAGAGTATGTTATAGTCGGGCTTGACCGACTTTCTTTCTTGTTTTTGAGTTTAAGCGCATGACAATTGGGACATTCTTTGCCCATAGCACCAACCAGGACTTTCGGATGTGCTACTTGAATGCGATACAAAAGAACGCAGCAGATGTAAATGCTCGATGTACTTACTTCGGTAAGCTCGTGCCTCTTGTGATTGAGAAGAACGCAGTTGCGACATTCTGACACGCGTAATTTCATTTATTTCATGTAATTGTGTTGCTGGCATTGTTTACAGTAACACACACACACACACACACACAGATAGGCCAAATTGAAACGATTGATGAAAAACGATATACCGATAACGATAACAATTTTTACAATAATAAAACGCAGAGTGACACAGATGAGCAGCCTGCTGCGTCGTCAATTCAAAAGAATGTTCTGCAGAGGGACACCCAAATCACCTAGTGCTACGAAATATAGTTCAAAACCTATTCTACACCCGCCAAAAATATAAAAAAAAATTCATTAAAATCGGTCAAGCTGTTTCGGAGGAGTTTGCTAACTAACATGTGACACGAGAATTTTATCAAAGAGGGATGGTTGGTTAGACGGCCCTTACATTGGTCGCTGGGTTGGTAGGCCTTTCCTTATTATATTTTAACACGTCTGCACTGTGTGACGTGAAGTCATACAGCCATGCTCCCATTTTCGCTTTCGCAAAACTTTCACGATTTCAAACCGGTTTTTGTACCAAATTTGTACTCTAAATTGCAAAATTTTTACGAAAGCGAAAATGGGAGCATGGCTGATAAACTAATTATTCAGTTCGAGAGTAGGTGTCTGTATAAGTGAGCGCAGTTCAGTTTTATAGTTGAGTCTCCTGTCTGTTGGTGTGTTGATGATGTGCCACATTTCTAGTGTGTAGCGCTTGTTGAAATGCTGCTCTTGTTGTAGTATTGTCGCTGCCTCAAAATTTGGTGAGTGGCCGTTTTCTACAGCATGGGTCGCAAGCGCAGATTTTAGTGTGTTTGATGTCGTAGCTTAAAGTTGGATTTATGTTGGGCTATGCGGGTCTTCAATTTGAATTTTGTCGTTCCTATGTAGATTTTGTTGCAACTATCGTCTTTATATCCATCGCATGGTATCTTGTAAATGACATTCTTGACATCCGCTTTGTTTATTTTTGATTTGGTCCTGTTATAAAATCCTTTCATCGTATTTGTATGTTTATGTACAATTTGTATGTTTTGTTTGTAGTAGCAATTTGATCATGCGAATCGGTTTGATAGTTTGGGTACGTATGTGAGTGATCGGTATTTCTTTTTGTGTCTTTTCAACAATGAATTTATTACCCACATTGGGATATCATTATTTGATCAAATTTATTTCAGATTCTATGGCTGTCTGATAAGTTGTGTCGCTGATATTAGTCATTCTTTGAATGTACCCAAGTGCCGTATTCATTATCATGCTTCTTGGATGTCTTGAATTAAAGTTGATGATCCGTCCTGAGGCTGTTGGTTTCATGTACCATTTTGTTTTTAAAATGTTGCCGTTTGTTGCTATTTATTGTGGTGTCTAAATAAGGTAATTTTCCCGTCTTTTTCAAGTTCCAATGTGAATTCAATGTTTATGTGATAGTTATTCAGCGTCTCCAGATTAGTTTGCACTTCGTCCTCCTTCACTATAGCAAACAAATCATCAACGTATTTTGTGAGTACTCAGGGTTGATGCTTTAATTTCCTGACTGTGCTCTCTAAAAGTTCCTCCATAATTATGTCGGCTATAATGGGTGAGGCTGGGGATCCCATGGGCAGCTACAAATCGGACACTGAGAACTGCGCTCTCTTTTACAGACACCTACTCGCGAACTGAATAATTAGTTTAAGACTCCACGTCACACAGTGCAGACGTGTTAAAATTGTACGTAAACTGTTTTTGTGAATTTTGTTAAATGATTGTATGTTAAATATTGGTGTATCTTTTTTGTAGTTTTGCCCTGAAGACGGTTGACAAAGAGCAACCGAAATATATCATCCATTGTCATATATTCTTTTTATATTATTCGTGACTTAAATTAAATATGTCAATTTGTTCATATAAAATTTATTTTCTTAGAAATATAAGCTCTAAAATTCAAGGTTTATTTTATATAAAAGTTCATAACTAAGTATATTTCGTCAAATGATTGTATGTTACTTTGTGAGCCGATTTTTACAAAAAAATAAATGTGCAATTCAATATAAGCAGTGCTGGGAATGCTGATTAGTTTTTTTCATCAAACGTCGCTTAAATAAAACAAAACTTTTAATTAATGCAGTTTTTCAAGCTATAAACAATTACATGATTTAAATAGTTGAACTTTTCAATTACTATTAAAGCCCGTTGAAATTTGTTTACATTTTAGCTCAACTATTTTTTCAAGACAATTTATATTTAATTGAGTTTTTCAATTAAAAATCAAGCTTTAAGTCAATTATTAATGGCACTTGAACCCAGTCAAGTCAATTGTCTTGAAAAAATAGTTGAGCTAAAATGTAAACAAATTTCAACAGGCTTTAATAGTAATTGAAAAGTTCAACTATTTAAATCAAGTAGTTGATTAGTGCTTGAGTATTTAGCTATGTGAAATAATTGAATGGAAAAAAATTGTAATCAGCATTTCCAGCTCTGAATATAAGTATACATATTAGGGCGGGTCAATTTTTTTAAGCGATAAGCGTATAGCAGATTCGGAATCTGCGATGAATTCTAAGAAAATTTTACGAAGAAACCCATGTCTAAAATGAATTCCTAGCCCCCGCTGCGAAGCATGAAAATTTATGGTTGCAGTATATTTTGGTATATTGAGGTTTGTACGGTTTTTTTTTTTAAAATAATACATTTTGTAAAGATATTATATTTTATTCTGATTCATTTTTTTATAATATAACTTATAAATATTTTTGTTTTTAAATTAACCAACATTTTTTTTTAATAAATTTTTTTTAAATAAAAATAACGAAAACACGCCTTACATTGATGAAGTGGAAACCAAAAGTCTACAACTTTTTGACAATAAAAGATATAGGTTTGCAATTTAAAATATATATTCAATATAATTTTGAAATTTAAGGTATTCAAAAAATAGTGGGCGTGGCACGAAAGGGGACGAAAAATACATTAGATGCCGTTTTTCTTTATATCTAAAAATTTACCAATTTAATGAAAACAATGTTAAGTCACAATACAAAACGCTTATGTAATTGTTTAATTTTCACTAATATCATACATTTATTCAACTTAATATTAAGTTGACATTAAGACATTAATTTCATACATTTATTCAACTTAATATTAAGAGATTTTTTATCTATATAGAATAGCCAAAGCTGTATCGGAAGGTTTGTGTTCAGAGGATGTCGCCAACATGAAACCGGGAAAAATTGTTCATTCGCGCTGGTTGACAAAAGCAAGCAGAATTTTACGCCTTTATGTCGCTAGTAGTTTACCAAAACAATACAAAACAATTCATTTTTTGCCCATACAGAAAATACTTTGTTAGCAATGCTTTTCGATGAAAGAAAATCTATTCGAGAAAATGCTATTAACAAAATTATTTACTATCGCGAAAAATTACAAGATACGTCTAAGCTCCGGACTTATAAAAAGAATATAATTAATTTCGACTGCACAGATTATATGAATTTAGTTGACTTAGATAACGACGACATCTTATTTTAACCTCCGTTAACTTTTAACATTCCACATGAACACTAATTGGAGTATTTAAATTCTGAGGAAATACCTCTGGCAGATCCAGAAATTCCATCCCACATTCAGGGAACCGAACGATGTGTGCAATTGTTGACACATGTCGCACGACGCGTAATGCCGCTCAATGTAGATGACGTTATCTCAGTAACTTTAGAAAGTCATTTAAAATATCCACAAATCGAGTCGAAGCAAGACTTTAAAAATTGACTTTATTTATATTAAATATAAAGTTGAATAAATGTATGAAATTAGACTTTTGGTTTCCACTTCATCAGTGTATGGTATGTTTTCGTTTTATTAAAAAAAAGATTTGCTGGTTAATTAAAAAAACAAAAATATTTATAAACTAGATTATAAAAAAAATGAATCAGAATAAAATATAATGTCTTTACAAATGTAAATTTTTCTACATTTCTAAAATGATTCTTAATGTTGCGTTTTAACATAAAATAAATAAATAAATTAAATAATGTTGCTTTTAAGCAGATAAACAAATAAACAAAAAAATAAGTTCCTTTAAGTCTCGTAGCTCAAACTCGAATGCCACATATCATACAATTATTTTACTAGAAAAGTTCTTACGCCTACTAGGTCTCCACAAATTTCATTTACATTTGCAACCTTCAAAGTTGACTACCACAAGTGTAAACCAAAAAGTCTGAATTGCTTTAAAATGCAATCCATTCCCTGTAGGTCCAAAAGGGACACATTTCCCGACCGAGCTGTAATATCGCCACAATAAGATAATATAATTAATACGATTCTTTAACAAATAATACTTTTGGCATTATTTTATTTTGGTCTTTGCGTCCTGCCTTTTGGCCTCTACCTCCTTGGTAAATAAATTATTTGTTGATGTACAGTGCCGCTTAACTGAATAGGGTTGACTTTTTTTAAAGTTTGAATCGTATCTGTAACAAGCACCCCGATTTAAGCGAAATAAATTTTGTTGTATAAAGAAATCAGTGAAATAACAAAGTTTCTGTTCAGTTAGGTTTTTATATCATTTTTATTATATTTTTTGAACACAACAAAAAATCTCCATTTTTTTTGGCTGAATAGGTTTGACCACTAAAACTATTAAACAAAAGTATATAAAGCAAAATTTCAAGGCACTGGGTAACTTAAATAATAAAGGACACAGTTTTAGCATTATTTAGTATTTGGTATGCCCACCCTTGTTCTTAATTATTTGAAACATATGTACGGTTTGGTAAGGAATCATAATATTTTTCAATTTCATTTAGTTAAATTGTTGACCAGGCATTTTTAATTGCTTCAACTAGGGTCCCAGAGTCACTAGATTGTCCTCCTCCTTCGTATACTCTCCTGGACAAAAGTCCCCAAAAGTTCTCGATAATGTTAATGTCAGGGGAGTAAGGCGGCCACTCGATCAATTTGACGTTTGGTCTTTAATCCACTGTTTTACTACCCGAGCGGTATGGATGGGAGCGTTGTCATGTTGGTACGTCCATGGAATATGACCGAATCTACGAAAAGTGGGGAAAAGCCTTTAGGAGCACAGTCTTGTACACATTTGCGTTCATCTTCGAGATGACAAACTGGAGCTCGCATGTTCCATAAAACGATATGGCTCCCCACACCATAACTCCACCTGCACAAGAGTGATGACAACTTAAAAAATATTCTTCCTTTCGCATATCGTTGAAATAGTAATTATAGCCATGCGGTGCATCGAGGTCGGAGAAGACCACCGTCTTCCACTCCTTGTTCCACGTCATGTGTTCTCGGGTAAGTCGTTGTCGTGCTTTCTTACGAGCATCATTGAGAGGTGTTTAGGTCTTTAATCATTGTTTTACAACTTGAGCGGTATGGATGGGAGCGTTGTCATGTTGGTACGTCCATGGAATATGACCTGAAATCTCCGAAAACTGAGGAAAAGCCTTTTGGAGCACAGTCTTTCATTTGCGATCATCTTCGAGCTGACAAACTGGAGCTCGCATGTTCCATAAAACGATATGGCTTCCCACACCATTACTCCACCTGCACAAGAGTGATCACTTAAAAAACATTCTTCCTTTCGCATATCGTGGAAATAATAATCATAGCCATCTGGTTCATCGAGGTTAAACTTCTTTTCGTCGGAGAAGACCACCGTCTTCCACTACTTGTTCCATCTCATGTGCTCTCGAGCAAATCGCTTCCTTACGAGCATCATTGAAAGGTGTTTTTTTTTATTTTCAATCTCTTCAAGTGTTTGGCGCTTTGAATAATTCGTTTTACCGCACTAGCATTTACTCCGCATTCTTCCCTAATTTTACCAGCAGAAAGGTGGGAATTTGAGGCAGTTCGTAGGATAAATCGCCTTTCCGATGCTGTTGCATATTTTTTTCCTCCATTCATTATTATTAGTAGTCAAACCTATTCAGTTGAGCCAAAAAAAAGTGTGATATTTTGCTATGTTTTTGAAAAAATAATAAAAATGATATAAAAACAAAACTAACAGAACTGAAACTTTGCTATTTTATAAATGACTGATTTCTTTATACAACAAAATTTATTTCGCTCAAGGAGTGCTTGTTACAGAGATACAACGTTTCAAAAATAAAATAAAAAGTCAAACCTATTCAGTTGATCGGCAGTTCTGTCTATTTTAGTTCTGGTTTATGGCCTAAATGAATTGGTTTGTGGCTGGATATAAAATTGATACTCCAATTCGCGGTTTTTTTCGGTTTCTCTTAGGGACATGCAATAGTCCATTATACCATCATAAAAATCGATTAATAAAAATCTACCGTGCGCTTTTAAAGATATTCAAGAATTAAGGTTTAACTCCTACCTTAACCAATGGTACGATTGAAGTGAATTTTTTATATTGCGTTTCGAATGACTGTCCACATATGCTGAATTTTGCAGATTTATATCTTAAGCCATTCAAAACTAAGTTTAAATTGTTGTCGCTGTGTGTTGCAACTACAAAAGTACCCATAAAACGCGAACCGAGGCCTATTAATGGAAAACTGGGAATGCGGTGATGCTTACAGAGGTCCTTTTTATCATAATTTTAGGGTCTTATGCCGGGTTTTTAAAAAAAGTTAAATTTTGTCGAACTGTGCAAAACGTCGGAGATGCTTCTACCAGCAGAAAGGAGGGAATTTGAGGCAGTTCGTAGGATAAGTCGCCAATCCGATGCTGTTGTTGTTTTTTTTTCTCCCCCCATTCATTTTTTTTTTCATAGTCTGCTTCATTACAGAGAAAATTACTTAACGATTTGACTTCGACCGATTTTCTTGGCTATTTCATAGTTTTAAGCCAGAATCAATATAGCCTTATATTTGACCTTTTTCAAAATCGGTTAAAGGTTTTCCGCGGCCCATTTTACAAAAACTGATAGCAGTTGCTTTAAATTTTGGAATACAAAAGAATTCAATTCTTTTCAATTATTTTTCTGTTGGGCCAGCTTAAATATGTTTGATTTTATATAAAAATGTCATTGCAAAATAGCGGAGAATAATAATTCGGTAGATATAAAGGTACTATGATCAATATATGATATTATAGCAGTTGTTGATCTGTGATTGTTTATTGTTTTACAAGCCATCCTTTTTTCTGAATAAGTCATTCCCGACTTAAAAATATGCGATTCGAAAGAAATTTGATATAAATATGAATATGGTTTGTTATCCGTTTTTTGTCCGATATACATATACTTATAATAAAAATTTCATTTCATTGGATGTTGGTTTTTATAGTCAATAAATTTTTATATTGTAACTGGTAGATCAATATATATGGTTATTATTGCCGCACAATTAGGTAAGAATAATATTAGAAAATCCAATCAAAACTCCCATCAATCGATTCGGAAAGGATTGGAAGTATTGTTAGTATTTTTACTATAATATTCAATTTATTTCTATATCATATTCATTTTACGAAATTATTTGTGATATTTTATACATATGTTAACATTGACATACCCAGTTACATCGCTTATTCATATTCATTAATATTTTGTTTGAAAGATTTTCACCCATTTATGATGTGACACTTCCTTAAAAAATGAAATCCATAAATTTAATATTTTATCTGTCAGTCCAACTCATTTTAAAATTTAGTTATTGTAATAAATATATATTTTTGAAGGTTCTGTTCTCCAGTCGCTTATTATTTTAATGTTACCTATATTTCCTCTTTATATATTCCAATCGTTAGTGCATTTTACTTGTGGCTTTCTTGCATAAAATGTATATATTGATTTATGGTAGATATTTTCTTTCGTATTAAATGCTTTTTGTATTTATTATTAAATTTAATTAATCATTTTTTAATATATCTTTTTCAATATGTTTTTCTTTGCATGTTGGGGTACTTTATACTGCTATATAGCCTTGTTCCACTGGCATATTCTCGAGTACATTCTCTTAATGTTTTGCATGCTAACATTTTTTCATCCATAACGAATGATCAACTCACTCTAACAGCTTTAAATTTGTTTCCTCTAAAAAGTTAGAATTACTTTAGATATTTTATCAAGAAGCCAAGTGTAAGCAATAGATTTTATATCGATATAGTATCGAATAGCTAAGTGTAAGCAATAAGAGAAGCTGATTGTGTTAAGGGCATTGCCCAAGTCGAGGCGTTATGGGAGAGAGCGAAAAGCTAACACCATATGGAAAGGGAACTTAAGATTCAGCTGATCTTTGTTTAAGTTAAGTAATCAACATTCGTCAGTGAAAAAATGAAACATTGGCTGTGTTCACGAGCAGAAGTCGATAACAAAAAATCGACAAAACATTTTTTGTGATTGTGATGGATGAAAAAAACAGAAAAATTCTAGCTGTCGTTGAAAATAATAGCGATAACTTTTGCGCATACTATTTTTTCTTAAAAATTTAATCAAAGCCATTTAGCATAAGCAAATCAACTTTTTTTTATGGATGTTTGATGTATGCTGGTGAACCAGGCCATTCACATATCGAGAATATTGTTGAATGTTTGCCAGTGGAACATAGGTATTCGTTGAAATATATCCACATTTTTATAGACCATTTTCAAGTTATTGCGTCGTCAATGGCCAATTAAACGAAATAATAATTTTCAGCAATCTAATAGAATAACAGATAATTTCACTTTTTTTCATGATGAATTTTTCCTTGCTATTTGCACTCGTTGAATTTAACTCTCTGGGTAAAATAATTTATTTCGCATATTTCCTTTATGTATAAATTTCTATTGACCATATCTTTCATATTTCCATTTCCGCAACAGTTTCAAAATAAATAGAAAGTCCTTTTATACAAATTTATGTCCCCTTTGTCTAATAATATCCTTTTGACTGCTCTTGGCAATGAACTTCCGGCTGGTCAACAATTTATTTATATAGTCCTCCAAGTCTGCCTACACTCAAAAAAAAATCAATCCATACGGGATCAAATCATTCCCAATCGGTAATGAAAACAACGTAATCCCGAATATGCTCGACCCGATCCGGAAAAAGATTGAGTTGATCTGCCTTTTTTAATCCTGAAAAAGATTACATATATACCAGGGTAATCTTAAAAAAGATTGAATTAAGCAAAAAATTCGAGAACAATTTAATCTTAATAAAAAGATACCTCTCTCTTCTTCCTTTCCTCCGCCATATTCCATAGCACATCCCCTTTAAACACTACAAGACCCACACCAGTTTTGGTATTTTTAAAACATCTGAAAAACAAAGAAATCTAAAAATTTATTGGGCTTAACTGGGAATCGAACCCACTACCATACGAACTGAACACGAATGGAATGACATCTCATCGCTCACGACCATCGCCATCTTTTGTTGCCGCATGTCAAAAATGCTACTTAAACTTTGTCGCTCTCGCTCTCAAATCAAAAATTCTACTTAGACATTGTCACTCTCGCTCTCTTATTTATGAACATGTGATCTCGAAGGGGATTGAAGTAAGCACATTTGAAATGATTCAAGTTCGAAAGCTTGCGCCATTCCCTGAAAGCTTGAATTGTGTCGAATATCCTGTAAATCGAGATTGAATTTTCAAGCTCATGCCGGGCTAACTCAAAGATAAAAAAGATTGAAAATATCCTGCCGTTTTTTTTTTCTGTGTCCTGCCTATCTGCATTCCAAGGTAATTAACATTTTTGTCATGCGGAATTGGAATATAGTGGAGCTTCAAACCCGCGCAGTCCTTAGTATTTAGGGTGAAGGTAATGTGCTTGCATTTGTTTTCGTTGACTTTAATTCGCCAGTTTCCCAGGTTGAACTGGAGCTGGATGAACTCGGACCGCCGCAACAATTTGCTTGCCAGTTTTAAAGAGGAAGAGATAGCTTAGAAACAGAAGGACATACGCACATGGCTCTACAAACTCAGCTGCTGATCAACAATATATATTCTTTATGTGGTCGAAGATGTTTCCTTCTATGCGTTACAAACATGAGGACAATGTTTGAACCGTATTCAAATCTGTTTGCTTTCGAACTTCAGTCTTATTGAAATGAAGTTATGTGACGAACTTAATATTTATCTCATCTGATAACAGTCCAAGCCACAATAGCCCATTAGACTTTCCTCAATTTTCCCACTCATAGCCCAATAATTCAATGCATATTAATTTGTCAGCGCTTCCCCCCAAAAATAAAAAATTACATAAATAGTTGGCATTGGAAATTATTATCTGCTTGGGGGCCGACAAAGTGACGACAATACCACCAGACAGGCCATAAAAGATGACCCCACCCTCCCCGCCCTCACTCCCCTCATTTTACTGACTGCGGCTGCCTGCAGCAATAACTCAAACGATAATCATAATAAAAAGGGGAAAAAATAAAGAAGACACGCCGGACACGACGGCGCACGTAAGTATGCAGCAGAAAAAGAAGAAAAACTAAGGCGCGTCGCGGCCGGAGAAAGTCAATTTGTTAAGCTGCAGTCAGGCACGGGACACAAGTGAGTAAAACGAAGAAGAGAAAAACAAATTCACAAAAGTGGGACAAAAATATGCTTGGGGTAAATGCCGGGCCTGGCCAGGCCACGCCTTGCATACGATAAACTACCCAAGGAAGAAGCCGCCGCAACTTTTTCTTCACTTATTTTATTATAATAAAATTGATTTCTTGCGGAGGAGCACAAGGAGCACAAGCAGGACAACGACGACATAAAAATTAATATAAAATGAAAAGTTTTGAAATTTATTACAAATTGAATTGATTTATGCAGGCAAGCCGGAGCGTCGTGACGCTGCCGCTGCTGCTGCTGCTGCGGCGAAAAAGGTGACAAAGTGAAAACTTTTGGCCGGCTGGCAAATTAAATTAGAAGGGCGTTAATCAGATAAAAAAACTGGGGGAATTGGGAATACTCTGCATGAATATGCATAACTAAAGTTATGCGAACTCACGCAGTTCAGCACAAATTTTCCATCGCATACTTAAATGGGCAGATATACCACCCCCAACCACACAGGTAAATAAAATCAGCGACAATATAAAAAAGCCCAGCAACAACAACAAAAGGCAGGGCTCTCGCTGCAGTTGCATGCAATTAAAATAACACTTGTTAAAATATTTATTTTATGTAACCCACCTACGAGGGGTGGAGACAGGAAAACGGCACGTGCGAAAAAATTAAAGCGCTGAGATTGCAGTAAACTGCGTCGGTAACTTAAAATCAACTAAGAGTTCACACATCCATCACATTTAATTGGCTCAGCCCAACGAAAAATTCCACGAAATTCCACAAAATTTAATAAAATTTATCTCATTAAAATAATTTGTCCCGACTTCCTTTGCCAAGTGCCATGACAAAGGCAAAAAAAATAATCTGAATTTCATTAAAATTATTTGGTTTTTTTTTTATTGCTGCATTAAAATATACAGAGCCAAAGGATCCACAAAAAAAACACGTAAATCAAACGATTTTTATTTAATTAATTGATTTTAAACATGCATAACGCAATTTGCCATATTTTGTATTTCAGTTTTGATACGCATTTTTTATCAGGTTTTAGCACCGATTCTTGGGGGAGTAAAGAGTTTTGTGCTCGGTTTGTCAACAAATGTTTCACTTTTTAAAATATTTGCACTTTAGAAAATATGTTTCTTTTTATTTCGTTTTGCTTGCCAGAGTCTGCATTGTGACAAAACAGGAAATGAATATGCCGTTGTTATAGAGGGGAGGAGAAACAGAACCGAGAAATATGTGTACATGTATGTACCATGTCAAACGGAAATATGTTCATTTTAAAAAATAACACCCGAAAGAACACATAAAGCGGCAGAGAATGAAATGAAGTTTAACACACACAAGCACTTAAACCCAAATGTTTAAAATGCGAAACTGTTAAAGTTACCACCACAAAGAATTTTGATCACGGAAGATGGCGATTGTTATTATTATTATTATTATTATTATTATTACAATTATCGTAAAACGCCAAAATTCCGCATTCTTCAGTATTAATTCCACAGAAATTGAATTTTTATTAGATTTGCTAGTCTAAACAAAGGGAAAAAACCTGTTCAGAAAATAAGTTGCTTTTAACTCGATATACGAAGAAAACTTTCTCAAAAATTTCAAGCACATATGTTCTAAAAGTGCTTTAAATGAGCACCATTTGTAAAGTAGCTTTTTCTTAGGCTGGGGTGTAGCTTGGTCACGCCCAGGGCCATTTACAATTACATTTATAAATGCCGAGACTCGTGAGAGAGAGGCTAGTGAACAGAGACGCATCACTAAGTCGGTTCGAGGCTGGCCCTGACCCTACCAGCCAGAGATCTAGATGGGGCGAAATCGTAGACACCGTTGCACAGGCACGACAGGTTGAAGCGGATCACCCTAGACTACAACCACTGTCATGTCTACACACAGGTCGGATTTTCGCATCAGTTTTCTCGATCTCGGTTGGAGTCCACCACACAAGTTGAACACGTTATACTTGTTTTTCTCTTTTTATTAGGTTTTCTTTAGACTTTTGCGAAATTTTCACCAAAACTGGGTCCCTAACTCACTACTCACAAAGTCTCGCTAGCTTACCCCAACTCCAGGTGTTCACACGTTGAGGCTTAGAGGGGGGATCGGCAACCAGCAATATTAAATCCGGAGCTGTGTTTTCTCGGCGTACTTCAGAGTCGAAGTCGAGGGGTTCAGACAGCCCGTAGCAGTGTTCTCCACGCTATTGTCGGAGTCGAGGGGGGAGTATCCTCGGAGACACTGGTCACGTACGCTGTTTTGTTCGACTCGGTTTCCCCTTTCCGAGATCACGTCTGCTCTGTTCGCGGGTCGCATTCTAGCTCCCTTGGCACTCAGCCGAAAATCTGCGGCTGACCTAATTCGGTGATCGATGCTCTGCAGCTGCCTCTGTATCTGTCTCCTTTTTGGCGCCCATGACCCATATCCACGCACCGGCTGAGCTGTTTGTGGGTAATTCCCTGTTGGCTTGTGCGTAGCGTATATGTATGTTTGTGTGTCTGACTCTGCGGCCGCTACTGTCCACTCTCTCTTTCTCTCGTAGTACGGGAAGGCATGTCGATGTTGTTGTCCCTCTCTCTCCGTATTTTGGCCGCTGTCGCTGCTTGTATGCCGTGAGTGTGTATGCGGCATCGCTGACAGAGAGTGCGTCCCGTTCGCTACCAGAGAGTATATGCCGTTAGTTGCCAGCCGGCTTGCTGTTTGTATGTGTGTTCTATGGCCACCGACAGTGCTGAAGGTGGATCAGTGCTGCCAAAAATGAACTTCTGAACTAGTGGGTATTAGATAATTATTATTGGTATGGTCACTGGTAGGATTGGACTCCGTGTCCTCGTCTTAATGCTACTTATGATTTAAATATTTGTGAGGGCTGGAACAGCTTCTCACACATTCAACTTAGCTCAACCACCGCACAGAAAAGTATAAGTAATCATGAAGCTTCAAAAGTGTGCCATAGCTCAATGCGTTAGCATTCAATTCCATACGTTGTTCGTTGCAGTGCAGAAGGTACCAGGTTCGGTTCTCAGTCAACCCAAAAAAAATGTTTGTGTGTTGTTCTGAAAGACGTAAATGAACTAAGTCGGGTCAGTGGCATAGCGGGATCCTCTGCCGCCCGGGACGGCAGTCGAATTTGCCGCCCCGAAGTTATGTATCTATGATAAGTTGGGGACGGAGAGTTCGACTTATGTATGTATTCATACCAAAATTTAATAACTTTCGGCAATTTTTTAGAACTTCTGATCTTTGATCAAATCCAACAAATCAGAGATCATTAAAATCGGTGCAGGCGTTTTCAGTTATAAATGGTTTAACTAACCGGACTTTGTTTTATTAAGATTGGAGCGGCAAATTTGTACTCACTTTTACGAAGAAAATATTAAGTATTTAGTCAAAGATTTCCTCCACCAATACCCAATCACCCAATTCGTCCGAATCCAGAAAAATAGCTGGGATAGGTAAGCAAACCTGCTCGCCATGTCCATAAGCTGCTGAAACTTATCTTAAAATTTTGCAATGATTTTGTTCATCGAGTTTTCGCATTAGCTAGTTTTCGTATGACAAAATAACGTTTTTATTGCCACCGATTAAAATATGATTTTTATTCCTTCCCTTGGTGGCTCCATGGATGCCAAGAGCTTCAGACATGTCTTTTGCAAGAGAAATTTGCTGTGATTTGCTGAAGGAATTATAAACATCCGATGAACGATACACAAGTTATGAGCAAAAAAAGATAACCGAACCCCCACCCCCACCACCACCCAGCAAACCACCACAGAATTCAAACAAACACAATATTTGGGAGAGAAACAGAGAGAGAGAGAGAGGGAGTGAAACTTAGAGATGAGCGTATAACAGCGTATTACGCGTATAACAGCGTTTAAAGCGCAGAACGCGTTAAACAGCGTATAAGGCATTAACTGGTACAGAGTATCTTATAGTCGGGCTTGACCGACTTTGCCACTTGTTATAGTTGGCGGATTGATAAATAACGCCGATTACTAAATATATTTAGAAAACGAGAATCATCTATATACAAAACTGTTTAAGTTTTAAGGTTTTTTTTTCAAATTCCGAGGACATGACAAAAATTGAAAATAAATTTCATCTGCATGCAAGTTTAAGAAGTAATCGTTTTATACAATTTGAACTTCTATCTTTTACCATCTATGAAATCTGTGCGTTTATATAGACATACAGACAGAGGGACATTGCTAAATCAACTCGGCTGTTGATGCTGAACAAGAATATCGGAGATGCTTCCTTCCGGCTGCACTAACCTTATATACTCTGTGTAATTTTGGTACAGAGTATAGTAATCTACCCTGTTTTTAAGTTATTGTGAGGGCTTACCCCTCTTATAAGTTATCCAAATACTCATTTTCAGGTAAATTTACTTTTAAAACAAAGGTATATTTTGCCCTAGTTTTAAGAATGGGATTTTTAAAAATCGCGCTCTACTTATCAGAAGAATCCTCTGCTAGTTTTTACAAAGGTTTTATTAAAACTTATTTTTTCTGAGTGACATTTGAAAAATGCTTAATGGTAATCGCGAATTCCGTTTTACCTTTAATTAGACCCCATTCGTAGTTTCTGGCTTGATTTCCCATTAATGAGCACTTAAATATTATGCGAGTGTGCGTTTAAATATGATAAAAAAAGAGAAAGTAAGGAGAACCCCGACTATATTCCAAGTTTGACTATTTTGCGATATGGCAAAAAATTTAACTTTTTTTTCAAATTTTTGAATTAAATAGTTAGATTTGTTTTTAGAAAATGTATATTCCTCGAAACTGTTAACCTATTTTTAGGGGGAGTTTTGAAATTCAATTGGATATAGCAAATGTATTGGAAAATGAGAGTTTTACCAAATCATAATCTATTCGAATTTCCTGCAAAAACGCATTGAATTTCTTATTGAGTTTTAACACATTTCAATATTCCTCACAACTCTTTTCCCCTAGTGTAGGCCACAAAAAATGGCAGCAGGTAACATCAAACAGCTAAAATGGCGCAATGGCAGCAAACAAAAATAAACACACAAAACAAACTGCAACAAAATGAAACCGAAAAAATGCGAAATGAAACACGGCGAACACGTAGCAGCAGAAGCTGCAGCACAAGAATCCCCAACCCTTAACGAACGGGGCTGGGCTGCTGTCGGACTAAATGGCAGAGTGTAAAGGGAGAGGAGTCCCGCTGCAGACGAGACGTATTTCGGACTATTGTTTAGCCCGTGACAGCAGCCAGCCAACTGGCTTGGCCATTGTGTGGCTAGTGCTGGACCATTGGGCGGCAAACGGACATCGCATCCGCTCTTCCCGTTTTAGCAGGTCAATTGAATCATCGTCTCTAGCGTTCTTTATTTGTACATATTTGCTTTTTAGCCAAAACTGTTGCAATTAACAGTTGCAGAGTCAACTGCAACATACAGTTTTTGGCTTTCAACTAATTTCGGAAAGTAACGTGTAGAAAGCGACGGCAGAAATGAAAGAAAATCGCAAGTGTCAAGCGCAGAGCGTTGATTGTCATTCATTATGCAATCAATATTGATTGCTTCGCGGCATCCACTCAACGCAAAAATGTTGAAAAGTGACTTGCCAATTTTCACAACGCATCGAAATGATGGAGGAAAAAGGCTGCAAAGGAAAAAAATGACTGAAGTGGCCATGAATGGGCGGGGGAGAAACTTCTTGATACTCTGTATGGGAAGTTAAGGACTGGGTATGTGAAGAAGGGAATTGTTTTAATTAATTTTATTTGTATGGAGGTGTCACGGAAATCTCTTTCAACCAAATTCCAACCCAAAATCAATTCTCGGTTTTAAAAATCTTGGTTTCAAAATTGTAAGGTTAGGTTAGATTTAGCAAAAATAGGGAAATTTGCAACCCTGTCTTCGAGATGGAACTTTACATTGGACAGAAGCCTTCTTGATTTTCTAACTTGATTTTTGAATAAGAATATGAATTGCAGTCCCCCTGATGAAGAAGTTAGAAACGTCGAAATATTGGCACACTATATAAAATCACAGAAATCTCTTGAAGTTTTGTGACACCGACGGATTTTTCGACCGTTTTGTAAACCAACCGAAGTACTACGGCTGCCAGATCAAACCTATATTGTGAAGATTGGTATTGTAGCGAATCTGTGTCCACTTGGTAGGCCGCCTTGTGATGGTCAGCCGGACAGTATTACTAATTTTTGTTAGGTGATGGGGCCGAAACGCCCGGCGGTTGGCTAGCGCACGCAGCGGAGGAGAGAGAGAAGCAGGAGATACGCAGCCAGGCTTATTTCAAGGAGGAGAGTCAGCCAATCAATTCAGTTAACAATTCAGACAAATCTTGTATTATCACGTATGTGCCTTTCAAGACGAAAAACAAAGAGAAGTTCAGTAAGAAATCGGACACAAGAAGTCACTAACGCACATGGGTCTCTGTATAATTTACTTAGGTTTAACATGACGCCTTGCGGGTTGGCAAATTCTTCCTCACTTAGTAAATGTTGCAGTTAGGCTTAATGTAAGATATAACTGAGAAGGTTAAAAGTTCTTGATAACTTTGGCCATTCCAAGTTTTGTCGTCGAAGTGATTGGCACAGTTGGTGTTTAACACGAGTCTTAACGAGTCTTAGGAAAACTGAAACTAAACAAATCTTTCGATAAGGATTTCATCACCGATGAGTGTGCATCCGATTTTAATTAGGTTGGAAGACTGGAAAGCGAACATTTAAGGAATTATTAATATTTTATCATATACTCCCAGGTAAATATTATGTTATTTTTGATTTATAACCGTTTGTATATCACATCTTTTTAATCTATTTAATCTCTATTCAGATTTGTGCTGCCATATTGATTTTCTTAAGGAAATAAGAAAATCCACCGAGCTGTCTCACAACAGGCACAAACAAATGAATAAGCGAATAAAAAATAAAATGCCAAATTGTAAGTTTTTACTTTTCCCAGTAAAAATTCAAAAATTCAAACTCTTAAGCCAAAACATTTCTTAATAACAGTTATTTCATAGGCTATTTAACTTTTAGGACTATCCTCACACGTACTCTCACCGATAGGTCGACTTTCGGTTAGAATCTTCCAGACGCCCATTTGCGTGTGACCAGAAATATTCTGTATTTGAACGGTTAGCTATAACAGTCAACTGACAAGAATCTGCCAGTTAGATTTCTTACGGAGAATAGGTTAAGAACATGTCATCGGGGTCATCGATGTCTCGATCACATATCGATGACTCGATACATTATCTCAGCACTGAAACACAAGGGACTACTTCCGAAGCTGGGCTCTAGTTTGTTACAGTATTCGTTTGGGGTAAACTACACTGAGAAAAAAAGGCAATCTAAAATCTAGATTGAAAATTTCATTTTAGAGAATCTTGCAATCTTATGAAAACAAGATTGAAAAACCTTGAAATGAGATTAGAAATCTAAGAAATATGATTTATCATCTCGCAACTTATGAACCAACCTACAGTTTTCTGTAAAGCTTTGTCGTTCTAAATCACATTGTTGATACTTTTGGCATGACCTCTTAGCTCGCTTTGCCATCGTGCGTCACTTGTTACGTATAAGATGTATAAGTATAAGAACTCAGCTGGCAGAAATCTAGGCTCAGAGTTCTTAACTGCGCCTGGTTGCGCCTAAAAAGTGACGCCCGATGGCAAAACGAGCTAAGAGGCCATGTAGTGTGTTCAGTCCTCCGAGGTACTGAGTTCACGTCCCAGCAGCGGCGGATTAATAATTAACATTTTTAAAAGTTTTTCTGAAAGAAGAAAATGTTTATAACTAAAACAAACACAATGAATAAAATGCTTAATATAATTTATTTTTGTCTTTTCTTGTCATATTCAAAAATTAGATTGTTTCATCTGAAAGTCGAGTATAAATAAACTTAATCCACGATTATTGGAGGATTGTTAAGGGGGATGCCTATATATTGAGAATGTAATCTTGGGTTAAGATTATCTCGCCTCTGTCGAATGCTGACTATAATCTTGGTTTTAGGTCGATTCACATTAGACTCATTAGACTCGTCGTCAAATATCATATTCACAAGACACAAGCCCTACCCACAATCATGTCTTCTTTTGTTATAACTTAAATATAATTAGCGTGGCTGACATGGATCAGGATGCACGTGACACCACTCGTTACGGCTCTTTTGGTGGAAAACACTTGAAATGTATTGTGTTATACACTGGTACCCTCCCACCAACTCAGATAATATATACACACTTTGTGCCTTATTTGCAATATTTAGAATAAAACCAAGATCACTCGCAAGAGTGATTCGGTACATATTCAAATTCTATACACTCTAAAAACCAACCCTTTAGGGTTAACCAAATACTAACCAAAAGATATGTACAGAATAATTAGCTCTAATTACAGAATACTATGCCAAAACAATCACTTAAATCTGCTCCAGCAGCAATGCCTATACAACATAAGCCAAGCAGAGTTCAACATGTATTATCCCAATACACAAGCTCCATGAGCTTAACACATTTTTTCAATCCCAGGGTATTTCCCCAGCCCATATGGTATACAGAATTCTCTTTCTTTTGAGCTTTTTCCGATGACATTTTTCATGCAATGTCGCCTACGCTGATTGATGAATGAACCAATGAAGCGTTTGCCCTGGCTCCAGCTGGTTTTTTCAACCGTAAAAAATATGTCAAGTGGACAAGGAGAAAAGCATTTTTCCCCAATAGCTTTTGTATTTTAATTTTTAATCAAATCAAATCACATGTGTGGCTTAGCAGATAACGAAAAAAGCGAAAGAATAAACTTGCCAAAACTAATTTCCAAACAAGTAAAAGTCCATTTTTTCTTGAATTTTTGGTGCAGCTGTGAACTGTCGTCTGGTCAGAAAACATAAATCAAACTTAAAGCGAAACAAACTCAGGGGAAAACGCTACACAAAATGACATTAACTAATGGCAAAGGGCAAGAAGAGAGCTGATAACAAAAGCAACAGAAATTTCAACATAAAAAAGAAGCTAAGACAAAAATCAGCTCCCAATGCTCAAGGGTCTCAAGGCAGAAATATACCCTAAGTATGTGTGGCATCATTTAACATATAGAACTGGTGAAATCATCGCTCAGACACACGTGACGATTGTCAAATAAATACTCAATATACTCGTAAGACACACTCCATTTTCATCTCAAGTGCGTCTTGCCACCAAATAATTTAAGTGATTGAAAGGCAGCCTCAAGTAGTTTGTCTTCGTTTGGGGTGTGTTGAGGGGAAACTAAAGAGCCAGGAGACAGACTTAAAGCGATTCTTACCGCGTAAGATGGGTTGATGGAAAATGTATTGTCTTTATTCGAAAGTTGTTGCATTTTCGAAAAATGTACATATTTGTGATGGAAAAATCGCAAAGTAGGATTTGGCTGTAGCCAAGCCAAGGCAGTAAGAGTCGGCTTGGGCCATTGGTCTGTTGATGGCCACAGACGTTAAAGTGAGATTGAGGGGCACCGCAGAGGGATCCAAATTGAATTAGTTTATAATTTCAAAATTAAAAAATGTTTCACATGATTTCACAATAAAATAATCCTCGCAAAATTTATGTCTCCTTCTTCATAAGCAAATTAGGAATTATGTAATGTGTATGTGTGGTAAGAACAAATTCTAATTTTCCCTTGCATACTTCATGGCTTTGGCTGTTAAATCAATGGCGTACCTAATGTAAGAAATGCCTTTTATACCCTTGGAAAGACTATTATAAGTTTGCCCAGAAACTTGAAACGTATTTATGATAATATTATTTTCCGACCCTATAAACTATATATTATATATGCAGGATCAGGACGACGAGCTGAGTCGATTGAGCTTTGTTCGTCTGTCTGTCCTTTTGTCTGTCTGTCTCTCAGTTTTAAAGCTATCGAACTAAAATTTTGCACAAAATCTCAGCGCACCGTGCTCTATTCTACCAATCTGGCAGGAATTAAAGCCAAATTTAACAAGAGTGCTGCAGTCGAGTACCCCGACTGCAAATTACCTTGCTCCAAGTTATGTGGCTTTTGCACGGATCTCAATGTGGTTTTCAGAATTCAAACTCAGAGTTGAAACTTAAAAATTGAGGCTCTGGCAGTTTTCCGCGGTTAAAGGGAGGAGGAGGAAGAATTTTCCAAATTTGAAACAAACTTAATCTGGGTATTATCGGTATACACCTACATACATGCAGGGTCGGAGATGCTTCCTTCTGGCTGTTACATACATTTGCACAACTTCATGATCCGCTTTTCCCATTTTTAATGGGAACAGGGTATACAAATTTAAATCTTGTTGATGTTTTTAATTTTCTTGAATTATTTATTCCGATTTATATATATTTTTATATTTGACAGTCACGATGTCGTGAGCGTGCAAAATTTACGATTATTTTCTGAGCATACCTAAAAACATTTTTGCGCTTTTTTAAGGCGTTTGAGTTTGCGCTATAAAAGTTAAGGCTTTGGGATTTGTTTTGAAATAAGTCTTTAATCCTGTTCTTATATGTATTAATGGTAAGTCCATGTCGAACTTAACATTTCTTTTAGAGCAGCGACGCCCAGCCGTAAGCTCTATGGGTAAGTTTTGTTATTGTAATTGCACCGAAGAGAGGAAATCAATGACCGTATACATGCAGGGCGACACACATTCAAACGTTATCGTGTGTATGCGACGCGTAAAACAAAAACCGGTTTTGTTCTCTTCTTTGATTGGTGTTTGCGAGCGCAAGCAAACTGACCAACAACAATTTCATGTGATTTTGTTGTTGCCTTACCCAATTTCAATATGATTTTCATATTGTCTTGTCTTCGAGCTTGCACTTAAAAAAATCAGTGTTGATTTTAACCTGAGGGCCAATTGTTTAACATCGCAGAAAGTAAATTTTTTTTTCTCTCAAAACTATTGTTGTGAACAGCAGTGCATTATATGCTATATAAAATTGCAAATAAAAACAAAATTTAATACAGAAAGGAATTTAAAAAAATGTGCATAGTTCGATAGCATTTGCACCAATTGACGTAATAGAAGCGGAATATAAAAAACTGATCTGTGAGTTTTTTGTTTATGATGCGCAACAAATCCTGAACTATATTGAAGATTATTCGGAAGAAATAAAATTTCAAAAGCATCAAATTGAATGTGATAACACTCAATCCAAATCTGCATCATTGAAGGCATCATATGTGGCAAGCTTAAACATCGCCCAAAAATTAAGATAATTTTGCAGATGGAATTTTTATTAAAAAAGTATGCCTAGAAATGATGATTTGTTTTGGTGAGCGTGGAGAGGCCTTAGCAAACTCAATTGATACAGTTTCTTTATCCCGCCAATCTGTGACCCGCCGAATTGAGGAGCTCGGCAAATACTTAAGCTCGCTCATTAACGAAAAAATTAAGTCAGCTAAGCAGCAGATATAAGTCAGCTAATATTGGCAATTAAAATGGTAGACCACAATTTCAATATAAATGAAGAGATTCTTGATGTGATACCACTACTAGGAAATACAAGAGGCGTAGACGTATTTAATGCGGTAAACGGAAGGATAGACTTTAAAAAAGAATCAGATAAATTAGCTGCCGTATGCACACTTGGTGCTCCTGCCATGATTGGAAGAAAAGAAGGCTTTGTTGGTCAGTTAATTAAAAATGGAATACAGGCACCTTCATTCCACTTCCATCAATAGGCATTGTGCGCTAAATGGACGAGTGTTGTTCACACAATGAATGTGGCTATCAAAATTGTTAATCGCAAAAGATGTGGACATAATTCATTTATGCATCGGAAATTCAAAAAATTTCTACAGGAATGTGAATGTGAATATGGGGACCTACTTATGTATACTGAGGTGAGATGGCTAAGTAGAGGAAAATCTCTTGAGCGTTTTTTTGAATTGCGAAGGAAATTATCAAATTCATGGGATCAGATGTAAAACATCATGAATTGTTAAATGAAATTTAGTCACAAGAATTTAACATTAACTTAGCATTTTTAACCGACTGAGCCACACACCTAAATCACGTTAACATTTATCTTCAAGGGAAAAACAAATCAATCTTTGACTTTATCAGTTTAATCAAAGGACTTAAAAAAAAATCAACTTATTTATATTCGACTTAAATTTAAGCAAAGTGTTTCATTTTCAATGTGTAAAAAAGTCATTTGATGAGTTTAAAATGTTGGTTTTTGATTTTTCTGAATACATACAATTTTTTGATGAACTAAAAAACAATTTTGAAAAAAGATTTAAGGATTTCAAATGCATTATTCAAATGATATCCATTTTTTATACCCCAATGACATGCAGCATATGCGATCAAAAGCCAGATCTACAACTGGAGCTTTGTGATCTGCAATGCGATGTTCAGCTAAAAGTATATAAATCACAGGGAATTGTTTTTTGGAAAGCTGTAATTGCAAACAAATATCCTTTACTTCACAAAGAAATGTTACGAGTTTATTCTATGTATGGAAGTACCCATATTTGTGAGAGTGCTTTTTCAACTTAAGAACTAATAAAAAGCAAACCAAAATAAACATAAATATAGACAATTTGTTAAGGAGCTGTTACAATGAAAACAATTGTTGAAATCAATTATGTATTGTTCAAACTAATTTTAAATAGATAAAGCTAAACGAAATGAAATTGTTAAAAAGATGAAATCATATGTTAAACTTTTTTTATTTTATTCACATTAGTGATGAATGAAGAAATGAATGCACGTTTGTTTTCAGTGCATAATTTGAAAAAAAAAATTGTTCCCTTATAACTATTGGTGAGTGCACTGTCGTATGCTGCTTTTGGGCATGCCTAACTTAGAGTATTGTTACTTACATACCCGAGGCTTTATTTGGCTATTATTTAATTCCGAAAAATATAATTAACAAACGGTCAGGCACCTTTCTGGAAAGCTGGCTTCGCCCTTGATTTAGACAATTGTGTTTTTTCCACTTTGTTTATATCCAAATTTATAAAAATATTTTCGAAAATAGTACTTCATTATTTCGTATATTTGCTGACGATACAGCTATTATGGCGAGAGACTCTATGATGCCACTGATGTCGTTCAACAGTATTTGTATCGATTCAGCATGGGCGAAACGATGGAACATTGAGCTTAACCTAGCTAAATGTGTCAGTGTAACTTATACACTTCGTCATGATGAGTGTCCAGGCGTATTCTTCAACAATCAGCTATTACGTCACTTATCTGGACATAAATATTTGGGAATATATCTGGACATGCGACTTACATTCGGAACCCATATCAACGCGCTTGTAAGGTCACTATATGGCAGAGTAAAAAAAGTGGGATGGCTTCTCTCTAGCAGAAACAAGCTGTAACTCCGAAATAAGGTGCATATATACAAAGCTATCACCTGCCTGGAGATATGGGATCCAAGTATATGAAATCACTGCGAAATCCCATCTGAGAAAGCTCTGTGTTCTTCAGTCAAGGTGTCTGCGCAGGATATCGGGAGCACCCTGGTATATGTGCGCAAGACATTTGGAGAGTGACATCAGTGTGCCCAAGATTGGTGACGTAATCTATAAACAGGCAGGTGATTACGTGGAGAGACTAAGAAGTCACCCCAACACACTAGACAGAAGACTCCTGCGCAAACGAAAGAAAGCAGGAAGTAGAGTAAGACGACGCCTCAAAAAACTTTTCCCTAGGGAGCTTCCCAACAGACAAATATACTAACTTAGCAACTACCATCCATTCAATAAACTTGACAACAAACATATTTTATATCATCACAAAATAACTCGCTCATAATCAGACACATTACACCTGCATTCAAACTTACATAAACAGATAAGTTAAGAGAAGATCTACACAATCTTAATTAAGTTGCCAAATTTACACAAAAAAAAAATAGGGAAAAGCTCTCTTCGGCACGACCGAAGTTTATATACCCTTGTAGCTTGTTTAATTTATATAAATTAAGGTTTTAAATGTTTTTCGTAGAACATTCTTAGCTGAGTTATTTTCCAAACTCAACAATAGATGGCGCCACTACTTTGACCATTTGCTTGCCAGTTTGTGATATGGCAGCTATATGATATATTTATCAGATTTGGATCAAACTCCCCAAAATTGTGTATTCACATCTGGAAGGTATAAAGACGCTACCATTGAAAACAGAAATGTTTTTCTCACTAGAACTACTGCTTCAACCGATAGTTCCTATGGCAGCTGTACGCCAAAGTCATCCGATTTAAGTCAAACTTGGCAGAATTTTGTGGTAGCATATAGTATTGATCAGTAACAAGTTTGAGAGCGATAGCATTGAAAACCAAAGTCTTTCCTACTACGACTTTTTCTCTGAACTGGCAGCTATGGCAGCTATACTATATAGTTGTCCGATTTTCATCAAACTTGGTGGAATTATGAAAAATCATAGAGCACTTAAAAATGCGACCGATCGTTCCTATGGCAGCTATATGCTATAGTCATCCCATTCTGCCGGTTCAGAGTATTTGTACCAAAAGGCTTCGTGCAAAGTTTGGTTAAGATAGCTTTTAAACTGACGGAGGAGATAGCATAGAAAAAGACGGACGGACAGACGGACATGGCTATATGAACTCAGCTCGTCATGCTGATCAAGAATATATATACTTTATGTGGTCGGAGATGCTTCCTTCTATGCGTTACAAACATCTGGACAATTTTAATATTCCCTCTACAAGGGTATAATAATAAATATACACACAAAAAAGGTAAATAATTTTTTATTAAACGATAGACAGTCCGGGTTTAGGAAAAATCTAAGTTGCACTACATTAGACACTAAAATAGGTGACAACTTGACAGTGACGAAATTACTTTTTTAACTCTCCTTGACTATAGCAGAGCATTTGACACAGTAAACCACTAAGTACTATGTATAAAGCTAAAAATCTTATACAATTTTTCAAATACTGCTGTTAATTTAATAAAGTCGTACCTTAACGATAGAAGCCAAGCTATTGTTACCCAATTGGAATCTTCGACTTTTCTCGAAGTAAAATCGGGCGTTCGACAAGGCTGTACTATTATTGTTAAGTCTTTTATCAATGACCTCCCCAGTGTTTTGTCTAAAAGTGAAGTCAAAATGTATGCCGATGATGTGCAAATGTATGTTAGTCGTCCGTTAGCCTAAATTTCTGAGTGTATTAATATTTGTAATAGCGAACTAAGTTTAATTAGCGACTGGGCTAAGAAAATTGGCTTAAAGATTAATCCTAAAAAATTAAAGTGCTTAGTTATATATAAGAAAGGTTATAAAACAGACACATTGCAAAAGCTTGAAATTGATAGTACTAATATTGAATATGTGGAAAAGGTTGATAGTTTAGGATTTACATTTAACAATACATTAACATGGGATGACCATACAAACCAAGCACTTGGAAAAACATTTGGAGAAGAAAAATTATCGCTAAGGCTTACCTTCTACCAAAGGAATTTTGTGGCATAGAGGTTTTTGGCAACTGCAACTCAAGCTACAAACATAAATTAAATGTACCATTTAATGATATAGCCAGGTATATATTTAATAAAAAAAAGGACCGATCACATATCAACTTTTGCTAAACAGATATATAACATCAACCTTGACTCCTGGATATGTCTGCGTGTCTTAATAATTCTGCACAAAATTATTAACTCTGAACATCCCTCCAATCTATTTGTTAAGTAAAGGTTTGCTTCATCGCTTAGGACCAAAAACATAATTACCACAAAATAAATATAAGCTTTCCACTTCTAATCGACAATTCTTTACGTATGCTAATTTGACTTTGGATTAAGACTATTAGGAACGCAGAGACATTTAGGGAAAAACTCAAAAGCCACTTACAACAACAATAACAAAAATGCAATCATTTAAATTAAGTTAAGGTTAAGAGGTTAAGAGAGTTACGCTCTCTGCTGCTCAATCACATTTTGTTACCCACTTTAATAAAATGTTTTTTTTTTTTTACCTTACCTTCCCCCTTAACTGGGAATCGAACTCGGTACCTTGCTTTAAACTGAATACACACGGACGGCGACAGAGCTTTAGCTCAGGCGGCTATTACTCACACGCGAATGGTTGCGCTTAGATTGTACTTAAAGCACAGCAGGCAAAATCACTTTGCGCTTATAGGTCCCTTGGACACGAGCGGCGTGGTGTACAGGATGAGAGGTGTCCTCTAAATGTTGAAGGTCGTGGGTTCAAGCCACGCTAGGGGTACTTTTTTTTAATTTTTTTTTTTTATATATTTTAATTTAGGTACTTAAATTATATCCTTAACCAGTCTTTTTTTGGAAATAATATAACATAATTGATGCTTAACTTTCAATATATTATTTTTAGCAATTATCATCATGATGAAAGCGTCGGTCATATTTCAAGACACAATTTAAGAACGAGTTTTCTTAATTAGTTCGTCAATTTAGAACGTATGGTATAATTTTGAGAACGTGGTCTTGTTTTAAGAACGTAAAAGTTGAGAGCGGAATGGGTAAATAAGTAAGAAATTTGCGCTACCTTTTAAAACGCCATTTTTTTCTGAGTGTAACTTAATATAAACGTATATGTATAACATAATGTTTCAGTTTCGTGACCATATGTAACCGAACTGATTATAATTTGTTTGTTTGCAAAACCATTGTTAGTAACTAAACTGAATGTTAAGAAATTGTGAATGGTTGTGGTTAGTGTTATAAAAATTAGTAATTAATTACTTGAAGCTCCAAGATGGAAAATAAACCAAATTAATTTAAGTTTAAATAGCACTCTTTTTCATTAGTTTTCCATATTTTTTAAATTTTAAGTGCCTCAAGACTTTCTCTACCAAGGATCACGAATATAACTTTGAAAGCTGTTAGGGGATTTTAAAATTGATTGAACTTTAATTTGATAAAACATTTTGAATTCAAGCGGCTGACAAATCAGTATTTACAAACCATTTGGCTGCCGTTTTTGGTATTTTTTTAGGGTTTTTTAACACTTTGTGGTCCCACTATAGCTTACAATCCACTTAACATAAATAACTGGCAATTTCGTGACATACATTTTTAATTGTTCTGGAAATAGGCATTCAGACGTAAAAGTTTGTTAATCCACAAATTCTAGTGTCATCCTTTGACAAATTGCGCATTTTGTTGATTAATCGTGTTAATACAACATCACAGAGTACTTATTGTTATTGATATATTTCGAGTGTTTTTGAACGCTTAGATTCATTTCATAAAAAGAAGGAGAGTGTGGTATGGGTATGGGTTTCCTTTTCCACAATGTGCCACCTTAACGCAAGCACGCAAATGTGGTGCAGCCCAAGTAGGCTAAGATTTTAAATTAAATTTCTATAATTCATTGTTGAAACTTAAATTTCACCTTTGACGACCTCGCTTTGATAGCGACAATGGCTTAGTTGGTTAACAGGTGGCACTAGGTATGAGATTTAGTGGCTGGCACCACGTTTTTTGGCCTGGGTTCGAATCTCGGTTAGGGAAATGGCACAGAAACAATTACACAAAATAAAAATATTTTTTTTGTTCATTGCAGCAGTGGGAAAAAACTCTCACTAATAATACAGTTAGTCACACACAAAGGCTTCTGTCAATTTTTGCTGTTGAAAATGTAAAATTGGCTCAACAGCAAAACCACAGAGGGGGCCAGGCCAAGTTTCTCTCAGTCTCTTGGCGTGTGTGCTTATAATTTTTCGCACAAGAGAAAGGGATCCTACAGTTTAACGCCGAATCCGAACGGCAATAGTTTGAGAATTTTTGCTTTTTCATGGCTAGTTACTTCCCAGCTGTCGGCAGTAGTTGGTGTAAAAGATTTTTTCTAAAGAAAGAAAATACTTTTTTTATTAGATGGTCCGAGGCGGGATCGAACCCACAACCTCCCGCACCAGCAGGCTCACATACTACTGGTGCGCCACGCCCGATTTTTGCTGTTAGGCTGCCATATAATTCCCAACCAGTTCTAGCACTGCTGGCATGAGGAGGCAGCTGCTCACTAGCAGTCGATAGAACATACACACCGCAGTTAATCCGGTTCACCAAGTTGGAACACAGCGCTTTCGCTGCTTCTGTACTTGGTGGCCAAGCCTGAAATTGTTCTTTTATTATTCTTCTTTTTTTTGACATGTCTGTGTAAAATCAAAGTGCAACCAGTTGCAAGTTTTTAGAGACAGGTATATTTCTGGTTGTAAACTAGACACTTTCCCTGCAGGGTTCTTAGATGTCAGTCTGTGAACAACAGTTGCGAGCGACGCATCTCTGCGGACGAATTTTTTGTGTTCTGCTTCTTTGTTCGCTCTCTCGCTCTCTTTTGTATTTAGCCGCACTCGCCCTCTCACAGCTTCTTATATAAATACAATGAGAATTTCGACCCATTTTTTCTAAAAAAAATAATTATTTAATTCTTTGTATTGACAGGAGCTATACTTAATTTACCTTTAGTTACCAAAAGATCACTGATTACAAAATTATTCACTTGATACTTGTGAGAAACGGAGACTGTACCTATTATTATGATCAGGCGAAATGTGTGGTGGACTCGCAATTTATAGAAAAGCTTTGATATAAGGGGCAGCCCTCTTTCAACTCTTTGTCACAGTGTGGCCAGACATTGACAACAACAACAAAAAACCAAAAATTAAAAAGTTGTCAACACTAAAAGTACGAAAAAACCATCTATAATTAAAAAATTCCGGTGTGTACCTATTAATATGATCAGGTGTGTATATACTTTATGTGGTCGGAGATGCTTTCTTCCATGCGTTACAAACATCTCGACAATTTTAATATACCCTCTACAAGGGTATAAAAAGTGTATCTCGTATAGGCCTCAATAAACATTACAGCACCGTTCTAAAAACAGAAGCTTTACAGATAACAGTAACTGGATTTAGGACGGATTGGGACTACTAGCAGGCTAGCTCTAAATTCTACATCTTGTTCTTGTTAACTCAGACTTTAATCAGCTTTGTATGATTTAATTTAGAGGTGTAACCGGAAAATTTCAAAAACTATAAGTGAATGAAAATTCGCTCACGCGCACTCCTCTAATTTAAACGACGGCTAATAAATGCTATTAATGATCAGGGCTGCAAACTGGTTTTGAAGCGAACCGGTTCGAACCCGGAATTCCGGATGTTTTTTTACTGTGAACCAAACCCTGAACCGAACCAGGAGGACGAAAATAGATGAACCCGAACCCGTTCGGTCTAAACACCTATGTACACCGCACAATGTTCTAAGCCTTTTATTTTTCATCTTATACATATATGTACATATGTGCCAATCTTACCAACTCGGTGCATGCTACTGCAGAAACATGTCAGCCGAATTGTCCAGCAACAAAAGTACATACATTCATACAATTAGAAGTGTGTGAAACACGCAGCGTTGTCAATTTAGCTATTTTTTCCACCACATATTGCTATTCTGTTTTGCCGGAGCCTGCAATTCTAGTTAATTATTTGACATCGTTTAGCTATTTTAAATTAATCTTTGTTAAGTTTTAGCATTTTTAACAGTCGATATTTGGTGGGAAAAACAGCTAAATTGGCAACACCAGCCACGTGCCAATAATTGGGAGCAATGAAGAATCGAAACAGAAACAGACAGAAATCACACAAGTCAGAACAATAAAAACAACGCAATTCATTTCGATTGAGATGTTTTGACTGAGAAGGTGTGAAGCAATGACGACCAATTTAATATTTTCAAAATTTACATACAACGTAAGCACTGATAAATCAGAATGTCAGGAATGGAAACTAAATATGACCGACGGGCAAATTTAATGCGGCACCTTCAATAGAAGACAAAGGAGTTTTTGATCAAATCATTGTGAAAAAAAGTTCCAAGTGACGAATAAACACCAATCGATGCTCAATTTTGTGAGTGAAAGACGGACTAAAGTGCATACGTGAAAACATAATCAATCGAATTGAAGATTTATGCACTAGCAACAATCTCACGTCAATTATAATCGACATCTTACCGGCTTACAATGTATTTGCCAGGTGTATACCTATTGTATTGTAATTTTATTTATATTGGGTAAAACGTGCAACTAACCAAGGTTCAAACCAAAACCAAAGCCCAAAAACATCGAACATCAAATTTCCGAACCTTAACCGTTGATAAATTTTGGTTCGAACCTGCAAACCGGAGGTTCCGAAAAATTGTTTGGGTTTGCAGCCCAGTTAATGATTAAATCAAAAAAGAACGGTCCATAATTTTTTGACTTTTTCTGAGCTCTCAAAGCGCAAAATGTTGTTTCGAATTAAGTTTTGACAATTTTATATTGAAGATGACGAGCATTGCTGTAGTTTTTTTAGATCAAGACGTTATTGTTGTTAAAACTAAATACTATTGTCATAAAGCAATTAGTTAGTAAACTCTAAGATGCATCTTAATTTTTATTTTAACTTATTAAATTTACCATAAGCGAAAAATAGCTCTCAGTTTGGAACTGAACTGATAGTGCATCTTTCCACTCGCCCATCTTTATATATAATATTTTAATATTTCCCTCAAAATAAAAGCACATCCATTAGCGTTTATTGCTTATGATAAGCTTCTCCCACAAAATGTGCCCTTTTGCTCCTTTCTTTGTGTATGTCCACAAAACTTCCCCAATGGATGACGACCTCCCCCTTGGACGGGCATTGTATGTAGATTCAATTGATATTCCCTTAAATATAAATATTTCTGCTTACGCTTCACAAAATATCACAATCATAAATATTATTAGAAAATGCTTGACCGCACACTTCAAAATGCAAAGTCAACCGACACATTTGCTGAGTTGTCAAAAAATGTTATTCCTCTTCTGTTTTTTGAGGTGGCCAACTGTTGTCATCCGATTTCAATCACAGCGGCTGCACCTGTCGTTCTCGATTTGTTGCTTACAATTGAATTATCCATCGCGTTGAGAAAACGAAATCAAAAACCAAAATGCATAAACAACACGACAACATTTGACATTTCAATATGGCAGTTGGGAAAGTTCGTGAAAGTTGACAGATATTAAAAATGGAGTATCAACTGCAAGGGAAATGGCGTGCTATGCGACATTAGTGAGGGAATATTTTGATTTGACTTGAGACAGGATATTAACTGGCAACCAAGAACTGAAACTGATACTGGATCCGAGTCTTAGAGTACTCTTGCTCGATTTGATTTCTCTCCTAATTAATTTATTTCGAACCCCAAAATCTTCATTTTAATTGAATTAAACCAAAATCTCAAAGGACGAAACACTCGTGTCTGTCTGTCGTGTCTGTTGTCTGATGTTGCTTTGTCCTGTCAACTGTCAAATTGAGTTCTACACCAACCACCCAATATTCCCAAATGTATTTCGATTTGACACCAAAACCGATGATGCGGCCAATGGCATTGGTCCGCTCCATCGTCTGCATTAAACGTTCGCACATTAACATGATGTATGTACGATTCCAGTACCCTGGAGTCCACCACCATTCTAAGCACAAGACATTAGCCACAGAAATGGCCACTTAATGGCAGAAGAGTTTTGGTTTGTTGGAGCCACACTTAACGTATCTTTAGCTGGCTTATAATCAAATAATTTCCAAACAAATTGCTCAATGAAAATAAAAATCATATTGCAGGAACATTAAAGCTGGCGATAAAAATCACTTGAGCTTTAAGGGAATTATGCCTTAGCATTGGAAAAAAAAACTTAACGTTATTTTTGACGGTTCGCATAAAAAATGATTATTTCTCCTTGTCTAAATTGGCATAAAAATTGTAATTTTATTCCGAGTACATGCTGCTCTTGTAGAACTCTAAAATTCGTTTAAAGCCCATGTGAGAGAATTTACAATAAAGTTTTAACTGGAACCAATTTCCACCTAAAAACTGTTTCAAACTAGTTCTGAACCGGTCTTTCACATTTTTTTTTTTGCCACTTTTGGTTGGCAAATTATCATGCAGTGGAAAAGTTTTTAGTTAGTATGGTACAATTTGTGTTTGGATTGGTGTTAGGTTAGTGTTAGATGTTAAATGTTTTGGCAGGTTCAAATACGTAGTCTTGGAAGTTGCCAAGGGGAGATTCTGACTCTGACACCATTTATTCTTCTTTTGCGAAATAATTGCCTTGCTAGCCGATTTGGGTGTCCTCTGCGTCTGTCTATGTAGTCCGCAGATTGCATAACAATAACGCCCATCTACAAAATCGGTACATATACTGCTGTAGAATGTCCGTGGCGCTGTAAACACAGGGATGTCTGGCCAAAATGGCTGTGTCATCAGTAAAGGTGGCAAGGAAAAGGTCCTGTGTGTCACTCCTGGGAATGTTCTCTAGTGAGCATGTCCATGGTTGAAAGTATGTAAAGCGTGGGGCCGAGGATGCTCCCCTGTGGCACTCCTCTACGTATTGTTCTGTTACACGATTCAGATCCATCAAGGACGACAGAGAACGTCCTGTCAATAAGGAACCTGCGCTCCATATCCAAGAGCTGTGGAGGGAGAAAACTCTTTATCTTGCACAGCAATGCTTCTCACGATCGAACGCTTGCTTCATTGCGACCTTCTAAAACCAAATTGAAAGGGCGGAATGCGTTGACTGAGCTTATGCAAGGCAAGTATTCTGCTCAGCAGGCACCTCTCAAAGATTTGCGATGCCGGATGATTGGCCGGTACGATTCAACATCTGAAGGACTTATCCGGGCCTTGTGGATCATAACGATCTGGACCTTCTTCCAGGCCCTCTGGATGTATCCCAGTCTCAACACTGAGTTGAATATTAATACAAGGAAGAGTATGGCTTTGTCAGGGAGTGCCTTCAGAGTCGTGTTGTCGATCCCATCTTCTCCAGGAGTCTTTTTAGGCTTAAGCTCTTTGATTCTCTCTTTCACTGGAACTGGAAACTGGAAGTTCGAGCTGAACAGGGGTGTCAAGGATTCATTCCACTCTGCGAATCCTGGATACAGATGAGGTTGTTAACGGCGTAAATCTCTCCTCAAGATTTTCGCAAACTCCTCAGCTAGATCCTTGGGAGACTTAGCCCAAGTGCCTTAAGTAACTCGGATCGGGAAATTTGGGGTTGCCTGACGTTTGAGCCTCCTGATGTGACGCTCTCAAGAAATCGATCAGCTTCCGCCTGATGAGCAGCTTTTTAACACGGTTTGACACTCTGCGATAGACTCTATCAACGATAAGGTCACCAGTACGAACGTATTGTCTCCAGAGTCTTCTCTTGATGAGGAGCAGAGTGTCAAGGGCAGGTGGATGGCGAGGGGTACGGTTTAGTCCTTGCATGGGGTTTGCAGCATAAGCATTAAACGCTGCTGCATGCACCTTGTTGAGAAACAAGGCATGTGCAGTTTTAGGTCCAAAGTTAGCTCCAGATCGCACCGAAAAGACACTAAATATGTTCCAGGTGGCAGAAACTTGACCCTGGGCAGTGTGGTTTCTATTGATCCTGCCAATTCAACCACTAATGGAAGGTGATCTGAACTCAGAGCATAGTGGGTCTTCATTGTGAGGTCCTGAACTCTTAGTCAATTGAATATTCCAAAATCAATGGCACTGGGCGTTTTTCGTTGGGCATTCGGGTAGTGGGTTGGATGATCTCTGACTAGGATTTGGGCAGACGGGTTCTTTATGGCGTCTTGCAGACTTGAATACCTTGCATCTGTTCGGTAACATCCCCAGGACCTGTGTTTCGCATTAAAGTCTCCCCCACAAGCTGAGGGCAGTAAAATGTCAAATTCTCTATTCAAGTTCCTAGCTTACATAATATCTTAGATGTACCTCTGAACCGGTTTTAGACCGCATTCGAACTGGTTTACTGAATTGGGGACATAATCTTTTACCTTTTCATGATGGACATGACTATACTATGAACGTTTTATGAAGATGGGTTCAGCGGAAATTCTTGTGTGAATTAGAGGGTCCTTGAGTTGGGTTATAAATATTATTTTAAAATTTTTGAAAATCGAAACAAGGAAATGGTTCATTAGTGGTTCAGGGCCATTATTCACAAGCTATTTGAACTATGAATTTGAATTTTGGTGTATAGATTGTTAATACGGAGTTGGATCGTTCATTATTTGAAGTCCAGTTCCGAACCAGATTGAGCCAGTTCGACAAAGGGTCGCATCAAAACCTGTTCCAAAAGAGTTAGAGACATTTTTTTAATTAATTAAGCCATGAACTTAACATTAACAAAAAGCGACACAGAAATTGTTTGAGCTATAAACATTAAGTTCAAAAGCAGAATGTGGAAAGTGATTCACAGCAGGTTGAAGCTGAATCAAACTTTTAAGGGTGTGGCGCACCAGTAGTATGTGTGGCTGCTGGTGCGGGAGGTTGTAGTTTCGATCCCGCCACGGACCATCTAATAGAAAAATGTTTTTCTTGCTTTAGAAAAAAGCTTTTACACACCCGGTCACCTTCACCGGCTACTGGCGCCAGCTGTGAAGTAACTAGCCATGAAAAAGCGAAATCTCTCTAATCTGCCGTTCGGATTCAGCGTTAAACTGTAGGTCCCTTTCTCTGGTGCGAAACATTATAAGCACACACGCCAAGAGATTGAGAGAAGCTTGGCCTTGGCCCCCCTGCTGCTGTTTCGAGCCATTTACACTTTCAAGAAAAATCAAAACAAAAAAAGGGTTTCTTGGTCCATTAAAACTCAGCACAGGGTTCAGTCCGGATATTCGATTTCATCGGCTCTCGGAAAAGTAAAGCAATTGATTTTGTTTCGAACCTGGATTGATAAAGTATTTCCCGTCAATCAATACTCGATTCATGTTCATCATGGATATCCTTTTTATGGAAAAATGCCTTATCAAAAATGATAATAATACAAATTTTTAATAAATAAATAAAGTGATTTAAGACAGCTTTTAAGACGAAACTTTTGCAAACAAACGAAAGTGTTCCAGTTCGATTTCAAATTCGGAACTTTATTAACTTAAAAGGTTCTGCTTATGGCCCGGTTCGAGCGTTGCCATAATCCTGAAACGGCTTGCAGCTTTGGTTTTAATTTTAGTTTATCATGTTTGTCTCGTTTCCATTTTAGCTTCCCAGACAAGCAGTCGCGTCGTCCAAAAATGTTTTCCGTCAACTGCTCCTCTGCACACAGTCTAAGGTCAGACTTTCCCTTTTCCCCCTCTTTCTGAAAAATTTCAACACAAAAAGGTGACAAAAGATATCGCAATTTTATGAGTAATCCTGACACTCTGACAAGGACCCAGTCACTGATTACACCATTCTTCACCCCCACCCCACGGCAATGGTAATAAAATTCTCACTTTTAGATAGATTTTTGCATTGTCGTTAGAGTAGATAATATGTGGTGTAGCTGCCCTGTTCCCCTCGGCCCAGACTACCATTGTTCTGTCTGTCTGGCGGGCAGGCGGATGTTGTTGTGAGTCATATTAAAAAGTAACGAGCAAAATATTATGGAAGCCCCAGACAAAAGGCATTTCCGGCAGAGACGAGGTATATTGGATTCACACGATGCAATGTTTTTTTCGCTGAAGTGTGCATGGAAGGGAGGAATCGTTGTATATTGCTTGTTGTTCCGCTGCTTTTTTTGTGCTCATATTCTGCCCCTTGGCCACTATGATTTGCCCATCGTTCCTCGTCATATTATTTTGTATTTTTGCAGTAGACAAGTCTGCCGGAATGGCTGCATGTACCATGTTCTGGCTGGGCCTTGGGTTGCGGAGGTTATCTTATTGTCTGAGTCCAAGTTGTGTGGCATTATTAATAACCATAACTCAAATCTATTGCCGCTTTACTGCTCATTGATTCTGTTTATGGTCAGACTTGCGTTTCAGCAGATTTTATTTTTGCCACCCTTGTCGCAGTGTTAAAAGTTTTGATTTGAGTGAGGACGGCTTTTAGATAAATAAAAGATGTCTGAAATAATCTTAAATACATTAAATGGAATTTTTTAATTTGGTTGGCGTTGACAGTGCAAGGGTATGTGCACCCAACCGGAAAAATCCAAGTGTTTTTAAAACCGAGAAAGGTTTAAATATACTCTGGAGTACGCACATCTGTTCTGTGCGTCGGATTTAAGATCAATTTTACATAATAATCTATTTTTTTGCATTTAGAGGCTGAATATCTATACATCTACTTAGTAGTCGCAATTATTTGCAAACAAGCCATGGACCTTCGAACAAGACTCCGCTCCAGTTCATACGACAAAAGCAACTTGAACGCATGGCCACTACAACTATGTACCGGACTTAGTTTCTACGAATAAGTGGCATGCTGGTACAGACATGATATTCATTGAATTATTTTTTGTGGTCCGTTCTCGAGCTATGACTTGCAATACTTGGCACATGGGTGCTGCGTCTTCGAAGCACACCCTTGTGTTGAGCTGTGACAATTGGCTCAATGCATGAAATGAGCGCTACGAACAAAGAGTGGCAAGAGATCCTTCGGATGTTGCTGGCCTACTGGAAGTCATCCCGAAACTTTGATGTATCTTACCGATTTGAAGTTATTTGTGCGATACTGATGAGAAAGAAGAACCGGGTTTCGCAAAACCGACTCATTCGCTCGCACTGTGCGAACGTCACAAGCCGAGTACGAAATCCACAGTGCAAGTACTATGACAAGTACAGTCGTCTTAACCGATGAACTGATTTTCAGCAAGGAGTCAGCATGCATATATCTCAAATCTGTGAACCGGTTCCAAATTGGATTCATCTAGTGCCATATCAAGAGAAACTTATTCAAGGCACGAACTTGAAACTCAGTCTATACAGCAGTTAAAACAAAAACGCAAGACAAAACCGAAAGCATTGCCTCGCCAGTGCGCGAACAATGCCCACAGACGAATTCTGTTTTCAAGTCGAGAAAATTTTCACCATAGAGGAATCGTTCAACAAGCAGACGATAGAGTGTATGCTGTGTCATCAAAACAAGCGTCCGAACTCATTCCGCGAGTTCAGAGAGGTCACCATTCGGCTTATGTGATGGTTTAATGGGGTCACCAACCTCCATTTTTGTGAAAAAGAAGACAAAATTTCGGCAAAAGTGTATTAAACCTACGTTGATTCGTTTTCATTTTATGACCATTTAAGTGAAAAAGAGAAAAAAAGATTAATTTTATGTTTATATGACCCTTATTAAAATGAACATTTTAAAAATATCATTCTAATTCAAAATAATATAATTTACTTCAATTGATATTAAATATGTAGTTTCAAAATGATATTTAAAATATAGTAATGATATGTTAAAAAAGATCGATTTGAAATTTTTAACATATCAATTTGATATACTTTCATATAGAAGTAAAATTGATATGAAAAAATAGAGGAAAGCTAACTTCGGCTCGACCGAAGTTTTTATACCCTTGTAGCTTGTATGATTTATATAAATTAGTACATTCGGCCAAATGTACACATTTTTGACAAGGCCTCCTATATACATTTTCTACACCCAATTTCAATGCCAGCTTTACTATATAGTTGTCCTATTAAACTTGGTGGAATTATGTAATAGCATAGAAAACTTTGAAATAAGAGGTTTGGGAACGTTTGCGTTGAAGACAAAAAAGTTTCTCAAACTAAAACTTCTTTTTCGACCGATAGTTTCTATGGCAGGTTTATGATATAGTCATCCGATCCGGCCGATTCCGACCAATGTGCAGCGTATGTGTACCAAAAGGCTTCGTGTAAAGTTTGGTTAAGAAAGCTTTTCAACTGAAGGAGGAGATAGCATAGAAACAGTTGGACGGACGGCCAGACGGTCATGGCTATATAAACTCAGCTCGTCATGCTGATCAAGAATATGCGTTTTATGCGTTACAAACATCTGGACAATTTGAATATACCCTCTACAAGCAATAAAATTTTGGCGGACAGACATGGTTTCTTTGAAATCCTTATACACTTGAAAAGTGTATTATAATTTTGCCCAGGAGTTTGCAACGCATAGAAGGAAGCATCTCCGACCACATAAAGTATATATATTCTTAATCAGCATGACGAGCTGAGTCGATTGAGCTTTGCCCGTCCGTCTGTCAGTTTCTCCGCAAACTAGTCCCTCAGTTTTGAAGCTATCGATCTGAAATTTTGCACAGTGTCTTCTTTTAGCTGCACGCTGCTAATATGTCGGAACCGCCCGGATGACTACTTCTTGTAGCTGCCATAGAAATATTCGGTCGGAAAATGGGTTTTTTGTTTTCAATGTCAGAGCTCATTAACTCGTTCATTATTAAAATTAAATGTTTTCAAATGATCTGCAAAGTTTGGTCGAAATCGCTTACCTTTGAAGCGAGCTTTTTCAAGTGTATTAAAGTTTCGGCCAGGACGAAGTTAGCTCTCCTTTCTCGTTATATTTAAATTAAAATTTTAGGTTAATCCAAAATGCCTAAAAACAATAAAACTTTTGAACGAATGTTTTCAATGAATTAAAATTTTCGAATGTTAAATATGGGAAAAAAGAGCGCCGCAGGAAACATTTCTTTCAGATCAAGAGACTTTATAATCTGCTCAAACAATTGCTATTGAATTTGGAAATGGTATTGATAATTAAGTTTTAGAAGTTAGTCTTAAAAAAATTTGTATTTTTGTTATTTCTTTGACATATGACGAGAAGCATATACATATTTTTTTATAAAGCCTGCATTTTTCGAAATTCGTTTAAAAAGAAACCATGGATGACCCTTCGATTTTTTTGAATAAAACTTTTTATATTTCGCGACTTATCTAAGGAAAATTTTGTTATAATTTTTTGAGAGAAGGCAGGACTTCTAGACTATTACCTTGTTATTTTATTTATTTAATTATTTCTTTTGCTCTGTTTATCTACGACTTTGTCGCCTGTAATTCCGATTTTCAAACTTACTGGGGGGAACTGATCACCTTAATCTCCCCCTATCTACGCGACTGCTCTCATACGAAACCTATCCATTCAATCAATGAACTCGGACATCACCGGGTATACAGCCAGCTATGTATAAGTTTAACCATGTTAAAGGATCAGCTCAAAAACATGCCGGACACCCCAAATGTGAGCCCCTTATATCGACAGGTTGAGTTAAGTTCGAGGCGAAGTTAATCATCCAGAAGACCCAGTCACCGGGTGAACAATTCTTTGAGAATATTTCTCATGCCATAAAATAACTAGAATTCTATTTGAATATCTGGCAACTGGCATTTTGCAGAGGCAAGTCAAAGGCTGGCTAAGAAAATTTCCTGTTTCTGTCGCTGCTAAACAGAGGCAAGATAAACTTTAGCTTGGAGTTTGGTTTTTCTTTTGCCGTGTCACATGCTGTGAAAGCAACGGCCCCTCCTTTCGTTCTGACTTGCAGCTTATCATTGCATTGCTAGCTGGTCACTTTTCCGTTCTGTGTCCGTCCGTCCGCTCTGTCGGTCCCCTTCAGTCCGTTGAGTGCATTAATACGCTTGCATAATACTTTAATGTTGCCTTGTCTCTTATTTCTCGTCTCTCTGACAAACGGAAAAGCTGCTGCTGCTGCTGCTGTTGCTGCTGCCACTGCCACTGCTGGAAAAGCTAGAAAACTTTGGCATCGGCTGCCAGGAAGTGCAAGAAAATTAAGAAAATACTCAGCGTCTTCGTCTCTCTCTGTGTGCTTATGCTATTTACGACAGTGAGCATTAAAATTATACGCCCAGCTCGCTCGCCCAAGTAAAAGTCAACATCAAGACCCAGTTCCTAAGCCAAAAGCAAATGTCCAAAGAAATTTCAAGTGTTGTAAAATGGCAACATGGATTGTTGAGCAATTTGTGTGTGTGTGTGTGTGTGTGTGTCCCAAAAAAGTTTGCCACACACAAAATGGCCAAAGGAAAACTTTCCTCAAGGGGAAGCAGCGATCCTGAAGGGTCCTTGAGATATGAGCACAATTAAAACTTGGCGCAAAAGGCCAGTTGGCGGTTGCAGGATATCAAATGTAAAGCTTTCAATGATAAGCCAAATGCAAAGAGTGGGGAAAAGAATATATCAGTCTGGGGAAGGCGAAACTTTTGGGACGCTCTTAAGTAAATATGGACTTGCAGATCTTTGGACCTTGTGTGGAAGCTAGAGCTTGACGGATGAAACATTTTTTTGTTATTATTTGAAACTGTGAAAAAAATGCTGGAATGCAGTTCCGGGCAATGAGTTTCCAAGAGCAACATCAGAATTGAAGCTGATTTAACACCAGGGCTGATGTTAAACTATAAGCTTAAAGTCGCAATAAGTAAACTGAACAATGCCATCCCCAAGGGAATATTCAGTGATAAACCAAAAGACCATTTGAATGCTCTACAACACTTCTTTCGCCCTCTTCTCGGCATTGGTCACCCCTTCAATCAACATTCCCCGAAGCGAGTCCACACGATTAATCACTTTACGCGCTTAAAAAGCTTAATCATAGCAAAATCGTTTTGGTCTGCTTTCGATGAGCTTCGCAACGCCTTTTAATTCAATTAAGCTTCGCTTTTGTGTCTCACTCACACACGCCGGCCAAAATAGGCAATTACCCGTAATCGAATTTGACGTCACAGCCAAATCCGTTTGAAACCATAAATTTTTCACTCGCGAGGGTTGCAAACCCGTGAAATGCAAATGCAAATGAGATTCAACTCAGACGCGGCTTAAGCCAGCTTAAGCTAAACTTTCACTTAACCACAGAAGAGCACTCCCCAACCCACCCCTCCCCTCTATTAATGCCTAATTAAATGCAAGTACAAGTAGCTTTTCATTCTTAAAACTGGGGGGGAAATAAATTTCCTGTGGAATTCCATTTGCATTTTATAGCAGGGATCTAGAGCCCAGGGTCCCATGTCCAGGACGAACGACAAGCGGATGGATGGATGTATTTCATTTCAAACAGAGAGCCAAGTTGATGACTCGTTTCCGCTCCATCCAGTTGATTCTTTATTTCTTATACATTTTTCAACGCCTCGGGAAAACAATTCGTGAGTCTTTCAGGCTGCAGGGGGCAGCAACGGTCATGTCTCAGCTGTTGCATTTGTTAAATAAAATATCAGTTGTCATTAAGGGTACTCCTGCTACCTGCATTTGTCACTCCACTGCGTTTGACAATTAAAAATTGGCCAGCAAAGGAGCAAGCAAACAAAACTGAGAACAAGCAGAAATTTGAGTGAAAAACTGCAGTTGATTTCTTAAGGAAATTAATCGTCTCCTCGAGTTGGGGCAGAGAAATATGAAACTGAACATTAAATAAAATTAATAGTAAAATTTATGTGAAACCTCAAAAACTCATGCCAACTTATTACACAAATTACCAAAAAACTTCCCTTTCCTAAACCCAGCAAATTTACAACTTCATTTAACCCATTGTTGACCATTTAAAGTGTCGAACCTGGCACTTGTAAAATATAATAGTAAAACTCTGCTGACTGGCCCTTTGGTCACAACAAAAGAATATTGAATGAAATCAACGGGCCTCGTCGCCATTGCCACCCACTCAAAAAAACACTAGCTCAGACCCTGGGGTCAAACTTTCACACACAATGTCAGTCATTTCCGAATGCAAATAAAAACAACAAAAGGAGCCAACCGCCCAACCAACGTCCACCCTGAAAAATGAAATGCATGCCCCATTGACATATGAGTGTGGCTGACAGGAGTTGGGGAGCACCAACCGGAGCAGCACCAGCAGCAGCAGCAGCACCAGCAGCAGCAGCAGCATCAGCAGCGGGAGGAAGGAGGTGGCACAAGTCGAAATGGGAAATGGGAAATGCATGCAGGAACACGACGATGAAGCCGGCTGCTGCTCTGCTCGCTGTTGATTGTTCAATTCAAACATTTTGGCATGTTTTGGCAGGCAACGTGGAGGCATTTTCGCTTTTTGCGCTAAAACACACTGGAAAAAGGGATCATAATATGTCTCAGTTTGATAAAATTAAATGCCAACCGAACCCTTATCTCGTCAAGAAAGCCAAGGGCCATTTTTATACAAGAATATGATATTAATCCTGGCTGGTTTCTTTAAAAATAACTTTCAATCAGAACGCCCAAAAACTGAACTACTAGCCACGCTTGCAGCTTATACGCTTATTAATGCAAAAGTAAGTACAATTAACAAAAAAAATCAGTCCAGACGGGATCAAATCCATCCCAATCGGTAATGAAAACAACGGATATTCTTGACTCGATCCGAAAAAGAATTGAGTTGATCCGACATTTTAAATCCTAAAAGGATTGCGTTTATCCCAGGGTAAGCTCGATATGAAATATTGATTTGATCCCAGGAAAGATACCTCTCTTCTTCCTTTCCTCCGCCATATTCCATAGCACATACTTATCACTTCAAGACCCACAGAAAGGCGATCAGCGGACCCAACCACCGGGGTGTGGTTGTTGTTGTTGATATTTTCTAAAATCAAAGGCGAAATTACCCTAAAAATTAGAAAAGGCAATAAAGCACATTCACCCTAAAACTTAGAAAAAAAAATATATTTTTCTTTCCAATAATTCATTTTTAGGGCAACTTTTCTAAAATGCAGAACAGTTTTTCTTATAAATAGAAATTTTTTCTAATTTCTAAGGCGATTTCGATTCTAGGGCGATTTGCTTAAATATGGAAAAATAATTTTCTGAGTGTAGAGATATCTAGTTATCAATATTATTTTGCAGAAGGAATGATAAAGATTGGAAGAACGATACTCAAACTATTCTCACTTGTTTTGTAATAGACCCGTGAAATTTTCAGATTTTTTGAAAATTTGTATTTTGGATCAAATCTAGTTCTCATAAGATATTTGGAATATTACTTTACTGCTTTTTTACGAATTTTGGCACCAATTTAATAAAGTATTTATTCCGATAATGTAGATATGAAAATAGCGAAAGCTAGGTACTCAGACGCTGACAATTTTATCAGAGCCCATCTAATTACAACGCTCAGACAATACGATCTTGAAAATTGTCAGAGCGGGTACTGAGCAACTAACAATTCTCTACGACAATGAGCATGGACCTGCCAAATCGATTTTTTGAAAACAGCTGATAAATTGTTGAAGGGTAGTCTGAAAATTATGAAACTTGTTTGATAATTGTCAAAGGTACCATTAAGAATTGGTAAAAATTGAAAGGTACCATTCCGGCAGCTGCAAGAATCTTTTTCGGTATGCTTTTCCTGTGGATATGGCGGGTATTTAATTTACCCAATGTATACACACCACCCGAGTTCAAAACTTCGTAGTCTCCAAAGCCCAAGTAAACGGCCCTACAGCCCACGGCCAAACAGCCCTAAGTCTTTGCAGTCTCAACAGCCCATTATGGTAGTGTCTTCTGCAGCTTACTGTGGTAGCTTCCGTTGCTCCTGCCGCTCCCGTTGCTACTGTTGTGGCCTCCTACCAGCCAACCTTTAAAACCGTATTCACCTTGATTTCCCTCCTCTAAGACGACCGGCGAGTATGATCCGCCTCCAGTCCATATAGCAGCTGTGGCTATGAATGTTACCCCTGGTTTAATGTGCGGCCCAGCTAATTTTAATATCCCGATTTGTTTTGGGTTGTCGCTATAGCAGTATGTCTCAGTGGTCAAGTTCTGCTCCCGCAGTCCAAAATAATGGACACTGTTTTTACCTCCAGCCCCACACTAAATGCTTTCATGTAAGAGACCATGGCATTGCCTATGAATTTCCCATAGTGGCTTCCAATTTACAATTTCAGTAAGACTATCGCAAAACTGGGATTGTCTCAACGCAAATCTGTATTTTTATCTAATTAGTTACAATTACGAATTTTATTTAAACTTTCATAAGTTTGTAGATCAAAATTATATAAAGGAAAAAATTTTCATAAAAAACTTTCGCTTTTTCGTATCTGCATTCTCGTAATAAATACTATATTGAATTTGCGGCGGTTTTATGATAAAATCTAGGCCATTAAAAAAGCAAGGGAAAAGGTTTATATTTTTTTACATTTTCGTGATTTTGAGCATGAAGTTGTTATATTTTTGGGCTGGTAAAACGAAGTGTTTTGTAGACCTGGCTAAGAGTTACAAAGTTGCTGAAGACAGTTAAGACAACTTCCAAATAGTTTATGAGATGTAGACTTGAACAAAATAATCTAATAACTTCAGTAGTCTATCACAAAAAACCTTAGCAAATCCGTTCAAATTTTGTGGGTCTCGTTGGTATCAAAATTTTTTTGTTGAAAAATGTTTCACAGTGTTTTTTGATCGTTAATAAACTTGGTGAATCGATTAATAATGCTGATTACAATATATATAAGGACTGTTAAACACGAGAGCGTACGTATGTTTACCGTACAACCTTCTACCAAGAACCTCACAGTGAACTATCCATTTGTAATCGAAGAATAAAGTGAGTGAAACAAAACGCGGCGTGCCTCTTTCTGTCTAAGCTTTACTGAAAGCTTCCATTGAGCTGTCACATTTGTAAGGTCAGCAGATGCAGAATACACGTCGAATGCTATACTCCTCTGGATCGTGAATTAATTGTTAACCGTCTTATTTCTGGCTGGAATGAGTACCAGCTTTATGAGTTCCAGACTTCCTTTTACGGTGTTTTTAAAAACTACGAGCTGATTTCAACAAGCCGCAGATTATTAAAGCCCTCAATAAGAATACCCACAGAAAATGGTATAAAGACAACCCGGCTGTTCCCGTATTCGAATTTGATAAAATCGAGAGGAATCGGAATTGTTAAATAAACAAAAATCCATTATGTTATTCGGCTTTTAACTTTAATAACCCCTTTCAATCCATTCGACCCACTTGATGACAAAACGTTTTGCCCGAGCTCTCTAGTCGTTCCAAGGAAATCACAACTCTTACCAATTCCGATCAATTGAATTCGGAATCAAAAAGGGGCCAGAACATCTTATTTTTTAGAAGCAAATTTTACTTTCTGTTTTTTACAGCTTTCTTTTAAATCTTTCCATATCAACTGGAAAAATAAGACCAATTCAATTAAAAAAATTATTTTTACTTAAAAGTTTTAGTAACGAAATATGCTGCTTCGTTCCACTATGCATTTGCAATGTCAGAGAGACCCAATTTCTGATATGTGTTAAATCCGCTATAAAAGCGGTTAACCAACTAAACTGCAAATGCAAAATGCGGTTTCGTTTGGTTTGGCTTGGTGTTAGCTCGATTTGGCCTTTTTGCATAAATGCAAAAGCTTAGTCAAGTGTTAATGGGTCATTTTTGAACCAAAAGATAGAGAGAGAGTAGGCCAAGCCCTGCCAGTCTAGCAAAGTTATTTCATAATCTTAACCAACCATTAAAAGCAGTTCCAAATAGAACAAGTTTATGATAAAATATAGAAAATTTTATACACAAATATGTCCGAGGAAGAGCCGGAGGAGGTATAACAATTTTAGTGATTTATTTTTGTAGTTAATGAAACAATTCTCTTTTCAAGTTCTATACCGAAGAGGAGTCCAGTGAGGCCTTAAATCTCATAAAGGAGCATTGCATGCCCATGTCCGAGTTGCGTTATGCCTTGAAATATGTGCGCATTCTGCAACAGGCTGCCAACAAAGATGAACAATTGAGGGATCTGCCAGAAACGTTGGAAATTAAGGTAATAGAACCGCCCGCATACGATGGGGATGAAAAGGAGAAGGTTTCTAAGGAAATGGAGGAGATAGAACTGCTCTCATATGATTGGAACGATAAGGAGCATGTGCCCTCGGCAGAGAACTGATAGAGGAATTGGTACTTTGCTTGATATATTTTTTGTTCTACGTGGAATGTGGTATCATTCAATGGAAGGGTACATGCATTTTTCAATTTAGCACTTCCCTAAAATTTGTCATTAAAGCTAAGCAAAAACATGTCTGCGTAGATTTTAAACCCTTAGCACGAGTCAAATAGATAAAATTTCCACGCTAGATGAGGACAAAAAGAACAACAAAAAAGATAAGAGATTTTAGAGGGAGTTTTTTCCTTTTACTCAGCAAATAGAATTGCATAGAGCGAGTACAAAAGGCAAACAAAATTATGTTTAAGGTTATATGCTATGCATAAGTAAATAAGCAGCAGACAGCGCTACTAGCGAAGCGGAAACGGAAGCTCAAGTAGCAAAAGAAAGTGTCTAACTGGCTGGGCATGCGAGTGTATGTGTGTGTGTGTGACTTATGCAAGGGCCACAGGCACTTCCGACAATTGGCAAAACAAAACACACACACACTCATACTGAACCAGTCAACCAACCAGGAGCACTCGCAGGACCAGCAGCAGCCACAGGCCATGGCCATGGCTATGGCCGTGCTTGGCTTGCACACGCGCCAACTGAGAGATAAAACATTTGTATGCGCTGATAAGAACGCATCCACTTACTTTTGGTCGCACATGACCTGAATTTTTGCCTCACACACACACATACACACCCAGCCAGACAGAGAGTAAAAAACTTGGCTTGAACTTGCACACGAACCAAAGGCAAATGAAGAAATTTAAATTTGATACCAGCAATGGCAATCAGACGATGAGAATGATGCCCACTTTATATACCCTGGCAGAGTTTGTGTAGCTACAAGGGGGACTAGACTAAAATTTTATAGCATACTTATGTGGGTTCCAATTTGATTTATTGATTAATTTATGTTAGCCCAGCAAACATTTTTTATCACAGAAGATAAGCATGCGATTCTTCCAGTAGGTATCGCTTTACTCTAGCGATTTCGCATAGAAATCGCATTCTCAGAAGTGTGCCACTCTGCAAAACTTCTGGGATGACAGAAAGCGTTTCTTCTGGGAGACGGGAAGAAGTCTCTTCTCAGGGATAAGAAAGCGATAAGAAAAAGTGCCTTCTAAGGGATAAAGCGTTTCTTCCTGGAGATAAGAAAAAGTATCTTCAGGAGATGAGAAAGCGTTTCTTCCTAAAGATAGGAAAAAGTCTCTTATGAGATAAGAATGCGTTTCTTTAAGGAGATAAGAAAATCGTTTTGTTTCTTATTTGTAATGTTTTTGGGTAGTAACAAATGTTGCTGGCAAACTTTGTTAATTTCTTTGTCCGTCGTCTTGGCAAACTTTGTTTAATAAATTTCTTTAAAAAAAATTCAAAATTAGTGACATTTTTTAACAAAAATTTAAATCGATATACCGACCTTTTTATCACGTTAAGTGTGGTGAAAGTGAAGTGAAAACATGGCTTCGCGCTGGTACCACGCCAAGTTATATTAACACATTCCTTAATACTTCTAAATCTTGCCAAGTATACAAAAAAACACATTGACAAATCTGTAATGCAAAATTATTATTGAGTAGACAGTTTACAAAAAAAACACCTAACATCAGCATGTTGGTGATGCTCCATTATGTCAGTTCTGGTGCGCAGGCCACCACCTTTAGATCGTCTCGGAAAGCTGGACCTTGGATACTTATTCTGTCTGCGTCGCGTTTGGTTCTTGGATTCGGCGTTAAGCTGTAGGTTCCTTTTGCTTGAGCGAAAAATTATAAGCACACACGGCAAGAGATTGAGAGTAGCTTGGCCCTGGCCCTTTTGGAGGTGCTGTTTAAGCCAATTTTACATTTTACAAGATGCAAAAAGTCACAGCCCCAACAAATCCATACAAAATTTGGTAGGGCTTTGCAAAGAATTTTCTTTACAAATTTTTATTGTGAGATGATTCACGAATTTCCTCAACCACAAGGACACCACGATTGGTTTCTACTGATCAAAGATACTAACACATAATACATACCACATCGATTAGATTCAGCCATAAATATTTGACAAAACTCTGTTTTTATTCATTTATAGCAATTGCAGCTGCTTATTTCTGTTATGTAACATTGAAGACTGATGTATTTGTGAACTAATGACAAAAAAATTTAAGTTTCGAACACTTTTGGAAAAGCCTAATTAATGGCAAAATTTCCTATAGTGCGGTGTCGACTGCGCAATCGCTCAGTCTAGATATCCTAGTCTAGTCTGTGTAATAAGCACGCAACGAGCGACTGCTTTTGAGGAGTATAGAACTCGTTCTTACTCTAGACCCTGATAGTTTGTAAAAGGGAAACTTTTCCTAGGGGCGATGGAAAGAAAAATCGAGGCCTGCTTTCTATATAGTCTATAAATTATAGCCAAAGTCTATTAGGAACTCGAATAAAAAGTGATTCCGGAAGAAGAGAGATGGAAATAGGCACAAACAGGAAATTTCGATTCTTCCTGAAGCAAAGGTCCCACACTCAAATAATTTGTGCAAAGATTGGAAAAAAAAGGTTATACCACATATCGCTAATTTATCCCTTGTATGTTCAAATTGCGATACCTAAAGTATTTTGTTGGTGTAAACTGCCGAACTATCACCAAACTCTCCCCTCAATCTATCGCCATACTCTGTTTCTGACGAGAGAGATAAGAAACACTGACAAAATGTTTGCAGGGAGAAGGGAAGAGAGCGATCGTATTGCTATTATTGCTTCCTCCCAAAACTTAATGCAATCATTCAACGAGAGAGTAAGTTAAAGTCTTGCCGACTTAAATAGCCTTCCTTAATGTTGGTTAACAGAGCTCTAACTTCACTGTTAACCCTTAAAAATACTGCAAGTAGACAGCGCATGCCCCCCAATAATTGCCAAAATATGTGGCCCTTAATGAAAGCCTACAATAACGACTAGGCAACACATTTTTATCAAAAAATATATTACAGCCCAAACATATGACAAAAGGTGAATTCTTAAAGCTGCGCTATTTATTAACCGATCATAATGCATATTTCAGATATTATAGAAGATGGGTATATTAATGTGAGTTTCGAAGCAGACATCAATATCTTAGAACTTATGGGAGCTATTCAATATTTTGTATTTTGGCGGCGGGTGGATCAAACTTGATCTGCAGACAAATGGAGTCTATATTTCAAATTTGGTTGGTCTAGCTCTTCTAGTCTCTGAGATCTAGGTGTCCATACAGACGGACATACACTCAGAAAAAGAACCAAGAACTTTGTGCTTGAATCAAGGACAAACGGTGTCAATAGTACGGTAAGTACGAAAAGATTTGATTCAATTACAATATTCCAACATCAAGTACTTTTTTCAATCCCGAAATATTTCATTTAAGATTGATTCGGGATATATTAAGTACATTTCGAACTTTTCTAAATTTTTTTGATCATACTTTTAGCTGGTCTTAATGGTCTTAAGCTCAACCCGATTGACTCTTAAAATGAGATATATATATTTTTAATTAAAGTCATTTTGATTGATCAAATTCTAAATTCAACCCCAATACATTCTGGAAACAAATCAAAAGTTCTTATAAGTACAAAATGGTCTTGGTTTAAGCCCATAATATTCTAAAGCCATTCCCAATTTGTTCTTGAAAATATGCCTTTGTATTTTATCAAATAAGGCTTGGAAAATACAATGGAATGAATTAACCAAAGACCAAGATGGTTTTACTGTACGTCCAAAATCTACCCTAACTTTTTTAACCCCTACCCTAAGGAATTTTAAGAACAGATTCGATTTAAAATAATTCGCATTTTTCGTAGCACACTTTTTGGTGCTCTCATTGCAAGTTCATTTTGTGCTCGATCCCAGATATTTTGTACTTGAAATGGGTACGCACTTATCTTAAATTTTTCGGTTCACTGTAAGTACGAATAGTTCTTGATTCCAGAACGTTTGTACTCATTTTAATAACATTTGCAATCATTTTTCCGTTCTAGAACCTTTTGTACTTATTTTTAGTACACCCAAGAACAAAACATACTTGATATTTTAGTACAAAACGGTATAAATTCTATCCCGATCGATCTAGAACTCCCCCAGCCGTTTTTTTTTTGCGTGTACGGACAGGGCTATATCGACTCGGCTGTTAATGCTGATCAAGAATATATACACTTTATATGGTTGGAAAAGTTTCTTTCTGCCAGTTACATCCGTTTGCATGACTTTAGTATACCCTTTTTACTCTACGAGTAACGGGTATAAAAGGCAAAAAAATAAGCCAAGAAACATATTGATGTTGCAGCGCCTTTTCGTTAGATTTTGGGTGACACCGCTGAGAAAATCTATTTGTTAATTAATTAGAATCAAAGAAAATATAATTTTGAATATTGTTTTGATGTTTCACGATTCATGATGAAAGCACTAAAGGGTATTAACACGCACATTCTATTTTTGTAATGCTTGAGTGCTTAATCACAGTTGCTTGCGTTATTTGTGGCAAAATGAGGCACTTGTCAGCAGGCACCGCCATTCAAATTTCTTCTATTTGTATTTGTATTTATTGAGTATGTGCTTCCTAATGCTACAAGTACAGAGGCTTATTAATTATTGCATGAGTCGCAGCTGAAGCATATCACATACATATGAACACAAGACGATGTAGAGAAAACAAATAACTTATTCCAACCTTATTTAACAGAGGGTGATAATAATAATTTTATGGTGCAAATGTTTTATCTAATTGACTTCTAAATTGCAAGCTTCTTATAGTCCTAGAAGTGTTGTACAGCTGAGTGCAAGGCATAACAGCATGCGCAAAGAAATGCTTATTTGAACATGCCAATCGGGTTTAAATGTTTTTAAGTTTATTTGTTCGGCGTGAAGGAGCAAAGTCAATCTTATGATATAAGTATGCCGGTTCTGCATAATTCTGATGCTATTAAAGCTTGTTCCTTTGCTTTGACATTCCCAAATGCCGATGGCTTTGCTTGCATAGAATTTCGACGGCAAACACATTAACACATTAGTGTCAAAACTATTCACTATAAGTCAGCCCAGTATTTAATCGTTCAGTCGAGACGATGCACTTAGTTCTCGAGATTGAGGTTTTATTGAGGTTTGATCGTCCTTATGAATTTCAGACTGTTTGCATGTTTGCAGCTGTTACCTTCAAAAGCACATTTGTGGAATCCATGTAAAAGCCTGTGGACCTTGTCTTACTTTGAACAGTTGAACTAACATTGATGTCACTCAATGTCACGTCGCCCTTCTTGTACTTTCAAGCCATCAACGATCAACTGAAGTTTAATTGAGAAAAAACGAAAAGTTGAAGATTACTTGCTTAATAAAAATAAAAACAACAATAAAATGTATTTGCTAGAGCGAGTAGTCGAAATCAATACTCAGCTATCTTTCTACTATCTTATACGAACAGTATTCAAAATTATTGGCAGCATGTGGAGAATTTGTAAATTTTTTTCAAAACAAAACACTTCTACTCATCGAAGAGTGACCCACCCCAAGTTAATTTAAAAATATCACAAACTAACGCCATTATTAAGGCTGGTCACACTAAACTTAAGTTTCAAGTTGACGAAATAAGCTAATTCTCTTACGGAGTCAGCGAATTTAGACCGTAGAGGCCTTAAGCTTGCTTAATTAAAGTCTTATAAAGTAAATTTTTTCACCAAGTACACTTGCTTTGCCGTGACGTCCTTCGACTATATGAACGGTCTTTTGTCCCGGAACAAACCATTAGGAATCCTTCTTCTGTGCACTATGAGTTGACTTATAGATCTAACCATTTGCGTTACCTTAAAATATGGTTCAGTGTTCATTTAACATAGGTTCACCTGTTAACCAAATACAAAGTTGAATCAACACTTCTTGAAAATTGTATTTAGTGCACTCCAAATGCACTGGCTATTCACCTAGTCGAGTCTTTGGCAAATTTAATATGCCAACATTAACATGAGGCACCATAGAGCGGCAGTTAGCCCACATCCTCCTGCGCTCTATGTCTCTGTCTGTATCTACTTTTGGGTGGTAAAAATTCTATTTTTTTTTTTTTTTGGTACTGAAGTTCCAGTTCAGTTACACGAAATTTGAACGGAAATACGAAAATGAAAGATTCGTATCTGGGAAAAGTTAGAGCGAGATTGATGTGTGCACAGAGGCAGCTGCTGCAACCAGTTCCCCCTCCTCCCTTGCCAGCTCTTCAGTAAGGCAAAAAAATATCGAACAGCCCGCAGCACTCAAATGTGGTGCGCTCACTTGGTTCCATTCCATTCGTCCTCGTCGTCATCGTCATCGTATGTCTGTCTCTGGTAGTTGAAGTGGTGTGCCCCCTTATACGAAAATAGGATTTGCTTGCAAATTTGTGCGCTTCATGTGAAATAGTGTGTAGGCGAGGGTTGGGAAGCAGACTAACAAATGCGGGTGCTTTCGTCTCGTTTTGTTTGTTTGACACTTGCGTGGTTAGTGATTGTCCATATTATGTGACATAGTGCTGTGACAGATGAGCGGAACCAAGGAGAAGTGAGAAGGAAAGCGAGAGCGAGTCCAAGTGGCTCAATTTCGTGCTGCATCAGCTGAGTTTGCTCTGCTGAATTGACAACTTTTTCTCTTAATTTTTTGGTCAGTTTTTGACTTAAAGATTCTCCTTTGAAAGATGTCAAAAATTGTTGGCTAATTTGACAGCTGGGTGACAGTTTACAGAAGGTAAGGCCTAAAAATTTAATTAAGCAATCAATTGACTTGGGAGCTGTGGGAAATTCGGTTAAATGAAGTTTGCACTGCGTTCAAATTCTTCTCCAAAAGTGCGTCTCGTCTCTTGACGCATTCTTAATCTAGGATTTTAATAGTTATTTACACAGATCAAAGCCCACCATTTCAGAATTGAAAACTAATTTTAAAAAAATGTATGAAAACTGGTTTAAAATTAATTATAAACTGTCTCATGAAGACATCGAAATTATTCTAGATAATTGTGAATTAATAATATGAAAATAATTTTTAGGACCTGAGCAATTCCGGGTTTCCTAGCTAGTGTCTTTACATATTTAAACTAATTTAAACCCTAAAAGTTCGCTATCCAACAACCCATTAAATCACTTTCCATTCGTCCTTCGAGCGACTTAACTTCCTACTTCCTCAATTTACATTAAAGACTTAGCTGGTAATTAGTGTTGTAAACACAAATAGTAAATAAAATAAGTAGCATAGGGCAAATTATTCATTATGAACCTGCGAAAAACCGCAGCTGTTATAAGTAAATTAATATTGAAACTCCTCTACATACAATCACCTCCAGTTAAAGAAAACAACGACAGAATGGGGGGGACATCGTTTAACACTTCATTAAAAGCCATTCGACAAGTTGTAGACAATTAAAGACAAGCGCTGAGAATGAAACCAGAAGGATGGTGCGAGGGGACCACTTAACACTTAACACATTTCCAATGTTCATTGACCGGCAAATGAAATAAAAATTGCAACAGCTACTTCAACCAACGAATGCTTCATTTAACAGCAACAGCAAACACAACAACGGCAACAAAATGGGGCCGGGGTAAGGACACTACCAGGGCAATAGACAAAGTTCCTGGCCACAAATTACACTTGGTTTGGCAGCATAAAATGGCGTAAAAATTGCAGCTGTTTCTGCCATTTTGGGAAGAAAAATTATTGATGGTCTGTTTGGAGGTGGTTTCGAAATGCCATTTCGTTTGGAATTCGAATAAAATGAGATTTTTAGAACAAGGCATATAAGTAGGATGTGGATCTGTTGGTGAACGCAGTTGCGAAAACAAGTCTGATTCTTGAACAACAATTTTTTGCTTAGTTGTATCTAAGCCAACTAGATGATTTTCGTATGCTGAACATGAATCTGTTTTTAGAAATGGTCCATCACGTCGAGATTTTTAGAAATTTTAGCTTAAGGATACAAAAAATTCCTTATATGACTCTTTTTAGACGCGTTTTTTGAAGAACCTATACTTTTGTTATGACTTTCTTTGATATTATCGGAAAGAACTACTCCTTAACTTTGAAATAAACTATCTCAAACAATTCTAGGATTTTTTTCAATGTAGTAATTGTATCCGAGTTGACAAAAACCCAATATATTGTTGCTGCAATGTATGCAATGTGATTTGCTTAAAAAAAATTTGCATTACAAATCTATACAAATAACTAGCCGGTTGTACTGTTTCTGCAAGGCATACTTTTGTGCAGTAGACAGTTTTGTTATTTTATTATTATCGAGACTATGTATTCAAAGTGGTATATCTTTGCTTAAAAAATCGTACTTAAATCGTTATTTTAAAGTTAAGAAATAGTAATTTACGGTAATATCAAAAAAAGTCAAAACATAAGTATAGGTTCCCCACAGAACGCGTCTCAACAGGGCCAAAATAGGTTTGCAACTTAAAGCTCAAATTACTAAAAATCTCGACGTGATGGACGATTTCTGAAAACAGATTCGTGCTCAGCTCACGAAAATCATCAAGAATCACCACCAACCCTTCAATATACTGGACCTTGTTGCGTAGTGTTGTTCAACTTTAATTTTATACGTGAAAAGTTATATTTTTTTACAGATTCGGAGCATAATTACTTTAACTATAGTATATATGTCGGTTTGAATAAATCAAGTTGTTATTTTAGCATTTTGGCAAAACCAAAGTATTTGATTTAAGCTGGCTCAAGGTCAATGGTTAATTATAATTCAATACAATCAACACAATTCAACAGAGCTAATTAACAACATTTTGGAATGGCAATGGTATGTCCGGACAGCTGTATCGGAATTGACCCCAATTCACTTATCAGCAGACTTGTTACTTTACACTTCAACCACTTGCGAATTTCGCTATTTATTTTTGATTGGAAAGATAAGTACAGGGTAGCTGATGAATATTGCTACATTAAGAAACTAAAATAATTTTTGTTATAGTGTATGGAAAATTTCTTTTTTTTATGCATGTTAAAGCTCATTGAAATTTATTTAATATAGCTCAATTAGTTTCAAAATTTATTGAATTTAAATGCCCCCCCTGCTCGTTGACGCATGTGTCGCATATTATCAAAGAGTTGTTCAGGACAGACAATTCAGCTTGATGAAATTCCATATTCGACAATTTTGTTTCTTTACATTGCCTTTTGGAACTGGCCTCATCAGACATAAAAAATACAGTTCGACATGTTTTCGTCCACCATTTAAAGCATCTTCTATCTAAACTCCAAGCTTATCAACCAGTCTGCTGCGTTCAGTCGGTTAGCCATTTGAATTTTTTTAGGGAATAAGTTGAAATCCTTGTGCATAATTGTCTGAAATGACTGTCTGATGATACCCATTTCAGCAGATAAGCTCCTTGTCGAAACTAAGGTAAGGTAAGGTAAGGTAAGGTAAGGTAAGGTAAGGTCTTCTCGCGACTGTCTCATGCTCGGGAAAAATTGTTCACAAGCCTCATTAGCCAACGTGCGCCTATACTATCTTTGAACCGAAACTACGGACTCCAGTGCGTGACTTCACTGACTCAGCAGTTTTTACCAACTGAAATCAGACTATCAATAGCAAAAACTTACCTTGAGGGCAGTTGAATACGAAAGAACTTGCGGGATGTCGTTAATGAATAGGTTGAATAACAATGGACCAAGATGACTGCCCTGTGAGACTCCAGAAACAACGTGAACGATTTCGGATACTGCAGACTCAAAACGCAAACGTGGGGATCGATTGGAAAAGTATAATCTGACCCAGCGGAGAAAGTTAGATCGAAGACCTACTACGCATAATTTATAAAGAAGTAAATTATGATTAACTGAATCAAACGCTTTGCTAAAATCCGTGAAGACAATATCACTTTGTTGACGATGAAGAAATCGTTGATTTACAATGACGTATAAAACCGTGCTTGGATGGACCCAGAATGAGTTGGAAAAAATGTAGTAATTTGGAAGAAATTATATGCTCGAATAATTTAGGAATGGCAGAAAGCTTACAGATACCTCTATAATTGACTATGTCGGACGTGGACCCTTTTTTATGAATTGGAATAATAAACAATTCCTTCCATAAAAGGGGGAAATCACCAAGATCAAGGGATAGATTAAACAGCTTTATAAGGGGATTGCAAAGGAAATCAGCACAATATTAAAGGACGCAGCTATAGGATACATAAAAGATAGGATTGGAACAGATAGATTATCAACTCTTGTAAGTGTCATTCCCAATCCAAAGTGATTTGTTTTTTTTTACCCCTAACCTACCCTAACCTAACCTATGTTCCAAAATCACAGCTGATACACTTTGGTAGACGATTTTTATATTGACTTATTATGCAATTGCCTTATTTTTAGCACTCTTCATATAGTATATACAATATAGGTACAATGCAATACCATATTTCAAATACAACAAATATATTTAGCAGCTCACAATGAATCTTAATTAAAAAATTGAATAGAAATTGGGTATTGGGAGTTTTATCTAGCAATTCTAAGGCCTCTGCGGTACCATTAATCATCAGCATTACCATCAGGTATCGATTTTTGGTTTTCCTTTACGGTACGTAGAAACTATTACGATTTTTTGTTACCTTGAGCTCCAAACCTTTTCCTATAAAAACTAATGGGACGTTCAGTCTGGTGTACAAGGTAACTGGAACTCAATAAATTATAAATTCGTCCAAATAAAAGTATCTACTCATAATATTCTGCTAATAATATTCTGCGCAGTGACAATTTCCTGAGAAGTTGAAGAAAGTGTTCTGGAAATAATATCAAGAGCAAAGGCTTTGACTTCTCCAACATATATTGATTGTTCATGTTTCTATAAGGAACATAGTCTTAACAACGTCGTTGGTCTATGTTTGTATAATCAAAAAAATTCTGCCCTTTTCTACAGCGAATGGAAACTTCAGGCAAATATTTCTTTGTCAAAAGGACATTGGACTTCTCAAACACTGATCCTACACTCGTGATATATGCTGAGGTTATTCGGAACAACAGAATAACTGCAACGAAACTGTTCTGTTTTCACTTGACTACAAAAACACCTTCAACACCTTCTTATACACAACGTAAAAAACCCTTCATAATCCACAGGAAATTGCAGTCTTGTGGGATCTTCGAACATTATTAATTTAGGTATATGATTGAATTTAGTTAGGTTTGTTCTTAAAATTCTAAAATAGTAAATTCTAAAAACTTGAGATTGTTCATTTTTCTTTTACATGAACTACCTATGAATTAATCTAAAAATTCTATTTTCAATTTAAATATAATATATAAGATCCAAAATTAACTTGGAATGAGAATATTGTGGTCAAATTTGGAAATATGGAACTAAGTTGTATTTGAGATCGCATGTAATAAAATTTTTCTCTCTCCAATTCTTGGCGAATTTAAGTCACAGAACCGCCCTTTATCCGTCTGATTCTGCCTTTGCGCGCTTTCTCGCTCCCCCTGCCACTGTATAAGCCTGTGTATTTTTTATGATGCTTGAAAATAAATAAACACTCAATACCAATGCCAAAGAGCAGACAGCAGCAGCAAACTCACAGTCACAGACAGTGTCGGCAAGGAGAATGGAGAGCAGGATACGACGGCGATGGGAAAAAATAGGAGCAAAAGCATCGCGCACATTCAATAAATCTTCAACTGTGAATAGTCACTTGAGACGGAATGAGAAGGGGAGCAGCCACAGCCGCAGAAACCGCGGAGTAGACTTGAACGCCTTTCATTTTCATTTCCAGCTGCTCTGTAATGGCAATAATCATGGACTTGTATGAGGTTGATGATGATAATGATGATTCTATTCGCTCTGTCTGGCCAGTTGTCTGTGTGTGTGAAAAAGCGCAGCTTGCACGTATGAACAGCTAAGACCTAAAGCCTCTAATAGCCTCATATTTTGCACTCCAATACATAACTCACAGGGGAGCAGGACCTGGAACAAGAGCAAGGCCAAATCCTTACATGCACTTGAAAAAATGATAAAAACAAAAGAAAGCGCCATAAAAAACAAAACCGAAGCTTGGATGCACTAAGAAATTAATTTAAAAAACTGTTATTTTTATAGAAAACTGAAAAGTTCTTTCCAGTGGATGCTTTCAATGATATACAAATTGTTTTGAAATATTTATTTTCCAAGTGTGCAAAATATATTCATTTCCGACCTTAAAAACTGTCTTTCGGAGGTGTCACTGAAATCTGTTCCAATGAAATTCCAACCCCAAATTCCATTCCCAGAAAACATACTTTCAAATGCTGCAAATGGAAATTTTTAATAGCAAACTTTAAGCTGAAATAATAAAGATCCAGACCTGATCGATCATTTCTTCCTTTTCCAATTCTTTAATAAACTGAAAAATTTAATTTTGTTGCTTTGTGTATTAATTACACTGTAATTCAATGATGAACAAAATTTTGAGGTACTTTTTATGAAGCCTTCAAACTCAAAATGAATTGAATGAGGGTTGAAACTCACTCCAATATTGGAATGAAGAAACGTTATTATTAAGGCTTTTTCCTAATTATACTCTGTACCGAAGGTACATAGAGTATATTAAGTTTGTGCAAAAGTATGTAACAGGGAGAAGGAATCATTTCCGACCCTATAAAGTATATATATTCTTGATCAGCATCAACAGCCGAGTCGATATAGCCATGTCCGTCTGTCCGTCCGTCCGTCCGTCCGTATGAACGAAGAGATCTCAGAGATGGTAAGAGATAGAGGTTTGACATGTATGGGACATATATTTCTTATACTTGCAGGCAGATCAAGTTTATTTTCCATTTTTGCCACGCCCCCTTGCGCCCCCGCAATTTGGAAATAACGTCATATCTCCTACAGTTTTGATGATAGATGGTTCGTACTTTCTAGAGATATCTAGTACTCAATATTTTTTATCGATTTGCTGAAGGAATGATAAAGATTAACAAACCCCCACCCACCCCACCCATAACCTAAGCATTGCGTTCAGCAGAAGCAATCTTAGTGAGAGAGAGAGAGGGAGAGAGAGAGACTTAGAGAGCGCACTGCGTTGTGTGTTAACTGGCCGTTTGACTCGTGACCAAATGCGAGCTGCGACATTAAGGGTGCAGAGTATGTTATAGTCGGGCTTGACCGACTTTCTTTCTTGTTTTTATCTTAATAAACATAATTACAAAACATTATGCAAGTCTTTTAAGGAAACCGTTAATGCGAAACTACTGTCCCATATGTGGTATCTGGGAGACCAATTATTGTAAACTGAAATCTGAATGATTGCATCCAATCATTCACTTTATCACGCTAAACAGAAGTATTTAATTATATTAGTAGCTAAATAAAGTGTCACTTATTTAGCTAATACTTGGCAAATGTTCGTTCTGAAATGGGTACCACACACAAGCACAGGTTAATTGGTACATATAAGAGCTGCAAAAACATCGAGACCACTATCGATATACGAATAATTGGATTTGTGTTTCACTATATTTTCACTATATAAAGAATCCCGCGATTTTGTAATTTTTTGACATTTTTCGCTAGCGTTGAGAAAGCAGATCGGCTGTTAGACTTGGGTACAAAAAATTAAATATATTTTACAAAATATGAAGATAGAGTAATAGTTAACATTGCGCTTGGATAAGAATTTACTGGTGTTGGCGGCTCTGAAATGGATAAATACATAGTAACATCAAATACCTATGGTAAGTATTCTTCTATCATATATGTATGTATGTGTACATTAGGGTGGACGCCGACAAGGTACCATGCCATAACAGATACCATCATAAATGATTGGTATGATTGGAGGGCGTACATAATAAATTAAAAAATAAAAAAATTTTAGTTTAAATTTTTACTTCTGCGAAAAGGCTTTAAAGTTTCCACCAATATTACGTATACGACACGTTTGTCTCATCGAAATTTCGTCAGCGAATTCTACGTATCATTTTAAAAGTTGTCAAAACTGAACTTATTCGAGCAAAAAATAAATATGGAACACGAATCGGCTGACCAAATTTTCAAGAGGCGAGTCCCATTTTCATCGAAAAGGCCTGTTTTGTCCACGCTAAAATTTGGGACAAAATTTTCAAGACTCTCCATTTCGGGAAGTGCAACTGATGTAGCGTGCAGGCTGGAATCAGCGTTGAAAAAAGGTCTTTTCAGCCTTTGCAGCAGGCGGTCTTTTGCGAGCGAGAGGAACAATTTTCAAAAGCCTTGACTGATATTTTCGAGCTTAAGACGTTCTTAAACTCTGTTAGACGAAGAAGCTGCAGACGTACCAGAAAGTCTCTGTTTTGAAACGTATGCTACAGACGTCCCTAAGAGCGACAGTCCATCTCAAGAAGAGGTGCTCGGCTGAGGCCGAGATCATCCAGAAGCATTATGGCCCATTGCGATGCGTAATAGTGGATTAAAAAGGGAACACAGTAAAATGTATCCAATTTGATTTTTAAATGATAAATTTCTTGCATAATTAAATAAAAGAAAAAAAAATGAACTACAAAGTACGATTTTTAATTTCACACACAAAAAGGAATGTTTTCTTTTTAAATGCTTTCCCAAAGGTACAAAGAGTATAATAAAGGCATATGTATGTATCAACGAGAAGCAAGCAGCACTGATTCTATAGGGTAGATATATTCTTGATCAGACAAGTCGATAGAGCCATGTCCGCCAGTACGCATGAACGCAATGACCTTCTTGACATATCGCTCACCTACTTTAAGACTGGCCTATCTCAAAACAAGAAGGCCATTTTATACCCTTGCAAATGCTGTTTTTGAAATGTCAGAGTTTGAGAACGCTTCAATAAAAATCAAAAAGTTTTCTAATATAAACCCATTTTCCGACAGATAAACATCTGATTTCGACCAAATTTCGCGAATCTTTTTGAAAACATCTCAAATTAACAATCGCCGAGCTTAACTAAGTTTAGTCAGTGATTCTCACTAAGACTCATTTTCCGACCGAACGGTCCTATGTCAGCCTTAAGATATAGTCATCCGATTTTGCGAGTCTATTTGAAAGCATATAAAATTAGTAATCAGCGAGTTTATGGACGGTTACATTCTAATAAGAAAAATTTCTTATTAAGACCCATTTTCGACCGATCGGTCCTAAACTCAAAAAAAAAATATTAGCTAAAACTGTTGAAAATTACCAAAAATTGGAGTCCATTTTACCTAAAATGACAACCAAGGAATATATGGACTTAATATCAGGCCTCTATTACCTAAAGTGTTCTAGGCAATAAATTTGGTTTTTAGGTAATATATGACCTGAAATTGTAGGCAATGTATGGCCATAAAACGTCTTTTTAGGTAAGAGAAAGGCCAACATTTTAGTCAATAAGTAAGCTTTTTAGGTAATATGTGACCTTAATTTTGGGCAATGTAAGAGTATAAAACGTAGTTTTTAGGTAATAAGCACCACCCCCACAACACACATCAAAACACCACACGTTCACCACTAAATTGTTCAATTTGTTCAATTTTTTTCCATGTCCATCCGTCCCAACGGGCAAATTTTAAAACTTACTTAAAATATTGAAAGGATATTTCCAGAATTTTTTCAAAACATATCAAATCGGTTGATTTCCCACTCGTTAATATTATATATGCTCAGTGTCAAAGCATGTTTAATATAAAATTTTTATTTCATTCTTAGCAAGTGAATTTCGCGGAAAGTTATGACATCATGAAACCTTTTTTAGAGTACTTAGAATATCCAAGGGATTATTCCTAATTTTTCCTCAAAATGTCCGTTTTTCCACAAACCGCGAATTAATTTTTTTTCTTTAGTTTCGGCTGTTTCTTCCTCCAGTTCAACCATCGCAAATATTTTTATCACAAAGTAAAGTAAAAGCAATATTTTTTGAATTTTATTTTTATTTTTAGACCCATCAAATATTTAGCTATAAGCAACATTAACAAAAAAAAAAAAAACAATCGCTATAACCCACAATGGGAAAATTCTGAACAAAAGATTAAAAATCGTGGAAAACTGCTATTATAGCCTGACAAAAAATTCAAATGTTTGGAGACTATGAAAAAAAATAGTTGCCCACTTCTGAAATGATAACCAATATATGAAATAATTATACTAAAGCTGCCTTTACATTTTTCAAATATCTCTAAATAGTAGGTTATCAAACTTCCCTAAAGAGAATCTCTTATCGAATTGAACCTGTCAAATTACATCAAAAAAGCCAACATTTTCCAAATATTTAGAGCTATTTGCTTTGCTATTACACTATCGTCAGAGAGTCACTTTACAAAATTTATGCATTTCTCCCCCTTGTTCTGTTAAAATATTTGGCAGGGCCGCCTGCTTAATATTCGCTACATACTAAATCGGACCTGTTCAGAACTCAACAACTCACCCTAAAAAGTGCCATTTTCGCCCTAATTTTTAGAAAATTGCCCCAAAAAAATGGGCCAAAGGCGACTCGCCTTATTCTTAAGAAAATTGTTATAAAAAATAAATAGAAATTGTGCTTTAAATTTCAGGGCAATTAAAAAAAAAAGGGGCGGGGGGGCGCGCAGTTGTTCTTGTTGTTTTTTTTTCTTCTAGTTTTTATACTCTTTACCGAAGGTACATAGAGTATATTAAGTTTGTGCAAAAGTATGTAACAGGGAGAAGGAATCGTTTCCGACCCTATAAAGTATATATATTCTTGATCAGCATCAACAGCCGAGTCGATTCCGTCTGTCCGTCTGTCTGTCCGTATGAACGAAGAGATCTCAGAGATGGTAAGAGATAGAGGTTTGACATGTATGGGACATATATTTCTTATACTTGCAGGCAGATCAAGTTTATTTTCAATTTTTGCCACGCCCCCTCCCGCCCCCGCAATTTGGAAAAAACTTCATATCTCCTACAGTTTTGGAGATAGATCGTTTGTTCCTTCAAGAGATACCTTGTAAACAAAATTATTTATCGATTTGCTAAAGGAATGATAAAGATCGGATGAACGATACTCAAGTTATGGGCAAAAAACGGCCAGTTAACACCACCCACCCCCCCAACAACAACCACAGCAACATACCCTAACCGTTCAACACAGGCAGTCTTAGTGATAGAGAGAAAGAGAGAAACTTAGAGAGCGCACCGCGTTTTGCGCGGGGTGTTAACTGGCCGTTCGACTCCTGAGCAAATGCGAGTGTAAGGGTACAGAGTATGTTATAGTCGGGCTTGACCGACTTTCTTTCTTGTTTTTATACTCTGTACCGAAGGTACATAGAGTATATTAAGTTTGTGCAAAAGTATGTAACAGGGAGAAGGAATCGTTTCCGACCCTATAAAGTATATATATTCTTGATCAGCATCAACAGCCGGTTCGATATAGCCATGTCCGTCTGTAAATCTGTCCGTCCGTCCGTCTGTCCGTCGAACGAAGAGATCTCAGAGATGGTAAGAGATAGAGGTTTGACATGTATGGGACATATATTTCTTATACTTGCAGGCAGATCAAGTTTATTTTCAATTTTTGCCACGCCCCCTGCAGCCCCCGCAATTTCGAAAAAACGTCATATCTCCTACAGTTTTGAAGATAGATCGTTCGTACCTTCTAGAGATACCTTGAACACAAAATTATTTATCGGTTTGCTGAAGGAATGATAATATAGATCGGATGAACGATACTCAAGTTATGGGCAAAAAACGGCCAGTAAACACCCCCCACCCGCCCACCCATCACCACAGCATTCTATTGAACGGCAATCTTAGTGAGGGAGAGAGAGAGAGAGAGTGAAACTTAGAGATGAGCGCGTTAACTCGTGAAATGCGAGCTGCGACGTTAAGGGTACAGAGTATGTTATAGTCGGGCTTGACCGACTTTCTTTCTTGTTTTTTATTATACTCTGTACCGAAGGTACATAGAGTATATTAAGTTTGTGCAAAAGTATGTAACAGGGAGAAGGAATCGTTTCCGACCCTATAAAGTATATATATTCTTGATCAGGATCAACAGCCGATTCGATATAGTCATGTCCGTCTGTCTGTCTGTCCGTCTGTCCGTCCGTATGAACGAAGAGATCTCAGAGATGGTAAGAGATAGAGGTTTGACATGTATGGGACATATATTTCTTATACTTGCAGGCAGATCAAGTTTATTTTCAATTTTTGCCACGCCCCCTCTCGCCCCCGCAATTTGGAAAAAGCTTCATATCTCCTACAATTTTGGAGGATCGATCGTTCCTTCTAGAGATACCTTGTAAACAAAATTATTTATCGATTTGCTGAAGGAATGATACAGATCGGATGAACGATACTCAAGTTATGGGCAAAAAACGGCCAGTTAACACCACCCACCCCCCCATCAACAACCATAGCAACATACCCTAACCGTTCAACACAGGCAATCTTAGTGCGAGAGAGAAAAAGAGAGAGAGAGAGAGAGAAACTTAGAGAGCGCACCGCGTTGTGCGCGGGGTGTTAACTGGCCGTTTGACTCCTGAGCAAATGCGAGTGTAAGGGTACAGAGTATGTTATAGTCGGGCTTGACCGACTTTCTTTCTTGTTTTTTGTTAACTTTACTCTGGGACTCGAACTCGGGACCTCTCACACGCGGACGGACGCCTTAGCCCATTCAGCTATTTGCCTTAAGCAATGCGTTGCATCAAAACCATAGTTAAGAAAGTACGCAGCTGGGCGAGGCCTGGGATCAAGTCACCGAAGCAGCACTTTTTCTTTTTTATTTTTTTATTCTTTTAGAAAACTTTCTTAAAATTAGGGTTAACTTTCTCAGTTTTTGAGCAAAATACCCTACATTTGTAACATATATGTATTCTCTAAAATCAATGGCGAAATTACCCTAAAAATTAGAAAGGCAATAAAGCAAATTCACCCTAAAATTTAGAAAAAAATATAATATAAATTAAATATAAATATAAATTTTAGAAAGTTTTTTCTAAATAATGGATTTTTAGGACAACTTTTCTAAAATGTAAAAAAAAATTTTCTTAAAAATATAAATTTTTTCTAAATTTTAAGGCGATTTCGATTTTAGGGCGATTTTCTTAAATATAGAAAACAAATTTTCTGAGTGTGTGTTTGCTCTTCTGCATTTATTTTACGGTTAATTGTTGCTTTAGCAAAAGCTTTGCAATAAGAGTGCATTCGTACAGTCACTCTTACAAATGTATATTGTAAAGAGAAAATGCTCTTTAAAATAACCAAAGCTTACTTATACCCCTTTTCTACTGGCACATTCTAGAGGTCATCCGCTGGATGATCTAAATGATCTCATTCTTTCTGTGTATTTTCTCATAAGAGATAAATGTCTATTCGGAGGATCATCCGCGAATGATGAGCAAATCACTGTCTAGGATGATGTAGTCACTGCTACATCATCTGCCATTCGCCCAGGCAATTTTAGCTTTTTCCGCTAAAGGGCTAGATTTTCAATCGATATGCTATTGAATTTGCGAGTGTCAACAAAAAGAACAGCTAATTTTGTTTAGAGCGCCGAAACTTATATGGTTTTCTAAAGAATATTAATAAGCAATAACTTTTATATTTCAGATGAAAAAATCCTGAAAACTGGCCATTACATGGGGGGACTACCAGGAGAACATGCTTTTTGACATGTGGGAGGAAAAATTTGTGGCGTTCTGAAGAAACCAGAGGAACTCGCACCTGAACCCAAAAATTGCTGCCAATTTCCGGGCTCGAGCTGGAGTAAAAGGATTTGCAGACAAAAATGGACAATGTAACCCGCAAATACAAGTATGTAAGCAATAAATTATTTAATACGAGAAAGTGATCAAACTTCCTTTTATATTTGGGAACGAGCTGAAGACAAATTAAGTATCTGGAGGAGCCCCATCTTAATGGCGCCACTTTGACAGGGTACACATCAACATGATTTCCATCTAAATGAAACAAATAATTAGAAATGTACAAATATAAATATAAATATATATAAATGTTCATACCAATTGCGTCAAAACATTGGGGAAATCCGATTTCCTAGAACCACCACACACATTCGTCTATTTTCTCCTGAGTAATAAACTCACGAGGTAAATACTTAGGAGCCATAACCTTTAGGACCTCCCTACAGAGTTCGTGGAGTTTTTACCTGCCAACTGTCCGATATTCGGCTGAGGAGCCAAGTGTATACAAGGCAATCGGGATTCGCTTATCTTAGGGAATAGCCATACGGAAATTCGTATCACTTTTTGCTATCCCTTGCAGACAATTTACCAGAATGGAAAAGTTGTTCATTTGAGTTTTGAGGGACATCTCGTTCCCAAAACACGACAAATCGATTCTACAATGAATTAAAGATTTTCATTAAAACAAATTCAATAAATAGGAATAGTATGTACGTACAAATTGCCATACACTAGGTGACTTTCGCTTTCTATTATGTTGGTATTTCGCCACCAACTCGTCGAAATGGTCCTCGCACTCAAGAATTTGGCAGTCTTGATTTTTTCTACAATTCAGCAGCAAAGCACTGAAATCTATTTAAATTTAATATTTTAGATACTATTGAACTTTCAATTTTAAATTCCAATTTAAAACAATCCAAACAGCTGTTTTTTATTTACGTACCGTGATAAACATTCGTCACTGGAACAATGAAAATCCACTTTTTGAGAATGAGGTTGAATGTTCGGCAGTGGAACAAATGTATTAAAAGTAACTTGAGCTTTGAAGCCCGATATCTCACTATCGCAAGTAAGAAAAGCTTTAAACTCTTATTTTTTTATTAAAATTTGAACATTTCTGTTTGATAATACAAAAAGGAAAAAACTGTATATTGATTTTTAATTTTTCGATCAAGGTGGACTTTTCTGTGGAAATGCCCATATGTAATGTCTTTGGTATAAGTGATACAAAAAAAGAAGTTAAATCCTCTTTGAGCCAGTTAAACCAAATTTTTGTTTGTATTCTGGTAAATTTTACGCAACTTAAAGGGGACTGGAATATGACTTTAACATGTTTCTTAATCAGTATTAGTGCATCCTAAGGCTTCGATGGAATTGCTTGGCTAAAGTTCAAGTTAGAATAAGTTTCAAGAGGGGCGACTCGGTACCTCAATTTAAGAAAATTCACAGTATGTGAAGTACTTCTTACATGGACATGAAATATTATCCAACTACATTTTTGAGTAGGGAAACATTCCAGCATCTGTATTGTATAAAAAAGGATTGTAGAACAAATCTTAATATCAAACTCTGAGATCTGAATGCCTCGATGTGGCACTTATTCTCCTTGAGTTGACTATAATTTTATTTTAAAATGTTATATCTAAATACCCTTGACTTTGATTGTTTTTATCCACCAATTTATTTAATTTAGCTTAAACCATTTTTAATCCGCCAGTTTGGTTCGGCTTAAAACCTTGAAAATATACAAACAATTATTCATTCACTTCAACTCTTTCTTAGATTACACAAAAAATTCAAATAATTGAAATATTAAACTATACCCAATCAAATCCAAAGAGTATCCTATTCCAGAACGCCGCCTAAAAGTATGCAACGTGCCATGGGTTCACAACAAAATGGCGGAAGTAAGTAAACGTAAATCAAATGGCAAGGCAATCGCAGGACACGACAACTCAACCCACACCCCGTCGAACCAAATATTCAATCTATAATGGCATTTACACGACTAGGAACAGGATATGTAATATCCTTTTGGGGTTTTTGCCTGAAATTTGTACACTCTTCTTTACGGACTTGATTTTGGTTATTGGCTGGCGGTAGGCAGGACACTTGCCCCAGCAAAGCAGCGAGAAGGGTCCGGGGGACGTGACTTATTTTCAAATAAATATTGGTGCAGCCCTTTGGCAGTCGCCATAAATCTCAACAATTTCCGCTCTGTGTGAGGAGGAGCTCTAGCTAGCTAGTCCCATGCCCCATCTATGGATTTGGTATTAAAATTTATGCACATGGGAGTTGCTGCTGCTTCCAACTCTTTTGCTTTATTTACCAATTTCCATTCCCTCCTCCAACACTCAGCTCTTGTTTTTAGCTTATGCAAAAAGGTTGTTAATGGATTTTGTTTGCCAAAGCTGCCAAAGCTAAAAAGTTGGACTCAAAAGTTAAGTGAAAAAGACTTAAAACTATTTTTAAAACAAAATTTTAAGTAGCCAACGTAATTGCTAAACACTCGAAAAAAACGCACGTCCTGCAGCCGTCCAATCATAATTTGAGAATCTTAAGCAGCTCGCCACTTAAGCACCTGGGCACAACTATTAGAAACTTTCTCCAAAGAAGGAGCGCTCAAGCAGGGCAATTTAAGAATTAAGCAAAAACCATGCTAAAATTAGAAAAACAACGTTGACTGCAACGAAAGGGCTATAAAAAAGCCAAAGCCAGGTTGCAGGTTGCAGGTAACGTGCAAAGTCTTTCCGTATAATCAGCACTTGCAACATGCCACCAACAACAACTGCAACAAGCGCACGGGTAATAAGCAACAACGGGACTGTAATGAAGCTATCAACCGTAGGATGGCGCTTAGGCACGCAATCATACTTGGGCACACGGGCAGAAAGAGCTCTTGAGGTAAAAGCAAAATCCACATGTTCCCATAAATGATTACTCAGGCATTTCCACCAGCAGTTTGCAGTCAGCAGTAGAAACAGTCTTACAGAATCTCCTCTGCAGTGCTCGCTGGTGTGTGACTTGGGACAACAACACGGCATTTTCGCCACTTTGCGGCATACACGGCGTATGCTTAATATTTCCGCTGTAACTATGCGCATATTCATTTTGACGATGACGAGGACTACGACGACAACGTACATTGACCGCTGGGAATAGCTCGAAGGCTGCCTCAGCATTAGCGTTTAATAGCAGTCGTAGCAGGTCCCAGTCCCAGCTCCCGGCTCCCTGCTCCCCTTTGGTTGTGACCTAAATTTTGTGCACTTTATGAAAAATATATGTTGCCATATAAAATGTTGCCCGGTTGCATGCATAAAGCGCGCAGAGAGAGCGCTTCATATTTATGTATTTATAAAAAAAATAAGACGACGGACGTTATGAAGTATGGCTTGTTGGTTTTTTTTTACTCAAACGCCAAATGGCGACAGTAATGGCAGCGTCAAAAAGCGGAAATGCCCCTGAGCAGTGGCGCTGCGGCACTAGCTACATCATCGTCATCATCATTATAAAATACATAAAGTAAGAGCTCATGTTGCCTATACGTCATGTGGCCCAAGAAAAATGTAAGAAAAGAAACATAAGAGTGAAAAGTAGCCTTGGCTACTGATTGACACAAAGAAAGGGAAAGTGACAGAGAGATTTAAGCAACTGAAGGTGCCGGCTAAGTGGACAGAGCAAACGACGCTTATATGAAATAATCATATCTTTACGTCTCACTGACTCATCCTATGATTACAATCAAAGGCGAAATGCCTGCATGGATTGTGGAATTTCGAATTTATTCTCACAAACTGTCAATTAGGTTTGTCAAGCTTTCGCTATTTTATTATTTTTCATTGGGAACAATTACACTAACTTACAAAATAGTACAAATATTGCGATCCCGAACATTTGGTAGCAATTCCTTATGTAAGCCGCTTTACTGAGTCTACAAATTCAGTCCGAAAATTAGGATTGATTGTTTTTTTTTGATTGGGAAGAAAAGTAGCTTTGAAAAAATGTAAATATTTTCGGTATCTGTGTATTTATTATAAAAAGGAATGAAATTAACTGCAGGTATATTGGTGTCAGCTCTTAGTTTTCTTTCGAGGAAGTTCTATCATACATCTTGCTATTTCAAACAGACTTGTTTTAAATACCCATACCTAAAATGACCACAAGTATATGTGTATGTGTGAATCTGCGGTAGTAATGTTTTACGCTTCAGATAATTGTTGCAGAATTTGCGTGTTTGTCGTTTTTTAATCGTCGCGGGTCAGCACTTTAGCTAAAGTGGTTTGTAATGTAACTAACTTTATTTAATATAACTTAAGCTAACAATTATCGTTGAGTTGAACGGAGCGAAGCGGGCGCCACCCGAGCGAATCGAAACCAAACCAGAAACTGCGCGTCAGGGATGGCGCGTATGTTGTCGTTCTGCTACTGCGTAGGGATGGTGCTCCATGAAAGGTGTGACCAGAGGTGACCAGGGCTGCCACAATGGTCAAAGCATTGGCGCCATCTATTGCTGAGTTTGGAAAGTAACTCAGCTAAGAATGTATAAATTAACCAAGCTACAAGGGTATATAAACTTCGGTCGAGCCGAAGTTAGCTTTCCGCTATTTTTTTTTTTTTTTTCAAATATAACTTAAGAAGTTCTGCAAACAAAGTCATGAATTTAAATTTATGGATGGAAAGAAGTGTTTACTTTTTAAATTCAACATCATTCAAAATAGAGCATTCGAACTACAAAGCTTCAAAAAAACATATTCAGTGAAATCTAGGAAACGTAAGAACTTCTGATTTTACCAATAATCGTTAGGCAAAGATTTTAGAAAGACCCGTTGAGTTATGTGCTCATCGGTCATTCGGCTTCTGGTGCCAGAAACCACACTTTAGAGCCGAAGACTATCGTTCCGATGGCACTGAGCTTCCCGATATAATAAGATATAACAATGCCAAGTCAGAAAGCACTAGCAATGTGTCATTCCTCTCCATCCAGAACTTAATAGGGTCCCTCCCACAAATTCAAAGAAGACAATATCATTTATACATACATATTTAAACGTACAAAAGGTCTAAAATTTGATGTGGCACACTTTTCTTTGAAGGGAGAAAAACATGCGTGCAGCATGACGATAGACGACTTGCTGCAAGCATGTTGTTCTCTCTTCCAAATCCAGTGTGCGACGTCAGAGCGGTGTCAATTTATAGGCCTTTTGTTCGTGAAATTGCTACGATGACGATACGACCCGTGAGCGGACTGCCTAACATTAACAGTTTCTAACGATGGGCTACATTTCAGCCAAGCATTTCTATGCTTTGTTTTTAAGTGCGCCTTTATATTTGTTAAGCTGCCAACAACTTTATTGTACAGTTTGCACTGCGGTTTCTGTGCATCAACTTAAATAAAATAGCTTTTAAACATTTTGCTTTACATGTCCAGAGCATAAGAAACAGTTATTCGCAACGCTAAAACAAAAATATCACCGAAAAATATTATCAAAATAATCGATTTCCTATATATCGCCTCGGAAAAACGTGCGATAATGATATTTGTCATTTTGGGCAAAATATCAATATATCGATAATATTTTCGACATCCCTACTCCTAACCATGATTCATGTTCGCCTTTGATGTACATGAATCCCTATTCAAACGTCCCTTTAAACTTTTCACCCCATCACCAAAGGAAACGCAGTTCAGTCTATTATGAGGTCTGCTGTAGGGCCTATATGAAGTGGTTCGTGGTTTGAATCTAAAAATGGTACTCCATATCGAGGTTTTTTGGCTATCGAGTATGATATCTTAGGGACATGCAATAGCTTATTTTAGCATCATAAATATCGATTTTTCTAAAAATCTACAGAGCGTTTTTGATGTTCAAGAATTAAGGTTTAACTCTTTCTCGAGGTACCTTAACCAATTGTGCTCCTGGCCGAGATTTCGATGCAAATGATTGCCAAAGGTAAACCAAAATTAAGCCTGGACGAACAGTCAATTATATATTTACCCAGTTATACTTGATCAAATTCCAAATGCACTCGAAACAGAGGTTCAGTGCTAAGTGTAGTATGATCATTACAAAATCTCGTAAATGTTTTTAGTTTCTCAATATGACGCACAACCCGACGGTGTTCTATCAGAACTTTCATATGGACGAGAGGTGGATCACGACCCACACCGCTAGCGATAGGTCAATTGTCTATTTAGCGCGTCTCAGAATACAGAAAATAAATTTAGCAGCGGAAAGTTTCCGCGACTATTTTTTTTTTTATATGGAGTGCGTCATAAAAATTTATTTTTCGCACTTCTCACAACAGGCCAAAAGCCTAGTAGTACCGAGGGCGTTCGAATTTTCTTTTGTTCTTGAACCGTGTATAGAGGGCGTCATATTATTTTGTTCATAATATGACACCATCTATACACGGTTCAAGAAAAAGCGGGATACTTATGTCAACGAAAAGGCTTGATATCGGTAGATTCAGAGCGAATTTTTTCCGGGTGTCCGTCCCGATCGTCAGACAATTATAGCCACATATATTATAGGCCTCTCACAGCTTATCAAATTACAAAAAAGAGCGAGAGAGCGAATTAAGAACCAGAACACAAACAATTCGTCCGCAGAGATGCGTCGCTCGCAACTGTTGTTCACAGACTGACATCTAAGAACCCTACAGGGAAAGTGTCTAGTTTACAACCAGAAATATACCTGTCTCTAAAAACTTGCAACTGGTTGCACTTTGATTTTACACAGACATGGCAAAAAAAAGAAGAATAATAAAAGAACAATTTCAGGCTTGGCCACCAAGTACAGAAGCAGCGACAGCGCTGTGTTCCAACTTGGTGAACCGGAGTAACTGCGGTGTGTATGTTCTATCGACAGCTAGTGAGCAGCTGCCCCCTCATGCCAGCAGTGCTAGAACTGGTTGGGAATTATATGGCAGCCTAACAGCAAAAATCGGGCGTGGCGCACCAGTAGTATGTGAGCCTGCTGGTGCGGGAGGTTGTGGGTTCGATCCCGCCTCGGACCATCTAATAAAAAAAGTATTTTCTTTCTTTAGAAAAAATCTTTTACACCAACTACTGCCGCCAGCTGGGAAGTAACTAGCCATGAAAAAGCAAAAATTCTCAAACTATTGCCGTTCGGATTCGGCGTTAAACTGTAGATCCCTTTCTCTTGTGCGAAAAATTATAAGCACACACGCCAAGAGGATGAGAGAAACTTGGCCTGGCCCTCTGTGGTGTTGCTGTTGAGCCAATTTTACATTTTCAACAGCAAAAATTGACAGAAGCCTTTGTATGTGACTAGCTATTATTAGTGAGAGTTTTTTCCCACTGCTGCAATGAACAAAAAATATATTTTTATTTTGTGTAATTGTTTCTGTGCCATTTCCCTAACCGAGATTCGAACCCAGGCCAAAAAACGTGGTGCCAGCCACTAATTCACATACCTAGTGCCACCTCTTAACCAACTGAGCCATTGTCGCTATCAAACCGAGGTCGTCAAAGGTGAAATTTAAGTTTCAACAATGAATTATAGAAATTTTATTTAAAATCTTAGCCTACTTGGGCTGCACCACATTTGCATGCTTGCGTTAAGGTGGCACATTGTGGAAAAGGAAACCCATACCCATACCACACTCTCCTTCTTTTTATGAAATGAATCTAAGCGTTCAAAAACACTCGAAATATATCAATAACAATAGGTACTCTGTGATGTTGTATTAACACGATTAATCAACAAAAAGCGCAATTTTGTCAAAGGATGACACTGGAATTTGTGGATTAACAAACTTTTACGTCTGAATTCCTATTTCCAGAACAATTAAAAAAGTATGTCACGAAATTGCCAGTTATTTATGTTAAGTGGATTGTAAGCTATAGTGGGACCTCAAAGTGCTAAAAAACCCTAAAAAAATACCAAAAAGCGGCAGCCAAATGGTGGGTAAATACTGATTTGTCAGCCGCTTGAATTCAAAAATTTTATTTTTTATTTTTTTTTATTATTTATATTTTTTTAAAATATATTTATTATTTTATATTTTTTGCAAACAAAGAAATTATAATCAGTTCGGTTACATATAGTCACGAAACAGAAACATTATGTTATACATATACGTTTATATTAAGTTAAGTACTATTAATTTAATATATGTAGTTTATTTTAAGTAAGAGTAAAATTGATTTAATTTAATATTGTTTAAATGCTTGAATTTTGTTATTGTTGTTGTAAGTGGGTTGTGAATTTTTCCCGAAATGTCTGTGCGTTCCTAATAGTCTTAATCCAAAGTCGAATAGCATACGTAAAGAATTGTCGATCAGAAGTGGAAAGCTGGAAAGCTTATATTTTGTGCTAATTATAGTTTTGGTCCTTAGCGATGAAGCAAACCTTTACTTAACAAAAAGATTGGAGGGATGTTCAGAGTTAATAATTTTGTGCAGAATTATTAAGACACGCAGACATATCCAGGAGTCAAGGTTGATGTTATATATCTGTTTAGCAAAAGTTGATATGTGATCGGTCCTGTTTTTATTAAATAGATACCTGGCTATATCATTAAATGGTACATTTAATTTATGTTTGTAGCTTGAGTTGCAGTTGCCAAAAACCTCTATGCCACAAAATAGCTTTGGTAGAAGGTAAGCCTTAGCGATAATTTTTCTTGTGCTTTGTTAAATTTAATTGCTTTAAAACTCCAAATGTTTTTCCAAGTGCTTGGTTTATATGGTCATCCCATGTTAATGTATGGTTAAATGTAAATCCTAAACTATCAACCTTTTCCACATATTCAATATTAGTACTATCAATTTCAAGCTTTTGCAATGTGTCTGTCTGTTTTATAACCTTTCTTATATATAACTAAGCACATTGATTTTTTAGGATTAGTCTTTAACCCATTTTTCTTAGCCCAGTCGCTAATTATACTTAGTTCGCTATTACAAATATTAATACACTCAGAAATTTGGGCTAACGGACGACTAACATACATTTGCACATCATCGGCATACATTTTGACTTCACTTTTAGACAAAACACTGGGGAGGTCATAGATAAAAGACTTAACAATAATGTTCCAAGGACAGAGCCTTGCGGAACGCCCGATTTTACTTCGAGAAAAGTTGAAGATTCCAATTGGGTAACAATCGTCTATCGTTAAGGTACGACTTTATTAATTTAACAGCAGTATTTGAAAAATTGTATAAGATTTTTAGCTTTTTACATAGTACTTAGTGCTTTTCTGTGTCAAATGCTCTGCCATAGTAAGGGAGAGTTAAAAAACTAATTTGGTCACTGTCAAGTTTGTCACGTATGTCCTCTGAAATTTTAGTGACTAAGGTAGTGCAACTTCGATTTTTCGTAAATCGTTTAATAAAAAATTCGTTTCCCTTTTTGTGTGTATATTAATTATTTTTTGTTGCATCTCGTTTTTGCCTTCAATTTGTTCGATGTTGTCCGGAAAAATGTGCTGCAAGTTATTTATTTTCAATTAATTTCAGCAAATCGGCTGTGCTTGCTATCCACACAAGCTATTGATGTGGCAAGGCTATGATTAATTAGTTTCTCTTCTGGAAATCAAGAAAATAAATGAGAGTTAATCAATGGATCATCAGCTATTCAAAGCTGTTTTTTTTTATATAAGGTTTAACATAAAAATTTATTTTCGTGAGTCCTGGAAATCGGCCTTGATCGCCAACGAATAAAAAGGGAAAGAGAGCGTAACTGACTGGAAGCTTTGGTAAAATTGCCAGACATTTGAAAGCTCGGGTTTGCTAATCGATAGATTGGCTTGCTGCTTGATGAGTATTTATAAGGGGTATACACGATCAAAGTTTTCATTCTTCATCATGCAAATCTCGGTTTTTTAAATAAGCAAAAAGCGTTCAAAAATAACGATTTTCAGTTTGGCACTGCTTGCTGCAACATATCAGTCAGCTTTTGTTTGACTGAAACCTGGCTCCAGCCAGGGGCTTGGCAGCCCCAGTTAGATCGCTGTTTCTATTCGCATTCTCCGAATTGTGTATATGAGAAAGCAAGCTAAAAAGAAAAATTGCGCTAACACAGACTTCCTGGGTCCCAGACAGCCACTTCGATCTTTTCCCCTCGTGGCCGTCAAAGTGTGCAGTTGTACAATTAAAACCTTTCGTGAAAATCATTAAAGTGTCTAACCAAACCTAGATGCCCACGCCAATACATACATATGTATGCGTGTATGTGTTAGCGGCATTGCACAAAAAATTGTGGAATTATCGTCAATAATTATACAAGAAATTGTGAGTAGTTTGCGTAACCCTTTTTGCATAATTGCACATGCTGAGTGAACGAGTTCTCCGCAACTAGAATTCTGCCCAGCACACAGCCTTCTTCGTGGATTACTCCGTCCTCACGTTGGTTCCGGCCTTGCGTTGGAGAAATTCCAAACGTTTAGTGGAAAGCATTCATATCGTCGGTGTTGACATCCAATCTGGGGTAAATATTGTTAATTTTCATAGCTGACACTGGCTTATGAATGTTTAATTTCCAATCTAGGTTTGCACCACTATTTCCATGCAGGAAAAGTGAATTACATTCCATAAGTAACTCGTCCATGAGACACTGATGTCACCTAAAGTGTTCCCCCCCTAGGTGCTCCCGGAATCGAGGACTGATTGAAACTGTGATCAGGGAATTTCTACCTGGTGCTGATGGCTATACCAGACCCCTGGCACGTTGACATAGGTGTTGTCTCTGGCCACACCTCGTGGAGTCGTACTTCCATTTTCGCAACGATCGAGCCTAACCTAAATGGGCCGTAGCTGTCCCGCAACCACTTGAGGAAGCTTATAGGCCACCTCACTCATAGATGACCTATTCCTCTACCATAGGATGCCTATGACATATTAGGTCTATTGAGGTTATAGACCATCCGATATATTGAGGTTACGACCACATGGTGTACATAACGTGCTCAGCCTATTGATATTGTTTCTTGGTGTCTTCAATCAAAGTTTAAGACCAGCTATGAACACTCTTTATTGGTACAGAGTTTAATTGTTTTATTGAGAAAAGTAATTTAATGCTCAATTCTTATCTAATACGGCAACAAGAGCCGCATACCTGTTTAACCAAAAAGAGAATTCATACCTATGGTCAAAGCAAATAATTCGAAATGAATATGAACTAACTAATATTAATTTACAGTGGTATTCGAAATTCGGCATTCATCATGTTCTTTAAGCATCACCTAATCACCATTTTTCCAGTACCGGCCTACACAACGGAAGATCTTTCTGCGTGGGAGGAAAACCTTGCCGTAAGTGCTTTGCTTTAATTAACTTTGGGGCTTGCTTAAAGAAATCAAACAACTAAACAAAAGAGTAAGATGTGGATCAAATCTAAGTCCGTCTAATTTGAAGTGTTTAACTATCTTGAATTAAATTGACATACATATTCAAATTCAGAAATTATATTTGAATTGAGAATCAAAACTCAGTCCATCATAGGATGTACTAACTTTAAATTCCATTCATACAATTAAATCGTATTGTCTAAGTTTTTCTATGAATAAGCGTCTACCATAACATAATTTGCCTTATGCTTATCCAAACAATGAAGTCGCATTTCCATATTTCTAAATTTGTAGCATAAATTTCTTTCTATTATACTCTTTATATATTATTCCTTCTAGATTTACCTATAACTTAGTCACTTTATCGATTCTCTTAGTATTAAATTAGGTTCAGCCCGATCAAAATGTTTAGCCTTAACTTGTTCTTCCCGTCGAATAATGAAGTTTTAAAATATAATTAACTTTGAAATACACATGATTTAGAGTATCTTGTTTTTGAGAAACCATGCAGCAGCGTAATGAAATACGGTATTAAGCGAGAAGCTTTGTTGGAGGGATTCTTTTCTGTTTCTAATATTATATTCTATTCTCGGCCCTAAAGGATCATGGTAGGGTGGGTGTTCTCACAGCTTTGTGAAATCATAACCAACAAAGCCTCGTGGATTCATCTCAACTTCTCAATTCTGTCCTGTCCCTATACTGTAGCCTAACTATCCTACTCCCGTCCTCCTCCTGTTCCCCATATAGCACGCGAATATTTTTATGAAATTATGACAAGCATACGAGCTCCTAACCTGTTGGTAAAATTTCCTGAACCCACCCCAGCCGACCAGAGAAAAATGCCGAAGCCAGCGCGTGCTCTACCAAAAGTTAGCTACCATCTGCTCTATCAAATTTACACGTTACATGCTACACACTATCTCAATTGGTTGTTACGTACGAATCGTACATAAAACTATCCTTTTCGGAATGATACATGCCCGCCCACTCGCACTTAAAAATTTAATCCTACTGTCGGGATCAAATCACACTTTTTAGGCTTAACAAATTTACGAAACACAACGATCGGCTGCATTTTGTAAATGTTCTAAAAATAGCAAGATAGTTTGAAATTTTACCAGGCATTGAACAAAACGCGAACAGCTTTAAGAGCTGAATTCTTTTTAAAAAATTTTGTTAACTCCGCTTAGCCAACTTATTAAAGAATCAAATTAATAATTAATATAAAACTTTTTATTCAAACTAAATATTGATATTTCTAATTCTAGTTACACGCTGTCAAAACAAACAAACAGCAACAATAATTCTACCAAAACATTTTCTGTGAATATTTTTCGAGCACTTCCATTCAATTGCCATATGCCCCTTCCACATAAAAAAAATATAAATTGCACATAATTTTGTTTATTTTCATATGTTGATAGATCCCTTCCTCCCGAGACCAGACATTATGTTTTTACTGCATATATGCGTGTTCTTCATATAGGTACAAATGCGTGTGTGTGTCTGTGTGAGTGTATGCCAACATTTATCCATTAATTTGCGCAAATAAAGTTGCCACAACATACGCGCACTCACGTAACCGCAATTGAACTGGGCACAAAAAATACACACAAACAGACCTTCCGGCCTCCCCCTCCAAGGCAAAAGATATGATGGCGCCGCTGAAAGGTAAACAATTTTAATTTATTTGCCCAATAATAAACACATCAAATAGCATTTAGGGGCTGGTGGGTTGGGAGGCGATTGAAGGGAATTCCCAATCTCTTTTCTTTCTGAACAAATCAAATATGTTAACGGAATGTGTGTATTCCCTTTAACAGCTCATTGTTGGGATCTAAATGAGCGTCAAGCGGGCCCGAATGTCTGTCTGTGTGATTGTTATTACATGTCTGCGGCATTTTAACAATAGCTGCCATTTTTTACCCTCAAGCGTGATGTCTGCAAGTAAAAAATATGGTAAATGATGTTTTTCTGTGACCTGCTTTTTCACATGAAATGAAAATGTTACCTGGCCATCCAATGTTGTTGCCATCCGAGCTATATTCTGAGGGGAAGAAGCCTTTAAAAAAACAAAACTAAACGTTTACTTGTAATTAATTACATTATGCGATAAGCTGTGGAGCTCCCAAATCTTTATTTTGGGCATTTACCATAGAACTAGCTTGCGAATCTGAGTGCGATTAGCACTTGCTTATTGGAAAGCTCCTACAAACAAGCACTTTGATCTTTATAAACCAAAGTAGATAACCAAAAAAAAGTAGCTGCAATAAAAATTAAAAGTGGCTCCGCTCTCCTGAGCCAACATTTCTTAAATCAATTAAGTCAGTTACGCAGCATTTAGCATGCTTTAAGGCTTGCATGCAATGGCCCGGAAAAAAATTGCTCTTCTACTGAGTTCAATTATCATTTAGGCATTTTTTTCTCCTCTCAGAAAAACTTTTGCAAATCAAACGAATTTGTGTGGAAAAAATGTTGAGGCAAGCATTGATAGCCAGAGAGCAGGACGGAAAGGGGCTTAGTTAGCACTCTAAAAAAAGAAAGTATGGGAATGGATAGCACAAGGCAAACAGTTAAGTAAACTATGCCAACTAGAGATATGTGAGAAGACGGAACTGCCAACTGGCTCTGTATATGTGTGTGTGTTTGTGCAATCAAAGAAGAAACTTTTTCAAGTTGTGGGAAATTTTTCTTACAGTTTTTATTCGTTTCTAGAGTGAACTTTGATTGAAATAGTTCATTTTAATGATTCGTATAAATTCAGAAAAATTGTTATTCAAATTTAAGTTGTTTTTTAAAGTTAAAGAGAAAGATTTTTAGAGGTTTTGAGAACTGAATTTTAAAAATATATAAATATATTTGTCTGTACACAGCCCAAAGGACCACAAGCCGAGCTTCTCTCAATCTCTTGCCGTGTGTGCTTTAAATTTTCGCTCAAGAGAAAGGGACTTATAGTTGGAGAAGCTTTTTTCTACTTTCTTGTGAAGTTTATATTTTGTCAAGAAGTGTGCAACGCATTGTAATAAATTTCGCTTGTCGTTTGAATCGGTTCTCTATTTTCAAAAATAACGATTTTCAGTTTGGCACTGCTTGCTTCAACATATCAATCAGCTTTTGTTAGACTGAAACCTGGCTCCAAGTTGGCAGCACCAATTAGATCGCAGTTTATTGTCTATTCGCATTTTCATCTCGTGGCCGTCAAAGTGTGCAGTTGTGCAATTCATTCTATGCCATATCTCAATTCATAATCGTCATATGGTGTCAAGCAAGATATGAATCGAAAGGTAATTAAATTTTCCATAATAGCGTAGATCATTATTTTTAAATCGGTTTAGAAGTTTGAATACATTGACCAAAAATATTTCAAATCAATAGATTTTTTGCTTGAAAATGCAATAAATCTAATTTTTAATCGCCTAGGAAAAATATAAAATAAACAAAAAAAAAATAATTTTTATTCTTTCGACTTAAGAATCGTACTTCTATAAAGATAATAAGGTAAGATATTTTAAACGAATTTAAAACTGTAGGATTGTATATAGCCAACGAATCGGAACCCACCCACTTCACAAACTCAAATAGTACTTTACTAGACATTTTTTTTGTAAGTGATCCGAATAAAATATTATTATATGACCAGATCCCCGTACCGGCCTTCTCCAAACACGATTTGATATACTTGACATATGAACTTCCTCTTGATTATTCTGACATTTTAATTAGGTTTAGAGATTTTAAATCAATTGACTATGAAAGCTTACAGATTGAATTCAACCATTGTGACTGGAGAAATATATACAATTTCACAACCGCCAACGAACAGATGTAAGTATTGAATACATACATTGAGCTTCTGTTCGATAAATGCGTTCCACTAAAAAGTAAAATTATTCAGCCAACACTAAATTCGTGGTTCGTTAAGACATTTAATATCAAATTAAGCTGCGACACGCTGCCTATAAAAGATGGAAACGCTACAAAACGGACTATCTACTTCGGGAGTTTGTCACTACGAACAAAAGATACAAAAGCGATATGCTCTGCCAAACGTTAATATATCAAGCGAATAAATTTTGTAATGCGAGAACACCAAATCAGACTTGGAGAGAATTGAAAAGCTTAGGTGTAGGGAAGGCAAAGCCTAAATTAAAATCAGACTTGGATGTCGAGCAACTCAATGCAAAATTGGTAAATTTTAATGTACCTGCAGCAACCCAAAACTTGTACCTGATTGCTTTACCCCTATGTGATAGTAGTTTTAGTTTTGAGTTTGTAAATTCATGCGATGAATGTGTCCTAAAAGTGAAATCAAATGCGGAAGGCTTAGACAAAGTTAATCCAAAATTCTTGAAAATATTACTTCCCATGCTTCTTGGTCAAATCACCTATATATTTAATACGATTTTCACAACCTCAACCTCTGTATTTCCTGATTGTTGGAAAGTTGCTAAAATTATACCCATTCCAAAAGATAAAAACGAGTTCAGACCAATCTCTATTCTTCCTTTTTTGGCAAAAGTATTTGAACAACTAATGGCCAAACAGATTCAGACATTTCTCTCAACCAATTCTTTGTTAAGCCAACTACAATCTGGTTATCAAAAGTTCAGAAGCAGCACGACAGCTATTTTAAAGATAGTAGAAGATATTCGAAAGCAGACCGACAATAAAAATGTTACATTATTAGCCTTACTGGATTTCAGCAAGACATTTGTTACAGTTGACCACGATATCTTAAATACCAAGCTTAAAAATCTCTACAATTGTTCCTCAACTGCAACGCGTCTAATTAAGTCCTATTTGCGGGACAGAAACCAAGCAAAGGTCTCGGGGTCTTGTATGTCATGTTTCTTACGTCTGACTCGGGGTGTTCCTCAAGGTTCTCTCCTTGGGCCCTTACTCTTCTCTGTGTATATCAACGACCTTTCTGACTGTCTGATAGGCTGTGATACCCATTTGTATTCCGATGATGTACAACTTCATGTAAGCCGACCGTTACGTGAAATACATGAGTGTGTTAGAATCTGTAATAGGGATCTTGTGGAAATTGGCGAATGGGCTAAAGCGAATGGATTGGGGCTAAATCCTAAAAGTCGAAATGTTTGGCAATTTACAAGAAGGCTTTTAATGTTTGTGATCTCCCTAAGCTTACAATAAACAATCTTCCACTGGAATATGCTAAGGATACCACTAACCTGGGAATCCAATTTAATAATATCCTTGTCGCTTACTCAAAAACTCATTCCTCTTCATCTAATGCTTTTGGTCGCCAAAACATGTCTCATCCCGACTCTATTTTATGGTGTGGAAATATTTGGTATAAGTGACGCAAGCAGTATGCAAAGGCTAAAGGTGACATTTAACTCCATCGTAAGATATGTATTTAATCTTGGTCGTAGAGACCATATCTCGCACTTTGCTAAACAAATTCTTGGCCTAGATTTAGAGTCGTGGATCAGACTCCGTACTTTTTTACTAGTCCATAAGATTCTAACGACAAAAGAGCCTGACTATTTATTTCAAAATATACAACTTGCCAGCGTGTAAACCTGGCCTGCTCAGAAAAACACTTTTTCATTCAATCTGCCCGCTACTGGAATAACCTGCCGCATAACATTAAAACTATTGGGAACGCAATGCATTTTAAATCTCAGTTAACCAATCATCTCAAAAGACAAACATAGATTTTATAAACGTTTTAGAAAAGTTTAGTATTGTATTAGTTTTGTTAGGATTATATTTTAAGTATTTTATATTTCATACTTTTTTTTATATATTTTGTATTTTAATATCTCTTGTGATCTCTCTGTTTTTGTGACCTATGCACTAGTTTATAGTAATTTATAGTACTACTGTAGCATTGGGATAATACCGAAATAAAAATTAAATTAATTTATTCATGAAGAAAATGTATGAATAAATATTGTAGTTGGATCAATTTAAGTGAAGGAACTAACAGTAAAATTAGAGTATTTTAAGTGTTTAGAAAAAATTTATTTTTTATTTTCTTCATTTTTTAGTCAATATTAGAAGTGGGCGAATAGACAGAACAGAACAAAAGTCGAAGCAAATGAAAATGTATTTTGAAAAAATCTCAAAAATACTACTTTTTCAGCACTTAATTGCTCCCAGCTCTTGTATTTGTTTATAGATTTTGTTCATTGATATCTAATTTTCTTCGCAGAAGTGCGGTCCTTAAGTAGAAAAAATAAAAATAGTTTTTTTGAATTTATAAATATTTTTCCTAGGCGTTTAGAAACGAAATTTAATGCGTTTTCGAGCAAAAAATCGATTTGTTTTATATATTTTTTATTATTGTATACAAACTACTTAACCGATTCGCAAATAGAGTTGTAAGCGATTATTTACAATTCAATTGCCTTTCGATTCATATCTGGCTTGACTCCATTTGAGGATTACGAAGTGAGATATGGCTTCAAATGTAAGTGCACCTACCGGAAAAGTTAAAAATCCAAACTACACTTAAAAATAGGTTCAGTAAAAATGGGTCTTTTTGGCTGTAAACTAGTGTAATTAAGCAAGAAACAAATTGTGGGTATTTTGTGTAACCCTTCCGCATAATAACACATGCTGATTGAATGTGTGTCTCGTACATAGCACTCGACTAAGCACACAGCCTTCCCAGTGGGCTTTTCGATGGAGAAATTCCAAACGTTCGGCTTAAAGCATTCATCGGTGGTGTCATCCCATCTGGGGTTGGCACTACTAGTTCCATACAGGAAAAGTGAATTACATCTCCCTAGGGACTCGTCCATTAGACACTGATGCCGATAGAAACACGGTTAATGGTGTTCCCGGAATCGAGGTCTGATCGAACCTGTGATTTGGGAATCTCCGCCTAGTTGCTGGTGGCCATCCCAGACGCCTGGCTTGGGCTTTTGTTCCAAACAAAATTCCTGGCGCATTGACATAGGTGTTATCTCTGGCCATACCTCGTGGAATCGAACTTCCATTTTCGCACCGATCGAGCCTAGCCTAAGCGGAAGGTTTTGTTTGTATTAAATTATTATCAATCCTGACCTTTGAGCCAGCACAAACAAAAACTTTGATTTTGTGAAGATATATATATTTAGACTCACAAGCAAATCCATGAATTTAAGTTGATGTTATGTTATATATTTGTTAAGATTATACTGAAATGAGGTCTCTTCTAGTTTTATTGAAGCTTTACCTAGCGATGTCGTTAAATGCTACATTAATCCTTTGTCTGCAACTCGAGCTACAGTTTCCCAAAACCTCCAATCCATAAAATTGTTTTGGTAAAAGGCAAGCTTTTGCCATTATTTTTCTTGTTTGTGTGGGTGTGAACTGCTTTGTTAAATTCAGCTGCCTTATGAGTCCGTATGTTTTGCCAAGTGCTTTGTTTATTTGGTCCTCCCAAGTTAACGAACTGTAATAAGTAAATACTAAATAATCTGCTCTGTAAAAATATTCAATATCAACTTGATATCCGTGATATTCCTGTTGGTATTTAGTATATAGGTATGTATATACGAGTCTTTATATTCTATTTCAAAAATGTGTTAGTCTTTGATTAATAATCAAGCACTTCCATGATATTAAACGAACTGAACTGACTTCATTTTCGCTGGGCAACAGGTTAGGCTTACAAGCACGAATAAGCTGTTTGGTCCGGCTTAGAAGATTTTAGTCGTTAAGCTCTTACCGTTTAGTCTGTGCGTCAATGATAAATTTAAAATTTTTCAGGACAAGTCATTCCGTCGTTTTCTCAGCTTTTCCCTTCCGCCCCCTTTCCATCCCTCTCCATTATTTCCGAACCTAAAGTTTTTCATATCCCATTTCAATTGCTTGGCTGTTAACTTTCACTCCAAGCTGGCAAAACATTTCTCACCTCCAAGGCAAACGCACGGAAATAGTCAACTCTACTTTTAAGTTTCACCTAGCCAACTACTTACCGTTTTCATCCAATGCCATAAATGTCAATAGACCAAAAACCATTATGCAGAATACCCCAAGAAGCAGAAGCGGCGGTGGAAGCAAGTGCTATGTTGCAGCTGCTTTCGCAGCGCGGGCTAAACAATATTTCTCCATTACGAAACAATGGACATGGGGTGAGACTGCGTGGACAAGTAGCACCTTTTACTTGTGGCAACAGTTGAAACTTTTGCTTTTTATGTTAGCGCGTTGCAGTGTCTCAACTATCTCAAGTCGTTGCGGCAACTTTCGTTGCCTACTTTTGTGTGTGCGGCAACTTTTTGCTTTCGCTTATTGTCCAAGCTAAAAAAAAACACACACAAAAAAGAAACAGAATAAAACTTTGCCTGTTTGTTGTTAAATTGAATGCGACTGGCGTTTCCATAGTTGTATATATACAGGTGTGTGTCCAATTCGTGTTGCTGTCATCGTCCCAAAGTCCTTGAAGGTGCAAATTGTATAAAACAAATAAAGGAAAGAGTCCTTCTTGTTGTCCAAAGGAGAGAGAATTCTTTATAAGCTTTTACGCTTGAAGATTAATTCAAAAATCTGCTTATGAGATATTTATTGAAAATAATACTTAAGCTGCATTTAGAAGAAGGCTACATTTTGCAAATCGTCAGTGAGTCTCTTTAGAAATAGGTGACAAGTGTAAAGGCTTTAATAAGTTACAATCTTTTTTAAAAACGCCTGCACTATTGAAAATTGTCCCATTTTGTAGGCATTAATTTCACTGTGCAACACTAAAAACTTGATCGAGTCGAGACCCACAAAATCTGAGAGGGTATGATACAGTTGCGTAGATAGCTTTTTGCAATGGGGAGGGATGAAGTCTAAATTCAAGAATTTTTTTCAGGGGTCTTAAAAAATTTTATTTATTGTTATCGGTTATTAGTCTTAGAAAATTATCAAAAAAAAAATGTCCTTCAATTAATCGCAAATTATGAAGAACTATCATGATTAAAAGTGGCAGCGGTCATCTATGGTTTATTTTTAAATCTTTATCTTTAAATCAAAATTGTAAAATTTTAGGTAAATCACAAATGTCTAAAAAATGTCTTAAATGCCACAGACTGAGTGGTCGTTAAAAAGGTTGATTCAAACGGAATCCAACGAATCGAAACAAAACTTTTAAATCCTTAACCTCACAAAACTGGACCTAAGCCGGACACCCTCAGCTTGAAAAATGTTCGGTTCAAAGAACAACTTTAGTCATTTTTTTTTAGAACTTATGTTACTATCCCTATATATTGACCGGATACAAATAATCTCAGTCGGAGCATTATCACTTCAAAATCATATCCAAACTCGTCATATTTCAACTTCGAGAATGAAATAAAATTTAAGTCATGTATTTTAATGGCAAGAAATGTGATGTTAGATCTTCGTCTTAAAGTCCAATTACTTTTGTAAGCTGTTGTAGACATTTATGAATGATAACTTTAATGAATGATGTTTATTCGGGTATTGAATAAAGTTTTTTATAGATTCGTAAGCTGGACGTTCTCTTCTCAACAAAAATATATCTAATTTTGTATGAAAAATTGTGTCAACGATCTAAGAATCAAAATACCAAGCTTCGAACCTTAGGTTCCATAAGTAAATGAACCGGTCCGAGAACCGAACCTTAGTCTTTTCCATGGGTTGGTACCCCCGAACCGAACCATCTGAAGAAGGGTTTATCCAAAACTCACATCCAAACACACGAAAAAGTATCTGGCTGATGAAAACGACGAATTGCCACATTTTGGGCGCAAAAGCGAGCAATATTTCAAATATTTATCCCAACTCCGTATTCACAAGCGATTCTCAAAACACAGACCGCAAACCTAAAATTTTTCAACGAATGTGGTCAATGAAGTAAAATTTTTGCAAATAATACATGGGAATGGAGAGCGCTGCAAATTTTTTTATCTACGACGGTTGTCAAAAAGATTTTAAATGTATCTATCCACATTCCTTTCAAACAATAAACATTGAACCTGGATATGGCAATGCAGTTAAATCTAAAATAGGGGTAAATCGTCAGAATATTGTTATTTTTATACCCTTGTAGAGGGTATATTAAAATTGTCCAGATGTTTGTAACGCATAGAAGGAAGCGTCTCCGACCACATAAAGTATATATATTCTTGATCAGCATGACGAGCTGAGTTGATATAGCCATGTCCGTCTGTCCGTCCGTCTGTTTCTATTCTTATCTCCTCCGTCAGTTTAAAAGCTATCTTAACCAAACTTTGCACGAAGACTTTTGATACAAAACGCTGCACATTTATCGGAGCCGTCCGGATGGATGACTATAGCATATAGCTGCCATAGGAACTATTGGTCGAAAAAGTAGTCTTGGTTAGAAAAACTTTTTTGTCTTCAACTCAAACGTCCCAAAGCCTCGTATTTATAAGTTTTCTGTGCTGTTACATAACTCCACCAAGCTTGATGAAAATCGGACACCTATATAGTACAGCTGCCATACAAAATACAATTCTCAAAAAAAGTCTTAGTAGGAAAAACTTTGTTTTCAATGCTATCGCTCTCAAAATTGGTACTGATCAATACTATATGCTACCACACAATTTGATTCAAATCGGATGACTATAGCATATAGCTGCCATAGGAACGATCGGTTCAAGAGTAGTTCTAGTGAGAAAAACTTTTTTGTTTTCAATGTTAGCGTCTTTGACCTTCCCAGTTATGAATATTACCGATTTCCACACAATTTTGGGAAGTTTGATCAAAATCTGATGAATATATCGTATAGCTGCCATATAAGAATGGTCGAAGTAGTGGCGCCATCTATTGCTGAGTTTGGAAAGTAACCTTTCCGCTATTTTTATTTTTTATTTCATATATAACTTAAGAAGTTCTGCAAACTTAGTCATGAATTTAAATTTATGGATGGAAAGAAGTGTTTACTTTTAAATTCAACATCATTCAAAATAGAGCATTCGAACTACAAAGATAAAAAAAAAACTTATTCAGTGAAATCTAGGAAACGTAAGAACTTCTGATTTTACCAATAATCGTTAGGCAAAGATTTTAGAAAGACCAGTTGAGTTATGTGCTCATCGGTCATTCGGCTTCTGGTGCCAGAAACCACACCGTTCCGATGGCACGGAGCTTCCCGATATAATAAGTAGACATCGGATCTTACATATTTACATATTTGGAACCGCATGTCCGATTTAAGTTCTGATTGCACACATCTTATTTTTATTGAAAAACGATCTAAGTCCACTAAAAACCATTTTGCATAAATTGCATATTTGCATAAAAAAATATGCAAAATATGCAAAGTATGTAAAATAAGTAAAAAAACATATTTTTTTATGAAATGACATATTTCAGATACATTATAATCCTAATAGGCCAGGGTTAATGTGTTCTTTTTGTGATTCTGTGCTCACCATTTTCAGATTTTTTTGCAAATCCACTTTGAAAATCAACTTCATCAATTCAACTTTTAATTAATTAAAATGCCGAAAATAAGCGATAAAAAAACATGTTTGATTTAAAAATGGCTTAAAGATTGGAATCAAACTGTTTTCAAATACAAGAAGACAACGTTGTCTGTCTGGGATATAACTCTCTATTTTCTCTGTAACTGGTATCTATTGTCTCCATACATAAATGAAACCAACAAAAGTCGCAAAGGAATAAGAGTTACGCTCTCAAATGTTCTCACGACATTTCTGTTATTGTTGTTTCTGCATGGGTTTTTTGTTCTACACGCATACCTTATTTCAGTGAATGTGTGTCGTTTACTCTCTCTCGCGCTCTAAGCAAAAGCGCCTATTTAAAAATGTTGGCTGAGCGCCATACCTGAGATAGTTGTATGATGGGTGTGAGTGTGCATGCTGCAGGTGGGTTGTGTGTTTGCGGGTGTGTGTAGTGGGATGGAGAATGGGTGGGCGGGAAAGAGGGTGAATGGGGAGGTGAAGAGGGTGTGAAGAGGGAGTGAAGAGTGGACGAAGAGAGTGAAGAGGGGGGAACAGTGTGCTTAGAGTGAGGAACAGTGGAAGAGGGGGGAAGAGTGGAGGGTGCGTGGGAAGAGGGGGTGGGGTAAAAGAGGAAAACCAAATTTGAATTGAGTATTAATTGAAGAATGGCTGCCATGAGGTCAAATTGCCTCAACAAGGTGTGAAAGTTTTATAAAAAAAATATTGTCGCTCTAAATTTCGAAATTTCTGTGAAATGCACAATCCTCATATATTTACTAGAAATGGGCGCGGGACGGAAATATCCCTAGACCCAAAGTTAACAATGTAGTTGTGCGGGAGAGTATATTCTCAGCATCCACATGACAGGAAGGGATTAATATATAATTCTGGAGTTTCCGAGCGCCTATAAAATTTGCTGCGCTTTCGTTAATAGTCAAAAGAAAATTTCACAAATTTCGCAGATTTTGGTCTAAGCCTCTAATATACGCGTCTTCAATTGAAATCTATCCAACCTTCATAGTTATCTTAGGTCGTTTGAAAATTTTGCAAATTTCGCGATTTCCTTGACCATTTGATCTACTCCTCCTATTTACCCGCCGGTTTACCCTTCTTCATGATAATCTAAATTCAAATGAGAATTTTTGAAATTCGCGATTTTTTTGGACCATTTGTTCCACATCTTTATTTACCCGTGTACTCTAGCCGTCCATAAAATCTTTATATAAGTCTGAAATTAATGAACAATTTAGAAATTTCCCAATATTTTGGAACTTTCAAGGCACACCTTTCATTTGCTCGGTCTACAACTCCCATTTAACCGTCTATATATGCCATCTATATATTTTTAATAATAATCTAAGCTCAAGAAAAAGAATTTTTGCAAATTTCTAAATTTTTACATATACATTTTTTATACAATTACATATTTTACATATTTAGTGCATATTTTGCATATTTGTTTACATATTTTACATATGTAAAATATGTAAAATTTGCATATATTGAATATGCAGTTTCCAATGGAAAGTGGGTTGTTTAATTAGTATAAATCCAAATTTTCACCTCAATCAACCTTCATTTAAAAAAGTACATAAAATCCGATGTCTAATAATAAGATATAACAATGCCAAGTGAGAAAGCACTGGCAATGTGTCATTCTTTTCCATCCACAACTTAATAGGGTCCCGTGTTCCAGCGTAAACAACTGTAAACTAAAATTCCCACAAATTCAAAGACAATTTCATTTATACATACATATTTAAACGTACAAAAGGTCTAAAATTTGATGTCGCACACTTTTCTTTGAAGGGAGAACAACATGCGTGCAGCATGACGATAGTCGACTTTCTGCAAGCATGTTGTTCTTCCTTCCAAATCCAGTGTGCGACGTCAGAGCGGTGTCAAATTTTAGAGCTTTTGTTCGTGAAATTGCTACGATGACGATACGAGCCGTGTGCAGACGGCCTAACACTAACAGTTTCTAAAGATGGGTTACATTTCAGCCAAGCATTTCTATGCTTTGTTTTTAAGGGCGCCTTTAAGCTGCCAAAGGTAAACCAAAATTAGGTCAATTGTCTATTTAGACCTGTGTTGCCAACTTTTGCCGAGCAAAAAAATCCGTTTTCGGCGAGACTGAGAGGAACAAAAAGCTGTATTTTTCGACAAAAAAGCTGGAAAAAAGCGCATGTCGTTTCTTATTATTTATGCAATTATATAATTAATATCGACCGAAGCTGAATTGCGTTCGATTTACTTTTCAGAAAGTAATAAAATTGAGAACATGCCTGACTATAATTTTAATTAAATTTCTTAATTTCAGTTTCACTAATATCCAAAATCTTATACATTATATTGAGTTGAGCGTGCTCACCTCCATTAGATTTCCGAGTTTTGATTTTTGTATATTAACCTGACTGAAGACACGCTCAACTTCAGCGTTGGACCATGACAAGAGCAACATCTAAGTCGCAAACGAGGCTAACTCAAAAAGTCTTTCATTACCTCCAGAGGTCCTTGGAAGCGTTTACTTTACTCCAAAACTTTAGTTTCATCGTAATTTTCCAATACCTTTTACGAAAAATACTTTCAAAATGGTAACAATTACTACCGATTTGCTTATAAGATTTGCAAATGACTCCAAATTATAAAAGCTGGAATTCCCGCTTCCCGCTGTTTCTTAATTTTTCCCGCAATACGGTTTTTAAAAAGCCAGAAATGACGGGAAAAAAGCTGATTTGGCAACACTGATTTAGACAGCCTGGGGTGCTTCGTTGGGCTGAACAGATTTAGACGCCAAGCAAACAAGGTAAAGATAAAAACAAAAAAAAGAAGAATAATAAACGAACAATTTCAGGCTTGGCCACCAAGTACAGAAGCAGCGACAGCGCTGTGTTCCAACTTGGTGAACCGGATTAACTGCGGTGTGTACGTTCTATCGACTGCTAGTGAGCAGCTGCCTCCTCATGCCAGCAGTGCTAGAACTGGTTGGGAATTATATGGCAGCCTAACAGCAAAAATCGGGCGTGGCGCACCAGTAGTATGTGTGGCTGCTGGTGCGGGAGGTTGTGGGTTCGATCCCGCCTCGGACCATCTAATAAAAAAAGTATTTTCTTTCTTTAGGGCGGTATCCACGGGTCGCCAAAAAATTTCTTGTGAAAAGGTTGATATTCCGCATATTCTTAACAGAGTCTGCTAAGCCTATGTTAACAACACGATAACACAATTTACTCTGCCGATAAACGTTTCAAAGAAACCTTGCGCTGCTCTGGCGCTGTTAAATATGCCCGCGAACTTATAAACAACAACACATTGCAGGATTATGAATATAACATATTTAATGTGCTATTTTAATATATTTTTATTATTAAATGAATTTAATAATAAATTAATTGTTATCATTATGACAATTCGATGTAGTCCCGAGCAGCGGCACTTAACGAACACCTCGCACTTGGCTGCCATGGCAAAGATTTCGTTCATATTGATTGGAAAGTAATTCCGTAAAGTTGGTCAGGTCATGATGATCTTCTGGATGTACTGCTGTAGCCTGTGTGACTTGGCGGCTCCGCTGAACTCTAAAATAGTAATGGGCAGCGGTCCCTGGGTGGTCACATAGCACTTGGCCACGTAGTCGGGGCCCTGTCAGGGAAACGTTAGGAAATGGAATTGATTTATAAAGCTGAAGTTTGGTTCGCCCATTTCTTACCTTGATAAAATTGGCATTGATGTAGGGCACATCCTCATTGCCCGATCCGCTTTTGCTCGGTCACCTTCAGGGGGTCATTTTAGGCTGCACTATCCGCTATACTACCGCTTGATAGGAGGCCAGCAGTTCGCTGTCCACTGAACTGGGAGCGGGCATTTGGTTTGTGGCCGTTTTACTGTCGCGATCATTGAGCACCGGCAGCTGTTCAATGATTTTCCTTTTGGTCTGGTAGCTGTGATCGAAGACATAGTTTAGGCGAATCAAATCAAACTGATTGAGGGGACTGGAGTGTGAAGTGTTTCAATGCTGGCCAAATAGATTTTAAGCTCCTCGCTTGTGGTTTGTGGTGACAGGAGATGCCACATGATGTTGCAGACCGTGCTCCGGTCCGCCGGTGTTCTCTGGCGGGTTTCCGAGTGTTTCTTATCCGCCAAGTCCCGCACCTCGCTCCTCACTTTCATGGCGTTTATTAAATTCAGCTTGCCCGCCATAGAAAGTGCCATTAGGCGACGCTTTCTGCAGGATTCTTTTTTTTCATTTTTCATTTTCAATTTGGCCATTCAATTTCGCAGCACAAATTAGAATAAAAACCTATTTTGTTCACGTCACGGCAAAAAAGAGGCGTTAACAGCACTTAAAGCACTTAACAGAGATTGAACAAGACGTAGTGGTAAACGTAAGAATTTCTCGCGATTGGTAGAAACCGAATTTAAAACGGCCACACACAAAAATTCCTTAGCAGTTTTTTTTATATGGAGTTTTTCATTTCGCGGCCGATTTCGTAGCCATGGACAGCGCCCTTTTAGAAAAAATCTTTTACACCAACTACTGCCGACAGCTGGGAAGTAACTAGCCATGAAAAAGGAAAAGTTCTCAAACTATTGCCGTTCGGATTCGGCGTTAAACTGTAGGATCCCTTTCTCTTGTGCGAAAAATTATAAGCACACACGCCAAGAGGTTGAGAGAAACTTGGCCTGGCCCACTGTGGTGTTGCTGTTGAGCCAATTTTACATTTTCAACAGCAAAAATTGACAGAAGCCTCTGTGTGTGACTAACGACTAACTGTATTAATAGTGAGAGTTTTTTCCCACTGCTGCAATGAACAAAAAAATATTTTTATTTTGTGTAATTGTTTCTGTGCCATTCCCTAACGGAGATTCGAACTCAGGCCAAACGTGGTACCCAGCCACTAATTCTCATACCTAGTGCCACATCTTAACCAACTGAGCCATTGTCGCTATCAAAGCGAGGTCGTCAAAGGTGAAATTTAAGTTTCAACAATGAATTATAGAAATTTAATGTAAAATCTTAGCCTACTTGGGCTGCACCACATTTGCGTGCTTGCGTTAAGGTGGCACATTGTGGAAAAGGAAACCCATACCCATACCACACTCTCCTTCTTTTTATGAAATGAATCTAAGCGTTCAAAAACACTCGAAATATATCAATAACAATAAGTACTCTGTGATGTTGTATTAACACGATTAATCAACAAAATGCGCAATTTGTCAAAGGATGACACTGGAATTTGTGGATTAACAAAATTTTACGTCTGAATGCCTATTTCCAGAAAAATTAAAAATGTATGTCACGAAATTGCCAGTTATTTATGTTAAGTGGATTGTAAGCTATAGTGGGACCACAAAGTGTTAAAAAACCCTAAAAAAATACCAAAACCGGCAGCCAAATGGTGGGTAAATACTGATTTGTCAGCCGCTTGAATTCAAAATGTTTTATCAAATTAAAGTTCAATCAATTTTAAAATCACCTAACAGCTTTCAAAGTTATATTCGTGATCCTTGGTAGAGAAAGTCTTGAGGCACTTAAAATTAAAAAATATGGAAAACTAATGAAAAAGAGTGCTATTTAAATTTAAATTAATTTGGTTTATTTTCCATCTTAGAGCTTCAAGTAATTAATTACTTATTTTTATAACACTAATCACAACGATTCACAATTTCTTAACATTTAGTTTAGTTACTAACAATGGTTTTGCAAACAAAGAAATTATAATCAGTTCGGTTACATATGGTCACGATACAGAAACATTATGTAACATTACATATACATTTAAATTAAGTTATACTCAGAAAAAAATGGCATTCTAAAAGGCACAAATTTCTTAATTTTATACCCATTCCGTTCTCAACTTTTACGTTCTTAAAACAAGACCACGTTCTCAAAAATATACCATACGTTCTAAATTGACGAACTAATTCAGAAAACTCGTTCTTAAATTGTGTCTTGAAATATGTCCGACGCTTTCGTCATGATGATAATTGCTAAAAATAATATATTGAAAGTTAATCATGAATTATGTTATATTATTACCAAAAAAAAAGTGGTTAAGGATATAATTTAAGTATCTAAATTAAAATATAAAAAAAAAAAGTGTGCCCCTAGGAGTGACTTGAACCCACGACCTTCAACATTTAGAGGACACCTCTCATCCTGTACACCACGCCGCTCGTTGCTGGTGCTGTGTCCAAGGGACCTATAAGCGCAAAGTGATTTTGCCTGCTGTGCTTTAAGTACAATCTAAGCGCAACCATTCGCGTGTGAGTAATAGCCGCCTGAGCTAAAGGGTTGTCGCCGTCCGTGTGTATTCAGTTCAGTAATGCAATGTTTGATTCAAATCGGATGACTATAGCATATAGCTGCCATAGGAACGATCGGTTCAAAAAGTAGTTCTAGGGAGAAAAACTTTTTAGTTTTTAATGGTAGCGTCTTTAAGCTTCCCAGTTATGAATATTATCGATTTCCACACAATTTTGACGAGTTTGATCCAAGTCTGATAAATATATCGTATAGCTGCCATATAACAAACTGGCAAGCAAATGGTCAAAGTAGTGACGCCATCTATTGGTGAGTTTGGGAAATATCACAGCTAAGAATGTTCGACGAAAATCATATAAAACCTCAAATAATTTAAACCAATAAAAACTTTTTGTTTGCGCTATTTGCATTTATTTGCTGAAAATCATTATTAGGTTTTTAACTAGATTTAAGTACGTTTCAAGTAACATCAAGAACATTCTGCCAATTCCAACTGAACGGCAAGAAAACTTGAATTTCTGTAATACCAGCGGATCTTTTGAGTGATTTGTAAAACAACGGAGGAAAAAATCTCTGCATATTTTAATTACATATACAAAGCGCTTTGTTATAGCTTCTTTACTTACCACACGATAATTTGGTTATAACAACATATCTTATTGTAGGATTTTTGGTTATTATTATTGTACGGTAAGCGCTTCATAAAGAGCGGGAAAAAATAAGTACCGAATATTGTGCTCTTCAGTTTTTCACAGGGATGTGATAAACCTAACCGCAAACCTACCCGAAAGCCGAACCAGCGTTCTTTTGAAAATACTGAACCGAAAACCACAAAGAAAAACTCTTCACTTCTGTTCAGTTCACTGACGTTTTTTAAGAAGCAATGATACTTGTACTTCCGAAAATGATACTTGTATAATTGGGAATTTTAATCGATTCCCTTATATTCGATATATCCAAGTTTCGGTTAAATTTAGTTTCGAAATGATCCTTAGCGAGGCCGGATTGATCAAATCATTAAGAATGAATTGTCTAGCATATTGAAACATGTGATCCCGTACATCTCCTGTAATTACCCATCGACTTCTTTGGAAGTTGCTAATGGATTTGAGTGGGATCACATTTCGTCTACGGGACGATTCTATCAATATTCTGTAGTGCTTCTTCAGCTTAATCCAACCAGAGCCAGGAGCCACCAACTCTTCAATATTCTGGGAAAAGTCTAATTTTGTTGCCTTGTGTATTTAGTGTTTGTAAGTAGCACGGTATTCTATTCGTTCCTGTTTGCATGCAATAAGAAACTTTGTCGGACCACAAATTTAAAATATAATTTTAGCTAAAATCCCACGTCTAGTGATAAAACAGTGTTCTAGCATTCCAGAATTTTTGCAGAGCGACACATTTGGTACCTGCTTTTGGGAGCACTCTACAGTTTTGTAACAGAGACCAGCTGTTTAGACAAATTGTGTTTTTAGCTAGTTGAACCTAATACCCTGCCTATACGTACATATTTCACTTCCTACTTAATTCGCCTTATGCATAATTTAGTATTTCATTCATTTTGTTACCCAAAACAATCAATATATCATGTCAAATGCTACCCATTTTAGTTTTTACAATTTTCTCTCATTTTAGTGGCCAATTACGTTTAGCGGCCATATAAATCGCAGTCATTACATTTAACGGCTTAATTCCTGGCAAAACAACAACCAACCAATAATGACCCTGGCACATACCCACCCACAACATACACGACACATGACAACTTTGAACCGCAGAAATCGTTTGGCATCTGAAAACTGACGACGACAACAATGGCAAAAGTCCATTGCACTATCATTAAATATTTATTCAATTTAAATTTACCAATTAACTTGGACTAGTCGGTGCATTGAGTTCAGTTCCCACATAAATATGACAACCATTTTTCAAAAACAGCACGGAAAATGTGTAAAAGAACTAAACGTTGACAGCGTTTAGTGGAGTGAACACGCAGTGAGGGACAGTACCAAAGTTAAGCAAGTAAAGCGACTGGAGAAATACCCATTACTGAAATCTATGCAGGTATTTGTACTGTAAGCAGACCGTAAAATGAAGCAGGGGATGGAATCGTGTCAAGAATTGGTTGGACACCTACGAAATGCTACGAGCAGACATATTTTGAGTTTATTAGTATAGAGTGTTTGGTTTGATGTACACAGCAGACGTCGTCTTGCTTGCTTTTACACGCGGACAGTATCTGCAGTCAAATTTTCTCTTCGACTTTAAATGACTTCTAGTTTGTATCCATGCGAGTCGCTGGATGTGTGTGCAACCCTCAGACTGGGTAACTCTGCTGCAAAGATACAGACTTCTTATTTGGCTCTTTTGATTTTTCGATTAGACTAAAAATCCTCGAGAAAAAAAATCACATTTACATTTTTTATTTATAGTATGCAAATACATTTCATGTGTGAAAAATACCTCGATGTGACACTTTGATATGAAAATATTGATAATACTTAGTGATATATGACTTTGGTCCTGATATTTGCACTTTTTTTCTTCATTTCTGTGCACAAATTGTCAACGTTCATTTAACTGCTCTTGGGTGCAATTATTTGCTTTAGCCCCATATACCCACCGGTGCTACCCTCTGTGTGCGTATCCTGCGTATAAAAAGCATTTTGAATAATAAATACATAATTCCTAGATACAAAAGCGCGTGCCATAAATATTGTATGATAAATTATAGAAAAGCTATTAGGCCAACAAACGACGAACCAGAGACTCCGGATCCCCTCCAGTGCAAGTTGAAAATGTGTAGGCGCACCCATTAAATGGGAGTGGCAAAGCTCTGCGTTTGACATTTTTCAAATGAGGTTACCCCGCCTGAATGTGTGTGTGTTTGGTATGGTGCTGCCTCTGCCTCTATTTATTTATGTAAATTTGAGTAAATTACTATGAAAATATTTACGGCAAATAGAGCATTTTAAATTTTTAAAATTTAAGTAGACCTAGGCGGCAAGCTTTAGGCTTGACTCTTAAGTGAGGGACATGGAAATGGGAATGCAATGCAACGAATGGTGCAAGGTTGAGTAGGGGGAGGTTGGCCACAAGCTGTGCACGTAGTTTTGAAAAGAACTTTAGGAAAAGTTACAACTTTCACATTTAACACAAATGTAAACGAGTAACCGGAAACGGAAGTCAACACACGATGAAACCCAAATGGCATTGACGAGAGAAAAACTACTGCAAATGGTGCAAGAAAGAAAGGAGAGCTGAAGGGAAGAAAGCCGAAGGTTGAAGACTCTAAGAAAATGAAGAGCAGCAATGCTGAGATTTAAATATTTAAGGCGTTATTGAATTATTGAATTCACATTTTGAACGATAATGCCCTTAAAATGTTAGCGGACTGAAACTTTGGAATTAAAATGGCTTTCACTAAACGCCCCATTTCAAAGTATTGAAAAGTGCTTCGTTGAATGCAAACAATTTTTTTTTTAGAGAAATGAATTGATTCTAGATCCTATTTTTTAATGTGAGGTACAAATTTCTTATAATCGGTAATATTGTTGTCTTCGAAAAGATCTTCCGACCCCAGCTACACAGTTGAAAACAAACTGTTCTGAAAATTAGTTGCCTTAAACTCAAAATAAGAACTAGAGCCCAGCACGAGTAGAGTTTAAAAGCAGTTCATGCTTCATTCTGATCTGTTAACCAACCAACCAAAAATTCACGAAGTGACTTTAGCATAAATAAAAATTGGTATGCTTCTGAGCCGATACTTTCCTTAAGTGGTACACGTTACTCTATTTCCAGTTACTACTTTTGACTTTCCCGGTCGTTCCGAGATATCAAATCGTTCACCGGTGATGGTGGAAGACCACTCGCAGGAAATTTACTACTTAGACTGCCATGAACAATAACTCAAAAATAAACAGAACAACTCTTCATCAACTATGTCGGGCTCCAAGACCAAATTCTCCCGATGCTAGGCGAGATTATCAAACGGCCAATCGTCTTTAAAGGATCTGTGTCCCATAACTGGTGAATAAGTTGAACGGGCAATATCTATGGCAAAGTCAAATAAATCTCCCGGAGAAAACCGTATTCCAGTCGAATTCATTCCAGGAGCACCTGATTTTTTTATACAGCTACTTACAAATCAATACAACCGGCTATTTATGCGCTTGTTGAGGGTATATTAAAATTGTCCGAATGCTTGTAACGTATAGAATGAAGAATCATCGACCACACAAAGTATATATATTCTTGATCAGCATGATGAGCTGAGTTGATATAGCCATGTCCGTCTGTCCGTCTGTTTCTATGCTATCTCTTCCGCCGGTTTTAAAGCTATCTTATCCAAACTTTGCACGAAGTCTTTTTGTTCAAATACGCTGCACATTTGTCGGAGCCGGCCGGTTTGGATGACTATAGCATATAGCTGCCATTGGAACGATCGGTCGAAAAACTAGGCTTAGTGAGAAAAACTTTTTTGTTTTTAATGCACCCGCCCCCAAAACCTCGTATTGATCAGTTTTCTATGTTTTCACAAAATTCCACCAAGTTTAATAAAAATCGGAGAACTATATAGTATAGCTGTCATAGAAAAGTTATGTCTAAAAAAAAGTCTTAGTAGGAAAAACTTTTTGTCTTCTATGCTATCGCTCCCAAATATCTATCAATATTTTATGCTACCACATAATTCTGTCAAGTTTGATCCATTTTGGATGACTATAGCATATATCTGCCATAGGAACGATCGGTCGAAAAAGTAGTTCTAGTGAGAGAAACTTTTTTGTTTTCAATGGTAGCGTATTTTTACTCTCCAGATATGAATATTATCGGTTTCCATACAATTTTGGGAAGTTTGGTCAAAATCTGATGAAAATATCGTATAGTTCCCATATAACAAATCTACAACCAAATGGTCAAAGTAGTGGCGCCATCTATTTCTGAGTTTGGAAAATAACTCAGCTCAGACGAAAATCATTTAGAACCTTAATTTATATCAATTATACAAGCTACAAGCGTGAATAATCTTTGGTCGAGCCGAAGTGAGCTTTCCTATATTTTCACATCTAAAATCATCCCTACAAGCTTGAAAAGTGGCATTATTTCTCTTTTTTTTTTGAAAAAGATAATGCCAACGACGCTGCGAACTACCGAGGAATCTTCTGCATAAACGCAATATCAAAAATATTTGCATCTGTGCTTCTTTCCCGTCTGGCCGCAAATCTATACCTATGTTTTGTGGATTTTAAAGCTGCCTTTGATACAGAAAAAGCCTTATATCTATATACATAAATCAAAATCGTGTGTGTTACACGACTTATATCTCAAGAACGGCTGGAAGGATTTTTAAGATACTTGATATGTTGGATTTTTTTCCGCCCCGAATAGCAGAATATTAATTAAAAACTCCACAAAAATTGCGAAAATTTGCAAAATTTTTATAATAAGATTTAATAGTTGACAATTGTCGAAGGGTAAATAGGAGGCCAATCGGTCCAAAAAAAATTTATGAGTTTAGATTGTCAAAAAGACGGCAAAATATTCGGCTAAGGTGTACATTGAACATTTCAAATCTCGAAATTTGCAAAATTCATACATGAGTTTAAATAGACATGAAGACGGTTAAATAGATAGGTAAAAAGACGTGTAAAAAGGAGGTGTATAGGTAAATTAAACGGTCTCAAATATCGCGAAATTTTCAAAACTGTATAATGAGTTTTGATACTTAAGAAAACGTGTAAATAGACGGATGGTAATGTTCAAAAGTTCTTAAAAATGGTGAATAGATAGATGCTGAAGATCGAAGGGTAAAATAATCGCCAGATTTGGTAAATTTTGCAGCAGTGTGCGATGGTTCACAGCTCTCCTACTGGCTTAAAAACAGCACTGGAGTCACACTGGGGTGTCTTTTAAGCCGTCTTTTGAAGATATCGCCAGCTCGATAAGGGGTGGAATTTCTAATGTACGTAGGTGACCTTATCTTGTTGGCTGATTCACCACGGATGGTGCAAAACATGCTGGATGATCTTAACTCCTACTGCTGCTTATGGGGGCAAACTGTCAACTGGTATCTGATCACATCCGAAATCGAACGAGTTAAATCTTTTACAGACTTGGGAGATACCGTCACGTCCACGATGTCATTTAAAACTCATCTTCAGCTGAAACTTCATGATGCTATCAAGGCAACTGCACCTGGAATACGCTACTGGGCAAACAAAATGTACTACCAATTGTGAAAAATAGAATATTTGAAGCCACTGCCCGGTCAATCATGCTCTATGCTGCACAGGTTTGGGGCTTCCTTGAATATGTGAAGAAGTGGAGAAGCTTTTTCAAACTTCCCTCCGAACTATGTTCTATTTGTAGAAACTGGTCCTGGATTACATTTCTCTTACGTGAGAAAGATTTTTCAAATGCCTGAAACCCATTAAGCTTCTGTTGTGGGCAAATCACTGCCGTTGAGTCGATTCCAGTGCTTTGAAACATGGAGAAATCTTGCAGAACAACATAATGTAAAATTGAAGTACGTGAATAATCCGAGTACGTGGGAGAGAACTCATCGACTATTTTTGAAAGGAATTGTTAAAAAATCTCACTCTGATTTTATCTAGCAAGCTAGGCGCAGGTCGACGAAGATAATATACAGACAACTAAGCTACTCATTGGGGAAAAAACCACTGTTTTCACGACAACAACAGCCTTAGCCTAACGTCATTTGTATTCAAAGCTAGATATGAAATGCTAGACCTACGTTTCCGCCCTTATGTCAACGACATGGAAGTCTTCTGGACCCTCTGCAATTTAAACGCTTAAGAGACACGTTTCACTTTATTCCAGTTTGCCCAATTTTACAAGAAATTAGAAAGGTGTGTTGGCAGCAACTAGAATTAAGCCAACAACGAACCATTGAAATTTTAAACGGAGAAAATTGGAGTAGTCTTTTCAAATATCTAGTAGAAGTTTCAACATATAGGAATCGTATAATGTCAAAAGATTTTTAGTATATTCCTACACCCAGAGAGAACGAATCGGCGAGACTTCAATTTAGATTTTTTTCTTCTTGATTTTTTTAAAACGAAAACTGCTTGCTTACGAGAAGACAATTGATCTCGACTTCGAACTTGCGAGCAATTGAATTGCGGGGAGTCATAAGCAAAGAGCGCTAGCAAAAAATGAGAACGATTCTCGCTCTTGCTCTCAGCGTCGTCGACGCTTACTTTCAAGATAATCTATGCTTGAAATCGAGACTTTCCTTGCTTACAACCAAGAAGATGTCTGCTTGAAATGGTGTCTTTCTATGTTTACTATTAAGAAGATCTATGATCGAAGAACCAAGGAGATCGATGCTTGAAGTCGAGACTTTTCAAGCTTATTTTCAAGAAAATCTATTCTTGAAATCGAGACAACCAAGAAGATCTATGCTTGATATGAAGCCGACTTAATTTATAACCAAGAATTTTTAATCTTAAAAATTCAAGCTTGATTTCAGTATTTTTGGCTTAGATCCAACTCTTACCGTACTTTTGACATCAAAACAGCTTGATATCGGCTTGGTTTTTTCTCTGAGTATAAATTGCATATATAAACAAATTGTCTGTATATGGGGTTTAGTGACCTGTTTTGAATTTAGTCAAAGTTTGCATCTGGCTGGCTCAAGGCCTATGTTGGAGTATATTTTTATATAATCAACACAAATCAACAGACAAATTGGCAGCAAATTGTCTTACCCCTCTACCGCATACAGCGCTATACATATATGGCTTTTCATTTTTAATGAATTTTGCATAGTTAAAACGGTACTTAAGCGAAGTCGATTGTTATCGGTCATTCATTTTGCACTATTTTCCATTCGAATACCATGCTAAAAATTTTTTTGTGTTGCTTTATTTTGTTTCTATGAGTTTTGTTCAAGCGTCTCACGCGGGTGGACGAAAGTTCATTTTGTTCAATTTCGAATTAAACTTGTACAACAAAAACCATTGTTTTTTGTTGAAGAATAATTTTTTTACAAAAGAAAAAATTGTTTTCTTTCATAAAATCATATAATTTGACTGTGAGGTAAGCATTATTATATATACTATTTCTTGCAAAAATGGTTGAAGCCATATATGACATCTATATACATATGAAATTTAATTTCCTAGAAATGAATGTACAATCATTTTACGGTAATGTACAATACGTTATCGAAATCGATGATCAGCTTCAAAGCGATGACGACTACACTGTTTTGTCAAAACGATTGTTCATTCCGTTCCTACACATTTTGTGAGTTAACTGTTTCACCAGCTTTCACACAGAGTAAGCTATATGCATAGAGAGCCATATATGGCATCATTTTTATACTCTGTACCGAAGGTACATAGAGTATATTAAGTTTGTGCAAAAGTATGTAACAGGGAGAAGGAAGCTTCTCCGACCCTATAAAGTATATATAGCCATGTCCGTCTGTCCGTCTTTCTGTCCGTATGAACGAAGAGATCTCAGAGATGGTAAGAGATAGAGGTTTGACATGTATGGGACACATATTTCTTATACTTGCAGGCAGATCAAGTTTATTTTCAATTTTTGCCACGCCCCCTCCCGCCCCCGCAATATCTTCTACATATTTATCCTATATATATATGTATCTCCTACAGTTTTGGAGATAGATCGTTCGTTTCTTCCTTGTAAACAAAATTATTTATCGATTTGCTGAAGGAATGATAAAGATCGGATGGAACGATACTCAAGTTATGGGCAAAAAACGGCCAGTTAACACCACCCACCCCCCACCAACAATCACAGCACCATACCCTAACCGTTCAGCACAGGCAATCTTAGTGCGAGAGAGAAAGAGAGAGAGAGAAACTTAGAGAGCGCACCGCGTTGTGCGCGGGGTGTTAACTGGCCGTTTTACTCCTGAGCAAATGCGAGTGTAAGGTTACAAAGTATGTTATAGTCGGGCTTGACCGACTTTCTTTCTAGTTTATTTCCTAAACTATAAAATAAAAAAATAAAAAATTTCTGCAAATATCTATTATACAGCCATGCTCCCACGTTTACTTTCGCAAATCTTTTACGATTTCAAACCGGTTTTTGTACCAAATTTGGACTCAAAATCGTAAAATTTGTACGAAAGCGAAAATGGGAGCATGGCTGATAATATCCCAAATAAACACATATTTCCACAAAAAATTTGTTTCCGTTATTGGAAAGATGTTTATGCAACAGAGGGTTAAATATAGTTATCGCAGCCGCTCACGGCTTTAAGCCAAATCTGACTAATGTTATTTTATTCTAGCCTGTGTAACCCTACCATAGTCACAACATCAGAACGATCCGGTCTCTCGCGACGAGCGTGGAATCCGGATATGAGTATGAGTATGAGTGTGTGGCTATAGGGATTTTAGGTCACCTACAATGTACATTTTAAAACCAAATTATGTGAATAAAATAAACCACTACTACTATTCTTCTTCTCCAGAATCATGTCTTTTTCTTAAAGATGCTTAGAACTGGAAACCCTAAACTTGGAAACTGAAACATTAAACTTAAGTAGACCATTTAGTAAAACTATTTATTTTCGGTATTTCTCGTTCGAGTATATCTTAACAGTAGCACATCTTGAACTTGCTTTATTTCTAAAATACCCTTTCCTTTTATTGCTGAACCAAATGCAAATGCTCTCGTCAAGTGTGTTGTCTTGTTTCGTCTTGTTACCAGCTTCTTTCTTTCAATCAGATAAATTAAATATTCTTGTCAACTGCAGTCAGTGAGTCAGTTGCAAATGTTGCCTTAACTATTTCAAATATTTGCACCGCACTTCATAGATTTTAGGCTTTTAAATAATAAAATACAAAGAAAAGTACGAAACTTCCTACTTCGTCTTCTTCTCCGGCATCCACTTTTGGGTTTCGACTGAGCAAAGTGTCACTTTTTTTCGTTTCAGTCGCAAAGTGCTCTTGTGGAAATGTGTAAATGTGTCGGTGCTCTATAAAACATTTGCTTTTGAAGTACGTACTTAAATTGCATACAAGCAGAAGCAATGTGAATTGTACAGAGATCTATACAAACTGTTGGTTGAGTTGTTAAATAAGTTGCCAGAACGTGTGAATGAGTGTTTAAATATGTGCCGAATTTTATGTGGAGAAAATGTCTGGGAGGAAATTGACAAATGGAAGAGGACTTTTAAGAAATGAAGGCAAACTGAAAGAAGTAAAAAGTCGAATTTCTGTTTAACCATCAAGCTCCACCTAGCCTTACCTTTTGTCCATTCCTGATTAATATCATCACAAAACGAGCCATTAATTTCTTTGGCTACGATAGGCCATCAAAAATTATGACGAAAATATTTGTGTAAATCACGTTATTATGACATTAACAAAATACCACTAAATGTGTGTGTGTGTTCCATGTGGCACTTTCATTAACGATCAACCCACCAGAAAACAAGATGATTTGATACGACCAAAAAGGCAATTAGTACAAACCCTCGCCCCCTTCCCAATCCCATTTCAGGCCATCAAATTGCATTAAGCCATAAAAAAGGCGCATGTTTATTTTAATTAAAAAGGAAAATAAAACCAAATGCCTTTTGTTGACATAAAAATTAACCAAGCAAGAAAATGATAAAAATAAATATAAACCAAGTGAAACCCTTTACAAAGGAAGAAGATATACAAGCAATTGCAAGCCCCGTCGGAGGTCAACTCACAATTAGCTGCCGAATATCAATACAAAGCAACATGGGGCCAAACTTCTTTGAATTTGCGCAGAGGTTCTCCGAGACTATAACAATTTCTCGCATTATTTCCGCTAAATTAATGCCGATTGTGGCTGGACCGGCCTGGTTAGCGACATAGCGACGCCAAGCTGACCAAAGCCAAAAATTTGTAACCATGGAATCAAACGCTGAAATTTGAGTAAAATTAAAGACAGATTCGGAATAGTCTTTTAATTTCAAAAAGAGTTTGAAATAAAGGAACTAGACAATTTCTTTTTTTTGCTTACCTCAAATATTTTCTTACCTTACTTTACATACTTTTGTTGCTTTTCGAAATAATGTTGGAGTCTATATATTCTAGTCTGTAAAAAATGTATGTTTGTCTAGGAAGATGGTCAACTGTACAGCTGTTTCAAGAACCTCCCGATTCTAACATCAGCAGGCTTTGCCTATCTTCTGCAAATCAGCAGAGGCCATCCCACACCAGCATTGCTATGACTGTTTGGAAAAGATCCAAAGGCAACACAACAACTTAATCTTGATCAATAAAAATGACTTCCAAATTTTTTATAAATTTTGTGTCAATATATCAATATTAAATATAAACTACATAGCACACAAAATTACTCTATCTTTTCGCTAGTTTTTGATCTAAATTTGCTCACTTTAATCTGATAGCCATTCCACTGTTCCACGAATACCCGCTGTGCTCACAGTAACTACACAGCCTGGCCAAGTATTTTACTTAAATTTCTTTCTCTATTTTTTGTATTTTTTGGTATCTTGTTCGTTTTGTTTTTGTTCTTTGTTATATGTCGTACGATGGCGTCGACTGTCGTGTTGCGTGTCCTTTTCCTCTTCTGCAAGTGTCGTCGAATTAAAATTCATGGCAGCGCATTTAACTCGGCTGCTCAACGAAAATAAGTATTAAAAAAAAAAAGACCAACGCGCCCAAAAACTGCGTTGGTATAGAATGGGGAGGGTCATGGGTCAGCTCTACAGTTCGGCGTGCATATAATTTCTGTTATTTATAGCTGACCATAAAAAACGAGGTCAGATGCGTGGCCGTCGACGACTTTTTGCCTTAATTAAAGTCGTTAAATTGCATATAGTGTGAGGTGAGTATCAAATCAAATTAATGGACCATCTAGGTGGATAATGAGCAACTCATGGATTTAAATGACGGTCGAGCAACAAAAATAAAAGAAAGGGATCAGAAAAAAGAAAGGAAAGGCGCTTTAATAATGGTACAAATTTGCCAATAATTTAAAATATTTTTCAAAGAATTTTAAAATAAATTTTTAAATCTCAATCAATTTTAAATTTAAATGGTTTTGCTGAGATGTTTTGGAAGACAATGCCACTATGAAACACTTGAAGTCAATGCCTGTGCTTAAGGTGCCCAATAAGCGACTTACTTACTGGTGGTTGTAATTTACATGTCGCACCATTAACTGCTTTTAAGAATGTGGAGTAAACATAGTTGCCAGTCTAAAAAATCATGGATAAATCTGTTATTCTTATTCCATGGCAATAAAGCACATATTTTAATTGAGTTAAAGTTTGAAAATCTAATCTACTTATGCAGTCACTGCAGTTTTTGGACAATGCTACAGGTCGTTCACCTGACCTCACAGATGTTTCTATGCGTCTGGGTACCCGCAGGCTACCTATTTACATAATTTAACAAACAGCTGTTGCAAGAGCCTCCATATTCTAACATTGCACTCTGGTGCCAATTCCAAAGTTTTAGAAACTTTAATCAAATATTGTAAGTTGTGTAAAAGAGGTCTGCATGAGTGCAGTCAAACTGTGATCAACAATGAGTACTCATAAATATGAACCAATTTCTCGAGAACAAAAAATCCAGTCGGTCACGTTTGATGCGAATTTTTGAAAACTCAAAACGAATGAGTGTGAATAAATGAATGTACAAAGCGATTTGATTGAAGAAGTAAGAAGTTTATTTATCTAATCAAAAAATGCATGTATGTTTTAACGCCCTTTATGATAATTAAACCTTCAAATTTTTTGTTTTTTGCCGGCTCGAGGTCTTGTTATGTTGGTACATAATTTAAAAAAAAAATTTTTTTTAAATTCAATCAAAAAGTTTCAAAATAAAAGTTATTTTCGGTCCCTGGTATAAATCAAAACACATAGTGTACTTAGATCACACAGTTTTAGTTAAGGCAAATTTCTTCTTTTTGTTTTGTGGCCCCATATTTGCATCACAACCGCTTGACGGTCTCGTTTTCTGCTTCGTGCGAGCTGCCATCAGTTGTTCACACCAAGGCACAGTGTGTCGTTAAGAACCATTTAGAAAATTAAAATTATTTTATGTTGTTTTTGTACTTATTAGGTCCAAATAAGAAAAAAATTGTTCCTGAGGGGGGGTCGGACATGCAACTTTCGATAGCTAGGGGCACCATAAAATTAGAGATGGATTTTCCATGTTATATTTTATTTAGGAAACTATTTATCATTTCTAAATCGTTAAGTTTTATGGAAAAAAATTATTTAGTTTTAACGGAGAAGTTTCGGTAATTTCCAATATTGTGTGTATCATAGTGTCAGACTCATTTGACCCGAAATTTTCTGACTGCACATCGAACACCAACTTGCAAAACGAACTTGTGCATTTTGAAAAGACCTTGAACCGACCTTCAATTTCGCGTCAAACACAAATCGAAACATGCCGAAACAATACACTTTCTATCCCACTATTTCAGAAAAAAAACAAGTAAGAAAATCGGTCAAGCCCGACTATAACATACTCTGTACCCATACACTCGCATTTGCTCAGGAGTCAAACGGCCAGTTAACACCCCGCGCTCAACGCGGTGCGCTCTCTAAGTTTCTCTCTCTCTCTCTCTTTCTCTCTCGCACTAAGATTGCCTGTGTTGAACGGTTAAGGGTGTTAACTGGCCGTTTTTTGCCCATAACTTGAGTATCGTTCATCCGATCTGTATCATTCCTTCAGCAAATCGATAAATAATTTCGATAGTAGTCGAAGGTACGAACGATCTATCTTCAAAACTGTAGGAGATATGAGGTTTTTTCCAAATTGCGGGGGCGGGAGGGGGCGTGGCAAAACTTGAAAATAAACTTGATCTGCCTGCAAGTATAAGAAGTATATGTCCCATACATGTTAAACCTCTATCTCTTACCATCTCTGAGATCTCTTCGTTCATACGGACGGACAGACAGACAGACGGACAGACAGACAGACGGACATGGCTATATCGAATCGGCTGTTGATGCTGATCAAGAACATATATACTTTATAGGGTCGGAAACGATTCCTTCACCCTGTTACATGTACCTTCGGTACAGAGTATAACAAAAAATCGTTACAAAATTCAATTTTGAAAAGCTTCACCACTTTTTTAGTCAAATAGTTTTCTGTCCACTTTTGATGCAAAATTAACTAAATATATCAGCACAATAATTTAAAACAAATACAGGGTGGTCCATTTAAAAATTTGAATTTACGGCTCGATGTTTTTCAAAGGTTAAACATTTATTGGAAAGGTTGGTTCATGTCATTTATTTATGAAAAACAATTTCGGTCAAATGACCACTACGGCTGACTTGGCAGTTGCCCATTCGATCCACCCAATTTTTGAGAACATTTTTAATTGATTCAATTGATTGAGCATCTCGAATCTCGTTCTTCAACTCATCAATTGTTTTAGGATTGTTTGCATAACATTTGTCCTTGACCGCTCCCCAAAGATAATAGTCTAACGGTGTCAGATCACAGCTTCTTGGCGGCCAATTCACAACTCCATATATGCTGATTATTCGATTTTCGAAGTTACGGCGCAGAAGATCGCGATTCTCTGTGCCCCAGATGCGACAATTTTGTTTATTAACATAACCACCGAGGTGGAAATGTGCTTCATCCGAAAATTCCAAGTTCACCATCTTCGGCCAAACAATCTTCCTCCCAATTTGCGAATTGTAGACGATTCGGATGGTTAATTGTCTTTAGCTGCTGCACCAATTGAACTTTGTATGGCTTCATGGCAAGGTCTTTATGCAAAAGTCGCATCAAAGAAGTGCGCGAAATGTCCAATTGTTGAGATCGATGGCGAGTTGACGTCGATTCACGCTGTTCACGCACATTTTCAGCAACCGCAGCAATGTTTTCGGTCGAGCGCAACGCTTTATCCTTTATCCTTGCTTTATCCACCAACATTTCAGTTTCACTAACTCGCTTCACGAATTGATCCACAAATTGAGTTTTCGGAACATTTTTTTTTTTGTTAAATGTTTTTTTTTCAAATTTCGCACAGTTTGAGTTGAGGACTTACCACTTTGGAAATATGTTTTTAATATTTCCCAACTTTCTTCAAGCGAATAGCGATCCATTTCGTAAATGTCAAAGTTTTTACTAAATATTAGTCGCTTTCCGAATGACATTTCACGTTTTAAAAGTCAAATTATGAATAGTTCAAATTCCAAACACTAGATGGACCACCCTGTACATTATGGCGAATATACGTTTTTATTTTCAGTTCAATCAATTAAAGTTGAACTTAATTATCAACTTAGTCATCTACATTCTCAAGCAGAAACATTTCTTATCTGTAATGTCCCGTTACTTCTGAGTTCACAATTCATATTTTTTTATTGTGCATTTTCGTAACAGTGGAACATTTTGGTATAACATATGTGAAAATATATTTTTTCTGAGAACCTTTTTTTCCTTTTTCATTGTCTGGATTGCTGAAACGACACATCGTGCAAGGTTGAAAATGTCTTTCCGCTTTTGATTCTCTGGTTATCACCGTTCCGAGGAAGTCAAAATCCTCCGCAACCTTAAAGTTGTACTCTCCCATTGTCTACAGAATGACCAAGACGCTTAGACTTCATGTCCGTGGATACTAGGTACCTCGTCTTGTCCTCGTTTATCGCTAAGCCCACCAGCTTAGACTGCTTCTCAATCTCTGTAAACGTCCTGCTTTCCGCCCTGTGCTGGTTCCAACCCGCCTCGGACCATCTAATAAAAATTTTTTTTCTGTCTTTAGAAAATTGATTTTTAAGCCAAATATATATATTTTTGTACCCTTGCAATTATAATTTTGCCCAGAAGTTTGCAACGCATAGATATATTCATTTCCGACCTCATAAACTATATATATTCTTGATCAGGGCGACGAGCTGAGTCGATTGGGCTTTGTCCGTCCGTCTGTCTGTCTGTCCGTCTGTTTCAACGCAAACTAGTCTCTCAGTTTTAAAGCTATCGAGCTGAAATTTTGCACAGAGTCTTTTATTTACTGCACGCTGCTAATATGTCGGAACCGACCGGATCGGATAACTATATCTTATAGCTGCCATAAGAACCATCGTTCGAAAAATGGGTCTTAGTGAGAAAAACTTTTTTGTTTTCAATGTTAGAGTTTTATAATTTGGTCATTATTAATATTTTATACTTTCAAACAGATTTGCAAATTTTGGTCAAGATCGGATGACTATATCTTATAGCTGTCACAGGAAGCATCGGTCGGAAAATGGGTATTACTGAGAAAAACTTTTTTGTTTTCACTGGTAGCCAGGTTAGGTTGCCATAGGACCGATCGGTCGAACATGGGTCGTGGTAAAAAATTTTTTTTGTTTATTTTTATTAGCGTCCTTAAACTCGCTGATGACTTATTTTATATGCTTTCAAATAGATTCGCAAAATTCGGTTGAAGTCGGATGACTATATCTTAAGGCTGCCATAGGGCCGATCGGTCGGAAATTGAGTCTTAGTGAGAAAACCTTTTTTGTTTTCAATTTTATCGTTCTTAAACTCGGCGTTTGTTAATTTGATATGTTTTCAAAAAGATTCGCGAAATTTGGTCGAAATCAGACGTTTATCTGTCGGAAAATGGGGTTAAGTTACAAAAATTTTTGATTTTTATGTAAGCGTTCTTAAACTGTGACATTTGCATTTGCAAGGGTATAAAAACTTCGGCACAGACGAAGTTAGCTTGGACTTCTTGATTTATACTCTGTTTTCATTAAAAATGGGAATAGAGATCGTGAATATGTGCAAATCTATGTAACAGACAGAAGGAAGCATCTCCGACCCTATAAAGTAAATCATCAACAGCTGAGTCGATTCAGCCATGTCCGTTTGTCCGTCTGTAAGTCTGTTTGTCTGTATGAACGCGTCGATCTTAGAGACTATAAGAGATAGAGCCACAAGTTTTAGCATGTATGTGTGTGTATACCGTTCTCATATCAAGTTTGATTCAGATTTTGAAAATTCCGTCTTCTCCACCTTTTAACAGCGAAAATCAATCAATCAGTCAGAGCCTTAATTTTTAAGTTGGAACTCTGAGTTTGAAAAAGATCCGAGCAAAAACAACATTTGGGGAACTCGACTACAGCACTCTTACTTGTTTGTTTTTTAAGATATAAACATTTTTCTAAAGTATTTTTTTCCCAATCCGCCCTCGCGGCCGCAAGCTGGCTCTGAACACGTTTGGCTTAAAGAATCCAGGAAAATGTCTTGGCAATGAGATTTAATAAAAGCCTCAAAAACTTAAGCCATTATGTGTTGACTTCTAAGCAAGCTGTGCTAATTAGTATGGGATTGACTGCCTCTGAAAGCAGCCAGCCTCGTGAATTTCGACAAAAATTGTAAAATATAGATTTTTGGAGCTCATTAAGCAGAAAAAGAGACTTCACGATCAATTGTATTGCATTAGAGGCCATTTGCTAAACTCAGTTGTGTTTGTACAAGCCCAAGTAAAAAAATTTCGCCGCGCCAAAAGCCGTCGATAAGGTCCATGGATATTTGGAGAATAAAAGTGCGTGAGGTGGCTTGGGCTGAAGGCTTCTCAATTTTGTCTTTAGTCAAATCTTTGATTGTAAATTAAGTTATATTTCATATAAAACTTTAATGTCAATCTCAAAAAGCCTTTGAAAATTATCAAACAAGCTAACTATATTCAACCACACAACCTTAACCTCATTTCCCAGCTTTCGGCATTTCTCACACATCACACGCACACACATGCTTACACAAATGACAGGTGGCTCCCTCCACCAATTTCACATTTCTTTGGGGCACTCTCATCGGGTAGGTGGAAACTTGTATGACAAATAGCCTGCGGCTTTATACACAATGTTGAGAAGCTGTCATTGTCTAGATTCATGTTGCTTTTTCATCTTGTTGTTCTTCAACCATGTTGTTTGTTTTTTTGTGTTTTCTGCTTTCTTTCGCTTTTTATGTTTTTGTTATCCCAAACTACTTTCAGGCAGAAGCCTGCTGTCTCTGTTTGTTGTGGTTTCGGCTCTATTCCTTCTTCTCCGCCATCTGCCACATTTGCGGCAAGGACACGAACTGCAGCAGGATTCGCTTGAAGTGCCATTAAAATGCACCCAAGGCTGTTGATTGGTAAAGAAAAATGTAACATGTGGTTTACCTAAACTTTTAGTGTGCCCAAGCTGGGGAACGGTTGGGTGGTGGTCCCAACACCTTCACATCAGTCCGTAGACAAATGGCCTTAAAAATACCCAAGGTGAGGTGTGTGAGTGTGTATGTATGTGTGGTTAAGTGGTTTGGATTGATGTTGTGGCTATGGACGATGCTGCAGCTGCTTGCTAACTACTGATAATTTGTTGCCACTGCAGAAGCTGAGAAGGGCTAAAGAAATCAGAGCAATGTAATAGGGAAATAGGGTAGGAATCTTATTGTGAATTTTAAATATGACTTGAGAATACATCTAAGTAGAGAAACCTATCGCAAGCAGTTACAAACGAGAAGGCCAAGCTAACTTCGTCTGTGCCGAAGTTTTTATACCCGTGCAAATGCTGTTTTTGAAATGTCGGAGTTTGAGAACGCTTACATAAAAATCTAAAAATTGTTTAACTAAAACCCATTTTCCGACATAAACATCTGATTTCGACCAAATTTCGCGAATCCTTTTGAAAATATATCAAATTAACAATCGAGGAGTTTAAGAAAGATAAAATTTAAAACAGAAAAGTTTTTTCTCACTAAGACTCATTTTCCGACCGATCGGTCCTACGGCAACCATAAGATATAGTCACCCGATGTCGATCAACTTTTTCAAAATAGTTGGAAAGCGTTTAATATTAAGAACCACCGTTTAATATTCAAGAACGATTTACTTGAGACAAAAAAGTATTTTTCACTAAGACCCATTTTTCGACCGATCGGTTCTACGGCAGCTATATGTTATAGTCATCCGATTTTGATTAAAATTTGCAAATCTGTTTGAAAGCATATAATATTAATAACGGCCGATTTTAGGACGCTAACTGTAAAGTAGTTCCTGGCCGAGGTTATAACTCAGGGTTCGCCAGGGGTCCTTACAAGAAATTTGTAGAAGGAAGTGGGACTTGTGGGTCGGGTGGTGTGTCCGATTGTGCCAAAATAAGGGGATTCTCGGTGGATACCTGTGGAACGACCAGAAATCCTAGAGACGATGTCTCCTTACCCTGGGAAATCCTCGGTGAAAACCAGAGGAGTTACTAAACCTAGAGGCCAGAGAATCTAGGGGGGCGGTACCTAGAGACCGGCAACACTGAAGAGGATCCTCGGTAGAAACCAGAGGGATGACTTGACCAAGGGATCCTAGAGAGGGGGGGGGGGGAATCCTCGGTGAAAACCCGAGGGAATACTTGACCGAGTGATCCTACCAGGGAGGGGAATCCTCGGTAGCCACCGGAGGAATAACTGTACCGCGAAAACCTAGAGAGTGGGAGTCCTCGGTGAAAACCGGAGGGAATACTTGACCGAGCGATCCTACCAGGGAGGGGAATCCTCAGTAGCCACCGGAGGAATAACTGTACCACGAAAACCTAGAGAGTGGGAGTCCTCGGTGAAAACCGGAGGGAATACTTGGCCGAGAGGCCCTAGAAGGGGGGGGAGAATCCTCGGTGAAAACCAGAGGGAATACTTGACCGAGCGATCCTACCAGGGAGGGGAATCCTCGGTAGCCACCGGAGGAATAACTGTACCGCGAAAACCTAGAGAGTGGGAGTCCTCGGTGAAAACCGGAGGGAATACTTGACCGAGCGATCCTACCAGGGAGGGGAATCCTCGGTAGCCACCGGAGGAATAACTGTACCGCGAAAACCTAGAGAGTGGGAGTCCTCGGTGAAAACCGGAGGGAATACTTGGCCGAGAGGCCCTAGAAGGGGGGGGGAGAATCCTCGGTAGCCACCAGAGGAACAACTGGACTACGAAAAAACCTAGAGACTGGGAATCCTCGGTGAAAACCAGAGGGAATACTTGACCGAGAGACCCTACCAGGGAGGGGAATCCTCGGTAGCCACCGGAGGAATAACTGTACTGCGAAAACCTAGAGAGTGGGAATCCTCGGTGGAAACCGGAGGGAAGACTTCACCAAGGGACCCTAAAGTGGGAGGGGGAAAATCCTCGGTAGAGACCGGAGGAATAACTTGACGAAGGGACCCTAGAGGGGGAGAATAGCTACGGGACACGGCACTTGGCAACGGAACTACGGTAAATATTTTCGGTTAACTACACTTCGCGCGCGCACTTTACGGGAACCGATAGAAAACACTCAAAAATTATATTTCTTTTCCGAAGGGTTTCGTTCATTTATTCTTTTCCAATAGCTTTATCCTAGTCTACAAATGTTTTTTTGATTAACAACATCAAAGTCCCTATGCTGCACCAGCCCTATTCATGCACGTGTCTTACCAGTACTTTTCCACGCTCGCTCTTGCCCACGTTTTCTTTTCCTTTAATTTCACTCGCACTGCACGTCTGTCCACTTTGATTGTTCGCACTCGACTCCTCGATCGCCACTCTCGAAAATTCTTACATGCCTCTCTCTGCCGGTCTCTTTGCTCGGCGTCGCCAAGCCAGGCTCGGCCGCATGTTCGAAGCGGCGCGACGGCGCAAAGCCCGCTGACCAACCAGCGACGGCGCCAATGTCAGGCGATCTCGCTACTGCGTAATTCTTACGCTGCCGATTGCCTGCGTCGACCCTGGCGTCTGCACGAATACATGCACTTCTTTTCCGTTACCCAGCGACCGTGTAGGTGTGTTTCGTTTGGTGGCGGGGGGGGTGAGAGAAGACAGAGAGAGAGCGCATGTGTTGCTGTGTGTTTTGTGAGCGCGGCTGTAACGGAAGTTTTGTCCTCAGTTGTGTGCGCATTTCGTTTTGTGGTCTGGCTGCCGAACTGCGAGGTGATACACTTACGGTAAATTTGTGAGCGTCGACGCAACGGCATGTTGTTTTTCGTTGCCCAGCTGCCGTGTACGTATGTATATGGTGATTTGCAAACGGGCGAAAACGGTAACCTGTGCGTAGCGTTGCTTTAGCGGTAAACCTTGTGAGCGTGGTCGTACTTGTGCTGACTAAAACACAGTGGGATAAACGCAAAAACTCAGAGATTTTATTATCCGCTTCTTGCGGTGGATAATGACCCGCTTAAAACTAACTTAAAAACTATAATGTGGCGTTGCCCAAAGGGTGACGTCACACCCCCCCTTTACTTAGGTGGGCGGAGGGAGACTGTAATGACTTCGGGTTTTCCCGTAGAGGAGGAGCGGGTGACTCGATACTCCTTATCAGCGTACAGCCGTGAAAATCTGACCCTTTTCGCCTTTGGGGGCCCTGAATTGGTGATTTCTTCTACTAGGTCGTAAGGAAGTAGCCGATCCGATGAGGTGACCTTCCAATCTTGGGGGGCTTCGACAAAGGGTATGGGCACTTTGTCTGTTGGGCCCTCTAGCACCCCATCCATGGCCTCTATATCCGCCAACAACTGGTCGAGATCGAGGCCAAGGTCGAGGTCCTCTTCTTCGACTTCTTGGGCTCCACGGGGTACGGTTCCATCACCCGTGGTCTGTGAGTTTCCATCACCTTCAAGGTCGGGTTGTGCCGTTGTCTCGTCTGGAGGACCGAACAGCGTGGCGTCTCCGCGGGTTGTTTTGTATTCCGGACCAGCCGCATGGGTAACTCGACGCAGACTGATGGCCGGGAACACACTGCTTGGGTCCACCTCCCAACTCTCGCCCTCCTGGTTCGACTTCGCGTAGAGTCGACGGAATAGTGGTTGGTCGTCTTCGTCGTCCGATGTCAGCGGTTCCCATGTCGGGTAATGACCTGCGGTTGCAAGCACGCTAGTCTCGGCTGCTGTAATGACAGTCTTCGCAATCGAAGGACTGGCTTCGGCACCGATTCCCAGAGTCGAGTCGTCATAAGTTCTGGGATCGCCTGGTTCTGTCTCACAGGGCACTGCCCTGGCCGGTTGACTTTTCTTCTCAGAGGGTGCTAGGCGTGGCCCGTGTTCGGTTGGTTGGTTCGTACTTCTATCAGGAGGGGCGTCTGGGATCTGAGGATCGTAGTAGCGAGGTGACGGCGGACGTTCGGGCCAGGCGGCCGTCTGGTCAATGGCTGGTGTCGGATCGACGGGGAAATGCGAGCCATATCTCATATCTGGTTCGTCTCCCGGTGGTGCCATGAGGTCTATGGTCACTCGACGTACTTGCGTCACACGATATCCGCCGGGGACCATGGTATAGTGATAATCCTCGCGTTCCTGTACGAAGTGGGTGGTCCACTCGTCTTCGTCGCTGTCGTCTAAACGTCCTTCGGGCGGTCTAACGGTGACGTCGTGCTGGTTCCGCTCGGCATACACCCCTCGCCCTTGTCTCGGATCTCTGGAATGGCTCGCCGCAGGAGGTGGCGAATTCACGTGTTCGAACCCGCAACCGTATGGAGGTTCATCCCACCATTCCATTGGCTCTCCACCTTCAGACACCGCTTCCAAATCGTCGTCGATGAATTCTACGTCGGACTCCTCGTCGTCCATGTCGCTAAAGAGGAACAGATATCTGGGTTTACGATTTGAAATTAAGAACCTACCCTTGATCCCTGCCTACTGGTGCAGCTTACAAAAATGGTCAGATATTTACAATGGTTAGTTTAACTTAGCTTAAAGGAGTTATCGTATGACATACATGCTATCCCGGAACGCCTTCCAAGTCTTCGTCTTCTGGGGTGGGCTGGTGGAACTGCTTCAACTCGGCGATATTGGCGACTCGTCTCTTCCGTTCATTCGGCTTTTGAAGACGGACAATGTTAGGCGATACGAATTGTGTTACTCGAAAAGGACCATCGAACTTCGGAGCGAGCTTTGCCGCAAACCCGTCTGCTGCCTTGGAGAGATGATGTTGTCTAAGTAGGACCAACGTACCCAGAGCTGGCCTCCAGTCTCTCCTGCGAAGGTTGTAGTGCCTTCCTTGATCCGCGCTGGCTCTCTGTGCATTGCTCTGTACCACGGTGAAGATCTCTTTCATACGAGCAGCTTTATTTTGAGGTGACCACTGGGTACTAGCCGATCCTGGGGTGACTTCATCATACAGCGAGTTAGGTAGCCGGGGCTCTCGACCCTGTACAAGGAAGGCTGGACTGAACGCAGTCGTGTCAGAGACGCTCGAGTTCACTGCCAATGAGATCTCGGGTAATAACTCGTCCCAACGATTCTGCTGACCCTCTACGAACTGGGCCACCATCGTTTTCACCGTGCGATTCGCTCTCTCCGTGGGGTTTTCATGGGGCGAGTATGGGGCGGTGAATTGCAGTTCGCTCCCTAGCTGCTGCATGAAGACCTTGAAAGCACGACTGGTAAATTGCGTCCCATTGTCGCAAACGAAGACCTTGGGGACGCCGAAGTGGCCAAGTATGCGTTCTCGAAAGGCTTTGATAAGGTATGCTGTTGTAGCCTTGCGGAGCGGTATGAGCTCGACCCATTTCGAGAAAGCGTCGAAGAAAACCAGTAACATGGTATTACCCTTCTTCGACCTTGGAAGCGGTCCCACGAAGTCGGCACACCAGGTTGAACAAGGCTCGTCCACCCTACGAGTCAACATACAGCCGGCCGGCTTCAATTGACTCGCTTTGAACTTTTGACAGGTCTCACAGCAGCGTACATGCCTACCCACGTCCCTGAACATGCCGGGCCAATAATATCTTTGGGCGATACGTATGATAGTCTTCCGTACTCCGAGGTGACCGGCCGTGGGAGCATTATGGCATTCTCCGAGCACCCGTTGTCTATGTCCACTCGGGACACACAACTTCCACGGCACGTGATCTTCATCGTCGGGTCTGTGGCCTAACCGCCGGTACAGTTGTCCGTTCTCGAACGCGTAATCAGGGTATTTCTCCGGTTCCTCCTTGACCTGTGCCAGCTTCCGTGTCCACCATCTACATGACTCTACCTCTTCCTCGGTTCGTTGTAACAGATCGGCCGGTTGCCGAGACAAAGCATCAGCCACGACGTTCAGGCTTCCTTTCCGGTAGTGAACGTCGAATTGGAATTGTTGCAATTCGAGCGCCCACCGAGCTATGCGGCCGGAAGGGTCTTTAATGGAATTGAGCCATTTAAGGGCCATGTGGTCGGTCACGATGTCGAAGTGGTACCCCTCGAGGTAGCAACGCCACTTCCGAATCGCCCAGATAATGGCCAAGCACTCCTTTTCCGTGGTTGTGTAGTTCTCTTCAGCTTTCTCTAAACGACGACTAATGTACGCGATCACCTGCTCTACTCCGTCGACCTTCTGGGTTAACACTGCACCGAGTCCCACATCACTGGCATCCGTCTGGACCGAGAACCTTGCATTGAAGTCAGGGCATGCTAGCGTGGGCGCCTCTGTCAGCCGTCGCTTTAATTCATCGAATGCCCGTTGCGGCTCACTACCCCAGCTCCACTTTTTCCCTTTTCGTAGTAACGCGGTCATGGGTTGGACTATATCGGAGAAATTCGGCACAAACCTGCGATACCACGACGCCATGCCCAGACAACGCCTTAATTCTTTGAGAGAGGACGGGGCCTGTAAGTCTTTAATAGCGGATACCTTCTCCGGATCCGTGTGTATGCCTTCCTCGCTGATTACGTGTCCGAGGTACTTAAGCCGCCTTTTGAAAAATGAACACTTCTTTCGGTTGATACGAAGATTCGCTGCGCGTAGCCTTCGTAATACCTCTCTTAAATTCCGGATGTGTTCGTCCAGATCCCGACCGACGACGACGATGTCGTCGAGGTAGGCGAAGGCATAGGGTTCCATTTCAGGGCCAATTACACTATCTAACGCCCGCTGGAAAGTGGCGCTGGCCGAGTGTAAGCCGAAGGGCATGACCCGCCACTGAAACAAACCCCGCCCTGGCACTGTAAACGCCGTGTATTGGCGGCTTTGAGGGGCCATGGGGATCTGCCAGTACCCACTTTTAAGGTCGAGAGTGGATATAAACCGGGCGTTACGCAACCTCTCAAGGATGTGGTTGATACGAGGGGTCGGGTACGCGTCAGGGATGGAGCGTGCGTTTACTTGCCGGAAGTCCATGCACATCCGCCACTCGTCGGTCTTCTTTCGGACTAGGACGACGGACGAGCTGTAGGGGCTGTTAGAGGGTTCAATGAGGCCTTGTTCTAATAACTCGTTCACTTGGGAATCAATAATACGCTGCATTTCAGGGTTTTTTGGAGAATATCTATGTTTTATTGGTCGGTCATCTCTCATCGTAATACTGTGTTGAGCTATGTGCGACACCCCCTGCAATTTCTCGAACTTGGGCAGTTCCTCTGACAAGAATTCCTGTATACGCCCCCTTATACCCTCTGGCCACTCGTGCGCGTCCGTTCCGGTGTTGTCTAACGAAAGCTTTTCCTTGCTGTGGAGTCCTTCGGCTGTTTCCTCCCGGATGCACTTCGTCTCCGTTTCGACCCATCGTATTGTCCCTATTTGATCGGTGCGTTGCTCTTCTAGCTTGCGATCATCATGAGGGACGTTGACTACTTCTTCTGCCCAGTCAGTCTGCGTGGCGGCGTTCGTCATCTCGTGGCATGGTGATTTTACTGGTTGTGGCGATACTATACTTGGGCAAACCAATGTCGAATTTGTAAGAGGACAAGTGTTAACACCCGCACTCAGGTGTAATTTGGCTCTGCCACATTGAAGCGTCGTCCCGATCGCACAGAGGAAATCTAACCCAAGTATGACGCTGTCCAGCATGCTCGGCATTATCAGCAATGGTACCTTTACCTGCCGGTCCCCGAGCCGTATGTCCGCCAGTAACAATTGAGTAATGTCGGAGCTTGTCCCGTCAGCCAGCCTGATTCTGGCACAGATCTCCTTCAGCTCCCCATTCAGCCCTCCCTGCCTGATGTATTCCAAGTTTACAAAACTCCTTGTTGCCCCACTATCGATGGTTGCTGCTGCCGGGCGGCCCAAGATCTCGACCATCGCTACGATCCGCCCCTCGTCGACCCGTAAGGGTCCTTTTACTTTCGGGCCTCGATTCCCTGCGACCTCGCCTGCTCCCGTTCCGACTGAGGACGCTGCACGTTTCCCGAGTTTGGGCGACGGCAACACTCGATAGTCCGGATACCTTCCTTGCCACATTCCCAGCACAATATGCGACGCTGTTTATGACACTCTCTGGCGAAATGACCTTCTTCCCCGCAGTTATAACAAACACCTCGGGCACGTGTGGGTCCAGGTGTTTCGTGAGCTATCATGCGATTGGAGATCTCTTCGGACGGTGGAGCGCGCTCAACTTGGTTGTGGCCCCGACTGCTGCCCGCTGAAGATTGTGGTGGGTTTCTAAATGGGTTTCTCACCGTCGGGGTGCTAAGGCCGGGTTCCCTGTGTCTGTTCCGATCACGAATATCTTCGAATTCGCCTGCTAATGTTATGAGCTGACCCAGAGTACTGAAATCAATACGTTTGATATACATTTGGTAATCAGGGAGGATATTTTCGTAAAGCCTGTCGAGTTCTTTCTCCGCGTCATACCCCGCGTGACGCATTAGCGTCCTTAACTCAATGAAATAGTCTTTGAACAATTCATCTCCTCGTTGGTAACGGCCGCGTATTTCATCCTCTAAACGTTGAAAATAACGAGGGGGGAGAAAAAACTCTAAGAATTCTTTTCGGAACTCTAACCATGGGACCGTCTGTAGTTGACTCGTCCGAAACCAACGTAGGGCTTTGTCGGTCAGTACCTCCGACATGGCCCTAGGGAGACTATCTAAAGGGATGGCGTACGACTGGGACCTCTCTTCTATTTCTTCTATGAAAGGCAGGGGGTTGGACTGCCCATTGAATCGTATACCCCATTTTCGCATACGTTCCGCTGTTGTCACGTAAGAGGTCGGGTGTCCGCCTCCTTGGCTCCCTTTTTGGTCTGGGGGTGCACTAGACAGACGTGACGAGGCACTGGTGTCACAGCGACGCGTCTCGTCCGAATTCACCGCGCGGTTCGGCAACAAAACCGAAGGAAGGGCAGCGGTGCCTGCCGTAGAAATTTCTTCCCCTTTGACAGCGCCATCTAGTACGGGAATTTTTAAGGGGGCCTTTCCCGACTCCGGTCCCTGGCCGCCTTGTTTGTGTGGAGAAGCCCCTGTAGGACCAGAGGCGAATTGCCTCTCCAG